>OY757242.1:76455435-77089921 GCA_963583935.1 Diaperis boleti | reverse complement strand
TTCATTAGGTTACGTTACCTTTGAACATTTTTAATTCTATATTTAATGTTTGCTCTAGCATCATATAGAGCTTTGTAGTCCTCTTATTATACAGGGTGATTCACGAAGTATTTTAGATTGTAGTGGTAGATGAAAGGTGTCGAAATAGATAATCTAATAATGTTGATTAATTAGCGGAATGAAAGAGTGAGAGAGTGAATAGGTAAGAGTAGGTTATAAGTATTACCACATTATTAGTAAGGAGGAGTCGATACGTTGCCTTCGAGGTAGCAACAATAATGTAGTGCCATACGAAGTAATAATGAAATGTAAAGTAAACATTTTGTAATCCATTTCATGGCGACCCTGCCGAAAACGAAAACCTGTCAAAAGGTAAAAAAAGTGTCAAAAAGTAGATCCTGCCGAAAAGTGAAACCTGTCAAAACGTCAAAAAGTGGACCCTGCCGAAAATTAAAACCTGTCAAAAAGTCAAAGAGTGAATCCTGCCGAGGACTGAAGCCTGTCAAAAAGTCAAAGAGTGGACCCTGCCGAAAATTTGTCAAAAGAGGATCTCCGAATTAGGTCGACAACTGAAGTTCATCGCCTCATCGAATTCAGTGCACCCGATGAAGACATCAGGAAGTGCGGAATTGCGAATTTTACACTGTAAGTCGTCCAAATTGTGAAATCGCTGTAGTTCCATTATTGACTAGTTGTTCTCGATTTTGAAATAGATTTCCTGTTATTTTTTTTGCAAGCCATCAATTTCACAAAATTTTTTTTTACTTTGTTAAATGTCACTACAAAGTATTTATGATGAGCTATGCGTAATTAAGACACATTTAATTAAAGCTGGGAAAGAAAGAAGACAGGGTGAATGGTTAAGTAAGAAATTAGGAAGAGCTAAAGAAATTTATGTACAACGGATCAATTTGATTGAAAATATAAAAAAAAATATAGAGGTGTGTACGGACACCGAGGTCCAAGAATTTATACATTTAAAAGCAAATATTGACAAAATTTATAACGAAATTTTAGCTTTTGATATTTCTCAAAATATTGAGGAGCCAATCCCACAAAATTTAAATATAAATTCTGAATTACAAAATCCAGATAATTCTTCCAAAATGGCTTTTGATTTGAAGGTAGCATGCAATTTATTACCAGTAATAAACAATGACGAAACGACAACACTACAACTAATTGATGCCATTGAACTCTATGACACGATGATAAATGATGCAAGCAAGCAAAATTTAATAAACTTTGTTTTAAAAACGCGTTTATCTGCAAGTGCCAAATTAAGATTAGACGTATCTTATGAGTCAGTCAAAGATTTAGTAACGGATATCAGAAAGCATTTACTAACCAAAAAATCAGCAACGTCATTACAATCAAAATTAAATCGTGCAATGCAAGGAAGTAAATCAATTGAAGAATTCGGTAAAGAAATTGAAGATTTATTTGTCAATCTAACGATCTCGCAAGCTGATGGAGATAACAAGGCATTTAAGATACTAAAAACGGTAAACGAGAAAGCAGCCATTAAGCAATTTTCAGATGGTTTAAAAAACCAACGTCTTAGCACTATTTTAGCGGCTGGAAATTTTGACTCTTTGAAAGATAGCATAAGGGCTGCAATCGACGAAAGTGACTCACGCGCACCCGGAAGTTCTAATCAATTTCAAATAATGTCCATGTCAAAAAGTCCACACAGAGGTTCATATAGGGGTTCCTACAGAGGTTCTTGTCGAAACCAAAACAGCTCAAATTTGAGTCAAAGACCAAATTACAATAAGACCTTTACAAATTCAAATTACAATCGCGGTTCATATCACAATAAATTTAATAACGGACAATTCAAAAAAGACAACTATCACAGAAATCGAAATTACCAAAATAACACTACTCAATTTAAGAACCAAAACGAACGGTCACATAGACAAGTAAATTATACAGAAACAAACAACGAGTCCGAAAAATTTTTTCGAGGCCTACCAGATAAATCAAATTAATACAGCGTCCGGCATCGACTGGATTACAGTAAAGGTAAATGAAAAATCACTTAAATTATTACTAGATACTGGGGCTAGTTTGTCAGCTATTAAATTAAACTGTTTACCTCCGCACATTGAAATTCATACAGAAAAGATCAAAATTCAAGGTATAATAGGTAACATTTTTTCAGAAGGTTTTGCATATCTAAAATTAAAGATTAGAAATCAAATTTTTGAACACAAATTTTACGTTTTTAAAAATTTAAATTGCGGTACAGACGGAATTTTAGGTAGAAATTTTATCAAAAAATATAACGGACAAATCAGTTATGAAGATAATAAATTAACATTGGCAAATAATAACGGAAAAATTTCTATTAATTTAGAACCGGAGGAGCAGAGTAATATTTTAACAATTCCAGCACGTTGTGAAACAATTCAATACCTCCCAGTTTCCATAAAAGAAGACTGCGTAGTAATTCCAAAAGAACTATGCGAACAAGTTTTTTTAGCAGGAGTAGTAGTAAGACCGCAAAACGGAAAAATACCTGTCAAAATTTTAAATGTTAGTGAAAAAGAAATTCAATTAAAAGATGTCCAGTATGAAATTCAAAAATTAAGCGACTATAAATGTTGTAAATTTAATGAAACACAAAATTCAGTTGATCGAGTAACAGAAGTTTTAAGAACAGTTAATGTCGACAAACTTAATGAAGAAGAAAGTCGAGAAATCATAAACATTTGTGCAAAGTATGCAGATATTTTCCATTTACCAAACGACAAATTAACAACCACGAACCTTTACGAACAAACAATAACATTAAAAGAAAATGCGACACCAGTTTATGTAAAACCCTATAGAGTACCTCATACTCAAAAAGCTGAAATTGAAAAACAAATAAAACAAATGTGCGACGACGATATAATAGAACCAGCAAAAAGTTAATGGTCAGCACCAATTTTATTGGTTCCCAAAAAAACTGATAGTAGTGGTCAAAAGAAATTTAGATGCGTAGTTGATTTTAGGCTATTAAATACAAAAGTTCATGATGATAAGTTCCCACTGCCTAATATCACAGATATTTTTGATTCATTATCAGGTGCAGTATACTTCTCACATCTTGATCTAAGTCAAGGTTATTACCAAGTAAAATTAAATGAAGCCAGCAGACCATTAACAGCATTTTCAACGAGTCAAGGGCAATATCAGATGAAACGACTGCCCATGGGGTTAAAAACGAGCCCCAGTGCTTTTTCAAGGTTAATGACAATTGCAATGGCTGGATTGAATTATGAAAATTGTTTTGTTTATTTAGATGATTTAATAGTTTTTGGTAGAAATTTACACGATCATAATTCGAATTTAACTAAAGTTTTTCAAAGACAGGAAAGTAAATTTAAAATTAAACCCATTAAAATGTGAATTTTTAAAAAAGGAAATTTTATATCTAGGTCACACCATTACATCTGAAGGTATTTTACCTGATCCAGAAAAAACTAAAGTCTTAGAAAATTATCCAACACCAAAAAATTCGGACGAAGTGAAAAGATTTGTAGCTTTTGCTAATTATTATAGAAAGTATATTCCAAATTTTGTAAAAATTGCAGTTCCATTAAACAAACTTAGTAGAAAATTAGTAGAATTCAATTGGTCAGAGGAATGTGAAAATTCGTTTCAAACTCTGAGAAATGCTTTAATACAGCCTCCAGTGCTACAATATCCAAATTTAAGTCAGAATAATGAATTCATAGTACAAACAGACGCCTCAGGTCTTGCATTAGGCGCTGTCTTGGCAAATCAAAATGGCAAACCAGTATCTTATGCCAGCAGAAGTTTGAATAAAAGTGAAGTTAGGTATTCGACGATTGAGAAAGAATTATTAGCCATAACTTGGGCAATAAAACACTTTAGAGTATATTTATACGGACGGAAATTTAAGATTTTAACGGATCACCGCCCGTTAGTCTATCTATTTAACATGACTGATCCATCCAGTCGTTTGACAAAATTCCGCTTGTGTTTGGAAGAATATGATTTTACAGTAGAGTACGTAAGAGGATGTGATAACTCAGCCGCGGATGCATTATCACGTGTTCTTATCGATACTCATGAAAATACTAACAATGATAGAAATAAGAATGAAAATTTAAGTGTGAGTGTGACATCGGATGAATTAAAAAGAATGAATCAGAAAGTTGTGAGTGTGATGACAAGGGCACAAACAAGAAGAACACAAGTTGAATCCAAGTCAGAGGTGAAACAGAATCCCGACAGTACGCGGACTGGCCATCCAAATGTTGTCGAAATTCTGAAGAAACCATTAAATAGTTTCGAATTAATAATATCATCAAAATATGAATTTAATAATGTAAACAAACTAGACCATAAGTTGTCAGAGAAAAAATATTTTAAATATGTTCCTTCACTATTTACTTTGTATATGAACTTAAAATCTTTATCAACAGCAACGCGAGACGAACTGTTGAAAGATTTAGGATTGCTTTGCAAAGAAATTAAAATTAATGAATTAATATTTTTAAAGAATGATGGTAATGCGCAACAAATTAAAAAGCTAGCAGGTATGATTAGTGAATTTTTGAAGGAAAACAAAAGTAAATATAATGATCATATACCTAGAATATGTGTAATAAATAATGTTAAGAAAGTGACAGATGAAAAAATGAAAAGAATTATTTTAAACGACTTCCATTTGCTTCCAACCAGTGGTCATGCAGGCATGAAGCGAATGACAAACAATATTAAAAAATATTATTTTTGGAAAGGAATGACAAATGACATAAACCAATTTGTTAAATGTTGTGACAAATGTCAGAAACAAAAACATAGTAAAAAAGTCAAAGAACCCATGGTGATTACAACAACAATTTTTCTTGAGATCCTATCGAAACAGACATATATAATTTTTCTTACATCTTAACGCTGCAATGCGAATTAACGAAATATGTAGAAGCATATGCAGTACCAAATAAAGAGACAGTAACTATCGCCAAAGCTTTTGTTGAAAAATTTATTTTACGATATGGAGTCCCAAACGAAATCGCAACCGATCGTGGAACAGAGTTCATCTCATCAACAATAAGCGAAATTTGTAAATTATTGAAAATTACTAAATTGCATTCTACTGCCTATCATCACGAAAATATAGGTGCCTTAGGGAATTCACACAGTTCTTGGGTTCCTTATTGGTCTTTCACTTATAATACTACAGTGCATACCGAAACTCAATATACACCATTCGAGTTAGTTTTTGGGAAGAGTTGTAAACTTCCATCAAATTTGACAACTCAAATTGATCCCCTGTATAATTTCGATAGCTATCCATTAGAACTTAAATTTAGGCTACAAAGAGCGCACCAAGACGCGAAAGAAAATTTAATTCGTTCCAAAGTGTATAGGAAACAAGTTTATGATAGGAATGCAAACCCTGTAATTTACGCTAAAGGTGACTTAATTTTAATACGGAAAGAGACCGGTAATAAACTCAGTGAAATTTACGAAGGTCCTTTTAAAGTGATAGAAGACTTATCGCCGAATGTGAAAGTGTGGAAAGAACGAAAAGACCTAGTGATTCACAAAAATAGGACAAAATTGTATTATTCGAAAAGTTAAAATGTTTAATTGTAAAGTTAGATAATCAGCACAATCATTAACCAGGTTGCAACCTCATGTAAATTCTTTAGTTTGTTAGAATCAACCGCATGTAAATATTTTTATTGTTATCGTAGACAATTTTTTTAGCACAGTAAACTTATAGTAAATAGCATAGTAGTTATCCGATACTGTAGCATGTACCATTACCTACCGTAATCATTATTGTTAGTGAATTAGATATCACGCAAAAAATTTGTAGCTTCACTACAAATTTTTCTTTCAAACCGCGGAAGGTGTAGTGGTAGATGAAAGGTGTCGAAATAGATAATATAATAATGTTGATTAATTAGCGGAATGAAAGAGTGAGAGAGTGAATAGGTAAGAGTAGGTTATAAGTATTACCACATTATTACTAATGAGGAGTCGATACGTTGCCTTCGAGGTAGCAACAATAATGTAGTGCCATACGAAGTAATAAAGAAATGTAAAGTAAACATTTTGTAATCCATTTCAAGATATTTAAACCTCAAATTATATGGCCCCTAAACGTAATTTTGACGGTATTAAAGAACTTGTAATGTAAAGTTTAAAAATTAATGGCAACCAGCGATGCACTCAAAACATCTTGATAGTCGCTGGATTTATTTTGGGCAAAAAACTTACTACTTACGATAAACATCTCGGTCTTTACTGATGAACTCTTTCCGACTGACAAAAAACACTTTTGCTTTCAATTGATAAACATAAAGACTCACCGATATTTCGGTGTTAATGGCATAAACAAGATGTTTCATGTGGCTCCACACGAAAAAATTACTTATTCCGATCCACCTTTCGTGAAAATTTGGTGCATTTGTTGTCTTATGTTCCAAACGTCCGCTAATAAATTACACACTCAGCGAGCTCCCACGGGTTTCACATAATATGATAATAGACATAATCATATCGGCCACTATTTGAAAATAAAGGCATTTTAAAATATTTAGTGTGTACCGTCAACAGTCAAACTAAAACTAAAAGTAATTAATTGGCAGCCGTTCACCGCACTTGTTCCAGCAAAAAGTCCTTTTTTGTTTAGGCCAAGAGAGAGTTTATTTACTAATGGTTCTTCAATCATGCTAGCGGTCTCAGTCGGTTTCCGCGTAAATTTTAAAACCATATATAAACCAGAAGAATGTTCTTAAATCGAGGTGGAGTAAATTTAAATTAAAAATTTAAATATATCTAAGTCGAACTCCACAAACTTTAATAACTGCAAAATTACTAATAGAACATGTTTCGGCAGAACACTTCTGCCATCATCAGCCCTAATTTAACAAGAGATTAATGATACAATTGATGAATTACAAGAGGAGTTCTTACCTTAAAGAATATAAAAAATTATGACTTGACGTAATTTTGAATGAAATTTGACGTTTTCAAAGGGTTACATGATTTTTAAAAGATTTCGTAAAAACAACATTTTATAAAATGTAAAAATTAAAAATGGATCAAAGAGAATCTAGTAAGTTTGTTTGAGTGAAAAATTAAAATAGTGAATTAATAATGGGATTATTGAAGTTATTCTGTTCATTTAAACAAGATCTGTTTTTCAGTTTCAAGGCTTTCCTTATTTCCAAAGTCTCAAGAAAATCTAATTTCCGGCCTTTATTGCATTTATGAATCAATTTGGAATTTGATGTGAAAAACTATGTTTGGATATTAATATATGATTGGCGAAAGAAGAAGGTGTTGATGGTGGAAGATCAAGATCTGTGTTGTTATAGATGTGCCTGAAATGTTCTTTAATACGGTCTGATATTTTGCGACCTGTCTGACCTATGTAGAATGACTCACAAGAAGAGCAGCTTAATTTGTATACACCTGATGATGATTTGTAATCTAATGGATCTTTATTTTTAATAAAAAAATCTGGATAAGTTGTTATCTGTTTTAAATGAAACTTTAAAACCGTTTTTCTGAAGTATTTTAGAACATTTCTCTGAGACGACGCCAAAGCATATTAATGAATTTGAAAAGGAAATTATTTCTGAAGGATTTTTAACCAAGTAGTGTGTGTATTTGAATTTGTTATAGTATCTATAGTATAATTTATTTATAGTTTTTAAAGAATATCCATTATTTGAAGCAATTTGTTTAATGTTAATAAGTTCTGTTTGAAAAGATGAATCTGATAGTGGTATAGAAAATAATCGGTGGAAAAAGGAATGAAAAGCTGCAAATTTATGGGAAACAGGGTGACAAGAGTCAAAAGGTGTTACGCAATCTGTGATACTAGGTTTGCCATAAATGTCAAATTTAAAAGTATTATTATTTCTAGTGATTAACAAGTCTAAAAAGGGAATTTGAGAATTGATTTCAATTTCAACGATGGATTTAATGGATTGGTTTAAAGTTGCTGATGCGTTATCAAGTTCAGAATCAGATCCTTTGAATAAAACAATTATGTCATCTACATATCTGTACCAAAAGAGAAAATGATCTTTAAAGGGTGAATTTCCTTTTCAAATTCATTAACATACTTTAGCGTCGTCTCAGAGAAATGTTCTAAAATACTTAAGAAAACGGTTTTAAAGTTTCATTTAAAACAGATAACAACTTATCCAGATTTTTTATTAAAAATAAAGATCCATTAGATTACAAATCATCATCAGGTGTATACAAATTAAACTGCTCCTCTTGTGAGTCATTCTACATAGGTCAGACAGGTCGCAAAATATCAGACCGTATTAAAGAACATTTCAGGCTCATCTATAACAACACAGATCTTGATCCTCCACCATCAACACCTTCTTCTTTCGCCAATCATATATTAAAATTTAAATATATCTAAGTCGAACTCCACAAACTTTAATAACTGTAAAATTACTAATAGAACATGTTTCGGCAGAACACTTCTGCCATCATCAGCCCTAATTTAACAAGAGATTAATGATACAATTGATGAATTACAAGAGGAGTTCTTACCTTAAAGAATATAAAAAATTCTGACTTGACGTAATTTTGAATTAAATTTGACGTTTTCAAAGGGTTACATGATTTTTAAAAGATTTCGTAAAAACAACATTTTATAAAATGTAAAAATTAAAAATGGATCAAAGAGAATCTGGTAAGTTTGTTTGAGTGAAAAATTAAAATAGTGAATTAATAATGGGATTATTGAAGTTATTCTGTTCATTTAAACAAGATCTGTTTTCCAGTTTCAAGGCTTTCCTTATTTCCAAAGTCTCGAGAAAATCTAATTTCCGGCCTTTATTGCATTTATGAATCAATTTGGAATTTGATGGTGAAAAACTATGTTTGGTTATTAATATATGATTGGCGAAAGAAGAAGGTGTTGATGGTGGAAGATCAAGATCTGTGTTGTTATAGATGTGCCTGAAATGTTCTTTGATACGGTCTGATATTTTGCGACCTGTCTGACCTATGTAGAATGACTCACAAGAAGAGCAGCTTAATTTGTATACACCTGATGATGATTTGTAATCTAATGGATCTTTATTTTTAATAAAAAATCTGGATAAGTTGTTATCTGTTTTAAATGAAACTTTAAAACCGTTTTTCTCAAGTATTTTAGAACATTTCTCTGAGACGACGCCAAAATATGTTAATGAATTTGAAAAGGAAATTGTTTCTGAAGGATTTTTAACCAAGTAGTGTGTGTATTTGAATTTGTTATAGTATCTATAGTATAATTTATTTATAGTTTTTAAAGAATATCCATTATTTGGAGCAATTTGTTTAATGTTATTAAGTTCTGTTTGAAAAGATTAATCTGATAGTGGTATAGAAAATAATCGGTGGAAAAAGGAATGAAAAGCTGCAAATTTATGGGAAACAGGGTGACAAGAGTCAAAAGGTATTACGCAATCTGTGATACTAGGTTTTCAATAAATGTCAAATTTATATTATTATTTCTAGTGATTAACAAGTCTAAAAAGGGGATTTGGGAATTGATTTCAATTTCAACGATGAATTTAATGGATTGGTTCAAAGAATTTAAGTTGCTGAGTGAGTTATCAAGTTCAGAATCAGATCCTTTGAATAAAACAATTATGTCATCTACATATCTGTACCAAAAGAGAAAATGATCTTTAAAAGGTGAAGAAGTTGAAAACTGATCTTCTAAGTTATTTATGAATATTTCTGCTAAAAGAGGTGACAAATTAGAGCCCATTGCTAAGCCTGAGTCTTGTGAATAAAAATTATTATTAAATTGAAAGAAATTTTGATCTAGGACAGTCTCACAAAGTGAATGTAAATTTAGTGCATGTATGGTTGGCATATTAGAATTAAATAGTAGGTTTTTTAAAATTAATAAGCAAGATTTGGGTGGGAAGCTGGGGAATAAATTAACTACGTCAAATGAAACAAGTCTAGTGTCTGATGCCACCTCAACATCGTGAATAGAGACCTCAAATGGCTTTACTTTGAAATCAATTTCTCCCTGGACCACCTACAGTTCGACCATGTGGACAGACTTATTAGAGATAGATTACAAGACTTAGCACATAGGAAATACGAGAATCTAGTAAGAAAGTTAGATCACCTTTGCTTTGCACAATTAAACATGCCATTTAAAGATAACAGGTCCATCTTAGACCATCATGTAGAATCTTTACCTATTCAAAGTAGTCAAGCTATAGATCATAAATTTCACAATAGAGTTTTAAATGACAGTAATACCTTATTTTCAGAGTCTGAAATTAATTTTCTTTCCAAAGGCCTTACATACAATGTCCAACCATTAAATATCCAACACGTAAAAGAAACACTTGCAGTTGAAACAGAAATCATCACCAATCATTATAATACACCATTGATACCCGATACCATTCCATCACTAGTAACTACATTAACTACCTTATCTAAAGACCCCCACAATATCACATAGAACATTTCAGATTCAAACATGATTAAAAGCTTAAAAACAAAAATTAAAGAAAACAACATTTGTATTAGTAAAGCTGACAAGGGTAATTGTTTGGTAATACTTAACAAACAAGATTACTTAAGCAAAGTAGAGAATTTCCTAAAATCTGGTGACTTTACAAAACTCAAAAAAGATCCTACTTCAAAATTTGTTTCCAAACTTAAATCTACGCTCAAAGACCTTTCAGAAACTGTTAAATATTTTGACCCACAAGCTTTCACACTAATTCCCATGAATCCTTGCATACTTAGACTATACGGTCTACCTAAAATACATAAAACTCAACCTTTTCCCATTAGACCAGTAGTTTCCTTTGTCAATTCACCTGTATCAATACTTTCAAAATGGCTTAATACAATTCTTAGAAAACATTTAGATTTTAATAACAAATTTGCAATAAAGAACTCAATAGATCTTTGCTCCAAAATTAGAAATTTCCAAATTCCATCAGACACTAGACTTGTTTCATTTGACGTAGTTAATTTATTCCCCAGCTTCCCACCCAAATCTTGCTTATTAATTTTTAAAAACCTACTATTTAATTCTAATATGCCAACCATACATGCACTAAATTTACATTCACTTTGTGAGACTGTCCTAGATCAAAATTTCTTTCAATTTAATAATAATTTTTATTCACAAGACTCAGGCTTAGCAATGGGCTCTAATTTATCACCGCTTTTAGCAGAAATATTCATGAATAACTTAGAAGATCAGTTTTTAACTTCTTCACCTTTTAAAGATCATTTTCTCTTTTGGTACAGATATGTAGATGACATAATTGTTTTATTCAAAGGATCTGATTCTGAACTTGATAACGCACTCAGCAACTTAAATTCTTTAAACCAATTCATTAAATTCACTGTTGAAATTGAAATCCCCTTTTTAGACTTGTTAATCATTAGAAAAAATAATACTTTTAAATTTGACATTTATAGAAAACCTAGTATCACAGATTGCGTAATACCTTGTGACTCTTGTCACCCTGTTTCCCATAAATTTGCAGCTTTTCATTCCTTTTTCCACCGATTATTTTCTATACCACTATCAGATTAATCTTTTCAAACAGAACTTAATAACATTAAACAAATTGCTTCAAATAATGGATATTCTTTAAAAACTATAGATAAATTATACTATAGATACTATAACAAATTCAAATACACACACTACTTGGTTAAAAATCCTTCAGAAACAATTTCCTTTTCAAATTCACTAACATATTTTGGCGTCGTCTCAGAGAAATGTTCTAAAATACTTATGAAAAACGGTTTTAAAGTTTCATTTAAAACAGATAACAACTTATCCAGATTTTTTATTAGAAATAAAGATCCATTAGATTACAAATCATCATCAGGTGTATACAAATTAAGCTGCTCTTCTTGTGAGTCATTCTACATAGGTCAGACAGGTCGCAAAATATCAGACCGTATTAAAGAACATTTCAGGCACATCTATAACAACACAGATCTTGATCCTCCACCATCAACACCTTCTTCTTTCGCCAATCATATATTCATAACCAAACATAGTTTTTCACCATCAAATTCCAAATTAAACAAGAAGAATGTTCTTAAATCCAAGTGGAGTAAATTTAAATTAAAATTTAAATATATCTATGTCGAACTCCACAAACTTTAATAACTGTAAGATTACTAATGGTACATGTTTCGGCAGAATACTTCTGCCATCATCAGCCCTAATTTAACAAGAGATTAATGATACAATTGATGAATTACAAGAGGGGTTCTTACCTTAAAGAATATAAAAATTATGACATTGACGTAATTTTGAATTAAATTTGACGTTTTCAAAGGGTTACATGATTTTTAAAAGATTTCGTAAAAACAACATTTTATAAATGTAAAAATTAAAAATGGATCAAAGAGAATCTGGTAAGTTTGTTTGAGTGAAAAATTAAAATAGTGAATTAATAATGGGATTATTGAAGTTATTCTGTTCATTTAAACAAGATCTGTTTTCCAGTTTCAAGGCTTTCCTTATTTCCAAAGTCTCGAGAAAATCTAATTTCCGGCCTTTATTGCATTTATGAATCAATTTGGAATTTGATGGTGAAAAATTATTAATATTAATAACGAAACATAGTTTTTTACCAGATTCTCTTTGATCCATTTTTAATTTTTACATTTATAAAATGTTGTTTTTACGAAATCTTTTAAAAATCATGTAACCCTTTGAAAACGTCAAATTTAATTCAAAATTACGTCAATGTCATAATTTTTATATTCTTTAAGGTAAGAACCCCTCTTGTAATTCATCAATTGTATCATTAATCTCTTGTTAAATTAGGGCTGATGATGGCAGAAGTATTCTGCCGAAACATGTACCATTAGTAATCTTACAGTTATTAAAGTTTGTGGAGTTCGACATAGATATATTTAAATTTTAAATTCCAAATTGATTCATAAATGCAATAAAGGACGGAAATTAGATTTTCTTAAGACTTTGGAAATAAGGAAAGCCTTGAAACTGGAAAACAGATCTTGTTTAAATGAACAGAATAACTTCAATAATCCCATTATTAATTTACTATTTTAATTTTTCACCACTCAAACAAACTTACCAGATTCTCCTTGATCCATTTTTAATTTTTATATTTTATAAAATGTTGTTTTTACGAAATTTTAAAAAAATCATGTAACCCTTTGAAAACGTAAAATTTAATTCAAAATTACGTCTACGTCATAATTTTTTATATTCTTTAAGGTAAGAACCCCTCTTGTAATTCATTAATTGTATCATTAATCTCTTGTTAAATTAGGGCTGATGATGGCAGAAGTGTTCTGCCGAAACATGTTCCATTTGTAATTTTACGCTCATTAAAGTTTGTGGAGTTCGACTTAGAAATATTTATTTTTTTAAACCATATATCTTGGGGGTTTTTTACAGTTAGACTTTTTTTCATATTTTTCTATGTCTCCTCATATTAGATACTGTAACAGGTTTAAATAATTACTATACTTCTCGATCAACCTGTATAAGTGTCAACATAGACAAATTTTTTGCACCTAGGAACGAGTATTAAACAAGATACAGCTTTATTGAACACTATCCACATGTTTTTTTGTCGAAGGATATACGCAATTCAATGCCTTTCATTGATACCCGGAAACACCACCTACGCCATCGTTAAGTAATGTCATGGATAATTGACTTTTGTTTTGTAATCTCAAGTTTGATATGATTTATTTTATACTTTTAATTAGGTAGATAATATAAATGTTGGTGGTTTTACTACATCGTATATTAGGACATTATGTGGTATAAATAATAACCAGTGTAATTAATTACTGAGCGCCAATGCAATTTTTCAGAGGCATTTTCAGCAAAGTTCAATATTTGTTTTATGAAATAAACTTCAAAACATCGTGACTGAGTTTAATATCAGTTCCTGTCCCTTTTCTGAGTCAACAAAACGGGCTTAGTATCTCTCCAATTGTCTTCCACATTCCATTTGATGTATTTTATATTACAGCAAGGGTATATTTATTTTGAGAATTTTTATTGAAAGTCAGATATTGAATCTTGGAAGAGTTCCAGCACATAGACTAAATCCGTGTGTTAAAATTGGTTTTGGAAAGTTTTTAGAGTCACATTACTGGATGTTCATTGTAGGCGCAGCTTCCACCAGACATAATCGCAACGAAAATAAATTCATGTCATTTCCCCTTGGCTTTTTTAAGTTCATCCCTTAATGTTTACAAGAGATGAGTAGCGAAGGGTGCACCATTTCGCGCATTTAAAAATGTAATTTACCTACCTTATTCCTGACATAATTTTACTTTTACGAAGCCACCACATTTTAACCTACATTGTTAATGGACCCTCTTTAGCCGACGTAGAATACAGAAGAACCTGAATTAGGTATCTGTGGCATCGGCTACGTGATCTAAACCATTCTTTGTTCTCTGTAATTGCTGCAAATAACCCAACATAAAATACATCTACGCTTCTCATTCGAAATTTTGTCACGTTGCAGGTTTGGGTGTCGCGAGCTTCTGATTGTTTTCTTGCGTCTTTCGCCGAAACAACCGGCGTTCTATTTAACGCGAATAGAAAACGGAGCGATAAGAGGAACAAACACGCAATAGCGCTCGTGATTAGTGCGAGCATTGAACTTAGAGATGTCCGAAAGTGAGCTTTCCAGTGCTTATTTTAGCACGAATTGGCTGGAATGGTTATTTGGCGTGAGCGGGTAATCTTGATTTTATCGACACCCGTAGAAATTGTTTTTACGAGGTACTAAATAAAGCGGAGATTCGGAGTGTGAGGGAGAGAAATGCACGGAACGAAACATCTGGCAGCAATTAGATTTAGTGGTAGCGGTGCGAAGGTGGCGATGTTATCAATTTGATGAAGAGAGAACTTGACAGTGTGGATATGGATGGTTGAATGAGTAATGAGCTGGCGAATGTCTGGGAGATGTTCTCGGTTTATTGAAATGTTTACCTATAAATTTTATATTATTCGTTCATAGAAACTGGCACTGAAAAAATATGTTAAAATTAAAATTTAAATATATCTAAGTCCAACTCAACAAACTTTAATAAGTGTAAAATTACAAATGGAACATGTTTCGGCAGAACACTACTGCCATCATCAGCCCTTAAAGAATATTAAAAATGGCTGATGATGGCAGTAGTGTTCTGCTGAAACATGTTCCATTTGTAATTTTACACTTATTAAAGTTTGTGGAGTTCGACTAAGATATATTTAAATTTTAATTAAAATTTACTCCACTTGGATTTATCAACATTCTTCTGGTTTAAAAAAATATGTGACTGTTGTGTTACATTTTTTACAATCCAAGGACAAAGTGTGGACCTCCAATACAGAGACAAATTGGCTGTTACTATAGAAATATATAATATAGAATACAAAAACTAGGGAGAAAGGAGCATCTTAGGTGCACATTTTATGGTTACATCAGAAAGTAAACTGACTGATCAAAATGAACGCTTCAGATGGACCAAATCAAAGTGAACATCAACGTTTTAAGTAAACCGAATCTATCTGCATTTTATAAGATCCTACATAACTTCAGAAACTGTTTTATAGTAGACTGCCAGTCTCGCTTAAATGTGTCACTCTGTGGGCCTTTCAATTCACAAAGCTAGAATTTTCAGGAATTAAAGCTAATGCCCTAAATATATTAAATATGAATTTGTCAAGAAATCGTTCTGTGCAAAAAAAAAGTTCATTGATTGATGCATGGTTTGATTTTTCAGATATTTTTTTAAAAAATTCTCTGTAGCCCTTTGGCCAAAAATAAATGAACAGTTTTTGCAACAGCATTGAGTTTCCCATCTTCTAGCAATTTTAAACTCTTTTTTCTCGACTTTACTTCCGATGAAAAGTAATTACATACTTTATGCGATTTTTGCCGTATCTTACCAGTTATCTGCAAATCTAAGCCCTACTTCAAAAAAATGTTCTCTTGTAAAATTATTGCCCCATTTATTGTGCTTCCTACGGTACCATATTCAGATTTTTGTCGTAAATAATAAACTAGAAACGATTATAAATGTAGAATGATGTAGAATTTCGAATTCTCGGGACTGGGCGGTACAGCACAGAACCCCGATCACCCTCTCTCTCTCTCTCCACTGCGTCCTTCGCCCATCAGGCAGGTAATTTCATCAGGCAGGTTTTTAAAAATATTCGAAATTATTCTTACGTGTACATTCTGTTTATAAATATTTTTGATAATTTGGTGGATGAAAAAATTCACATGGGAATTTAAATATTGGAAAAGAATCATTCTTAGATGCGTTTCTCTTGTATAGTCATTGGAAACTGTTCATTTGTTTTTGGCCAAAGGGCTACAGAGAATGTTTTGAAAAAATATCAGAAAAATAAAAAAAAGTAATTCACTATATCGAAAACTCGAAAATTGTTGATAACTTTTTTTTTGCACAGGACGCTTCCTTGACGAATTCATATTTAATATATTTACGGCAATAGCTTTCATTCCTGAAAATTCTAGCTTTGTGAATTGAAAGGCACATAGAATCGTTTTCTAAGCGACTTAAACGTCCGCGAGCACTCCACTATTACAACAAAAACTTCTGAGTTAGGTGGTAGCGACATAGAATTTGAAATCAACCTAAAACAAAAATGACATAATACAACCTTCCAAGTCCAATAATTATTGGATAATATAATAATATAATAATTATAAGTATGCTAGCCCTGCGGTACTGGTAAAAAAGAAAAATGGAGACTACCGACTATGTGTAGAATACAGAAAGTTAAATTCGACAACTGAAGATCAGATAGGATTGTTGCAAGGAAAAAAAATATTTCTGCAGTTTAGATACCTATGATGCAAGGATACTAAGATGTTACTAGTACATGTAGGACTTAAAATGACTCAAAATTTTTATCCAAAGATGTTAACAATTACTGTGCGATACCTTATTAATAATTTTTGTGATACCAGTGGTAATTTGTATTTTTACAAATAGGACGTTCACTGTCAAGTAGTAGACATTTTTCTAAAACAAATAGCGTTTGAGGAATTGAAAAAATGCTTGTTTGCAATACTTGTGTGTAATTCCCCACGTTCACTTTCAGTTGTGAATGTCTTTCTAGAGTAGTGAGTGCTACATCCGTTCAAAAATTTTAGTCTGGTTAACAAGTTCCTTTTTCCGAAATTCGAGTTAAGAGGCACCAAAAATTATAATTCAATTCGTAATTACACCAAGAATTTTTAGTTGAAAATCAATATCCGCGCCGACCGCATCTGACACCTGAAAAAAAAAATTAACCGAGTAAATATTAATATTAAGGAATACAAAAAATTTTGATATTATGTGGACATATCAATAAACAATAACCCGTCCGTAAAAAAATTTTACCTCATTTTTTCTATTAACAATGCATTTGTTAATTACGGTAATTATTCTTGTTAAAACATACCAAACCCGGATAATTGTTAAACTGAAATCTTGGAAATTTTTTCCCTTCTTGGAGCTTTTCCTTCATGGGCTTTAGAAAAGTTACTCGTTGGAAAAATTAAAAAAGAAACATTTTTCACTTTTAACAATCAAAGGCTTAAATTAAAAACATAAATAAAGCAATGAAAGAACTTTTTTTTTTCAATTATATTTACTGACATGTTTTATTATTGCTGAGAGCAATATAAATATATGTATATATTTTTTAATTTTTAACTTACGAGTGCTGTTTTAAGCCCCGAGTGCCGGAAAGTGCCTAATTTACACAGGAACGAGTGTAATACAACGTTTTATAGTTCGACACCACCTTGGCAAGTCTTTAAATTGCTTAAAATTCATAAAAATAGTGTGACGTTTATCTGACATTTTATTATTGCATGACACAAGCGAAAACTTGAAAATTCTGACAGTGTCGAACTATAAAAAAAATTAATCTAATCCGTAATGGAAATAATGATTTTTTTTATCATACACCTTCAAAAAATCCAACTTTACCGGCTTTTCAGAGAGGAGAAAGCATGTATTTCTACGGCTAGCCCGGCAAAATGTAAAAAACGGCTAGGCGGTAAAATAATTTACTCACTTTACCACCAGAGGACGCTAGAATAATTTTAGGAAATGGAAAATAAATGTAACATAATCTACGATTTTTGCTTTCATGGATTTCTGCTTTAAAGAATTATCGTGAATGACACTATACATATATACGAGTTTTTCCTAATTGATACTCAAGTTTTTTTTATTATTTTTTATTTTCATTTTGACGTTTAAATTCCTGCATGAGTGCAACCAGCCGCTCATCGAGTCGCTAGCGTCGCTTGTTGCCAAAGCATCACACCGTTGTCAACATGATTGCGAACTAAATTACATGTAAATGACAATTCCGTACTTATACCGGGTGTCCCAACTAAAATTTGTACCCCCCAAAAATTCCAATTTCGAAAATGCTCGAACAGGTCAATTTTGTTATCAAAGGGGACGAAATTGTACCAAACTTTCAGGTCTTAGATTTCACCCCTTTGGCCAGGGGAGCCACCCCCTTAAAGAATTTAAATGGCATGGGGGGGTCGTGTGATACATCATTTTAAAACTTATCCAATTCTTTATCCAGACTACTTTTATCGATTCGTTTGTATAAAAAACAAAAACATGAATTTGTTATTTTTCAACTAAAGAGTATTTTATGTAGATTTGAAGATTTGAAGAGATTACGATTCGAGCAGTTGAAAGAAAGATCACCGGTTAAAAAGGCAATGGATGAGGAAATGAAAGAAATGCTGAAAAAAATTATGGAGGATGTAGGGGAGATAAAGGAAGAGAATCGGAAGATGAGCCGAGAACTGGAACAGTTGAAAATTATGATGCGTGAAAAGGGAGAAAAATGGGAAAGAGAAAAGATGGAACTAAAAAAAACTGAAAAAATTGGAGAAGAAAATGGAAGAGCAGGAAAAAAGAGTGAGAAAAAAGAATATTGTAGTAACGGGATTGGACGAAGAGGAATGCGAGAGCGAGAAGAAACTGGAAAAATGGATGAAGGTGGAATTAGAGGAAGAAGTGACTGTGAGAGAAAAATTATTGTGGCGGAACTTGGGAGCTGGGTGGAAAAGAGGAAAGTTACGGAAAATAAAAGAATACTAAGAGAAAAAAAAAGGAAAGAGAGTATACATAGAAGATGACTTGACAAAGAAGGAAAGAGATATACAGAAAAGATTAAGAGCGATAGCCAAAGAAGAGCGACAAAAAGGACAGTGGGTGAAAGTGGGTTATAAAAAGATATGGATAGAGGGAAAAGGGCTTAGGTGGGACGAATAAAAGGGGGAGTTAGATACAGAAAATTTTTGAATAAGAGCACAACAAAAAAACGGCAGGGCAGAAAGGGGAAAACGAAGACGGAGAGGAATAAAGGAGAAAAGGAGCAAATAAGAATAGTATTCTGGAACGTATAGCGGGAATAAAAAAATCAAGTTTGGAAGTATTTGAGAGAATTTGACGTAGTGGGAATGGTAGAAACGTGGATTAAAGAAAAGAGGTGGGAAAAACTGGAAAAAAGAATTGTGAAAGAGTTTAAGTGGAAATGTCAATATGCAGAGAGGGAAAACAAGAAACGGAGAGCTAAAGGTGGGATAATAATGGGGGTGAAAGAGGGACTGGAAGGAGAAAATGGACTGAAGCAAAAGAAGAAAGAAGGATCATGGAAAGAACGGTGAAAAGTAAACAGAGAAAATTGAGAATTGTAACAGTGTACAGCAGAAGTATGAAGGAAACGAAGAGAATAATAGAAGAGCGAGTAAAAGAGCAAGAAGAAGGAACTTTAGTGATTGGGAATTGGGGGAAAAGGAAGACGGATAGAAGAGGAACAAGAAAGAATAGAAGGAAGATCAACAAAAGATGGAACAGAAAACGCAGAAGGGAGAGTACTGATTAGCTTAGTAGAAGAAAAAGGGTGGGACATACTTAATGGGAACTGCACAGGAGATGAGAAAGGGAAGTACACGTATATTGGATCAAGACGGGAGACAGTTATTGATTATGTTATAGTAAATAAAGAAGCATGGGAT
The DNA here is from genome assembly GCA_963583935.1 of Diaperis boleti. Lineage (NCBI taxonomy): Eukaryota > Metazoa > Arthropoda > Insecta > Coleoptera > Tenebrionidae > Diaperis > Diaperis boleti. Next base: position 77,069,861 of record OY757242.1, on the reverse strand, counting down.
GAAATAGAGAAATTCATGGTGGGAGAAAGAATGGAGTCCGACCATATGCCTTTAGAAGTGAAGACAAAAGGAAGAGAGAAAGATAGAGGAAGTGTGAATGAGTTTAGAAGAAAAATTGTGAAGAATATTTGGACCGAAGAAGGAAAAGAAAATTATAGAGCAAGACTTAGGGAGACAAAATACGAAGAAATAGAAATAAACGAAAAGGTGAGGGAACTGAGCGATAACATAAGAAACGCAACAGAAAAAAAAACAGAGATAGAGATAAGAGAGAATATGGGTCTGTGGAAGAACCAGTGGTGGGATAAAGAATGCAGGGAAAGGAAGCAGGAAGCAAGAAGGAAACTAAGAAATTGGAAAAAAGAAAAAGCAACCAAGGAAGAGTGCAAGAGAGCACACAAGAAGTACAATTTAGTATGCAAAGAGAAGAAGCAAAAGAAACGGATGGAAGAAGAGCTAGAGATGAAGGGTATAAAGACGGAAGACGAGGTATGGAGATACATAAATAAGGAAAGAAAGAAAAAGAGAGAGAGAGAGAGTGAGTGATGGAATTACTATGGAGGAATGGAAAGAGTACTTCAGTGAGCTGCTGTGGGGTGATGAAAACAGACAAGAAAAGGAAAAGAGACAACAAAGAGTGGAAGAAATAGAAGAGATAACAAGAAAAGAACTAGAGCAACAACTAAGAAAATTTAAAAGAAAAAAGACACCGGAGAGGGATGGTATACAGAATGAAGCGTGGATATATGGAACGGAAAGGGAAGTTGACAGGTTGTTAGAGATAATGAATGGAGTGTGGAAGGGAGAGGGATTCCCCCAAGAGTGGAAGGAGGGGATAATATGCCCCATATATAAGAAAGGAGAAAAGGATACAGTCAGTAATTATAGGGGGTTCACTCTCCTAAACACAGCATATAAGGTATACGCGATGATTGTGGAAAAGAGGCTGATGAAGGAAATGAATGAGAGGGGGGTGTTACCAGACGGACAGACGGAATTTTGGAAAGGTAGAGGGACCATGGATAATGTATATATCTTGAATCACATAGTCGGAAAAGAGATAAAAAAGAGGGTTGGCAAGATATATGCATTCTTTGTGGACCTGAAGGCGGCTTTTGATAATGTGGAAAGAGATTTACTGTGAGAATACTTGAGAAAGAGAGGGATAAATGAGCATCTGGTAAGAAAAATAGAAGAGATATATGAAGAGACGATAAGTAGAGTGAGAGTGGATGGAAGGGTGAGTGAATGTTTCAAAACTTATAAGGGAGTAAGACAAGGTTGCCCACTAAGCCCCAGCCTGTTTGCAGCTTTTTTTGGAGATATAGAGGAGATGTTCAGGAATTGGCAGGCAGGGGGGGGTTGTGATGGGCAAAGAAAAAGTGTGGTCTTTAGCATATGCGGATGATTTGGTGGTGCTGGTATGAAAGAAATGATAGGAAACATGGAGAAATATATGAGGAGGAAAAAGTTGACGGTAAATGTAGAGAAATCCAAAATGATGGTGTTCAGAAAAGGGGGTGGTAGGAGAAAAGTAAATGAGTGGAGATGGGAGAAAGAGAAAATTGAAGAAGTGAAAGAATTTAAGTATTTAGGTTATGTGATGACTGAAAGAAACACAGCAACAGCACATGTGAGAGAGTTAGTGAAAAAAGCAAATAAGATAATAGGAGCTGTATGGGGAATAGGAGAGAGAAAATTTGGACATGATTTTAGAAGGAGAGTAATGATGTTTGATAGTTTGGTGAAAAACGTGATGATGTATGGAGCGGAAATATGGGGATGGAGAGAGCAAGAAGGATTGGAAGGGGTCTAAAGAAAATATATGAAATGGGTGCTAGGGGTAGAGAGAGAGAGACACCGGGGTATATATATTGATGGAAGAAACAAAGAGAGATGGAATAAGAATAGAAGCGGGAAAAAGAGCAAGAAGATTTGAGGAGAGAGTGATAGAGACAGGAAAGTGCAGAATTTTGCAAGAGTGTTTAAAAGCAAAAAGGAAAGAAATAGGAAAGGGGATATGGAAAGAGAGGGAGGCATATTTCGAAAGAAACGGGTATGCAGGCGCGGAGATAGAAAGAATGCGAGAGATAGGCAGAGTAATGACAGATGAATTAGTGCAGAGAGATAGAGATGTGCAAGTGCAGGAAAGAAAAACGAGAATTAAGGAGTCTAGCTACAATGGGAAGTATAAAAAAAAAATAATAACGGAAGAAATGCCAAAGTACCTAGGAAGAGAGAGTAGAAAAGAGAGAGTGATAATAGCAAGATTTAGATGTGGAAATGATGAAATAGAGTATGCAGGATGTGTGGAGAAAAAAAGGAGATGATAGAGCATTTGTTGAAGGAATGCGTAGAATTGAGAGGGAGAGATGATAGTAGAGAAGAAATTTTGAATGAGGACGGAAAAGGGATCGAATGGATGAGGAAGGTTGAGTGGAGAAGAGGGACAATAAGTGGGAAGCGATAAAAGCTGCTCGTTATTGTGTTGAATTATTGATTTATTTAGTTTTATTTGAGTTATGGGAAATGTATCGGATACTTTATAAACCTGTAGAGGTAATAAATATACAAACTACTACTATGTAGATTTGAAAAATAACAAATTCATGTTCTTTTTTAAAGAAACGAATCGACAAAAGTAGGTCTGAAGAGAATTAAATAAGCTTTAAAATGATGTATTACACGACCCCCCAAGCTATTTATTTTTTTCCCTGGTTAAAAGGGTGAGATCTAAGACTTGAAAGTTTGGTACAATTTGGTCCCCTCTAATAACAAAATTGACCTGTTCGAGTGTTTTCTTCTGTTTGGCATCACTTGTGGACATGGATGAAGATTGCGAAGAATGATTTACTTCCGAAAAAAACAAAAGAGAAATACGACCTCCAATATAAGATATTCATGAATTGCTGTGCCTCAAAAAAACCTACAGTCTAGACCAAAAATATTCTTCTCCAAACAACTTACTAGCGAAAATCACCTCATGGGCACCCCATCCAGGGACACACTGTACATATTCTGAAATAAAGATTTTGTTTGTAATTTTTGTTTATGGAAAAAATATTACGGTAATGTATGTATGATAACAACAAAAGTGTAAACCACGTCAGTAAAGTGGTTTTCCAGGCCTCAAGGCCTCGCCTGTCCGTATCTTCTTTCGTCCTGGAAAACAACCACTTTACCGCCTAGGTACACAATATACTATTATAATAAATCGTTTCTCAAAAAATTATTCTTTGATAAAAAAACGCCTTCGTTAACATTTTTTTTTTTTGCTCAATGTTAACATCAAGAGACCGTTTTTAAGATCAACTTGCTCTTCTATATTATGAAAGAAATTATTTTTTTTTACTTTTTTTTATTTATTTCAAACAAATTAATTTTTCGGTTATATTTTTTCTTAATTCTTTCAAAAATACTGAAAGCATCGTTTCTTATGAAAAATTATTTTAAATTAATTTTGTTAAGCCTTGGATTGTTCATAAAAAAGTGAAAAATCCAATTTCTTTTATTTTTTCAACGGGGATCTTTTCTAAAGCCTTCAAGGAACAGTTCCAAGAAGGGAAAAAATCCAGTATTCTAGCTTAACAATAATCAGGTATGTTAACTTTTAAAAAGAACAATTATTACTGTAATTAAAAAATGCATTGTTAATAGAAAAATTGAGGTAATTTTTTTACCGACGGATTATTGTTTATTGATATGTCCAGATAATGCCAAATTTTATTTTATTCTTTAATCTTAATATTTACTAGGTTCATTTTTTTTTTTTTTTTTGTTCAGGTGTCAGATTCGGTCGGCGCGGACGGGAGCTGAGCCGCGCGTTTTTGCCTCTTTTCCCCACTAAATTAAAATTATAAATTAATATTGTCCGAACTCATCCGGGAGGTTGGACTTCTTGTTGGGAAATTTCCTGCTGTTTGAGGATCTTTTTTCAAATGGATATTAATTTTCAACTAAAAAATTCTAACTCGAATTTCGGAAAAAGGGACTTGTGAACCAGACTATCCTAATATCAACGAGATTGTGGCAATGGCTGCTGTGTCCGTTACTCCAGGACGCATTATTTTCTAGTCTGAAACGTCACTCAGAAATTTATTTTCTGACAAAGAAATTCTATATTAAATGTCTGTTTACAGAAAGTTAGCTCTATATTGTTACCAGTGAACAGCGCTTCGAAATAATAATTTTACATTACTTCTGCTACTCACAGAACTGTCAACATTCGGTGTTTGCAATTCCAACTCAAAGAACACTATGTAATAATAAAAGCGATTGCGTTGAACTATAGTGCGCGTGCTGCATTACCAGTCAAGTAGACAATAATACGCTCATAATTTATAATAATCTATAAACAACACTATAACTCACTAAACCCAATCGATCCCTTTAGCTGGATTTGTGCAATAATGGTAATCCTTAATTAGCATGTTCAATACAGATAGTCACATAGTTGCATTTGCGAACACTCCAATAGTAACAGCAGGAATCGATAGAGTCACGTTCATCAGGTTCTCGAAGGAAATAAGCGATTTTCTCTTTTTCCAGACATAATAAACCAGACTCTGCTCTACCATTTCACATTGTGTGCATTGTCGACAGGTCTAATTACGAGTCTTTAATTACGCTTTCAATTGTGTTCCTAGTTTTTTAATTACTAAAATGGAACCGTGTACTATATATTTAGTGACTAGAAAAAGTAAATAACATTTAATATAGTTATTTAGAGTCGAGGTCTTCATTTGCGCCCGTGCTTTGCGGAAAAGCTTTTTAATCACTATAACTCAAAGAGACCAATGATTGTTTTACACAAAATTTCACTTCAATTTTTAATAATAAATTCTCGTCCTGGAACTGTTAAAATTGTTCAGTAGCAATTATGTTCATGAAGAGTGGAAAAGCTGGAAGAGAGAATGGAAATCGAAGAGAGAAGAAAGAGGAAGAACAACATCGTGATAACAGGATGGGACGGGGAAAGAAAAAGTCATGTAAAAAAGAGGATGTAGAGAAGTTTTTGAAGGAAAATTGAGGGAGAAGAGGGAAACAAGGGGGATATACATAGACAACGACCTCACAAAGAAAGAAAGAGATTTACAGAAGAAACTAAGAAGTATGGCGAAGGAAAAAAGGGAAGAAGGGAAAGAAGTAAGAGTGGGATACAGAAAATTAATAGTGGACGGGGAGCAATGGAGATGGAATGAAAAGAGAGAGAGACTAGAGGTTTTCCAATAAGAAGAAGAAGGGGAGGAGGGAAAAAGGGGGACAACGGCAAAGTAAAAAGGACAATGAAACGGGAAAAAAGAAACAAAGAAGGAAGTAGGAGGGAAACTAAGGAAGGAAGGGGGAAATCAAAGAAGGTAACGAAAAAAACAGGGGTGGGGGCACTATTTTGGAATGTAGCGGGACTAGGGAAAAAAGAAGAAGATTTTTGGGACTATGTGAAGGAGTTCGATATTGTTGGATTAACAGAAACATGGTCAAGCTGGGAAAGAATAAAAAAACTGTTACCAAAGGAGTTCAAGTGGGAATGGCAAGGGGCGAGAAGGGGAAAGAAAAAAGGAAGAGCAGCAGGGGAAATAATAACAGGGGTAAAAAAGGAATAAAAGAGAATACTAAAAAGAAGGGAGAAGAGGAAGGTCACATGGTGAGAAACGTTAAAATAGACAGTAAATGGTGGAAAATAGTGACAGTGTACAGCAAAGAGATGAAAGAAACAATAAGCAAGATAGAAGAAACATTAAAAGACAACAGGGAAGAATGTCTGTTTCTGGGAGGGGATTTTAACGGGAGAATTGGGAAAAGAGGAGCCAGGTATTGGGAAGAAGAGAGAGGAGAGGGAAAAAGAAAATCCAAAGACAAGAAAGAAAACGCGGAAGGGAAGAAGTTGATGGAATGGATAGAAGAAAAAGGATGGGAAGTGCTGAATGGAAATAAACAAGGGGACGAAGAAGGAGAATGGACCTACATAGGCGGTAGAGGAGAGACGGTGATAGACTACGGAATAGTAAACGAAGAAGCATGGGAAGAAGTCGAAGAATTCAGAATAGAGGAAAGAGTAGAGTCAGACCATCTGCCTATAGAGATAAGTATAGGAAGGGGGAGAGAGAAGAGAGGAGGAAAAGAAAAAATAGAGGAAATGCGGAAAGTGATAATTAAAGTATGGGACGAGCAAGGGGTGGAAGAGTATAAGAGAAGACTGGAAAAAGCAAGATTTAAAGAACAAGAAGTAGGGAAAATGGAGAAAGAATTGGTAGAAATATTGGAAAAAGCAGCGACAAAAAGAGAAATAACAGTAACAGGTGGAGGAACAAAAAGAAAGAATAAATGGTGGGACAAAGAATGTGAGCAAAGTAAAAAGGAAGCAATAAAAGAACTAAGAAAGTGGAGAAAGACTAAAGCGAACAGAAGTGGCTTTTTAGAAGCGAAAAGAAGATACAGACATGCAGGGAGAAGAAGAGGCAGAAGAAGGAGAGAGAGGAGGAAGAGATAAAAGCAATAAGAACAGAGAAGGAGGTTATGGAACTATATTAATTGAGAGAGAAAGAAAAAAGAAAATGTGAGCGAGGAGATAACGATGAATGAGTGGGAGGAGTACTTCATGAGGCTGCTGGAGGGAGAAAAGGAAAAAAAAAGAAAACGGAAATAGAGACGAAGAGAAACCGAGTAGTACCTGAAGGAGAAGAAATTACAATGGAAGAGGTGGAGAGGCATGTGAAGAAACTGAGGAAAGGGAAGGCGCCAGGAAGGGATAGAATACAGAATGAGTCGTGGATGTATGGGACGAGAAGAGTGCTAGAGAGGCTGGTGGAGGTAATGAATGGGGTGTGGAGAGGAGAAGGATTCCCGGTAGGGTGGAGCGAGGGGGTAATTTACCCCATTTACAAAAAAGGGGAGAAAAATAAAGTAGAAAATTACCGAGGGATAACTCTCCTAAACACAGGGTACAAGTTGTATGCGTCAATTCTGAATGAAAGGATGAGCAGAGAGATGGAGGAAAAGGGAGCATTACCAGACAGCCAAGCAGGATTTAGAGAGGGGAGGGGAACTATGGATAATGTATACATCCTGGACCATTTGACGAAGAGTGAGTTAAAGAAGAAAGGGAGGAGGGTGTGTGCATTATTCGTAGACTTCAAAGCGGCTTTTGACAAGGTGGACAGAGAGAGGATGTTTGAGTGCCTGAGGGAGAAAGGGGTAAATGAATGGCTGGTAAGAAAGGTGGAGGAGATATATGAGAAGACAAAAAGTTAAGTGAAGGTAGGGGAGAGGGAAAGTGAATGGTTTGTGACAACAAAGGGAGTGAGGCAAGGTTGTCCGCTCAGCCCCTTGTTGTTCACGATGTATGTGGCAGATATGGACGGAATGTTAGAGAGAGCACAAGCGGAGGGGTATGTGGTAGGTAGAGAAAAAGTGTGGAGCCTGGCGTTTGCGGATGATATGGTAATGGTGGCAAAGAGTGAAAGAGAAATGAAGGAAATGATAAAGAGTTTAGGAAAATATGTGAAGAAGAAAAGACTAGAAGTGAATGTAAAGAGAACAAAAATGCTGGTGTTCAATAAGAGAAAGAGGAAGAACGAAGAGAGTGAGTGGAGGTGGGAGGGAGAAGTAATAGAACATGTAAAAGAATTCAAATACTTGGGGTATGTGTTCAATGAAAGAGCCACAGATAAGGCACATATTAGAGAACTGGCAAGAAAAGCGAACAAGGTGATAGGATGTGTATGGGGAATAGGAGAGAGAAGGTGGGGAGGCGATTTTAAGAGGAGAATGATGATGTTTGAAAGTCTTATTGAAAGCGCGTTGTTGTACGGAGCAGAGGTCTGGGGATGGAAAGAACAGGAGGAGATAGAGAGGGTGCAAGAGAAATATCTGAGGTGGGTGCTAGGGGTGGAGAGAGAAACGCCAGGGTACATAGTGAGAGAAGAATGCAAGAGGAATAGGTTGAGAGTGAAAGCGGGAAAAAGAACGGTCAAGTTCGAAGGATGGAAGGGAGGAAAGAATGTAGGATACTAAAGGAGTGCTAGAGAGAAAAAAAGAAGAATTCAGAGGAGAATGATAGGGAGAATTACTACAGGAGGAATGGGTATGCAAGCAAAGAAATAGAGAGACTGAGAGAAAGAGGCGTGTGGATGAATGTAGAACTAAGTGAAAGAGATAAGGATACGGATAGACAAGAGAGGAGAGAAAGAATTAGAGAATCCAGATACAACGGGAAGGACGGAAGATGCATGATCGAGGAAGTACCGAAGTATTTGGGGAGGGAGAGCAAGAAAGAAAGAAAGATGATGGCGAGGTTTAGGTGCGGAAATGAAGAGAGGGAAAATAGGTATTGGGCAGAAGATGGAGGAAGAATGTGTAGAATGTGCTATGAGGAAAGAGAGACGATTGAGCATATGTGGAACGAGTGCAGTGAGATGAAACAAAGAGAGAGAAAAGAAAGAGAGGAAATACTGAATGTAGATGGAAGGGAAATTAAATGGATGAAAGAGGTATGGAAAAGGAGGGAGAAGGGAGAAGAGGAAAGGGGAGGGGAGAAGAAATAGAGAATTTTATTTAGTTTTTTTATTATTATAATGGTTAAGTTTACTTGTATATGTATAGGAATCAGAAAGCCCGTAGGGCAAATAAAGATTTTACTACTACTAATTATGTTCATGAGATCCTCAGTCAGATCTGCAAAAAACTACCTACCATGTACTTTTATTTTAAGCAGTGTCTGTAATTTAGTTCGTTTCAATATCCCATTCCAACTAATTTAAAAATTAAAAAAATATGTTGCGAATGTTAGCCTTACCTCTCATCTCGCTAAAAGTATATTACAGTGAAACATTTCGTAGAGGCACACGCCCATGAAGTCTTAGATAATATAACACCACAGAGCATAATCACTCACATTTCTGAAGTATCATTCTCACACCCCGTTCACATCTGTGCTTTCCACATTCCGTAATTAATTAGCAGAAGCAAATTAACTAGGGCTACCCCCATTAAACAGTTTCCTATTTCATATTTTATATGATTTCATATTTTAGCTTTATAAACATATCCCAGCTCTCTTGTAAGACAGAATTTCTAATCAAGCTCCCTGCATTTCCGAAATAGGTTTCTCGAAGCACTACAGATATGAATTATGAAATTCAATATTTCAAATTCAAAGTAAATTTGAGTGGGAAGTGTGAATTGAGATTTTTCCTAGGGAGGAAAGCATATATTGCAGAAGACCCACTTTGTGTTATAAATTGGGCCTCCCTCAATTCATATCTTTCACTGGTTAATGCAACGACAAGAAGTTAAATCAATACACAGATACACAGATAGATTTGTGGTATTAAGTTTACTAAATTAATTTCCGACTATGATTTGAATATTGAGTGCCTTATAATCACAAACAAATTATCTCCCGATAGCTTATCGTTTAATTCCTGTCATCACCAAACAATTTTGAACAAATTTGCATAGCAGCACCGTTATTTAATTATGGTACTAAACTGATTCATTCCAAAAACTAGATTAGCCACCTACATGTTCAAATCATTTGCGAATGTTATATGCGATGAGAGGGCGATATAAAATTAAAGGTTACCACCGTCACGTTCTATACGGTGATGAGGGTCACTTAATTGTCCATAATTCATTAAAGATAACCCGAACGTGTCTGAGTGCCACATTTTGAAATTAATTAAACCGCGATTAGCCGCAGGGAAAATTCTCACTTGTACCTGTCACAGACTGATTGTGAGATAAAATGTGAAAACAATAGAACTTTAAATATTTTTTTACGAAGAAGGGGTGGTCATATGTTTAAAACTGTCACTGTGACAATTTCATCTAACAGAGTACTCAATTTCGCCCGGTTTGAACTATTTTTTGTACGAAAAAAGGTGGCACATTGGGGTCGTCCCCATTGCGAATATTATTTGTGTTCAAAAAATCAAAACGATCGGATTGACATTCATTTTTCATTTTTCACATTCACTGCTGTCAACCGTTCAATTAACGCCACAGAACATAAAAAAAACTGTGTTAGTTTCGTATATTGGTGTAAAATAATAATAATAAAATTTCTGGTAAAGGAGCAATTTATCTTATAATCTTAATATTAATCTTATAGCTAGTGTTGAATCTGCATTGATTTGATTCGCATTAAACTTATATGTTGTCTTTTCAATAAATCTTGGCGCTATCGACCACACAATACTCTACTAATTAAAGTTTAAACTAAAACTATACTTTGGATATGTCAGCTTGTTTCAGTCACTTTTCTTCGACGTTTTATAAGACCAAGCCGCGGGGCGAATCCAAATTACGAAAACGTATAAGTTTAAAATTTTAGACATGTTAATTAAATGCTGTTTTACAAGACAATGAAAAAGTTTGATTCTGAAAAACGGCTTCCAAAGCTCCACAACAACAAAGAGTTGAGGATTAAAATATTGCGGCTGACAGCAAAAGCACACATTTTTGTTTCTCTTCCTTTGTAACCACGTTTTTATTTCAGTATTATTTTCTCGGATAAAATGTATTGTGTCAAGAATTTATCCATTACGGTATTTTTTACTCACCTTTAATTCTTAAAATTGTATTAATGACAACAAAAATAGTATATCAGATCTTTAGGGCCGTAAGCATAAATATTTCGTGGCCTAGAATGCAGTTTGGGAATTCGAGGCTTGCCTTCTTGAGAATAAGTTTTTCAGCAGGATAGTGCTAGGCCTCATATATCGCGTGTAACCTTTCTGATTTTGTCAGTCGCATGTTAACCGCTATGGCACAATCTCCACACACTCTAGTGAACTTCAAAGGGCGATACAGGATGCTTGGCAGCATACTTCATTCATAAACGTCATTGATGTCTTTGTCATTCGAACCATGCCCAGATGAATTAATTAGTACATATTGAACCGTGCTGCTCCGACAATTTTTATTTATTTATTTATTTTGTTTGTTAGAATGCTTTAATATTTTTATGTCCTACCAACGTCTAGATGACTTATTATTTCCTGTAGCAGTTTACAAGTGATATAAAGTTAAAAAGGGTGAATTACTATATTTATACAATGGTTTAAGACATGAATTATTTTTTGAAACGTCAATTTGACATCTTTTTTTTTAAACATCGTATCTTCCACGTGACCGAAATGCTATTGGAAGCTCGTGATACAAAGATCTCACTCGCTGACAATGAAGAATTTCTGTCACATGATATAATCTACGATTATTTAGAATTTGCTGACTTTCGCTTAAGTACTGCAATGCAATAAAAATAATAATAAAAAAATAATTAATTAGAGGTGTTGCAATTTATATCACTATACCTAGAATAAAAATTTTATGAGACTACAATAATTACAAGGATTCTACTTCCTTTTCGTATGTAAAATTTTACAATTTATTTTGAAATATAAATAAATAAAACCAAGCAGAGTGTTTGAGCTTAAAGTGGATTAAAGAGAGGGCGGCTCATTAAAATTTTCACCGACGCGACGTTTAGTTTGGACGGAAATGAGCAGACATTTTTTTAATTATTCAGAAAAGTTTTTTTACATTGGTTTTTAATTATATAAATTGTGCATTCGGTACATAATCTATTGCCCTCTTTTACGGATAGGTGTCGATGGTGCGTGTTCACCGAGCCGCAATGAGGAGTGAAACCGGATGACAGACGCAACCACTTTTCAAATTCAAAACAATAAAACACAATATGATAATACCGACAGTCTTTGCACTAGAATTCTGATTTTACAAATTTAATAAAGCTCCTCAGCGATGTCCTTTTATTGTATTTTTTTTTCTTGAAAGCGAAAGGTTCCAGTTACATTTAATTACACACAATCGCTTGAAGTTGAATACCTACTCAATGTTAAATTTTAAATGCTAGTAAAAGGGTTAAAGGATATCGTGCAACATGTGTCCTTATCAGTTTCAGCCTTTATAGTGGATACTGACATCCATTACTGTAATAGCCGGTAATAAATCTTCCTGCTTTTACACCAGTGGCCCTGGAACATACAAACAAAAAGATAATAAATCCAGTAAATAATTCTATGTGTTAATCATAATCATAATAATTATATTATATGTATTACGGTTATATAAAGTAGTATAATGATAGTTATGTTTTTTTACAATAACAAATAAAATAAATAAAAGCGATTAACTTATTCTTACAGATTATAAAAAGATTCCACTTGTTACAGTTCTGCACACACTACGCAACGTCAGACAAATCAAAATTTCCAACGTTCGCAAGAACCAGACCACCTGATACTCAGATATCCAAGTCTGTGGCATCTGTTCTTGTCGCATTTAACTGGACTCACGTAAGTCTCATTCTTTATTACGTCCGCTTTTCCTTTAAGCGTTTGTTCTAGGTGGTGTTATTATACCTAAAATCTCCTGACTTCGAATTTGGTAACATCGCCACCATCATTCTGGAGACTCTAGCTTCGGCTGGAATAACTGTGATTGCGACAAAATTCTGGGACACTCCCTACCATCACGGCTACGGGGAAAACCCCTTCTATAGATTGGTGGAGCAAACGTACAGGGATACACGGAGTAAGTTTATCATCAAATCTGATAATATAAAAAGTGAATACAGTTTGTAAATTTGGTTGTGTTTTTAGGTTTCTTTGGTAAAATTCATCTCGTAAAGAAAACTAAAAATACACGACCTAACGGATGTAAAATTAGGTATTTTTGTGTTTCAAAGCGAAATTTTGCTTTGATCTTCACACTTTCGTAGGAACAACTGTTCCAGTCGCTCTTTATAAAAATGAAATTATTCTCTTCGATAAATGTTTAGATATACAAAGTGTAGTGTAAACGATATTCTATACAAAAGCGGTCATTGATTAGGTTTGTAATTACGAAATAATAAAAAGGGTACCAGTAGAAATTAAATGTACTAATGTATAATATTATCCAAACGAACAGTCTAGTAAAGATGGTTTTAATCTTACTACATAAAAGTAACTGTAAGATAAACCCTAAACAGTGAAATAAAGTTTGTCTTAATATCTCCGTAAGGATAAGAACTCATTTGGCTTAATCCATCATCTGGAAAACAACTCATCTAGTCATTTCTACCAAGCTCTAACGTAAAATTTTGCAGAAGACGCACATACAACTTTTGGTTGTAATATGTGATATATGCTTTAATAAGAAGTAAATATTACCCAACTGTTGTCGATTGATATACAGGATGAGTTATTAGTGTGACATCGGTCTCATGCCTTTACTATTTTTTTTTTAATTGGTCAATGGAATAAAATTACACAAGAAAAACTGCTTTTCCTAAAAATATTTAGAGTTAGTTAACAGGATCTAATTTTCCAGGACCGTATTCAACTTTTTTTAAATATTTTCTGTATATTTGAAGAATGCAGTTCTTTTTTTTTCAGAAAATTCAAATGGAATAAAATTACACAGAAAAAACTGCCTTTCCTAAAAATATTTAGAGTTAGTTAACAGGATCCAATTTTCCAGGACCGTATTCAACATTTTTTAAATATTTTCTGTATATTTGAAGTAGAATGCAGTTCTTTTTTTTTTTCAAAAAATTGTTAAAAACAGCTAAAAAAATTAAATAAAAAATAGAAAATAATTTCTTGTCATAACAAACGATGCATGGTTGTTTTCAATATTTTTCAAAGAATTAAGAAAGAAATATAACCGATTTTTTTTTATAACCAAAAAAAAAGTAAAAAAAAGAAACGATTTATAATTTTGCAGAAGACGCACATACAACTTTTGGTTTTGATATTGTGATATATGCTTTAATAAGAATTAAATATTACCTAACTGTTGTCGATTGATATACAGTGTGAGTTATTAGTGTGACGTCGGTCTCATGCCTTTACTATTAATTTTTTTTAGATTGGTCAATGGAATAAAATTACACAGGAAAAACTGCCTTTCCTAAAAATATTTAAAGTTAGTTAAAAGGATCCAATTTTCCAGGACCGTATTCAACATTTTTTAAATATTTTCTGTATATTTGAAGTAGAATGCAGTTCTTTTTTTTTCAAAAAAATGTTAAAAACAACTAAAAAAATTAAATAAAAAATAGAAAATAATTTCTTGTCATAACAAACGATGCATGGTTGTTTTCAATATTTTTCAAAGAATTAAGAAAAAAATATAACCGATTTTTTTTATAACCAAAAAAAAAGTAGAAAAAAGAAACGATTTATAATTTTGCAAAAGACGCACATACAACTTTTGGTTTTGATATTGTGATATATGCTTTAATAAGAATTAAATATTACCTAACTGTTGTCGATTGATATACAGGGTGAGTTATTAGTGTGACATCGGTCTCATGCCTTTACTATTAATTTTTTTTAGATTGGTCAATGGAATAAAATTACACAGGAAAAACTGCCTTTCCTAAAAATATTTAAAGTTAGTTAAAAGGATCCAATTTTCCTGGACCGTATTCAACTTGTTTTAAATATTTTCTGTATATTTGAAGAACAATACAGTTCTTTTTTTTCAAAAAATTGTTAAAAATAAAATAAAAAATAGAAAATTTGTCATAACAAACGATGCATGGTTGTTTTCAATATTTTTCAAAGAATTAAGAAAAAAATATAACCATTTTTTTTTTTATAAACAAATATATGTGAAGTAAAAAACAAACTTTTTTTAAAATCATCATTTCCATTACGGATTAGATTGCAAAAAAAAATTTGAAAATCATTAAAACAATGCATTTGTTTATAACAATTTTTTAAACAATAAAAGTTAACAAAACAATAACAAAACATAACTAGAGAAAATTAAAAAAAAAATCTTTTATTGTTTTATTATTTGTTTTTAATTTTGTTTTGATTGTTAATAAAAAAGTGAAAAATCATTTTTTTTTATTTTTATAACGAGAATCTTTTCTGAAAATATTTTTTTATCGTAACAAACGATGCATGGTTGTTTTCAATATTTTTCAAAGAATTAAGGAAAAAATATAACCGATTTTTTTTATAAACATTTAAAAAGTAAAAAAAGAGACGATTTATAACTTATTTTGCAGAAGACGCACATACAACTTTTGGTTTTAATATTGTAATATATGCTTTAATAAGAAGTAAATATTACCCAACTGTTGTCGATTGATATACAGGGTGAGTTATTAGTGTGACATCGGTGTCATGCCTTTACTATATATTTTTTTTAAATTGGTCAATGGAATAAAATTACACAGGAAAAACTGCCTTTCCTAGAAATATTTAGATTTAATTAACAGGATCCAATTTTCCAGGACCGTATCCAACTTTTTTTATATATTTTCTGTATATTTTAAGAACAATACAGTTCTTTTTTTTTCAAACAATTGTTAAAAACAGTTAAAAAATTAAATAAAAAATAGAAAATAATTCTTTGTCATAACAAACAATGTATGGTTGTTTTCAATATTTTTCAAAGAATTAAGAAAAAAATATAACTGTTTTTTTATAAACATTTAAAAAGTAAAAAAAAGAAACGATTTATAATTTATTTTGCAGAAGACGCACATACAACTTTTGGTTTTAATATTGTGATATATGCTTTAATAAGAAGTAAATATTACCAAACTGTTGTCGATTGACATACAGGGTGAGTTATTAGTGTTACAGCGGTGTCATGCCTTTACTATTTTTTTTTAAATTGGTTAATGGAATAAAATTACACAGGAAAAACTGCCTTTCCTAAAAATATTTAGATTTAATTAACAGGATCCAATTTTCCAGAACCGTATCCAACTTTTTTTTAAATATTTTCTGTATATTTTAAGAACAATGCAGTTCTTTTTTTTTTTAAATTAAAAACAGCTAAAAAATTAAATAAAAAAATATAAAATAATTATTTGTCATAACAAACGATGCATGGTTGTTTTCAATATTTTTCAAAGAATTAAGAAAAAAATATAACCTATTTTTTTATAAACAAATAAAAAGTTAAAAAAAAAGAAACGATTTATAATTTATATTTGCAGAAGACGCACATACAACTTTTGGTTTTAATATTGTGATATATGCTTTAATAAGAAGTAAATATTACCCAACTGTTGTCGATTGATATACAGGGTGAGTTATTAGTGTGACATCGGTGTCTTGCCTTTACTATAATTTTTTTTTAAATTGGTCAATGGAATAAAATTACACAGGAAAAACTGCCTTTCCTAAAAATATTTAGATTTAATTAACAGGATCCAATTTTCCAGGACCGTATCCAACTTTTTTTATATATTTTCTGTATATTTTAAGAACAATACAGTTCTTTTTTTTCAAACAATTGTTAAAAACAGTTAAAAAATTAAATAAAAAATAGAAAATAATTCTTTGTCATAACAAAAGATGCATGGTTGTTTTCAATATTTTTCAAAGAATTAAGAAAAAAATATAACCGATTTTTTTTTTTATAAACAAATAAAAAGTTAAAAAAAAAAGAAACGATTTATAATTTATATTTGCAGAAGACGCACTTACAACTTTTGTTTTTAATATTGTGATATATGCTTTAATAAGAAGTAAATATTACCCAACTGTTGTCGATTGATATACAGGGTGAGTTATTAGTGTGACATCGGTGTCTTGCCTTTACTATAATTTTTTTTTAAATTGGTCAATGGAATAAAATTACACAGGAAAAACTGCCTTTCCTAAAAATATTTAGATTTAATTAACAGGATCCAATTTTCCAGGACCGTATCCAACTTTTTTTATATATTTTCTGTATATTTTAAGAACAATACAGTTCTTTTTTTTCAAACAATTGTTAAAAACAGTTAAAAAATTAAATAAAAAATAGAAAATAATTCTTTGTCATAACAAAAGATGCATGGTTGTTTTCAATATTTTTCAAAGAATTAAGAAAAAAATATAATTGTTTTTTTTATAAACAAATATATGTGAAGTAAAAACAATTTTTTTTTTAAATCATCATTTCCATTACGGATTAGATTGCAAAAAAAAATTTGAAAATCATTAAAACAATGCATTTGTTTATAACAATTTTTTAAACAATAAAAGTTAACAAAACAATAACAAAACATAACTAGAGAAAATTAAAAAAAAATCTTTTATTGTTTTATTATTTGTTTTTAATTTTGTTTTGATTGTTAATAAAAAAGTGAAAAATCATTTTTTTTTATTTTTATAACGAGAATCTTTTCTGAAAATATTTTTTTATCGTAACAAACGATGCATGGTTGTTTTCAATATTTTTCAAAGAATTAAGGAAAAAATATAACCGATTTTTTTTATAAACATTTAAAAAGTAAAAAAGAGACGATTTATAACTTATTTTGCAGAAGACGCACATACAACTTTTGGTTTTAATATTGTGATATATGCTTTAATAAGAAGTAAATATTACCCAACTGTTGTCGATTGATATACAGGGTGAGTTATTAGTGTGACATCGGTGTCATGCCTTTACTATAATTTTTTTTTTAATTGGTGAATGGAATAAAATTACACAGGAAAAACTGCCTTTTCTAAAAATATTTAGAGTTAGTTAACTGGATCGAATTTTCCAGGACCGTATTCAACTTTTTTTATATATTTTCAGTATATTTGAAGAACAATGCAGTTCTTTTTTTTCAAAAAATAATTGTTAAAAACAGCTAAAAACTAAATAAAAAATAGAAAATAATTTTTTGTCATAACAAACGATGCATGGTTGTTTTCAATATTTTTCAAAGAATTAAGAAAAAAATATAACCGATTTTTTTTTATAAACAAATAAAAAAGTAAAAAAAAGAAACGATTTATAATTTATTTTGCAGAAGACGCACATACAAATTTTGGTTTTAATATTGTGATATATGCTTTATTAAGAAGTAAACATTACCCAACTGTTGTCGATTGACATACAGGGTGAGTTATTAGTGTGACATCGGTCTCATGCCTTTACTATTGTTTTTTTTTTTTTTTAATTGGTCAATGGAATAAAATTACACACGAAAAGCTGCCTTTCCTAAAAATATTTAGAGTTAGTTAACTGGATCGAATTTTCCAGGACCGTATTCAACTTTTTTTATATATTTTCAGTATATTTGAAGAACAATGCAGTTCTTTTTTTTCAAAAAATAATTGTTAAAAACAGCTAAAAACTAAATAAAAAATAGAAAATAATTTTTTGTCATAACAAACGATGCATGGTTGTTTTCAATATTTTTCAAAGAATTAAGAAAAAAATATAACCGTTTTTTTATAAACAAATAAAAAGTAAAAAAAAGAAACGATTTATAATTTATTTTGCAGAAGACGCACATACAACTTCTGGTTTTAATATTGTGATATATGCTTTAATAAGAGGTAAATATTACCCAACTGTTGTCGATTGACATACATGAGTTATTAGTGTGACATCGGTCTCATGCTTTTACTATTATTTTTTTTAAATTGGGCAATGGAATAAAATTACACAGGAAAAACTGCCTTTCTTAAAAAAAAAATTATATTTTCTGTATATTTGAAGAACAATGCAGTTCTTTTTTTTTCAAAGAATTGTTAAAAACAGCTCAAAAATTAAATAAAAAATAGAAAAGAATTTTTTGTCAAACGATGCATGGTTGTTTTCAATGTTTTTCAAAGAAATCAGAAAAAATATAACCATTTTTTTTTTAAACAAATAAAAAGTAGAAAAAAAGAAACGATTTTTTTAAATCATCATTTCCATTACGGTTTAGATTGCAAAAGAAAAATTGAAAATCATATAAACAATGCATTTGTTTATAACAGTTTTTTAAACAGTAAAAATTAAAAATAAAAGAAAAAATTATATTGCTTTCAGGAATAACAAAACATAACTAGAGAAAATAAAAAAAAAAACTTTCATTGTTTTATTATTTATATTTTTTATTTTATTTTGATTGTTAATAAAAAGTGAAAAATCTTTTTTTTTTTATTTTTCTAACGGGAATCTTTTCTAAAACCTTCAAGGAACTACGAAGGAGCAGAGAGGAGATATAAATTTATTTTTCATTATTTCGACTTTAATCGCGAAATTATGTGTGCGCACACCCATTGACACATTTCGAGTTTACGTACAGGAAAATATGACCTTCTTGAAATATGTTTCTTTTAGGATTCGAGCGCATAGCGCCAGGCACCAATTTCAATGATCCACGGAAAAGCAAATTTTCACAAACGGCAACGTCACAACAGGCGATCCTGCATAATGAACATTTAAATAAACTTTTTCTCAAATTTCTTCTTCATCCGCTTTTTTATTTCATTTTAACTCATAAAAAGCCTTTCTGGGTAGGAACCTATCATCGTACTACCCCTGCCCCAAAGGGGCTCCCTTGACCATATGCCACTTGAAGTCAAAATTTCTAGTTTAAAATATAAATTATGCGCGCGCACACCCATTAACAGCGGCAAGCCTTTTTTCGCCGCTAAATTAAAATTAGAAATATTACGGGGACAATTCAGGGAGGTGGGACTTTTTTAGAAAATTTCCTGTTCTTTAAGGATCTTTTTTCCAAATTTCGGATATCTCAAATAGTTTTTGAAATATTTGCAAAAATGGAGGTACCTTTAAATATTTTTAGTAAATGCAGAATTTTATTCCATTCACCAATTTTTTAATTAATAGTAAATGCATAAGAGACCGATCCCATGCTAATGACTCACCCTGTATATACGATTTCTCGTAGTGTAAACAAAAATACTGGCCACTCGACTGGAAATAACAAAACAAAACATTTTTGTAATTTCGCAAAGAAGAAAATAGTGATTTATATCAGTTTTCAGACACACCTGTTTGAGACAGCTGACACTTCACCTATCATCCAACTTTTTTCACGCTAATGGAATTTCGTTCTGCCTTTTTTGTCTCAATCATTTAGATGGTGTTCCTTTCCAATTTTCCGATAAACAGAAGCAAGACGTATTCGTCGAATTGTGAAAATTATTCTGTATTCTCGCATCGCCCTCAATTTGAAATTGGATTACATAGGTGTCAAGTTAATGACGTTTTCATTCATCCAAACTGAAAAGTAATAACCGAGTGTAATATTTCCTCATTTCTGTGACGTTGGCACCATTACATGTCTCCAATATCTGTAGCGTACATAACTTCTTTTTGCTTTCTTCCGGAATCGATACGGCGCATTTGCGATGCGACCATAATTTTTGAAATAAAACTATGATTTAGAGCTTCTAGGTGTAAATACTCGAAGTTTATTCCGGGAGGAATTGCGGTTAATAAATAAAAACTTTATACATTTCTTAATTTGTAGAGGTCCACGATTTATATTGCCATTGTCTTGCCAAAAGTACTGTATTAAAGGACTATTCATCGTGGTGCAATCTAACAAATAAGAGAACCGAACGGTTTTAATTTCAATGCAGCCCCACAAAATTTACGATCCTATTTTGTCATTTAAAGGAATATGAAAAACGATATTACTCTATGTTAAGCGCTTATATTAACATATTTCACCCTCGACCTAATGGCGGTTTAGACAGGGAACTATTTGGCATGACAAATGCAACTTGCGGGTGTCTAAAGTTTGCTTGTAAATCTGACTTAATTGTTGCAGTTTTCGTTATTCTGGGTCACCATTACGAGCACTTGGGTCTTATGGTCGCAATGGAAGAGAAGAAACTGTTCGATAAAGGTTTGTAATTGCAGTGCTTAGACCTCGACATGAATTGCTTGCAGATTCTAAAGTGTGCGTCAGTGGCGCCTGATAAATTTCAACCGCCACAGAAATCTCCCACTGGTACAAATTTAGTTAAAAAAGATTTCGAAACTATGTCCAATGCAAGGCTGATTATTTTGATGAAGAGGGGACAGTTAGACAAACACTTTTTAAAAGATTTTCTCTGGAAAACCCACATTACGTCAAAATTTCAACGGCTGGGCCGGTAAAATAGAAGGCAAATAAAACTACTTCATGTTTGAAATGTGATAGGAAGGGTAAGAAGTTTCCACCTTTTTTGTCTTAATGACAGAAATGTTTGCCTCTTTTTATAGACAAACCTTCCATCTAAAATAGTAAATTGGTTTATATATTTTTTCATTATGTGAAATAATTCAATGTAGCAACCTTTTCCAATATAGCATCAACATTAGCCTACACTAATCACAACTTCATTAACTTTCCTCTAATACAAATTCTAATCAGAATGCGACAGTGATCAATATTGTTAACATTTAATGACTACATTAATAATATTAATTTGTTTACCATGTTCTAGTGCAATTTGCTATTAATACGAGATAACGCTGACACATCATCTGTGCATATTCCAATAGTTTTACTAGTGGACATTGGATTTATTTAAAAAATCATCAATGTTGAATAATTCAGGCATTTCAACAAGCTCAATTGTGAAAATTCCATAACCCAATTTTTACCAGACTTCAGATATATCACAACTTCAACGAGCGAGAGTTTTATACATGGAAAACTTTGATATGTGACCAACATGAAACCCTACAACCTTCAACTATACAGGGTGTTATGGAAGTCCTAGCAGAAAATTTAACCACAAGTAGAACTCAACAAAATAAACATTTATTTTATTTACCACTTTGCTGAAATCCGCAATTTTTTTTAACATTTTTCGGACCATTATTTTATCCTCCACCTATGACTACATGAACTTGAACGCATCAGAAAGTTTTGTAAGTAAACACCTTCTAACTTTTTTGGGACAAAAAAATTGTCGTTGATAGTAAATTTTAGTTACCAGTTGTGTCGCGCCGCTCGCTATGTTATGGTCTGTGCTCGATTCTTGGGGTACTGTTAGTGTTAAGTAGTGTAACCAAGGCCCGCCGCTTGTCTGTGTATGGAACATTTTTCAAATCTCGAAATTCCGAGGTCCTCTTGTCAGAACACAGTGCAACGTTGATTATGGCAAATCTTCCTCTCCAACTCCAGATTTCGGACGTCCCAGATGTAATCGCGTTTTGGAAATTGAGCCTGAAATTTTTAAGTATTCTAAGATGTGCTTCGAAGTGTAGGTGTGTCAACATTTATTGTTTACGCACGTACACCAACAAGGATAATTCCTGGTGTAAGTTAGAGTTACGAACCTACTTCAATATTATGCATAGTGGTTAGTGCATGTTTCCATTTAAACAGTTTTTATTTCGATTAGTTTATCGGGTAAAGTTTTTGTGCATTCTTCACAATCAATAAACATGGATATTGGTTTCAGGGGTCAAACTATTCTTAATTTTAACTCCGCAAGGGACCGTTTGCGAAGAAAATGATAGATAAAAAATGTTTATTTTGAGTTCTACTAATGGTTAAATTTTCTGCTAGGACTTCCATAACACCCTGTATAGGGATAGACTTCAGTGGAAGGTTGTAGGGTTTCATGTTGGTCACCTCTCAAAGTTTTCAACAAAACTCACAAAGAGGCATTTCCTCGTTATTTACTTCAGTTTCCTTGCAGCCAAATTTTAAATATTTTTACCGGAACGTCGCTCTTCGTTGCATATCTCGATGCTTAACAATTTTTCACTTACGTGTATGTAATTAAGGATTGATTCTAAACAAAATGTCAAAAGTTTCCATCAATCCGAGTTCCGCTAAAAATTGTATACAGGGCTAAAAAAATTCTCATGTGAGCACTGAAACTTTTGGGGGTCCAATAAATAAGAAATTATAAGTAGTGTTCTAGTATTACATATTTTGTAACATTTTATAATTCTTGTTTTTTTACGGATGATAAGGTTTATTGCCCTACAGTTCACCTATATCTAGAATTTAATATCAGAACCCGATATTTAGAACACGGAAACCGCAATCAAATGAATAGAACGCAGAATAATATATTAGGGAAACCATAAAAAAAGTATGGTTTTAGATTTAGATTCCTGAATCAATACCAAGAACTTAACACCTACAGTTCAAAATAGACAATCTAGGACAGAAAATCCAAAATACCTAATTCAAAATCTAGAATCCAGAATGAAGAATCCAACATCTAAAATCCAGATTTCAGATTCCATTATCCAATGAAAATGAAAATCTGTATGCAAAGCACAAACTGAATGCATTATCCAAATCCGCACTCTAATAAATGAATTTATTATCTGATAGTCCAAGTAAATTCCAACAAGACAATCCGCAACCCCATACTGCATTTAAGACAACAGAAATGTTATCATAAAACTCTCACTAAACTTATTGCCTTCAACTTCAAAGGACTTCGTAAGAGAAATTTACGGAGTGGAGGAAAACAAAGAACCTGAACCTGAAATCATTATCAGAAAACGTGTTTCTTGTTAAATTTGAAAAATTATCTCAAAGATATAAGATTTAATGTTGAGGAATACGATAAATGTTAAACACAACTTTGATATGTCTATATACCTAAAACTAAGAGCGTTTTTGAAAAAAAAAAAAAAAAGAAAATTACGTCCGGAAGAAGTCAAAAATAGATTCAGAAGCTTTTAACAAATTTTTGAACTTTTAACAGTTGACGACATGAAGGATTTAAATTCTTTCACAGTTACAGAAAGTTTTTACCAGATTTTGAAAAAATATGCTAATCTTTGTCCCCCAAATATCGTAGGAAATAATTTTTTTAATTATAAAATGGTAAATGTACCAAGCAGGTTGTGGGTCATCGGCTACACTACTGGTAAACACAGGTGGAGATTTGCTAACCCTCAAACGCCATGGAGGTTAGCGTTCCAGTGCTGTTGCCGAAGGATACATAGACGATTCCATCCAAAACAAAAAGAAATGTTGATTAAAATTCTTGAATTTGTGACCCCCATGTTCAAATATCTTGTCAGAAAATGAACTTTCCTCACGTTCCACAAGCTTTTCATTGACAGAAAATATATTTTAAAAAAATGGAAACTTGGAATTATATTGGAAAATTGTTCCAATATAACAATAAATTATCATTTTAAATAAGTAGATAATAATTAATATATTATGTTTGATATTATAAAACGTTATAAAATAAATAAAAATAAAATCATGCGTTTTTCGTGTTTTCTGTGTAATTGATGCAGTCGTAAATAAAGTATAGTGTACAACACGTGTTGAAAATTCGATTTCACACTCGTTTGCTTAAGCTCAATTCTGCAAACTCGTGTGAAATCTTTCAGTTTCAACACTTTTTATACAATATACCATTCTACGATTTGGCAAAACAGCCAGATTATTATTATAAACTGTTAACGTAAGAATTTCTCTTTTTGAGTAGTATCGAAAAGGTGTTGAATGCAACACCTCCTGTAAAAGCTGGTATGTCACTTGACGTGTTGTCTATTATTATCATCATCATCAGCATCCTCATATTTAAATATGTGCATCTTGTAATGCAGAAGCTTTCACATTATAACGATGCCACTCGAACCATGAGAAATTAAAAACAGACATCCTAAACTTTAATTATTTGACTCAGAAATTCTGAAAGTCCGAAAAAAAATGAGAATATGAAAATCGAAAACCAAAAAATTCAGCCCTGTGACAGACGGACCGACGGACAAACGGACAGCGAAGCCTTAGTAATAGGGTCCCATTGGCATCCTTGCGGTACGGAACCCTCAAAATCAAAACTGAAAACTGTGAACTTCAATGTCAAATTGCAAAACCGAAAGCGTGAGAAATTATAAACCCAAGAACTGTAGAAATTGAAGAGTTAAAGACTTGAAAACCCAAAAATTTAAAAATGTGAGAACTTAAAATCCTAAGACATGAAAAGGTTGAGGATATGAAAATCTGGAATTTGGAACAATTAAACTACATACGTATTCATAAATCTATAAGAATTGGAAAACCAGAAACCAAAAAATCAAAAAAATTTAGAAAAAGAAAGCTCAAAAGTTAAGAACCTGAAAAAGTGAAAATTTAGCAAAACTTGTGAACCAGAAAACCTGAAATTCTGAAAATTCCATATTTTATATAAATCTGAATAGGACGTAAATATATGACAAACTGAAAACATGAAAACATGAAGCAATTTGCATGAAGCATGAAAAAAAAATTTGTGAACCTGAAATTCCAAAAAAGATACTGTGGGTATTTCCGGATTACTTAATGTAACGATAACAAAATTTCGCAATTTGTGGCTATCACTATCTCAGAATTTGAAGAACTCAAGTATTTTAGGGTTCCAAAAACTCAGAATTTCAGGTTTGTTTGTATATTTGTTGTTTTTTTGATGTCGGTATCCAGGTATTTTGGACGTTTTGGATTCAACGATTTCAAGATCTCAGAATGTCAGAAGTGAAATCAACAAAATTGTGATTTAAAAACAGAATTTTGTGTTATCGTTACATTAAGTAATCCTGAAATCCCCACAGTATCTTTTTTGGAATTTCAGGTTCACAAAAATATTTTTCATGCTTCATGCAAATTGCTTCTGGTTTTCATGTTTTCAGTTTGTCATATATTTACGTCCTATTCAGATTTATATAAAATATGGAATTTTCAGAATTTCAGGTTTTCTGGTTCACAAATTTTGCTAAATTTTCACTTTTTCAGGTTCTTAACTTTTGAGCTTGCTTTTTCTAAATTTTTTTGATTTTTTGTTTTCTGGTTTTCCAATTCTTATAGATTTATGAATACGTATGTAGTTTAATTGTTCCACATTTTCAATTTTTTGGGTTTTCAAGTCTTTAACTCTTCAATTTCTACAGTTCTTGGGTTTATAATTTCTCACGCTTTCGGTTTTGCAATTTGACATTGAAGTTCACAGTTTTCAGTTTTGATTTTGAGGGTTCCGTACCGCAAGGGTGCCAATGGGACCCTATTACTAAGGCTTCGCTGTCCGTTTGTCCGTCGGTCCGTCTGTCACAGGGCTGAATTTTTTGGTTTTTGATTTTCATATTCTCATTTTTTTTTCGGACTTTCAGAATTTCTGAGTCAAATAATTAAAGTTTAGGATGTCTGTTTTTAATTTCTCATGGTTCAAGTGGCATCGTTATAATGTGATAGCTTCTGCATTACAAGATGCACATATTTAAATATGAGGATGATGATGATGATGATAATAATAGACAACACGTCAAGTGACATACCAGCTTTTACAGGAGGTGTTGCATTCAACACCTTTTCGATACTACTCAAAAAGAGAAATTCTTACGTTAACAGTTTATAATAATAATCTGGCTGTTTTGCCAAATCGTAGAATGGTATATTGTATAACAAGTGTTGAAAATTAATGATTTCACACGAGTTTGCAGAATTGAGCTTAAGCAAACGATTGTGAAATCGAATTTTCAACACCTGTTGTACACTATACTTTTTTTACGACACAGAAAACACGAAAAACGCATGATTTTATTTTTATTTATTTTATAACGTTTTATAATATCAAACAAAATATATTAATTATTATCTACTTATTTAAAATGATACTTTATTGTTATATTGGAACAATTTTCCAATATAATTCCAAGTTTCCATTTTTTTTAAATATATTTTCTGTCAATGAAAAGCTTATGGAACGTGAGGAAAGTTCATTTTCTGACAAGATATTTGAACATGGGGGTCACAAATTCAAGAATTTCAATCAACATTTGTTTTTGTTTTGGATGGAATCGTCTATGTATCCTTCGGCAACAGCACTGGAACGCTAACCTCCATGGCGTTTGAGGGTTAGCAAATCTCCACCTGTGTTTACCAGTAGTGTAACCGATGACCCACAACCTGCTTGGTACATTTACCATTTTTATAATTAAAAAAAAAATCTTTTTTCTACGATATTTGGGGGACAAAGATTAGCATATTTTTTCAAAATCTGGTAAAAACTTTCTGTAACTGTGAAAGAATTTAAGTCCTTCATGTCGTCAACTGTTAAAAGTTCAAAAATTTGTTAAAAGCTTCTGAATCTATTTTTGACTTCTTCCGGACGTAATTTTCGTTTCGTTTTTTTTTTTTCAAAGACGCTCTTAGTTTTAGGTATTTAAACAATCAATGTTGTGTTTAACATTTATCGTATTCCTCAACATTAAATCTTATATCTTTGAGATATTTTTTTTTAATAATTTTGGACGTTTTGGATTCAACGATTTCAAGATCTCAGAATGTCAGAAGTCAAATCAACAAAATTGTGACTCAAAAACAGAATTTTGTGTTATCAATTTACGCTATGCCTCCTTCTTGCCCATGTCATATATCCAAAGAACCTGGAGTTGCCTTTGGTTTGGGATCATTTAAAATTTCCCGCCACTGCTTTGTCTTGTCGAAAAAAACATAACGTAGAGCTCCACTTTTCCTTGTCGAATTATCATTGGACGAACTATTTATTTCGCGGTTTGTTTCAAATTTTCGAATTTGACGTTTTGTTGATGTGACATTTCATTTCATGTTGGTGTTCAAAAAGTGGATTTTTCAGTATAATTTTTAAAAGTTTTAGTCCTAGTTTATTTTGTTGTTTGTTTAAAAAAAAAAAACTTACAAAAATCGATCAATCGGTTAGAAATATTCAGTCTCTATACATGCAATATTTCCTATATTTTTTATGATAATATGTATTTCTCGCATAACAACCAAATACCAAAATGAATAACGGACTGCCCAATCTATCGTATTGTATCGACAAATCCTTACGGTTTTTGGAGCACACATTCCAGTTCATTCCCTTCTAGCCCCGTTGCATAAATGTATATTTGTAGTGACATAAACCACTTCCCTACACATCCGGAGCATTCAATTCCGTATAACTCAGCTGTGGTATCAACATGCCACCAACTACTTAGATGCTCGGTCTGGCAACTGAAAACGTATCGATATTCCTCATATTGATAGGGGGAACCGAGATTAAATCACATATCCGGACATTGCTCCAGCATCCTGGGCGATTTCCGGTAAACCGGAATTTACCCAATTTCACTTTATTAACAAGAGCATTATTGGGAAAAGGACAGTCCTACCAACCAATAGGGACCTGATTTACAAATGGAATGAAATTTTGAAAAGTGTTTTTTATTAGCACAATGCTTAATAATAGCTAGTACATAAATATATTGTTGTGGCAGTAAGAATACTACGAGATAATTTAAATTAGGTTGGCACTACTAACTTTTGACAACTTGATTTAAAATTTGAATGTCAAAGTGCACTTTGAACATTTGCTGTATGTAATTTTCAATAAACCTACATTAAATTAATTAAAAAATTAAAACAATTTAAGATGAGCAGCATAAACGTGACAATGTTTACCATAACCTCAAATTTTACTGTAAATCAATGTTCAAACTGGGCCATTGCATAAAAAAACGCCTACTTACTCTAATTTATAATTCAAATTATCGCATGGTATTATGTACATATTATATCTATTCGATAAGTTTTAATTCAAATTAGCTAAAAATTTACTAACAGCAGCCACTGTTAGTATCGAAATAATTACTTTAGATTATAAAAAACTGATGCCGCAGAAAAAATTGCTTTACTTATCTACAATATGAAAATTGTCATAACTTTTTTATAAAGAACCACACTTACCGCCATTCCCAATTTATGATTAATCGCAATGTTATTTGTAAATTTAAATTTCGTATGCTCAATACTGTTGGATAAAATGGTCAAATACAATCTTTTGTTATTCCGGTTCCAAGCATACCATCGTATTAGCAAGAATGACGTTAAAATTTTCTCGCTCTAAAAATTCATATTACTATAATATCGATGATACTTTTTAGTAAATTTTACCTCATCTTCCATGGTTTGGCCTGAAGCTATTATGGCTGAAGCAGTTACGAGTGAAATTACAGTGTGCGATATAGCCCTTAACACCAAGACGTTTGAAGAGTCTTCTGTAATCTAAACTCACTTTAAAAGAATTTGTGGTTAATTAAGACTCACTTGAAAGAATGATAAAACAACACCTAATCCGGTTGTGAAGCCTGCAAGGGAGAATGGCACGATTAGGTTTCCTATTACTTTTACAGCTTGATTTTGAAACCTTAGAATAAAAGAATAAAATTCAGAAACCACAACCAAGACAATTACACACCGCCTAAAATCGTTGTGTCTCTCCACCAAAATTTTCAATCTGTTGTTAATTTCTTTCTGGTCGTCTGTCCCGAAAAGATCATTTCCTCGTTGCAAAAAATCGCAGTCAATTTTTTCTACTAAGGTATTGAACATGTATAGCTGGAATTTTATAATTTGGGTTACATAAACAATTTGATTTCCATGTGCCAACAACGGCAACACCGTCACAAACAGTGTCAATTTAAAAAGCAAAATTAAATAAAAACCCTGATGAGGAAACCACCTCTTAAGCAGAAGAGCTGGCAGAAAAATGTCTTCCTCATTTTTGCACGGCATCAGCGTCAACAAAATCCAAATAAATCCCAAAGCAATGTTGAAAATTGCAGCATTGTTGATAAATTTCGCTTCTTTTCTAATTTGGGCTCGGATTTTCTTATTAGTGGAATTTATTTTCCAAAGCGGCGCGGATTTAATTATATCGTCCACCAAGCTGTTTTTGGACAGTACAATTATGGTTGTAAATGTTATCTAAAATTAAAATTTTTATTAGTCAGAAGTTAGTACATTTTTTTACCCAGATCATTTCAAAGAAGAAGCAGCCGTAATATGTCAAATTAAAATTCTTGTCTGATATAAAAAAGTATACGTGGAGAAAAATTACAGGTATGTAAAGAGTAAGTAGGAACATTAGTATAAATTTCAAGTTTTTGTTCTGTAAAATCTTGTATCCGGCAATATAGATGACTTTCAGAGGATCGTCTAAAAGTTTTACAATGTTTAAATAACTATAATATTCGACTTACCAACCTTTTAGATATTGCTGCCCATTGAACTTCATTATGAATGTCTCCTCAGTTCTGGTAAAGCTATTTATATTTATATGGTGGATTTTATTAGTGTTCCTAAATATATAATGAAAAAATGCTTTCTTTTCTACACCGCACCGTTAAAAATCCATTAGTATATGAATGATTTATTTTTTCCAAGTTAATCAAGCCCATACCCATTGTGTACACATTGTGTAACGACGTGGAAAAGTACAAGATTCCCGGACGACTGTGGATATTGATGGACCAAGCCGCCAGGCCGAGGCCAGCAACCACAGGAGGCCGGGAAGGTGCTTTTACACCAAGTTACACATACTATTTTTTCATTTCAATTTGCATATTCATGGATTTTCGGCGAGGAAAAAAATCTCGCTCTGAAAACTTTGCTGATTAGTTAGTATTAATTACGTAGGTATTCCGAATAATAAATGAATTGATAAATCTGATTACTTGTATTAATTTTTTATCAAAAATTAGAAAATTTTAATCACTGGACGGGAATAACATTCCTGGCCGGCCATTTTCATTTCTTAGGTAACTGCGAGTAGGTCTGGAATGTGTCATTTTTATTCCTATCGGAGAAAAATCTAATTATTTAATAGGAAAAGCTATTAATTAAAAAAGGGGTGACATATTGGGGTCCTCAATCCCGCTTTGTTACTTCCCATTGCGAATATTATTTGTTTTTTCAAAATTTCATAACGATCGGTTGACTGGTGTAGAAGCCTTTGTGGAACATAGAAACAGACAGACTGACAGACAAACATCCAGCCACATCACAAAATCCGCCGTTTTATCAAATGGCTAGCCACTTTATAAAATGCGGCCTCATTCTAAAATCGTCGTTCATTTTACATTATTTTACAATACGACTTCAACATTCTCTAAAAAGCACCAAGTAAACTCATTAAAGCAACAACTCAGTAAAATGTATGACGTAACTGAAATAGGAGAGACAAAAAAAAATAAAAGAAGCTGGAAAGTGATCCAAAACTCTACTTTGGATGTTCCTGATACAAGTCCAATATCTTTAAGAGAATGCCAAAGTAAAGTCTCACAGTTTGGTGGCTAGGGTTTCAAAAAATGTCTATGTAAACCAAAGAAAAATAACTGTGGTAATAAAAGATGTCTAAGTTTCAAGAATAATTTGAAAAGCAATAGCAGTGGTCACTACAGCGGACCGTGCTGCAATAAATAGTTTCTAATATACATGGGTAATAAATGTATAATTTTCTATAGATTTTAAATCTAGCAAAACATGCATAAATAATTTAGCTATTTCATACCATTCCAAAGACAAATATATTGCTCTTTGAGAATTTGGCTCTTAAAGCAATATCGCCGAATTATGAAATATTGCTATTTAGGAATGTGCCTCTTACTTGATGGGCCAGTTTATCAAATGGCCGAATGGTAAAATAATGCAAAATGAACGACGACTTTATGGCTTTGTGGCCGCGTTTTATAAAGTGGCTAGCCATTTGATAAACCGGCGGATTTTGTGATGTGGCTACGACATATAGATATGACTATTTCAACAACATAACATTTGATAGAGGGATAAGCCTTCACCAAAAGGAGTTTGTCCTAAATATTTCGTTAACGTT
Source organism: Diaperis boleti (assembly GCA_963583935.1). Classification (NCBI taxonomy): domain Eukaryota; kingdom Metazoa; phylum Arthropoda; class Insecta; order Coleoptera; family Tenebrionidae; genus Diaperis; species Diaperis boleti. Next base: position 77,038,515 of record OY757242.1, on the reverse strand, counting down.
CTTTTACAAAAAAATATTTATCTAATGTGACGAGTGAGACTTGCCGAGACTTTTGGGGTGGCAATAAATAAGAAATTATCAGTAGAATAGTGTAGTCCATTTATATTTCTATTATGTTATTATTCTTGTTTTTTTTTTTTGTCTTAATGATGATACGGTTTATTTCCCTACAATTTCAATCACCTATATGAAGAACTTAATATCCAGAATCCGATATTTAGAACTCTGACACCACAATCAGATGTATATAATATAATATATAATATAAATTCGCTATAAACGATGCAGAATCTAGAATTCTATGCCTGCGGAACGCAGAATAATATATTACGGAAAAATTACAGATTCTAGATTCTTCAATTTCAATGACAAGAATTTACATCTACAGTTCACAATCGAGAATCCAAGACAGAAAATCTAGAATATCTCATTCAAAATCTAGAATCCAGAATCAAGAATCCAACATCTAAAATCTAGATTTAGACACAGTTTTACTACCAAATAGGAGACTAATATTTACAAATGGGATTGAATTAAATTTGACGTATATTTTTCTATTTTTGTAATGTTTAATAATAACTATATTATCAGCATATTATCATCAATTTTTGCTGTGACAATCAGGAAATGTAGCTCACGTACTGTTCTCGATAGACAGGGTGTTATGGAAATACCTGCAATAACTTAAATTTATATGCTCTAAATTTATTTATTATATACTAGCTAATGGTCCCCGGCGCACGTTGATACGCCCAAAAAATAAAGTAAAACACATTATACGATTTGACCGGTGCAACAAACAGGTAAACCACGATGGGTAAACAATGAACCGATCCGGGTGGCATGACGCTAATGTTACTCACTTCTTTTGACGAATATTATTTGATTTGTGGCCAAAATTTCATATCGATTCGTTAACCGGTGTAGGAACCTATTCGGAACAGACAAACATACAAATAATAAAACACATCATTTTTTAGTGAACAGTATCTTGAAATATGTATGTCATTTAATTTTCTCTCTTATTTTAGTGACTCAGTGACTGTTTTGTTGATGGTAATTGCGAAAGCAAGGCGCACTGGAAATTGAAGCCCTTTGAAATCAAAAGGCAAATCGAACCATTGGTATGGGTGGGATGAGCACATCTTTTCCTTACATTTTCCATTGAGGATAGTCGTTTCAATGGACGCTATGTTGTTCAGGTGTTTCAGCCGGTCTTGAAGTTGAAAATCTCATTCGATCGTTCTCTAGTGCTGCGCTCAATTGTTCAAGTGTTTTAGCAGCTCTTAAAGTTGAAGCTCTGATTCGGACGTTTTCAAGTCGTATGCTTTGTTGTTTCAGCAGCTTTTGATCCGAAATCGCTTAACCGCAATTTCTCCAGAGGACTTTCACGTTGGTCGGGTGTCTCATTTGCCTCGATTTTTTAGTTGATTTTCCAACAGATTATTATAATTTTCCTCTTTTCGGCATTTTAAGGTATTTTAATTTTAATTTTAATACAAAACAAACGTCATTCAAAATATCGTTGACGTGTCACGCTGGATATGGAATTCGAGGAGATGCGCTGAGCGCCTCCTAGAGAGAAAGTCGTCTGCCTCTCTCTGTAGTGAAGAAGAAGAAGAAGGTCGTTGTTTTTAGACAAACAATTTGGCGCCCAAGTGTTAAATGTAATGAAACAGTTAAGGGGTTGTCTGATAAATTTGAATCCTCATAGCGGGGACTGTTACGGTTTTCTTCGAATAAAACGGGAATATATATTAATTTTTCATGTGTCAGAGATGTCAGTTATGCAAATGCATGGTTAAATTGACATATTCAAATTTTAATTCACATTAGGTCAAATTTCATTTCCCGTTTTTTTTAAGCCAACCTTACAATATGGAAGCCGAACATCTCTAATTGCTCTTAGGGGCACTGTGTTTGTAAAAAACTTGGGCCGAAACTTTAAACGTTTCGTTCGTTCTTGGTTTATTTTAAAATAAAATATTTTCTAGTTTGACACTCAGAATTTTCAAATTCTCGCTTGTTTACTCCCTGTCATAAAGTAATAAAAATGTCAGATAAACGTCACCACTATCTTTATGAATCTTAAGCAATTCAAAGGCTTGACGGGGTTGTGTCCAACTATAAAACGTTGTATTACACTCGTTTTTGTGTAGATTGGGCGCTTTCCGGCACACGGGGCTTAAAAAACCACTCGTGTTCATTTAAACCCCTAGTGCCGGAAAGCGCCCAATTTACACAAAAACTCGTATAATAATACACTATTTTAGTGAACCATCTTGTAGATATGTACTTCCACGTGCCTATCCTTAATTTTCACATTCGTGTTTTGAAGTAAAAGTCTTTCCTACCAAAATGATGACGTTTCATTCATAATACTAAGTAAGTTAAAACTGTAATTTACAGGGTTATACATGACAAACGCCTTTACTCTCGTACGTTACTTTTAAAGTGCTAAAGCTACAATGTTTAAAGTTGAAAGGCTCTATTATCTCTACTATCCGGTTTTTACTCTTGTTGTTGCATTATATAAAAATAGTTGCTGCATTTTACCTGCCCGTAAGTGCATTGTCGAAGGCGCGAAAATAATTACCCACTTTTCCCGTCAATCTAAAAAAGTTAAAACCCAAAACTGGAAAACGTGCAAGGCTTGTGTGACTTGACACGAGCTTTAAAGTTCTATTATTATAAATCTACTGTACATACAAAGCTTTAAATGTAGCCTGCCTGCCAGACTGTAGCTGCATGTTTTTTTGCCGATCAATATGCTTCAGTTCATCTACTAAATACTTGACTGCTCCAAATAAATAGAGCAGGATCGAAACGCCAAGCATATTTGTGGCAAAAATCTTGTTCTTTCCCGATTTGTCGGATTAGATTTTTGTGCTTATCGCAGAGACTCATTTACCTAGTGTGGCTTTGCTTATCTTGCACCGTGCTCTACACCCGTCTCGGCGTTCAGATGTATCTCTCGATGAGTTGAGCAACTGTACTGTGCGCAATGAAGACGTCAGTTCTTGCTTGCGGCAACCGAACAGTTTCAAAACGTCCATGTAGAAGATGTGCGTGATCTTATACCTCCGGTCACCGGGTGTACCACGGCTATATCCCCTTGTTTGTTGTGTCGAATACATAAGATTCTCTTTAAATATTTATTTTTTACTCTTGCGTTTATTAGTAACCTCATTTCTTCATGTTTTTACTATATAGGATGTTTATAACAACCGTGGTATCAACAGTGCCGCCAAGTACTGAGATTCTCGGATTGGCATCGATATTCCTTAAAGATATTAAATCACATATCCGGACATTCCTCCAGCATCCTGTATGATTTCCGCTAAACCGGAATTTACCCAAATTTAGTCTGATTCATTTAATCCGTTTTTCCGAAATTCTAAAAAATTAAATAAAAAACAAACGATGCATGGTTGTTTTCAGAATCTTTCAAAGAATTTTGAAAAAAATTAACCGAAAAATTCATTTGTTTATAACATTTTTTTAAAGTAAACAAATAAAAAGTAAAAAAAAAATAATGATTTAAAAAAGGTTTCTTAATTTTAATGATTTAGAAACAAAAATTTTAAATCATTATTCTCATTACGGATTAGATTTAAAAAAAAAATTAAAAATCATATAAACAATGCATTTGTTTATAACAATTTTTTATACAATAGAAGTTAAAAAAAAAAAATCACTACTAGCTTCAGTATATCGTCTTTGATGCTTCAGAAAATGATTTTCTGTAAAGGTACAGGTTAGGTAGGGACCTAATAATGGATTTTTCTCTCCTACTAGTAGATAATGATTTATTGGGAAACTATCTTTCTTGCATTTATCGGGTCTTCGCTCGATACCCTCCATATTTAGAAAAAAAAATTTTAGTAAACAAAGGCGTTTTTTACCAATAATTTTTTTTAAGAAACGATTTTTCATTATTTTAATAGGAGTTAAAAATGAAAAAAATTCACTACTAGCTTCAGAAAACATTATATGCATATCGTGTTTGAGGCTTCAGAAACTGATTTTCTGTACTTTACCTAATAATGGATTTTTCTCTCCTAATAGTAGATAATAAAAACAATATAGAAGAGAGGATTAACCCCTTTAGGAAAAGTAAGAAGTTTCAAAGATCACCGGTTAAAAAGGCAATGGATGAGGAAATGAAAGAGATGCTGAAAAAAATTATGGAGGATGTAGAGGAGATAAAGGAAGAGAATCGGAAGATGAGCCGGGAACTGGAACAGTTGAAAATTATGATGCGTCAAAAGGAAGAAAAATGACAAAGAGGAAAGATGGAACTAAAAGAAAAAATGAAAAAAATGGAGGAGAAAATGGAAGAGCAGGAAAAAAGAGTGAGAAAAAAGAATGTTGTAGTAACGGGATTGGACGAAGAGGAATGCGAGACCGAGAAGAAACTGGAAAAATGGATGAAGGTGGAATTAGAGGTAGAAGTGACTGTGAGAGAGATGTATAAAATAAATGGAGGAAAAATTATTGTGGCGGAACTTGGGAGCTGGGGGGAAAAGAGGAAAGTTACGGAAAATAAAAGAAAACTAAGAGAAAAAAAGGAAAGAGAGTATACACAGAAGATATTAAGAGCGATAGCCAAAGAAGAGCGACAAAAAGGACAGCGGGTGAAAGTGGGTTATAAAAAGATATAGATAGAGGAAAAAGGGCTTAGGTGGGACGAAGAAAAGGGGGAGTTAGATACAGAAAATTTTTGAATAAGAGCACAAGAAAAAGACGACAGGGCAGAAAAGGGAAAACGAATACGGAGAGGAATAAAGGAGAAAAGGAGCAAATAAGAATAGTATTCTGGAACGTAGCGGGAATAAAAAACAAAGAGAATGAATTTTGGGAGTATTTGAGAGAATTTGACGTAGTGGAAATGGTAGAAACGTGGGTGGAAGAAAAGGGGTGGAAAAAATTGGAAAAGAGAATGCCGAAAGAGTTTAAGTGGAAATGTCAATATGCAGAGAGGGAAAGCAAGAAAGGGAGAGCTAAAGGTGGGATAATAATGGGGGTGAAAGAGGGACTGGAAGGAGAAAATGGAACTGAAGCCAAAGAAGAAAGAGCGATTATGGAAAGAACGGCGAAAAGTAAACAGAGAAAATGGAGAATTGTAACAGTGTACAGCAGAAGTATGAAGGAAACGAAGAGAATGATAGAAGAGCGAGTAAAAGAACAAGAAGAAGGAACTTTCGTGATTGGGGGGGATTTTAATGTAAGAATTGGGGGAAAAGGAAAACGGATAGAAGAGGAACAAGAAACAATAGAAGGGAGAGTACTGATTAGCTTAGTAGACGAAAGACTTAGGGAGGCAAAATACGAAGAAACAGAAATAAACGAAAAGGTGAGGGAACTGAGCGATAACATAAGAAACGCAACAGAAAAAAAAAAGATAGAGATAAGAGAGAAGATGGGGCTGTGGAAGAACGAGTGGTGGGATAAAGAATGCAGGGAAAGTAAGCAGGAAGCAAGAAGGAAACTAAGAAATTGAAAAAAAGAAAAAGCAACCAAGGAAGAGTACAAGAGAGCACGCAAGAGGTACAATTTTTTATGCAAAGAGAAGAAGCAAAAGAAACGGATGGAAGAAGAGCTAAAGATGAAGGGTATAAAGACGGAAGAAGAGGTATGGAAATGCATAAATAAGGAAAGAAAGAAAAAGAGAGAGAGTGAGTGATGGAATTACTATGGAGGAATGGAGAGACTACTTCAGTGAGCTGCTGGGGTGTGATGAAAACAGACAAGAAAAGGAAAAGAGACAACAAAGAGTGGAAAAAATAGAAGACATAACAAGAGAAGAGCTAGAGCAACAACTAAGAAAACTGAAAAGGAAAAAGACACCGGGGAGGGATGGTATACAGAATGAAGCGTGGATATATGGAACGGAAAGGGAAGTTGACAGGTTGTTCGAGATAATGAATGGAGTGTGGAAGGGAGAGGGATTCCCCCAAGAGTGGAAGGGGGGGGGATAATATGCCCCATAAATAAGAAAGGAGAAAAGGATGCAGTCAGTAATTATAGGGGCATCACTCTCCTAAATACAGCATATAAGGTATACGCGATGATTGTGGAAGAGAGGCTGATGAAGGAAATGAATGAGAGGAGGGTGTTACCAGACGGACAGGCGGGATTTAGGAAAGGTAGAGGGACCATGGATAATGTATATATCTTGAATCACATAGCAGGAAATGAGATAAAAAAGAGGGGTGGCAAGATATATGCATTCTTTGTGGACCTGAAGGCGGCTTTTGATAATGTGGAAAGATATTTACTGTGGGAATGCTTGAGAAAGAGAGGGATAAATGAGCATCTGGTAACAAAAATAAAAGAGATATATGAAGAGACGATAAGTAGAGTGAGAGTGGATGGAAGGGTGAGTAAATGTTTCAAAACTTATAAGGGAGTAAGACAAGGTTGCCCACTAAGCCCCAGCCTGTTTGCAGCTTTTATTGGAGATATAGAGGAGATGTTCAGGAAGGGGCAGGCAGGGGGGGGTTTGGTAGGCATAGAAAAAGTGTGGTCTTTAGCATATGCGGATGATTTGGTGGTGCTAGCGAGAGAGGAGAAAGGTATGAAAGAAATGATAGAAAACATGGAGAAATATATGAGGAGGAAAAAGTTGACGGTGAATGTAGAGAAATCCAAGATGATGGTGTTCAGAAAAGGGGGTGGTAGGAGAAAAGTAAATGAGTGGAGATGGGAGAAAGAGGAAATTGAAGAAGTGAAAGAATTTAAGTATTTAGGTTATGTGATGAATGAAAGAAACACAGCAACAGCACATGTGAGAGAGTTAGTGAAAAAAGCAAATAAGATAATAGGAGCTGTATGGGGAATAGGAGAGAGAAAATTTGGACATGATTTTAGAAGGAGAGTAATGATGTTTGATAGTTTGGTGAAAAGCGTGATGATGTATGGAGCGGAAATATGGGGATGGAGAGAGCAAGAAGGATTGGAAGGGGTGCAAGGAAAATATATGAAATGGGTGCTAGGGGTAGAGAGAGTGACACCGGGGTATATAGTGACACTTCGATTCGAACCGTACGGACGTACGGACGTGTGTTAACAAGGCGTGTTTGTTTTTCATTTTGAGACTTTACTATGGTGATATGGTGATAAGCATCGAGTGATTACGTTGTTTTTTTTTCCTTTCTTGCTCGAAAAAAGGTATTGTGAGTTTTTTTTTCTTATCTTACACCCAACCTTATTTATACCTATCCGTGGCCCTCCTGTGTGTCTTATTAGTCACCGCAAAGGGCCCTGCAGGTGTGAAACGTGTCCCAGTGAATATTTGTTTGTCTACTGCCTATTGTCTATTCACTACATCAGCATGTTTTGTCTAAAATGTAACACTATTATTGATGGAACCAATGTTAAGACCTTCATTAAGTGTGACGGATGTAACAAACCTGTTCATATCAATTCTAACTGCTCCGATTTAACACCAAATGAAATAAAGTGTTTTACTGAGTTACGTTCCAACACTAAAAGAAGAATTAAATATATATGCCTTGATTGTGATCAGGGTTTTCACCAAGCACCCAAAATTCTTTCACTTCTAAAAGAGCTTAAGGATGAAATTGGCGAGCTTAAGAAGTGGAAAGACGCTTTCTCTGCCAATGAGAATGTTGTTAACAATACTACTGCAAATTGTTTGCCTTCGGAATCAACTTTTGAGGATATTGTAACTGAGATAACTGAACGTAACTTAAGGGCTTGCAATTTTATAATATATCACTCCGCTGAACAAGCTAACTCCAAAAAAGAGCAAATTGTGCATGATACAAATTTAGTTAAGGACATGCTATCACAGTTAAACATAGAAGAACAAAAGTTAAACCCAATTAGATTAGGTAAATTTGACCGCTCCAAACAGAACTTGGCCCGTCCTATTAAAGTTACACTATCTTCTGTTGAAAATATCCATAGTGTTATTGCCAAATTTAAGAAATTAAAAGAGTTAGATAACTTTGCATCATTATCTGTTTCTTACGATAGGACTCCACGTCAAATAAAATACTTCAAGTCTATCAAACTTGAGCTTGATACTCGTATTGCGAATAACGAACCTAATCTTAGAATTAAGTACAAAAATGGTGTTCCCGTAATAGTTTCGGAAAACTAAGTGTGTCCAACAGTGCATCTATGTCTTTTTCAATTTATTATCAAAATGTTCGAGGGCTCAATTCTAAAACTAATCAGTTTTTTCATAATTCTTGTATTTCCAATTTTGATGTTATTTTGATCACTGAAACGTGGCTTAATGACTCTGTGTTTAATAATGAATTATTTCCTGCACATTACAGAGTTGTTCGTAGCGATCGCAAATTTAGTCGTGTTAGTAGATCTAAAGGTGGAGGAGTGTTGGTCGCCTTCAATGAGAAATACAAGTATATTACACTCAACACCTCTTTCCTTGACGATATTGTTCCTCTTATTGATCTTATATTGTGTAAATGTTTCATTGGTTCTTTAATTATCATAATTGGTGTGATTTATATTCCTCCTGACATTTGTGCTGATGACTTGGAGACATATACCTCGGCTCTCGAACAACTTCTTATTGGTCAACAGTTCATTCTAATTGGGGATTTTAATATATCCTTTATACCTAGGACTGGTTTTATCCTCTCAAATAAAGCTAACAGTTTACAACAGTTTATGAGTATTATAAATGCTGCACAATACAATGATGTCATAAACCGTGATCATAAACTACTGGATCTAGTTCTTGCTAATAGCCATCTTAAAATGTCTATACATCATTCAGATTCACCTTTTGTAAATGAAGATGGATACCACCCTGCTTTAAATATTGATCTGGATATTGCTGTAAATAATCCAACTAACCGCCCTTTTCCTTAAATTAATAATAGTACGTTTAATTTTCGTAAAGCTAATTTTATGGATGATTTTGTACCCAAACAATCTTCTAATTCGAAATCTAAATATCCCATATGGTTTTCAGCTGAGACTAAATATTTACTAAAATTAAAAGAATACTACAGGAAAAAATGGCTAAAGACTCGAAATTGTCGATTCTATAATGATTTTAGTCGTCTGCGTAGCATAACTAAAGCGCAAATTTTTGAATCATATAATTCTTACATTCTTACAATAGAAGCCAACATAAAATCTAATCCTGCTGAATTATGGAAATTCTTAAGTAGCAAAAGAGGAAATTCTAGAATTCCCTGTACCTTGCATGAAGAGGATGTAGAGTTCACGGAGCCTCAATCCATTGTCGATGCTTTCGCTAAAGTGTTTTCAAGTTCATTTTCATCAACTGTTGAGAAACTGTCAGAAGTCTCTATGGATGGCATTGTACCTTTCGAATTTCCTTACGTGAGTGAAGTTGACTTAATATCTATTATGGCAAAATTTCCTAATAAATTCACAGCAGGGGATGATTTGATACCATCATTTTTTGTACGGGATTGTAGAGTCGTATTTGCACAACCATTATGTACACTGATCAACCTGGTGATTAAAACTTCCACTTTTCCTAATCGATGGAAGCGTGCTCGCATAACCCCTGTATTTAAGAGTGGTGATAAATCATCTATTTCCAATTATAGACCAATATCGATTTTGCCAAATTTTGCAAAAGTACTTGAAAAAGTTCTTTACACTGTAATCTACAACAAAGTAAGGGGTTATCTGTCTCCGTTCCAGCATGGTTTTGTGTCTGGGCGATCCACGGTGACTAATCTTTCTACTATAGCACAATACCTGTCTGAGGAGATTGATAACCGAGGACACGTGGATGTTATCTACACTGACCTGTCGAAGGCATTTGACAGAATTCAGCATAATATTCTTCTACAAAAGCTTAGTAATATTGGTTTAAATGTTAATGCTGTAACTTTCTTGAAGTCTTATCTGCAGGGTAGAAGTGGTTACGTATTTTACAGTGGATTTGCATCTAAAGTGTTTACTGCAACATCTGGAGTGCCCCAAGGCTCACACTTAGGTCCATTATTGTTCATCCTGTTCATAAATGATCTATTGTCGTCTTTGTCTTGTCCGGTTTTAGCCTATGCTGATGACGTTAAATTATATCTAACAATCAAATCACACGATGATATGTTACTATGACAAGCTAATCTGGATGGAATGGTGAGATGGTGCGACAAAAATGGGCTGCCCATTAACATTAGCAAATGCTGCTACGTAACGTTCACACGCACATCGTCTCCAGTACAAACGTATTATTCAATTCATGGTCAGCTACTTAACAAAAAGAACAACATGAAAGATTTAGGTGTCATTTTTGACTCAAAGCTATCATTTCTCGAACATCTCAACGCTGTATGCTCTTCCGCAACCAAATCTCTGGGATTTGTTATGCGTGTCAGTCGCGACTTTTATGATATCTGTTTGATTAAGCAACTTTTTCATGCCTATGTTTTAAGTAAAATGGAGTATGCCGTCTTGGTATGGTACCCCTTATATGTATCACATGCCTTGAGACTAGACAAGATTTATCGTCGTTTTATGAAATATTTATCGTATAGAACTGACGGCATTTATCCAGAAGTCGGGACTAGTCAAACTGATCTTCTTGCGCGTCACCAAATGGTTTCACTTGAAGAAAGAAGAACCAAACGTGGCGCCCAGTTTACTGCCAATCTGGTGCATAATCATATTGATTGTGAATATCTTCTGGGCAAGCTTCCATTCAATGTTCCTCGACCATCTTCAAGATCTGCAATTATCTTTCGTCTACCTCTAGCGAAAACAAATGTCCTACGTAGATCACCAATTTTTCGTCATGTGCAAAGCCGCCAATTTACTTGCTGAAAACTTAGTTTTAGCTTAGTTATAAGTATAGTATATGAGTATACATTTTACGTTACTTATCTTATTGTTACCATTTGTCCTGTAATTGAACTCTGTTGGACAAATAAAGATTATTATTATTATTATTATTATTATTATATAGTGATGGAAGAAACAAAGAGAGATGGAATAAGAATAGAAGCAGGAAAAAGAGCAATAAGATTTGAGGAGAGAGTGATAGAGAGAGGAAAGTGCAGAATTTTGCAAGAGTGTTTGAAAGAAAAGAAATAGGAAAGGGGATATGGAAAGAGAGGGAGGCATATTTCGAAAGAAACGGGTATGCAGGTGCGGAGAAAGAAAGAATGCGAGAGAGAGGCAGAGTAATGACGGATGAATTAGTGCAGAGAGATAAAGATGTGCAAGTGCAGGAAAGAAGAACGAGAATTAGGGAGTCCATGTACAATGGGAAGTATGAAAAAATAATAACGGAAGAAATGCCAAAGTACCTAGGAAGAGAGAGTGATAATAGCAAGATGTGGAAATGAGGAGAGAGAGAATAAATATTGGAGTGAGGATAATAATAGAGTATGCAGGATGTGTGGAGAAAAAAAGGAGACGATAGAGCATTTGTTGAAGGAATGCGTAGAATTGAGTGGGAGAGATGAGAGTAGAGAAGAAATTTTGAATGAGGACGAAAGAGGGATCGAATGGATGAGGAAGGTTGAGTGGAGAAGAGGGACAATAAGTGGGAAGGGATAAAAGCTGATAGTTATTGTGTTGAATTATTGATTTATTTAGTTTTATGTATTATATTCTATTCTATTTTATTTGAGTTATAGGAAATGTATCGGATACTTTATAAACCTGTAAAGGTAATAAATATATATACTACTACTACAGATTTAATAATAGCTAGTACATAAATATATTATTGTGGCAATAAGAATATTATGTACATATATCTATTCAATAAGTTTTAATTCGAATTAGCTAAAAATTTAGTTAACACCAGCCACTGTTAGTAACGAAATAATTATTTTAGATTATAAAAAACTGATGCCGCAGTTAAAATTGCTTTACTTATCTACAAAATGAAAATTGTTATAACTTTTTTATAAAAAAAACACTTACCGCCATTCCCAATTTATGATTAATTGCTATGTTATTTGTAAATTTAAATTTCGTATGCTCAATACTGTTAGATAAAATGATCAAATACAATGTCTTGTTATTCTGGTTCCATCCATACCATTGTATCAGCGAGAATGACGTTAGAATTTTCTCACTCTAAAAATTCATATTTCTATGACATTGACACTACATTTTGGTACATTTTACCTCATCTTCCATGGTTTGACCCGAAACTATTATGGCAGAAGCAGTAACAACTGAAATTACAGCGTACGATATAGCCCTCAACACCAACACTTTTGAAGAGTCTTCTGTAATCTAATTTCACTTAAAAAGAGTTGTGGTTAATTAACACTTACTTGAAAGAAGGATAAAACAACACCCAATCCTGTTGTGAAGCCCCCAAGACAGAATGGCACGATTAAGTTTTCTATTACTTTTAGAACATCTTTTTGAAATCTTAAAATTTTTATATTCAGTAAAATTCAGAAACTACAACCAAGACACAATTACACACCGCCTAAAATCGTTGTGTCTCTCCACCAAAATTTTCAATCTCTTGTTAATTTCTTGCTGGTCGTCTGTCCCGAAAAGATCATTTCCTCGTTGCAAAACATCGCTATCAATTTTTTCTGCTAGGGTATTGAACATATATAGCTGGAATTTTATAGTTTGGGTTAGGTACACAATGTGATTTCCATGTGCCAACAACGGCAACACCGTCAAAAACAATGTTAATTTAAAAAACAAAATTAAATAAAAACACTGATGAGGAAACCATCTCTTAAGCATAAGAGTTGGCAGGAAAGTGTTTTCCTCATTTTTGCACGGCATCAGCATCGACAAAGCCCAAATAAATCCAAAAGCAATGTTGAAAATTGCTGCATTGTTGATAAATTTTGCTTCTTTTGTAATTCTGATTCGGATTTTCTTGTTGGAATTTATTTTCCAAAACGTCATAGGACTAATTATATCGTCCACCCAGTTGTTTTTGTATAGTATAATTATGGTTGTAAATGTTATCTAAAATTAGATATTTTGTAAGTCATGCAGAAGTTAGTACATTCTTTTTTTACCCAGATCATTTGAAAGAAGAAGCAGCCGTAATATGTTAAATTAAAATTCTTGTGGTCTGATATCAAAAAGTATACATGGAGAAAAATTACAGGTATGTAAAGAGTAAGCAGGAACATTAGTATAAATTTCAAGATTTTGTTCTGTAAAATCTTGTATCCGGCAATATAGATGACTTTCAGAGGATCGTCTAAGAGTTTTACAATGTTTAAATAAATATAAGATTCTACTTACCAACCTTGTAGATATTGCTGTCCATTGAGCTTCATTATGAATGTGGCATCAGTTTTGGTAAAGCTGTTCTTTTGGTGGATTTTATTAGTATTCCTAAATATATAATGAAAATATACTTTCTTTTCAATAATGTTGATAGTAAAATTCCTACCTGCACCGTTAAAAATCCATTAGTAGATTAATGATTTATTTTTTCCAAGTTAATCAAGCCCATACATAATCGTATTTTGGTAGTATATAAAAAGTAATTATTTAATAGGAAAAGCTATTAATGTATCTCTTTATTAAAATCGTCGACTAAAATTGTTTTAGTGTTGTGAAAAGAGCAATTAATCCTGCGGTTTGTATAAAACCGTCACGCCTTGCACGTAGTGCAATATATTTTGCATAAAAATAATGACCTGCCTTCAGTTTAGAGTGTAACATGTCCCCCTCTTCCTGTTGAATGTATTCTTGGGAGTAAAATTACAGCACAGCCTTTGCATACATTTAGACAAGACAATGTACAAACACTTCCTACATAATTTAAGTTTGAAAATAGTGAGGTCCCTGAATCTTAAAGACTTTTGTGTTCTTAGGGGAATATTTCGTCGTGGGTGTCGACATCGAACAATACGACAGCGAAAATCCTTCAAAATACTTACGAGGACTGCTCAGAGACGAATCCGATCCAGTCGCTCAAAGGGCTTTTAGAAATTATCTCGGAGTGGTTCCTTCCAGTCCCGTGGGTTTCGAAAACTTCACTGTACTCGTGAATTCTTACATGGAACGGCCACCTTTTAATTTCCCTAATCCTCTTATCTTCGTCGGTGGATCAAAACGGGTAAGAAACACTAAAACGTTCCATTCGGAATACAAGGCGAAAAAATCCCGCAAGATGGAGGGTCTATTTTTACCGAGTGCTTCCATAAAAGAGAATTTTTATATAAGCTCGATCGTTAATAGTCGGTAAAAGTTTTAAATTAAATGAGAAGAGAAATGTGAGATTCGCATGGACATGCAGTTACATGAACAACGTGTAAAATTAACTTAATTGGGACTTTTAATTAGCGTGTTGTATGCGACAAGAAGTCCGGTGTCGACATGCATTTTAAATGGCATGAGTGCTGAGGTTGACTCTTTTTCTCTACCTGTATTTACCGAACAAAAACGCACCTAGAATGTAAATTAACCTGCCTTGTATTGGTGATGTTGCAAACTAAATGATAATGAAACAGATCTTTACTTATGCAGCCGGTTTGTAGGTATAGTGAAGCTATACTAGCTAGCTTTAAAAAAATATATAGATACAATATTTAAAAAGATTTTATTTCTTCTTATATTTTATGTCTTCAATTTTTAATTGCACTAATTCTTGAGAATGACATGCTCCACTTATTCCGAAGATTGGAATAACCTAAAAGATAATATTTTATAAAATTTATATAGGGCTTTTACGACGCTTAAAAACTTACTTTCATCATTAAGTATTTATTGTCTGGAGCACCTCTTGGGAAATGCTCAACTTGTTCACTGGTTGAATTTCGCGATTTTTTCCTTTTTAAGAAAGCACGTAGTTTAGAAAAATTTTCTATTTCGATTACATTTTTTAAAGTTAACGTTGCTAAATTAATTAATTGCTATAAATTACGGTGTGCTTTTAACACTTGGAAAAATCTATTTAACTTCATCTTTCAATAAGTTAGGCAATTGTTAATTAACAAAAATTTTTGGGACTTACGCTTTCATTGAAGACAACTAAAAATGTTTAAAAAATTGATATATAAGTTTCTCACTTCTTGGAGCCTTTCTTATATAATATGTAGTCAAGAAGTTCATGTTATAAAAGCTTTTAAAAGTTAATTATTTTGTTTGTAATAATAATAGTTTAAAGTTGAAAAAAAAACTTTAAAAAATGTTGCAAAAAATTTTTTTACGTTATTTAAACGGTTTATAATCAAATTGACTAGTTCAATATTAAAAAAAAAAACATTTTGTTGTCCTGAGGAAATAATGATTTAAAAAATAGTAAATTGTGAACCTAGGCCGTAAAATTTACCTTTTTTGGACGCATCTGCTGTTCGTGGCCGAGGCGTGAGCCGAGGACAAAATGCAGATAAGACCAAAAAAGCACTTTTGGCCGAGGTGCACACGACGTTTTTTAGGCGATGATCACAAGAGAATTAAAAATTTGGTCATATTTTTTTTGCGATGATTACCAAAAGGTGTTTGTATGGCCTATTTCTTTGGAGCCGTAAAGTTTTACTTTTTTGTAATAATAATAATAATAAGATGTATTTCTTTGCCTTTTGACTTTAAAAAGGATTCCTATCCCCATATCATACTAGTTAAATAAATAAAGAGAAAATAAAAAGTATAAAACATAAACAATAACAAGAGCTAAATTAATTTTATTTTCCTTCCATCTCTTCCCTCCTTTTACATTCTTTCTTCTGTCTAATACTCCTTTCATCCAGCCTACTCCTTTCCCTTCTTTTCCTATCAGTACAATCTTCTCTCTCCTCTCTCAGCTCCTCACATTCATTCATCATGTGCTTTATTGTTTCTGCTCCTTCTCTGCACAGTCTGCACACTCTCTCGTCTCTCTCTCTCTTTCCAGTATTTGTTTTCTCTTTTCCTCGTTGTCCTTTCCTGCTTCTGTACGTCTCGGTTAACCTCAACTATCTCTCTTAGAACATTTACTCCATTGTTTCTTCGCCTCTCTACCTCCTCCACTGCATACCCGTTTCTCTCGTAGTATTTTCTTCTGTCTTTTCCTGCTCTTTCCATCTTCCCATTCTTTCATCTCTTGCAAGATCTTACATTCCGTTCTTTCTCTTATTCTCTCTTCAAATCTTACTGCTTTTTTTCCTGCTTCCACTCTTATCTTGTCTCTTTTTACTTCTTTCAGTACGATATATGCTGGCGTTTCCCTGTCAAATCCTAATACCCATCTCCAGCACTTAGCTTGGATTGCTTCCAGCTTTTCCTGCTCCTTCCATCGTCATATTTCTGCTCCGTACATCTACACTCTGTACTAGCCTTTCGTACATCAGTCCTCTCCTTCTTATATCTAGTCCGAATTTTGTCTCGCCTATTCCCCATACTTGACCTACCACCCCGTTCGCTTTCCTTTCTAGTTCCTATATATGACTTTGCTCGTTGTTAGTCCCGTTAAAGCTGTAACCCAAGTATTTAAATTCTTTTACTTTTTCTAGTTCTTCTCCTTCCCACTTCCATTCCTCTTTTCTTCTGCCTCCTTTCTGAAAAATCATCATTTTTGTTTGTTTGCCACCCCTCTTTTTATCTCATTTCCTGCTATGTGATTCAAGATATATACATTATCCATGGTCCCTCTACCTCTCCTAAATCCCGCCTGCCCATCTGGTAACACCCCCCGCTCATTCATTTCCTTCATCAGTCTCTCTTCTACAATCATCGCGTATACCTTATATGCCGTATTTAGGAGAGTGATCCCCCTATAATTACTGACATTATCCTTTTCCCCTTTCTTATATATGGGGCACATTATCCCCTCCTTCCACTTCTTGGGGAATCCCTCTCCCTTCCACACTCCATTCATTATCTCTTACAACCTGTCAACTTCCCTTTCAGTTCCATATATCCACGCTTCATTCTGTATACCGTCCCTCCCCGGTGTCTTTTTTCTTTTCAGTTTTCTTAGTTGTTGCTCTAGTTCTTCTCTTGTTATCTCTTCTATTTCTTCCACTCTTTGTTGACTCTTTTTCTTTTCTTGTCTGTTTTCATCACCCCCCAGCAGCTCACTGAAGTGCTTTCTCCATTCCTCCTTAGTAATTCCATCTCTCTCTCTCTCTCTCTCTCTCTCTCTCTCTCTCTCTCTCTCTTTATTTCCCTATTTATATATCTCCATACATACCTCTTCTTCCGTCTTTATACCCTTCATCTTTAGCTCTTCTTCCATCCGTTTCTTTTGCTTCTTCTCTTTGCATACTAAATTATACCTCTTGCGTGCTCTCGTGTACTCTTCCTTGGTTGATTTTTCTTTTTTTCCAATTTCTTAGTTTCCTTCTTGCTTCCTGCTTTCTTTCCCTGCTTTCTTTATCCCACCACTCGTTCTTCCACAGCCCCATCTTCTCTCTTATCTCTATCTCTTTTTTTTCTGTTGCGTTTCTTATGTTATCGCTCAGTTTCCTCACCTTTTCGTTTATTTCTGTTTCTTCGTATTTTGCCTCCCTAAGTCTTGCTCTATAATTTTCTTTTCCTTCTTCCGTCCAAATATTCTTCACAATTTTCCTTCTAAACTCATTCACACTTCCTCTATCTTTCTTTCTTCCCTTTGTCTTCACTTCTAAAGGCATATGGTCCATTTTTTTTCCCACCTTGAATTTCTCTATTTCATCCCATGCTTCTTCACTTACCATAACATAATCAATAACTGTCTCCCCTCTTGATCCAATATACGCTATACCTCTTTCTTCTACTAAGCTAATCAGTACTCTCCCTTCTGCGTTTTCTGTTCCATCTTTTGTTGATCTTCCTTCTATTGTTTCCTCTTCTATCCGTCTTCCTTTTCCCCCAATTCTTGCATTAAAATCCCCCCCAATCACAAAAGTTCCTTCTTCTTGCTCTTTTACTCGCTCTTCTATCTTCTATCTCTTCTCTCTCTTCGTTTCCTTCATACTTCTGCTGTACACTGTTACAATTCTCCATTTTCTCTGTTTACTTTTCACCGTTCTTTCCATAATCCCTCTTTCTTCTTTTGCTTCAGTTCCATTTTCTCCTCCAGTAACTCTTTCACCCCCATTATTATCCCACCTTTAGCTCTCCCTTTCTTGCTTTCCCTCTCTGTATATTGACATTTCCACTTAAACTCTTTCGGCATTCTCTTTTTCAATTTTTCCCACCCCTTTTCTTCCACCCACGTTTCTACCATTCCCACTACGTCAAATTCTCTCAAATACTCCCAAAATTCATTCTCTTTGTTTTTTTTTTCCCGCTACGTTCCAGAATACTATTCTTATTTGGTCCTTTTCTCCTTTATTCCTCTCCGTATTCGTTTTCCCTTTTCTGCCCTGTCAAGGTGCTCAGCGACCTGGAAAAGTCAGGGAATTGGCAATTGTTCAGGGAAAACAGGGAAAAGTTAGGGAAATTATCATTTTTAGTTAATAGTCAGGGAATTTAACTTTTTTCAAAAATTTTTTTTAAATTAATATTGAGAACATTATTGGGCTCCCGAGCGGCATAACGTGCACACCACACACGGAATATAAATCATAGGACTGTTCAATCCTATCTAAACTAATATTTTGGATGTTTTTCTTTTGGATTTTTAATGTTGGTACATATTGCATTTCACTTAAGATTTATTTTGTCTTTCCTTATATTGAAATTAATCCATAGTTCGGGAATTTTGATGTGAAACATCTTTAGCTGCGACATGGGAGTAAAACCGATTAGAATGTTGTCACGTAAAACGGCATCAGCCTTTCTCCGCCCTCGCTCTTTTCTTGCATGTGTGTGCTAGGAGCGCGTGTCTAAGTAATCTCCTAAACTTCTACTTATCCGGTTTCAAAAATTTTTTCACCACTATTTAGAATGGACCTTCAGGGTGGACATAGGCTGTATATTATCCCGTTAAAATAAAAGAGCTTTTCGTGGAGATCACTTTTGCAAAGTAAGTCGACGAAAAGATTCTTGAGCGAATCGTTTTTTACGAACGCTATTAACTTAACGCTTAACGATAAGAGATACATATACGAATGCTTTCTATAGAAAATTTCTAGAGCTTAAAAAGTCCTATAAAAAAAAGGCCCCGACGACATATACCTATTTATAAACCAGATCAATGTTGATAAATCCAAGTGGAGTAAATTTAAATATATTTAAGTCGAACTCCACAAACTTTAATAAATTTTAAAATTACAAATGGAACATGTTTCGGCAGAACACTACTGCCATCATCAGCCCTAATTTAACAAGAGATTAATGATACAATTGATGAATTACAGAGGGGTTGTTACCTTAAAGAATTCTTTGACAAATACAGACGAGCCACGAAAAGCCACTTTTCTCCAAATAAAAGATGTTACTTTTTCTTTAAACGCCGAAAATCTGACCACCAGCGGCACATGAAGTAATGTCATGGTTACTTTATGCGTCTCCAGACGACTCTATGCGCCGCTAGACTACTTTGTCTGCCATGGCAGAGAAATAGCCATTTGTCATTACCTATTGGCATATACGATGTCACGTTTTTCTGACGTTTGAAGAAAAAATATATGAATTTATTTTATTAACGAAATTGTTTTTGTTATTTTTACTCCATATTTATTTATTGGTTTTCTTTAATTATATTTTTTTTTTTCAATAACTATCAATTTCGATGTTTCACATCTGCCGGGCGCCCTGTGACGGCTTATTTTTTTTTAGACCTGTATCAGAATATTTATTTTATTTTTTAAAACATGAAATATTTTATTTAAAGGTTAGGTATTTTTTAATTAATAAAAGTTAACTTTACAAAAGGGATATACATTATATTTATTATCAACAGATAGGCCTGGAAAGATCTGAAAAGGAGTCATGGAAAACAGGGAAAAGTCAGGGAATTTGAAATGTAACAATCGCTGAGCACCCTGCCTGTCGTCTTTTTCTTGTGCTCTTATTCAAAAATTGTCTGTATCTAACTCCCCCTTTTCTTCGTTCCACCTAAGCCCTTTTCCCTCTATCCATATCTTTTTATAACCCACTTTCACACGCTGTCCTTTTTGTCGCTCTTCTTTGGCTATCGCTCTTAATTCCTTCTGTATATCTCTTTCCTTCTTTGTCAGATCATCTTTTATGTATACTCTCTTTCCTTTTTTTTTTCTCTTAGTTTTCTTTTATTTTCCATAACTTTCCTCTTTTCCCCCCAGCTCCCAAGTTCCGCCACAATAATTTTTCCTCCATTTATTTTATACATCTCTCTCACAGTCACTTCTACCTCTAATTCCACCTTCATCCATTTTTCCAGTTTCTTCTCGCTCTCGCATTACTCTTCGTCCAATCCCGTTACTACAATATTCTTTTTTCTAACTCTTCCATTTTCTCCTCCAATTTTTTCATTTTCTCCTTTAGTTCCATCTTTTCTCTTTCCCATTTTTCTTCCTTTTCACGCATCATAATCTTTAACTGTTCCAGTTCCCGGCTCATCTTCCGATTCTCTTCCTCTATCTCCCCTACATCGTCCATAATTTATTTCAGCATCCATTTCCTCATCCATTGCCTTTTTAACTGGTGATCTTTCTAACTTCTTACTTTTCCTAAATGGGTTAATCCTCTCTTCCGACTTTCGTCCTTCTTCTCTTATTCTTTTGTAATCGTCTTCTCTCTCGCTCTCACTACCACTTTTTTTCATTCTATGTCTTTTTCACTTTTTCACGCTTTTTTATCCGCTTATCTTCTCGAGCGCCGCAAAACACGTCCACTCGGCTCAACTGCTCGAATCGGAATGCAGGTCGCTTATATATGCCGCGAATAGACTGGTGCTGAGTGGGCATCCTTGTCTTACTCCTTTCGAATATTTTACTTGTTTTCCCGTTTACTTTTACTCTGTTTCCCGTATCTAAGTAAATTTCCTCTATTCTGGTCACCAGCTGCTCCTTGATTCCTTTCTCTCTTAGGTACCCCCATAATCTCTCTCTATTTACACTATCAAAAGCCGCCTTCAGGTCTACAAACAGCGCGTACATCTTCCCTCCTTTCTTATCGAGTTCTTTATCTATTAGATGTTTCAAGATGTACACGTTATCGATGGTGCTTCTCCCTCTCCTAAAACCCGCTTGTCCATCTGGTAACAACTCTTTTTCATCTAGTTCTTCCTTCAATTTCTCTTCCAGTATCATTGCGTAGATCTTACGTACGCCGTGCTCAGTAGACTTATTCCTCGGTAGTTGTCCAGCTTTTCTCTTTTTCCTTTTTTGTGTATCGGACACACTAGCCCCATCCTCCATTGGCTTGGTAACTCCTTTCCTTGCCAGACGTCGTTTACTATCTCCCCCATTATGTCTATTATTTCTTCTGTTGCATAGATCGGCGCTTCATTTTGCAGTTCATCTTGTCCCGCCGCTTTTCGTTTCTTCATTCTTCCTACCCCGCTCTAAATGATTTCCTTCGTAATCTCTTCCACTTTCTCTTGTTTTCTTGTTTCTTCTCTCTTCTGTCTTCTTTCCGTTTCGTCCTTTCCGTCTAGTAATTCTTTAAAGTATTCTCTCCATTCTTCTGCCCTCTTTTTCACTTTTCGTTCTCTGTTTATGTATTTCCAAACTTCTTGTTCTGTGTTGATTGATCTAATTTCCTCTTCTTCTTCTCTTTTCTTTTCTTCCTTCTTCTTCTCACAAGTGTCTCACAACTATCTATTTCTTCCCATTCTTTCTCCTACTTCTACTTCTATTTTCTTTGTTGTCATCGCTTCTCTCATTCTCCTTTCGAGTTCTTTCGTTTTTGTTTCGGTGTCTTTTTGTTTTTCTTTTTCTCTTTCAATATGTTGTAGCGCACTTCTGTACTCTTGTATGCTTTCTTCTTCCCAGATTGTTTTTATAATTGTTTCTTTCTCGGGTTTTTTTCTTTTTATTTCTTCTCCGTCGATTTCTATTTCTAACGATTGGTGATCTGTTTCCACTCTGTTCCCACTTCGAATCTTCTTACTTCATCCCATGCATGTTGATTGACTCTTGCGTAATCAATCACTGGTTCTCCTCTCGGCCCCACGTACGTAAATTCCTCTGTATCCTCTTCCCAGTTCCCGTTCAGTATCCTCGTATCCTCGTATCCTCTCTTCTATAAATTCGATCAATTTTCTTCCTTCTTTATTTTCTGTCTTGTCCTTCGATGTTCTTCTCACATCTTCTGTCTCATTATTCCGTCTTCCTAATCTTGTCCTAATTCTCGCATTCAAGTCGCCCCCAATTATTACAATTCTTTTTTCTGTCTCACTTATTGTCTCTTCTAACATTTGTTTTGTTTTACTCATCTCTTTACTGTCCACTGTAATTATTTTTGTTCCTAGTTTTAGATTTCTCTGTTATTCCAGTTCTCTGTAATTCTTGTTTTGTTTTTATTTCGTCCTCAATTTCTTTCCTTACTCCTGTGATGATTCCTCCTTTCGCTCGTCCTTTCTTGTTTTTCCTTTCTGCTGCTTGACATCTCCATACATAGTCTCTCGGTATTCTCTCTTCTATCTTCTTCCGCTCCTTTTCATCTACCCACGTTTCTACCATTCCAATTACGTCAAATTCACTTATGTACTTCCAGAAATCTTCTCCTTTGTTTCTTATCCCGGCTACATTCCAATTTACCAATTTTATTCTTCCTTTTATTTTCTTCTGTTGCTTTTCCGTTGAATCATGTACGTTCTTTCGTTTTGCCGCCTGACGGTTTTTTCTTGCTCGGTTTTTTCCTTTCTCCTTTAAAGATGTTTTAAAGATTTTTTTTGGAGCCGTACAGTTTTACTTCTTTGTCCACATCTGTCAAATTCTGACAGATCAGTCCCAAAAAGTGGAGTTTGGCAGATCAGTCCCAAAAAAGTAGTTTGACAGATACGTACAAAAAAGTCAAACTTTACGGCTCTAAAAGATGCCTTTTTCGTAATCACCGCCTCAAAAAATGTTTTTCCTAAAAAAAATTTTTTTTTGTTTATAATCGTTTTTTTTTTTTAATTTAATTCTGAATTCTGTAATGTTCTATTTAATTTTAATTTCTAATCTTTCAATAATATAATTAGCTAAGAATTTTTCTTAATGAAATACCAAAAAAATATATCTTTTTAATAAAAATTTAATTAAACCAGAAGAATGTTCTTAAATCCAGGTGAGCGTAAAATTACAAATGGAACATGTTTCGGCAGAACACTTCTGCCATCATCAGATGTTTCATTTGTAATTTTACGCTCATTAAAGTTTGTGGAGTTCAACTTAGATATATTTTTAATAAAAATTTAATTGTTTATGAACAATGCAATCTGTTATAAGCAAATTTAAAAATTTGCAATGTTTTTTCTGAAACTGCTAAAAAGTCCAAAAATAGCTTTTTAATTTTTATTTCTAGCGCAAATTTCTTGAGTTACTGAATTTATTGCTTACTTACAGCCCGATTTCATGTTGGCTTGCGACTGGCCGCAAGTGCCGGTTGCTATGGAAACGTCGTAACTAAATACCAGTCAGTAAGGATCAATTTCAAGTGAAATGAAACATAAAATTGAGCCTTACTGCCTAATCCATTGCACCTCATCGCAAATTACGACCGAGAACATGAAATCGGGCTGTTAATTTCCACACTGTATAAAAAAGTCTGTAAAAAAAATTAACAATTATTTTTGATATTTCATTAAGAAATGCAAATAATGATTTTTAGAAAACAAAAGATTGCTTAACCAATTATTTAAACATTATAAATATAAAAAACCGATTATAAACAATAAAAAATTGTTTTTAAGATTTTTTTTTAAATCATTATTTTTTCGGGACAACAAAATGTTTTTTAGGCGATGATTACGAAAAATGTGATTTTACGGCCTCTTTTGGAGCCGTAAAGTTTTACTTTTTTGTACGCATCTGTCAAACTCTACTTTTTTGGGACTGATCTGTCAAACTCCACTTTTTTGGGACTGATCTGTCAGAAACTAAAACTTTTGATACTTTTCAAGAAATCTGTCGTTTGCTCTTGAGATTTAACCGAAGGATTTAACATCAGCTGTTTTAGGTCGCTGGCTGCTGTCGAAAATCAGCTGATTTTTAACCGTCTTTGTCATTGTGATGGGGTCATCTGGGATTGTTATAGTCATGTGTACTGCGGCTTTGTGTTATACAATATTGGCGATCCGTGTAATTTGTGTTGCTATTTACACTGGTGGTCATTTCTACACATTTTAGAAAGTGATTTACCATTAAGTCAATACTAATGACATTGTAGATCATGTATTTAAAATTGTCCACATTACTTAATTACATCCAACTACAACTACCTATTTGTTTAATGTGGGAAAACAAAAAGAGGAAATCGAATAACAGGTTGGAAAATACTTTTCAGTTAATTGAAGGTGCTAGTATAAATTATTTATCGTAGGATCAAAATGTCAGTCAGTGTGTACCTTTAAAAAACAAGTCTGGAGCACAATGTTAAAAAAAATACATTCAAAACACATAACATCTAAATCAACTTCATATGGGAATGAAATGGAACCAGTGGCCTTCAACACCACCAAAAAAACAGCCCCACTTACAACATAAAAAAATGAATGACATCTTTATCCATGGCTAGCATACTGTCCTGATGGTGTTATATTTTATGTTGGAAAGCCACAAAGGTTGTTGGAGATAAAATGTCCTTATTTGGGTAAATGTAAATAACGACAGTAATTGATATTAACTTTTTATTGTAGGAAAAACAAAGTCCTCAGGCAAAGTCATATCTTTGTTGCCATATCTTCGAAAAGATTGCAGTCTCAAAGAAAATCATGCCTGTTAATTATAGTCAAATACAAATTTGCTTGGTTGTATTAAATTTATATTAATGCAAAAATACAAATTACTATTAATAATATGAGAAAGAATACCAGTTGTTTTGTGAGTGGAGAATACTGGAACTTTAAAATTCTACTTTAAAGTACTACGACGTTAATGTTCCACTTTTTGTATGATAAATAATCTAAAAAATGTCACTTTAGATACCAGCATGAAATCCACTTTTACCAATTTTACAGATGTGTACAAAAGATGTTGTGTGCCTCACCTTTATAAGGACACAACTAAAGTGACTGAAGTTAAGGGACAGGGGGAACTGCCTTGGGAGAGCCCTCCCCTAGGGGCAGGTGGGCGTAGCTACCATCTGAGGGGCCGTAATATCTACTACACTAGTCGTTTTTAAATGTAATGTAATGTAATAATGTCTTAAAAAAATTCCATGACCAAATTTTTGAATTCATTTGTGATCATCGCCTAAAAAACGTGGTGTGCACCTCGGCCAAAAGTGCTTTTTTGACCTTATCTGCATTGTGTCCTCGGCTCACGCCTCGGCCGCAAACAGCAGATGCGTCCAAAAAAGCTAACCTTTACGGCCTAGGTACACAAATTACTATTTTTTTAAATATTAAACTAGTCAATTTGTTTATAAAACAGTTTATAAACACATAATGAAAAAAAAATACTCACCATTAATCGTTTTTATTGGACGAATGAAGAACAGCTATAGCATAAAATATGTATATTTTAACATTATTTGGATTTTTTTTTTTTGAACTTTTATTATAAACAAAATAATTAACTTTTAAAAACTTTTAGAACATAACTTCGTGAGTACATATACATAATATAAGAAAGGCTCCAAGAAGTGAAAAGTTTATAGGTCAATTTTTTTAAGATTTTTTGTTGTCTTCATTGAAAGTGGAGGTCCCATAAAATTTTGTTAATTAACAATTGATATTTAATACTATAAAATAGTTATTTATTAAAGAGTTCCTGTGTAAATTGGGTGCTTTCCGGCACTAGGGTTTAAAAAAGCACGAGTGAAAATTTGAAAATTCTGACAGTGTCGAACTATAAAAATTATTTTATGTGACGTACTCTCTTCATAGGCGCGTCCATCTCTATTTTCCGCGTTAAATTAAAATTATTAATAATGGAGATAGAACTCCGAGTGTTTTTCATCGGGAACTTGCTCCTCTTTTTTCCAATTTTCGCTATCACTTATAGTTTTTGTGTTATTGCCAAAAAACTAAACAACTTATTTTTTTTAGTTTTTTGTTAATAACAATCGTAATTTTTATTTGCGGAACAAACAAAAAAAAAACGTCGGTCTCAGAATAAAATCCCCAATCGAATGAGGTATCGCTCATATTTTTCGAATCCTTGTAACTATTTTTCGCAGCATTTGTTCCTAACAGATGGTTAAGTTTAACGGAGGTTGGTGAAATCGGCCCTAAGATGATTAATATAACAGCTCAAATAATATATTAATCTCAACGTGCATAATTTTTAACCGCTTCTGGAGCTATTTCCGCTCCTAAAGGACGGAAGTAATTTACATTTCAAATGTGCATAGAGCTTTTGAGAAACTTAAAAGGTGGAGACAACTTAAAAATGGATGGAAATAAAGAATATGTGACGACAACCTATTCCAGCGCTTCTGTAATATGAATGTCAGTTTAAGCATTCTAGAATGTACAGTTCTGCAGACAGAATCCACTTGGAAGCAAACGTTGGAATGTTTGGTGGAAATTAACTATTTGTATATATTGTTCTACATAGTTTCATTGCAGGCAGATAAATATTTGTTTGACATGCAAATTAGATATATTTCATACCAAAAACACAATTGTAAACGTGAATTTCTAAAACAAATTTTTATTTATTTGATAGCAAAAGACTATATGTAGATATTTTATAACTGGTAACATATATCCTTCCTTTGGAAATTTTTATAGAATTGTATACCGTCACATTAGTTAAGCTCCATAAATTCACAGTTAGCTCTTTGGCTCCTCCACCAATAGTCTGTAGTTTCTAAATATATGTTCCGGTGTGGCTTTTAATCAAACACTCTGCATACGAACAGGTCTTTATTGTTCGGACCTTCGAACAGAACCCCTTCGGGATGTCGGCGAGTGAACTTGTACCGCAACATGTATTGATGCGTTCTTGAAAGTGTTTTATAAATCATTGCAGATTAGAGCAGAGGCTGCCTACCTATACGATGCAGTACATGTTTATGCCAAAGCCCTCATGGAAGTGATAGAGGAAGGAGGAAATCCCAGGAATGGTACCGCTATTGTTGATCATATGAAAGAAACACACTACAAAAGTGCAATGGGGTAAGTACCAAAAGTTCGAGTTCTGCTATTTAATCGTGAGACCGAAATGGACGCTTATCGCTGCTTTTCGTAATTTTAATAAAGGCGTCGCAATTAAGAAAAGCAATGAAGCAGTTATCAAAATTAATGCAAGCTACATTAGCTTTCTTGGTGAACTCAACAAGAAACAATAATGAATTAATTAATGAACAATATTCTTGTGTTCTTGTAAAAAACCGAATCTTTACGTTGGTGTTGGGTCGCTTATCCTAAGAAGTTTTATTTCAACAAAGACTTCAATGAAACTGCACAGTATAATTAATCATCTCCATAAAAGATTTTCTGCTATCTTTACACTGCAGCTTATTTACAAAATGTTTAAGTCCTCAAACAACCTGAGGGTAATAAATTTTCCAGCATCCAAGTATTTTGACAATTTAAACTCTCAAGGCGTCACGCCACGTATTTAAATATATACTGCCGTAATATGGTTAGAAAATTTAACGTAAAGATGCCGTTGAATTATGTACTTTTAACGTCCTCAGCTTAAACATTTGTTTCCGTTTTATGTACCCGCAAACTGTTGGGAATTTTCATTTTATGCTTGTGATCTCCAGAAGGAATCAAACACAAACATCTTCGTCAGCTCGTTGTTATGCTAATTTCTCGAACGTGAAAATCGTGCTGATAGGATGAAATCGCAAAACGTCAAATGGTCTTGTCTTTTCCGTTTCCGGTTACATGTGTGGTGTGGCCTTGAACCGGCCTTGAACGCTGATGCAGCTTTGTAGAATGTTTATAAATTTATTGTTTTCATAACTTCTTGTTTTTGCAAGGAGGTATATGTATAACAATAAAATTAGATCTACATTATAGACACGTTGTTGGCCCTGGATAAGCTGTAAAGTTTACCACAAATATATCTGACTATTCAATTCAACTGTAATTTTTCAAATATTAACCAAAAAACAGCGTATCCTAACAACAGCAAATCCCAGCGAGTATTTGCCAGTAGTTGCAATGAGTATTTTAAACGAATTTTATTATTATTTTTATTTAAGAAAATGATTATTTTTTTACAAAGTTAACTGAACAATTTGGAAAAAAAAACATTGTTGCAATTCTGAAAACAATTGTCTGGATCACTTTTGGTGGTAGATACTTACTTTTTGATCAGTTTTTTCAGTAAAACACCAAAAAAAATATATAATTTTTATTAAAATTACCGACGCACGTTTCGCCAACAATGTTGGCATCACTATAGTATAGTATTTGTTAGTTTCAATACAAACAAAAATTTTGTGCTTGTACCTCTTATTGATGTTGATGAAAAGTTGTTTTTAAGGGTAATATAATTGGTTTAGTGGTGCGCTTATTATCAAATTTTTTTAATGCCACGAATATCAGTCCCAACGACGAAATTATATTCTCAAGGAAAGATATTAAAGAAATAGAAAAAAATTCAATTGTGCCGTGTTTAGCAGGTCAGTTTACATGAAAATAAAAGGGGCATAAAATACACAAAATAGCTATAAACTAGTGTTATTATTTTGTAAGTAAGACTTTCTACGTCGAAATCTTTGAGTTTTAATCTCAAGATGCTCCTAAACTGAAATTCGAGCTTTCTGCGAAATTTATATTATTTAATCGACGTTTAAATTTTGTATTTATAGCTTAGAATCCTATAAGATCTCGGAATTTTAAAATTCTAAAATTTTAGAATCTTAGATTTACATCAAAAAAATTTTGTACTTCTGCCAGAGCGTTTTCAAAACCACGGTGTCATTGTTAGGGCGATAATACGTAGATGGGAAATTCCAGAATTTTGGTAAAAAACACATTTGGTGAAAACTTCCTTATTATATAGGCAAGTAAATTTTCTACAACCAAAGCGATGGAAACAGAAAACATGAAACTTTTTTTATTTGTCTACTAAATAATTATAATCACGGAATAAAATTGCTTGGTATTTCTTGCTTAAGACCATTGTCTTTTTATATTTTTAATTTTATAGTTTTGTAAACATGGCTATTAAATATAGGTATGAAATCTGGAGAATTCCACAAGATCTTAAGATAACTGTATTTGTAGATACCACCAAATTACCACAATTATGCCTCGTTCCCTATTCTAATTTAAAACTTCTGTAAAATATTTTGTTATTTTGCAGCTTCAAGCTTGCCAGTTGTTAATAACAAGGGCGACTTCAAACGAACGCTCATGTTCGCTAAAAGTAAGCATCTGTTACGTCCATACTCATTACCAGCGAACGTCATGTGCATATTCGTGGAAACTTTAATTGGAAAACTGTGACTTTATTTAAAAGCGTGCTGAGAGACCTAGATGAAGCTAATTTAATTTAATTTAATTTAATTTAAAGTCCTAATTTGGCTGTAAAAGGATAATGTCTTAGTATCGAATTTAATACGTCTTAGATTATACATAATAGTGATTCAGAGCAATACTGTTTCTCGTTTACACAGTTTGTGCTGAATTTTCAGTGGCACCGAAAAATTTACTAATTAATAAATTATTGTAATGATTAATGAAATTTTAATTATTAACAATATGACGGACAAAACCAGTGTTTTGACTTTATTACTTCAACTGTAACTAATGTTTGGAAACCTGTTCATAAAAAACGAATCTGTTCCCCTGGAGCCCCATTTTTTTACCGTGTGCTGTTTTATTAATTGCAAATTTTAAAAACCTCTGACCCTGTAAATTTTATTTACCGGCTGCTACCAAATTGGTTCACTAATTAAAGTGTAATTACGCTTTAACCACATACTGCATACATTTCTAGTCTGAAACCGAACCCCAAACCACCATCCATAAATTCGAATTTTAAACACCGCACCGCCGCAATTTTACCCAACCAATTCTGTTCAAACAGTCGTTCAATTACATCGGACAGCATTTAGATTGATATCTTTCCACCACACCGTTGACGCAATTATTAGCAATATTCCTTATTTCTATTGTCTTGAAGTGTCCTTCTTTGTGCGCTTCGAAGCGTCCAACAACATTCTCTTCTGCAGTTATAAAAGATATATACCGACCGACACGAAAACACAAATAAAGTAAATTTAATTAAACGTAGAAAAGTGATGAAAACAGCAAAGAAGGGAAAAAGCAAAAAGAACGGTAGAAAGGGAGAAAAGAGGGAAGAAAAGGAAAGAACCCGGCCTGGTTTCGCTTGCATCTTCTTTTACTTGTTTTAGGTCATCGATCATTTTCTCCAACATCTCTTCCATTTTCCGCCCCATTTCTTCTTGACTTTTTCTTTGCTTTGGTAATCTTAGTGTCTTCTTGCTTCTTTAGTATGCTCTGGACTTTTTTTAGCTCTCTTTTTCTTTCAGTTTCCTCTTTATCTTCTTCTTGAATTTCTCCTTTTTCTTTGCCTTGTCTGATTCTCTACACTGTCCCATGTATTGTTGGTTGCCGGCGTCCTTTGTTATTGTAGTTGCCGTTTCTTCCTCCTTATATATCTCCACTCCTCAACCCCTTTCTATTATTTATATCTATTGATATTGATATTTATGAAGAGAAGTGAATAAAGGTATAAAATACAGGGTGGTCCCGATATAACCTGCCAAAAAGTTCAGTAATAAGGTGACGATGAGTAGAACTTAAACACAAAATCTTTTGTTTTCCACATACAAATAATTGAAAATTTAGTCCAAATTTGCTGTACACTAGTAAATTGTATAAGTGTATTATTGCTGTATAAGGTATAAGATATTCAAACCAGTTCAAGTTATGATGAAAAAAAAAATCACCTACATAGAGAGAGAAGAAACAAGAGAACGAGAGAAAGGGGAAGAAATAATTATTAAGGGGGTAATTGGAAGAATGAAGAAATGAAAAGCGGCGGGAAAAGACGAACTACAAAGCGAAGCGTGGATGTATACAACAGAAGAAATAATAGAAACAGTGAGGGAAATAGTAAACGATGTCTAGTAAGCCGATGGATTTTCAAGTCACTGGAGAATGGGTCTAATATGTCCGATATACAAAAAAGGGAAAAGAGAAAAGGTGGAGAACTATCGAGGAAGAAGTTTGCTGAACACGGCATACAAGATCTACGCAATAATAATAGAAGAAAAATTCAATGAAGAACTAGAGAAGAAAGAAGTGTTACCAAATGAACAAGCGGAATGATGAGATGGTTAGGAAGATACCCAAAAAGAAAGAAGCTAGAATTAAATGTGGAGGAAACAAAAATTATAATTTTTTAGAAAGGAGAAGAAAGAAAGAGGAATGGGTGAGTGGGAAGCAAAAAAGAAAAAAAAAGTAAAAGAAATCAAGTACCTGGGTTACACCTTTAACGAGAGGAATGTGACGCTTGTTATGATCGAAGTGCCTCAAGCGCCACTTTTTTTTAACGTTTTTGTAAGCTCCACGTGACCACCGGTAGCTTAAAAGGAGTCCGATGAGTTGGGGGTCAGTTGACAGGTTAGCGGGAGGGAAACAAAACAGTCGGTCGGTATTACGGTTTATGTTACAAAATCGCCCTGTACAAAAATATCCTACTATTAAAGGCCGAGACACACATGGCCGCACCGCGCTCGCACCGTGTGACGCCGAATTGCACCATGGGAGCGAATTGCACCACTAAGCTTGGACTCGCCTGGATATCGCCGGTGGTCGGCCTGCAGTCGGGAAAGTCGGTCTCCCTTCCCTGCCAAACCGCGGAGCCACCCGGGGCTCTTGCAGTGTAGCGGAATAAGCAATAGACCAACTCCTCGTGCAACCAGTCCGCTCCAGAATATTGGGGTCTGTCCTCATCTGTCGGTGGGTCGGGA
Source organism: Diaperis boleti (assembly GCA_963583935.1). Lineage (NCBI taxonomy): Eukaryota > Metazoa > Arthropoda > Insecta > Coleoptera > Tenebrionidae > Diaperis > Diaperis boleti. Next base: position 77,006,697 of record OY757242.1, on the reverse strand, counting down.
TGCGGGTTGAAAGGCTGGTGGACTTATCCTGCCGGTCACCGCCAATGATCATACTTATATAGGTTTCGATACGACATCGGGAAGTATTTTATTTCGGTATTTGTGTCACCACGATTGGGGGAATTTTGAAACTTGCTAACTTCGTTACAGCAATAACGAGAAAAGACATCATTATAAAGGAGCTGGAAAGAAAATCGAACGAGGACAAGTATGGGGAATAGGCGAGAGAAAATTCGGTCGCGATATAAGAAGGAGCAGAAATATGGAGATGGAAGGAGCAGAAAAAGCTGAAAGCAATACAAGGTAAGTACTGGACATGGATACTAACTGGGATTGGATAGAGAAACTCCAAGAAGTAAAGACAAATAAGATAACGGAATGTAAGATCTTACAAGAGTGTTGGAAAGAGATAAAAAATTAGAAGACGGAAAGAGCAGGAAAAGAGAGAAGAAAATACTATGGGAGAGGCGGGTACGCCGTGGAGAAATTAGAAAGGCGTAAAAATAAATAACAAATGTACTAAGAGAGGTAGTCGAAAAAGACCGAGATGTACAGAAACAGGAAAGGAGAACAAGGATAAAGGAGATAATGGAAAGTATAGTACAATAATTATTACAGAGGACCTTCCGGCATACCTGAGAAGGGAGAGCGAGAAGAACGATAAGAGAGTAATGAGAGAGAAGACTGGAAAGTGATGTTAGGAGAAGAAGAGAAAGGACTACGCTGAATGAAAGGAGTAACAGAAGAAAGAACACAGAGAAAAAGGCAGAAGAAACAGAAAGAAAATAATATAAATTTAGCTATTGGTTTATTGTTTTATGCGAGTTTCATTTACCTAGTATTTATTATTTTATGGAAAAAAGTTATTTTCAAAGCCAGACAACAAGAAAATAAATCTTACATACATCGAACCGTATTTGGATTATATTTTATTCAATTTAAATTTTAGATCAAATGAATCCAATGACTGAAAGGACATGAAGACACGTGTAAAATAGTAGATTATATTACAAGAGATACAAACGCTTCATTCTCTGAGTGAGATTTTTGAATCACGAGTGCGATAGCAAGAGTTATACACATCTCACGAGCTTTATACAATGACATTTCGGTCACGTGCGATAGACGACGTTTTGTCCAACAGTTGTATTTTTTCAACAACAAAGGATTTTGAGAAGATATTTTTGCTGACATTGCTTGACATTGATATTTAAAACATGGTCATGGTATGCACTTTTAGTCAGTAGTGACTAAAATTTAATTTAGTCACTAGTGATTGAAATTTGATTTTAGTCACTCAAAACTAACGTATAAAACACCTAAAAAAATATGCTGTTGGACAAATTAGTTTTTAGACAAGCGGTACATAGTACATAGGTACGATAGTACAGTCATTTGGTGCTCAAAAAGAATGGTACCTGGAAATTTTTCCGGGAGTTTTGAAAATTGGTGATTATACAGGGTAGCGCAAAAGTATGGAAACACCTAAATATCTCAAAAACTGTTAGTCCCATCTAAACCAAACTTTGCAGGTATATAGGGGTCTATAATATCTACTTGGTGTAATTCTTTCATAGTTGCACTGTCATTTGTTTTCGAGATACAAAACCAACTTATATTTTTTTAAATAGCAACATAGGGTGAAAATAACATTTTTGGAAAAAGCATTTTTTTCTGAATTTAACGATGTGCTATAATAATTCTACTTTTTGGCATTTGTCTGCAAAAAAAAATAATATATTTTTTATAAATTATTATTATTATTAAACTCACGGCTGCAAATGTTATTATTTGTGCTGTAAGAAAATAATATGCCATCAAACCTAACAGTATTACTAAAAAATCTGTCTTTTACAATAAATGTTCAAAATGTTGACCATTAATTTCTTGACAAAAATTAATTCTATTAAAAAATTAAAATAGAATTGTAGCACATCCTTAAATTCAGAAAAAAATGCTCTTTTCAAAAAGGTTATTTTCACTCTATGTTCCTATTTAAAAAAAAAAAGTTTGTATCTCGGAAACAAATGACAGTGTAGCTATGAAAAAATTACACCAAGTAGATATCATAGCCCCTATATATATGCCAAATTTGGTTTAGATCGGACTACCAGTCTTTGAGATATCCAGGTGTTTCCATACTTTTGCGCCACCCTGTATAGATTTCGACATGCTCTTTCCGAATTTCTATTTTGCCACCTCGTATCTTTGCCGCTAGCGCCGCCATATTGGAAAAATGTTTTTTGGACAATACCTACTTTCCGACTAATTTTACGATGAAAATAGTTGTAATAAATTAAACTAGAGAAAATTTCATATAATTTATGTAATAACCTTTTTTTTGTAAAATTAATAGTTTTAGCGTACAAACGCCGCAAAGTACTCCAACACGCGTAGATATAGCAAACCGTAGTACCAAATATACGGAGTGATCCTGACGATACGGAAAACTTATAAAATCACCAATTTTCAAAACTCCAGGTAAAACTACCAAATGACTGGGCTAGGACAGAAGTGCTACATTCTCTCCCACGGCACAGAAGTACATTCCCGTATCATATCACAAACAAGGGGGTCCCCTTGGGACAGGGAGAGAGTTTATTTCATTAGTTTCTGATACAAATGTTACAAAGCGCTTTTAGGAAAGGGGGGGACTTGGTCGGCTTTATTTCATTATGTTCTGATACAAATGTTACAAAGCGGTTTTAGGAAAGGGGGGGGGGGCTCCAAAGGGGTTCCATCCGCCGTCCTAGTGCAAATTGCGGTAACGTAAGGCCTTGTTATTAATGTCAAACATATGCGCTTTGAGCTTTCGCCGATAGATCGTTTGATGGTATGATGTGGTATGGACCAGACGCAAGTCTAATATTTTACGTGCAGACTCACCAATTCTTCTCTTGACAAGTTTTTGTGGTTTCGCTTATGTAAAAAATAGAAAAATCATGAATTTCTACTACATTTATATTGTGCTCTTTTAAAACTTCGATAGTTGGGATAGACTTGGGAAACTGTTCACTTTATAAGACTCCCAATGAGGCCACGGTAAAATATTTTATTTCAACCTTCTAAGTAAATGACACATTACAGGTATTTATGTAACTAAGTCAATGTCTAATTACGGAAACAGACCTGTAAACTAAAATACTGGATTTTTTTTTCTTTCTTGGAGCTGTTCCTTGAAGGCTTTAAAAAAGGTCCCCGTTGGAAAAATTTAAAAAAATGATTTTTCACTTTTTTATTAACAATCAATGGGTTAACAAAAATAACACAATGAAAGATTTTTTTTTCAATTATTGTACACAAATGCATTGTTTATAATTATGACTTTCAATATTTTTTTTAAATCTAAGTTATTTAAAAAAAAATCTTAAAAAAAATTTATTGGTAAAAAGATTATATAAATAACAGAAAACATTTTTTTTTTTCATAACAAACGATGCATAATTGTTTTCAGTATTTTTCAGAGAATTAAGGAAAAAATATACACGAAAATTTCATTTGTTTATAACTTTTTTTTTTAATAAATAATTCAATAATAAATAGAAGAGCGGTAATTTTTTTTACCGATAGATTATTGTTTATTGATATGTCCAGATAATACCGAATTTTTTTTATTCCTTAATATTAATATTTACTCGGTTAAAACCTTTTTTTTTTTTTGTTCAGGTGTCAGATTCGGTCGGCGCCGACGGGAGCTAAGCCGCGCGTTTTTGCCCTTTTTCGCCGCTAAATTAAAATTATAAATATTGCCGGGTCAATTCGGGGAGGTAGGACTTTTTTTGGAAAATTTCCTGCTCTTTAAGGATCTTTTTTTCAAATTTCGGATATCTCAAATATTTTTTGAAATATTTGCAAAAAACTTAACCACCTTTTTTTGTTTACTTAATTGTTTATATCTTTTGTATTTTTTATTTACGAATATTGATTTTCAACAAAAAAATTCTTGGTGCAATTACGAATCGAATGACACCTCAATCATAATTTTTGGTGCCTCGAATTTCGGAAAAAGGGACCAGAACCAGACTACACCACAAGAATCACAGAAAGTTTTAAAGAGAGAAAAACAGCGTTATACAAAATGCGGTTAAATTAAATTAAAAACCAAAGACGAAATTGTTATTAATACATTTCACAACTCTACTGCATAATCGATTTAATCTTAAATTTAAATTAATATACATCATAGCAAATCTGACGAGTCGTCATTGCTCATTACATCATAACGAACGTAACAATCTGACACCATCTGCAGCTACCGTTCCGATACTGAACTTCCGTAATTAACTCATACATCTCATCACACCCCAGATAGGCGACTGACATAATCTTTTATTCAACAGATATATCGTATACATGGACGAAAATGGAGACGCCGAAGGTAATTACACCCTCATAGCCCGGAAAGCTTATAATGGAGATGAAGAATTCGGTCTATTTCCCGTTGGTGTTTTTGCACTGAAAAGAGCAGACTCGAGATTGCCGGTGAGTCGCCGTTCGCTTACAGCTTTGTAGAATGAAAAGTTCTGTGATTTGCGAAGTTTTGTTGTTTATTTTACAAGGATATAAAAATCAAACTTAAATTAATTCTCTGTGGTGGTTATGTGCAGTGCATGGCTTCGTTTAACATGTTTGCGATTTTAGCTTCGTATATTTCCACTACATCGTCGACGCAATTATTAGCAATATTCCTTATCTCTATTGTCTTGAAGTGTCCTTCTTTGTGCGCTTCGATAGCGCCCAACAACATTCTCTTCACCGGTGTAACGTCCTTTGCAATAACGTCCTTATAGCACGATATTACCTGGAAACCATGCTTGCGGCTGCAGTTATACAAGATGCCTAATAAATTTTCTCCGCACTGCGTTGCTGACAAGGTGGAATTTTTCAAAATCAACGAATTGCTGGTGACATTCTCCGAGCTCTGCTGGATACACATATTTAATTTGTCTTTTCCTTCGGACGTCACTTTCTGAATGTTCTGTTTGTAATCAAAGGCGCACACCGCGTTGCTGTTGCATGAAATTTCTGAAATAACACACGTAAAACCTTAAATCCCATTTTTTACACGTACTTGTCAAAGACAGCTCTTTGCGTAACTCCAATTTATCTTTCGCTCGTTGAACAATCCTATTTATGTCACAAACTAGAGATTCATCCGTTGAGTTCGCCTCGATGTCAACTAAGAGTTTTACTTGGTCGAAAACCTCTTGAACGTTCGTTAACAAATCCGCTTGTTCTTCTGTTGTCGGGATTAGAGCGGTATTGCTGCCAAGCATTGTCTACAACACATAAAAGTAACAAGTCGTTATGGTCGGGAAGATACTTACGTCGAAGAGACCGGCGCTTAGGAGGAGCAGAGACATTTGACAAAATCTCATGGTAATGTCAGTGTAAAAGGTCGGCGGTAAAGATTGACGACGGCTATTTGTATCGTTGCAATTGCTGAATAAGTATTTACGTTTGGTGGAGGTCAAGGTTATGAGCACGATGGTTTAGTTTGCTTGTGTGACAAATTCTTGTCCTTAGGTTCTGCATGTCACTGACGAGATTGATTGGAAGATGGGCCAACCTCCGATTGCTGCTCCAGCTTGCGGATTTCGCGGGGAGAAATGCATTAGTAGGTATCCCGATGAATGCAAATTAAAAATTAACAATTTTTTATATCTCGTATGCATTAGAGAGAACCTTCAACCTACCATTTTCGACGTTACAATAATTTGCTCTTACCTAATAGAAACTTTAAGCATTTACTCGATCTGTAATAGGGCCACCTTAATTTCTAATTAATTAAGTTTTCTGGTAAGCTCACACTATGGAGATAACAAGCGGCGTGACTGGAGGAATCTTCCTCGTCATCCTTATAATCTCCTTGGTCCTCTATCGCAACTGGAAATATGAGCAGGAACTCGACAGCCTCTTATGGAAAGTCGACTTTAAGGATATCCAGATCAACGAAGAGCCAAACGCCAACTCGCTGGGCACGAAAATCACAAGAGTAAGTCTTCAATGTACTAGTTTGTTTTTGTAAGTATTCTATTTCAGGCAATCCATCCTTTGATACGAACCAGTCAAGTGTCGCTGAGTTCCAATCCAGACGCTGATTTTCGTTACTCCACTATTTTCACGCAAATTGGTATCTACAAGGGTCGAGTGTTTGCTATAAAAAAGGTTCACAAGAAGTCCATTGACATCACGAGGGAGATGAAGAAGGAATTAAAAATGGTATTTATGTTCAACTCAATCCACCTAAACCGGGCGCATTCTCTTCCTTGAAATAATTAATTCACTGTGGCTCTTTAGAGGGTTTTCCGCTATTAAACACCCCCTTTATGAATTTAAACCGTGTTTTTAAGTGTAGCAGAGCGCTGAAAAGTTTCAATTTATATTCATTTTACTTGTCGGTTTATTTTCTTGAAATTTCCTCACGTTATGGCCTTATTAAAGGGCGCCTCAAACGCAAAACCGATTTTATGGTTTTGATTTAGGGTTGGCTAACTCGAGTTGGATGGCTGATATTGCTGTTATGTCGGCGTTTGGTTTTGTTGTTTACTGCTCTCTAGCTCATATTTCACTCTCCTTGTAACACTGATGGGATAAAGCTGGACAATATGAATGTTGGAGGGCGTAACGCAAACAAGGAGGTGTTTGGCAACACTGAAAAAAAAGGCTTTTATTAATTAAAGCTCCACGTACCTGCTTTTACCCACTGCGCCTACCCCTATCCAATTTGTTTCATAATCCGCCCAACTTCCTTTCCTACTTTGAAAATATCGTACATGTAGATTTCGTCGTCACATGAAGCCGTTGGTTGCAGATGCGCGACCTCCGCCACGATAATCTGAACGCTTTTATTGGAGCCTGCACCGACCCTCCGAATATTTGCATAGTAACTGAATATTGTACGCGTGGCAGTCTTAAGGTAAGTTTTCACTCGCAAAAAACCTATTTACCAATTATAAAAAAGAAATCCACTTAGGACATCTTGGAGAACGAGGACGTAAAGCTGGACAACATGTTTATCGCATCTCTCGTGGGCGACATCCTCAGAGTGAGTAGAAAATTTAATAATGCTATCTAGTAATAGTAAGGGTGAGAAAGACACAAATTTAGCAAATTATACCGGCTGCTGCTTATTGTTCCACAAATGATTAACACATCTAAAGGATGTTTTAACGATTTTATTGGTTAATGATCCTATTTATAAAGTGTTGACATAAAGTTAACAAAAGACGAATACTAACCTCGAACAACTATTGACGAGTTGTTTAAAAACTACAGTCATGGAGAGAAAATCTTGGACATCATTTAAATATAGTCCATGCTTGGGGAATTTCTTCAATGACAAGTGTCAAAAAGTAGCAACAAGAAAAAAAAACAGTGACGTCCAAGATTTTATGTCGCGACTGCGGTTAGTTCTAAGCACAATTTATTTTCAACTACTGAAGTTCTTTTGCCACTTTGTTGTAGTATGTAGTTATGAAGGAATAATTAATATTGTTTTCACAAAAATATTTAAATTGAAAAATTTGCAAAAAGTTTCTTGTTATCTATTATCATATATTATGTAAAATAACAAATAGTGAATTAAACATACGTTTATCACGAAAAGATCTTGAGATCATAATATACAATACATAAGTACAAAATGTTACGACCTGAAAATATTCCACACAAACGGTTGTTCATCAATTACAGAAACCAAAAATTGCACAGTACAACCCGTAGGAGGGAATACTTTTTCAAAATTTCCCCAAACATTTGCACAATTTATTGGTCTCCAAAATCCAGAAAAATATACGTTCGAGCGCAACTCTACTGGCAGACTCTGGGGCAGATATAACAGTTATAAAGAGACACGGTGGCTGGCGCTCAAATAGTGTTGTGGAAGGATACATAGAGGATTCTCTCAATAATAAAATTGAAATTTCGAGAAAAATCATTAGCCAGTCTCAACAATTATTCCGATTGAATCGGCCTTGGATTTGGCAGCATGCTCGTCTGGGTCAAACGCGGTGTCAAGCATAGAAATCAACCATCTAGACATAAATTTGCCCGTTCATCGTCGATTTGGTATAAATTTTAGTAATTTACATAATTGTAACTTTTATATAAGAGACACCAAAGAGAGAAGGTAAATATTTGTACAAATAATAAAAATATGTTGTTCTCCATTGAAACTTTTTTTTAATTCACTGGTACTATATTACTACATTATATTGTAGCGTTTACGGGTTTACAAACTATGTATTTATTTAAACAAAGTATTTACAATTTATTTCAACAATACGTGTCTACCAACAGATTTCAGTTATAACGGCACTGTTATGTATTTAAATAGCACGAATCACACAGATTGTGTCGCTCAGTAGTTTCGACTTCAGACTGACCTCAGACGGAGATTTAGCGGGGTATTAGTAGAAAAGCGGCTTCTGAAACGTTCACTGGTAGAACTACTCGAGAACAATCTCGGTCGTATAAGTTGGCAATGAAATCATCATGCGTTTCTTTCAGAACGTAACAATATAGTCAAAAACATTCCTCTTTAATTTCATTCAGTGTACAGTAATATATTTTTTATAAGTTGAAAAAATAAATTCTAACGGGTTCAGTTTTGCTTAAATAAAGGACCAAAATCATTGACTTGTACATGTTAAAATTTAATTGCCTCTTTTAGAAGCAGTAAAAAGTAAAAGTGGATACATTCATAAGAAAACCTGCAAAATTTGTTATATGAAGTACAATCGGTGAACAAAACTGGCAAAGGAAAATAAGGAAACATAAAAAAAAATGTAATCTTGCCGTATTCACTCCAAAGTTATGTGCTATGAAAAATGGATGACAGAGACTACAAAATTTGTATTAACAACTGTGTAAATTTATAGGATTGATTTTCACAATTTTTAAATCCATATTTCTATCTGTGATTATGTTGTCTCTTATTCCTGTCCCTTTTTTTTTATTTGTCTTTCGCCACTACCAGTTGCGATTATCTAATAAAATTTAACATATTTTTATTAAAATGACCAACATTTTTCAAAATATACAATCGTAGACTCCTTTTGAATTTTCAGTTGTTTAAGTTGGGAAAGTATCAAAAATGGTGGATGCGCCGGACTAAAGTTTAAGTAGCTGAACTCGTATGCCTATATTTAATCTAATTTAATATATTAATGTTAAACTTTACTACAATAATACAAAATAAAGGGTGCCCTCACATTTTTTTGTTTTGTAAATTTTCTGGGAGCTTATTTTATTGGTGACAACTATTTCTGAACATAAAGATGTTTTAGATTGTCAAACATAACATATAGAATACGAAAAAGCTAAAAAATTTATATCTAACAGATCTAGGAAATTTATAATCTACGGTATCTAGGAAATCGATAATCTAGAGCATAAAAATCCGTGGAAAAAAATTTGGGGTGTCTATAAAATCTAGGAAATCTGGCAATTGGAAAATCTAGAAAATAAAGGGAATCTGGAGAATATAGAGAATATGAGAAAGCTAGAAATTTATATTTAACAAATCTAGGAAGTGTATAATCTACAGTATCTAGGAAATGGATGATCTAAAATCTAGAAAAATCTGTGGAAGAAAATTTGGGGGTCGGCAATTGGAAAATTTGGCAAATCTATAGCTATAGGAAATCTAGAAATTCTAGGAAGTCTGTAGAATATAGAGAATATGAGAAAGTTAAAAAAATTATATCTAACAGATCTAGGAAGTTTATAATCTACGGTATCTAGGAAATCGATAATCTAGAGCATAAAAATCAGTGGAAAAAAATTTGGGGTGTGTCTATAAAATCTAGGAAATCTGGCAATTGGAAAATCTAGAAAATGAAGGGAATCTGGAGAATATAGAGAATATGAGAAAGCTAGAAATTTATATTTAACAAATCTAGGAAGTCTATAATCTACAGTATCTAGGAAATGGATAATATAAAATCTAGAAAAATCTGTGGAAGAAAATTTGGGGTGTCGGCAATTGGAAAATTTGGAAAATCTATAGCTATAGGAAATCTAGAAAATCTAGGAAGTCTGTGGAATATAGAGAATATGAGAAAGCTAGAAAATTTAGATCTAACAAATCTAGGAAGTCTATAATCTACAGTATCTAGGAAATGGATAATCTAAAATCTAGAAAAATCTGTGGAAGAGAATTTGGGGTGTCGGCAATTGGAAAATTTGGAAAATCTATAGCTATAGGAAATCTAGAAATTCTAGGAAGTCTGTAGAATATAGAGAATATGAGAAAGCTAGAAAATTTAGATCTAACAAATCTAGGAAGTCTATAATCTACAATATCTAGGAAATGGATAATTAAAATCTAGAAAAATGTGTGGAAGAAAATTTGGGGTGTCGGCAATGGGAAAATTTGGAAAATATATAGCTATAGGAAATCTAGAAAATGTAGGAAGTCTGTGGAATATAGAAAATATGAGAAAGCTAGAAAATTTAGATCTAACAAATCTAGGAAGTCTATAATCTACAGTATCTAGGAAATGTATAATCTAAAATCTAGAAAGATAGTGACAATTCGATAATCCTTTATGTTCCTATGTCAAACGTTTTAGACTAGTGTCACATTTTTACTTTTATGTCAAATTTCAACATGAATCGTTTTGGGGAACATTCTTCGATGTTGAAACAACTTTTTTCATGAAATAATTTTCGTGCTTCTAAAACAATCTGTTGTAATACTCAAGTTGATTAAAACGCAATAATCGTGTAATTTTTTGTCAGATTTCCCTCTGCCGCGCATCGGGAAATTAAAACGTCAAAAAAACACTCGTAGTTACTAATCAACTTTCGTATTACAAATCGATAGTAAAATCATGTAATTACAAGTGAAAAAACACTAGTTTCGTTACAAAAGCTACTCATTTCTGAAATTCTATTTGAAAAAAAAAATACAAAAATTAGGATATAATGGAATTTAGGTTAATCCTTCGGCTATAAAGTCACAAGTTAAAAAAGACTAAGTAATATAACTTTTTAAAATTTTTTGTCGTGCGGCCTGGTAGAAATTCTTTGAGAAAAATAAAATAAATAATACAAAAATGTAAAAAACAAATCCTTCTCGTATACTGGCTGCCTTTGAAGTATTAAATATTATTAATTTAAATTTTATAAACAGTTTCGTCCACATAGACGAAATGTAGGAATTCGTGCAGGATATCTTATCAGAAAAAAAAAAACAAAAACCGTTCCACAAAAATACAAAAAAATTAAATAGATAAACTCAGAATTCATACAAGACATGAACGAAAAAGTTCAGAGAGGAAATGTTGTAGGGAACGACAAGGTAAGATACAACGAATACTAAGGCCTTAAAGAAGTAATGAAAAAATGTAATGGATCAAAATGTTATAATTATTATCAGAAAGAAAATTAATCGAAAAAACTGATTGAAACACAAGAGAAAGATTTATGATTCAAGAAATGTTGAAATAATAAAGAGTCGACGAAGTGACGATGGAACAATAAAACCCTGAAGACCATTAATGTATTAACACGTTCAAAAAATACCATAATATGGATCTGCCAAGCGAAAAGAACAGAGATCCGTGACTGGAAATAGAAGATGAAAAACAGAAGAGTGGAGAAGAGTATTAAAGGAATACAGGCAAGGAAAAAATAGTCGATATTTTGTGTCTTTTACGTCTTTTACGACGTTTTTAAAATGGAATGAAATAATTTCTCCTAAGTCACACAGATTCCTAACAAAATACGGATAAATAATATAAAGAAAACATGGACAGGGGGGCCAAGGGGGACCTTTGGGTTTATAACTCAAAAACGGCTAGACCGATTTTACGATCTTTGATTTGTTAGATTTGTCTCCGCCCCGAATAGCAGAATAACTATTAAAACATCGGAAAAATTACGGGGGGCCAGGGAAACCCCCTCGGTACAGGGAAACGACAATAACAAAGAACGCCGGCGAGATTCCTGTATTACCGAGCTGAAGGTAAACATGTGTTAGAGAGGTTAAGTAGCGAAAAATAGAGAAATAGAAGGTGATATAAAGAAAAAATTAGAGAAGATATTGAGAAAAGCGAGAAGAGGTATTAGAGAGAGGTAGGAAGAAAGAATTGGGCAGGTTAGAGGAGATATAGTCAGGAAAAAGAATAAATCGGCGAAGCCGGAATATAACAACATCTAGGAGGCGCCACAGGAAGCGGATGAACAAAGACGATAGGCACCGCTCGCTCAGTCAGGGAAGCCTGGACTCTTACCTGAAGGAAAGGAAAATAAAGAGAAAAGGGGAGGGTGGAACAGAAAAACAAGAAGAAGAGGAAGAGAAATTTTTTCAAAAAAGTAAAAAACGGCGAGGTCTCCTGGAGTAAAGAAAACACAGAAGACATCAGAGAAAGAGAAGGAAACGGACACAGAGATGGAGAAAAAAATATTGGAGATGTTGCAAGAGTTGAAGGAGGAGATGAAAGAAATAAGACGAGAAAACAAGGAACTCAAGAGAAGGATAGAGAGGCAGAGAGAAGAATTTAAAGAGAAGGAGAAGAGATGGGAAGGAGAGAGACTGGTGGAAGGAGAGAGTGGAAAAGCTGGAAGAGAGAATGGAAATCGAAGAGAGAAGAAATAGGAAGAACAACATCGTGATAACAGGATGGAACGGGGAAAGAAAAAGTAAGTGATGTAAAAAAAGAGGATGTAGAGAAGTTTTGAAGGAAAATGTAGAGGGTAGTAAAGTAAAAGATTGTTACAGGATTAACAAGGATCAAGTATTGGTGGAGATGGAGGGATGGGGTGAGAAGGAAAGAATAATGAAGCACAAAGGAAAATTGAGGGAGAAGAGGGAAACAAGGGGGATATACATAGACAACGACCTCACAAAGAAAGAAAGAGATTTACAGAAGAAACCAAGAAGTATGGCGAAGGAAAAAAGGGAAGAAGGGAAAGAAGTAAGAGTGGGATACAGGAAAGTAATAGTGGACGGGGAGCAATGGAGATGGAATGAAAAGAGAGAGAGACTAGAGGTTTTCCAATAAGAAGAAGAAGGGGAGGAGGGAAACAGGGGGACAACGGCAAAGTAAAAAGGACAATGAAACGGGAAAACAGAAACAAAGAAGGAAGTAGGAGGGAAACTAAGGAAGGAAGGGGGAAATCAAAGAAGGTAACGAGAAAAACAGGGGTGAGGGCACTATTTTGGAATGTAGCGGGACTAGAGAAAAAAGAATTTTTGGGACTATGTGAAGGAGTTCGATATTGTTGGATTAACAGAAACATGGTCAGAAAGCTGGGAAAAAATAGAAAAACGGTTACCAAAGGAGTTCAAGTGGGAATGGCAAGGGGCGAGAAGGGAAAAGAAAAAAGGAAGAGCAGCAGGGGGAATAATAACAGGGGTAAAAAAAAGGAATAAAAGAGAATACTAAATAGAAAGGAGAAGAGGAAGGTCCCATGGTGAGAAACGTTAAAATAGACAGTAAGTGGTGGAAAATAGTGACAGTGTACAGCAAAGAGATGAAAGAAACAATAAGCAAGATAGAAGAAACATTAAAAGACAACAGGGAAGAATGTCTGCTTCTGGGAGGGGATTTTAACGGGAGAATTGGGGAAAGAGGAGCCAGGAATTGGGAAGCAGAGAGAGGAGAGGGAAAAAGAAAATCCAAAGACAAGAAAGAAAACGCGGAAGGGGAGAAGTTGATGAAATGGATAGAAGAAAAAGGATGGGAAGTGCTGAATGGAAATAAACAAGGGAACGAAGAAGGAGAATGGACCTACATAGGCGGTAGAGGAGAGACGGTGATAGACTACGGAATAGTAAACGAAGAAGCATGGGAAGAAGTCTGAGAATTCAGAATAGGGGAAAGAGTAGAGTCAGACCATCTGCCTATAGAGATAAGTATAGGAAGGGGGAGAGAGAAGAGAGGAGGAGAAGAAAAAATAGAGGAAATGCGGAAGGTGATAATTAAAGTATGGGACGAGCAAGGGGTGGAAGAGTAGAAGAGAAGACTGGAAAAAGCAAGATTTAAAGAACAAGAAGTAGGGAAAAAGGAGAAAGAATTGGTAGAAATATTGGAAAAAGCAGCGACAAAAAGAGAAATAACAGTAAGAGGTGGAGGAACAAAAAGAAAGAATAAATGGTGGGACCAAGAATGTGAGCAACGTAAAAAGGAAGCAATAAAAGAACTAAGAAAGTGGAGAAAGACTAAAGGGAACAGAAGTGGCTTTTTAGAAGCGAAAAGAAGATACAGAGAGACATGCAGGGAGAAGAAGAGGCAGAAGAAGGAGAGAGAGGAGGAAAAGGTAAAAGCAATAAAAACAGAGAAGGAGGTATGGAACTATATTAATAGAGAGAGAAAGAAAAAAGAAAATGTGGGCGAGGAGATAACGATGAGTGGGAGGAGTACTTCATGAGGCTGTTGAAGGGAGAAAAGGAAAAAAAGAAAACGGAAATAGAGACGAAGAGAAACCGAGTAGAACCTGAAGGAGAAGAAATTACAATGGAAGAGGTGGTAAGGCATGTGAAGAAACTGAGGAAAGGAAAGGCACCAGGGAGGGATAGAATACAGAATGAGTCGTGGATGTATGGTACGAGAAGATTGCTAGAGAGGCTGGTGGAGGTAATGAATGGGGTGTGGAGAGGAGAAGGATTCCCGGTAGGGTGGAGAGAGGGGGTAATTTACCCCATTTACAAAAAAGGGGAGAAAAATAAAATAGAAAATTACCGAAGGATAACTCTCCTAAACACAGGGTAATAGTTGTATGCATCAATTCTGAATGAAAGGATGAGCAGAGAGATAGAGGAAAAGGGAGCATTACCAGACAGCCAAGCAGGATTTAGAGAGGGGAGGGGAACTATGGATAATGTATACATCCTGGACCATTTGACGAAGAGTGAGTTAAAGAAGAAAGGGGGGAGGGTGTATGCATTATTCGTAGACTTCAAGGCGGCTTTTGACAAGGTGGACAGAGAGAGGATGTTTGAGTGCCTGAGGGAGAAAGGGGTAAATGAATGGCTGGTAAGAAAGGTGGAGGAGATATATGAGAAGACAAAAAGTAAAGTGAAGGTAGGGGAGAAGGAAAGTGAATGGTTTGTGACAACAAAGGGAGTGAGGCAAGGTTGCCCGCTCAGCCCCTTGTTGTTCACGATGTATGTGGCAGATATGGACGGAATGTTAGAGAGAGCACAAGCGGGGGGTGTGTGGTAGGTAGAAAAAGAGTGTGGAGCCTGGCGTTTGCGGATGATGTGGTAATGGTGGCAAAGAGTGAAAGAGAAATGAAGGAAATGATAAAAAGCTTAGGAAAATATGTGAAGAAGAAAAGACTAGAAGTGAATGTAGAGAAAACAAACATGCTGGTGTTCAATAAGAGAAAGAGGAAGAACGAAATGAGTGATTGGAGGTGGGAGGGAGAAGTAATAGAACAAGTAAAAGAATTCAAATACTTGGGGTATGTGTTCAATGAAAGAGCCACAGATAAGGCACATATTAGAGAACTGGCAAGGAAAGCGAACAAGGTGATAGGAGGTGTATGGGGAATAGGAGAGAGAAGGTGGGGAGGCGATTTTAAGAGGAGAATGATGATGTTTGAAAGTCTTATTGAAAGCGCGTTGTTGTACGGAGCAGAGGTCTGGGGATGGAAAGAACAGGAGGAGATAGAGAGGGTGCAAGAGAAATATCTGAGGTGGGTGCTAGGGGTGGAGAGAGAAACGCCAGGGTACATAGTGAGAGAAGAATTCAAGAGGAATAGGTTGAGAGTGAAAGCGGGAAAAAGAGCGGTCAAGTTCGAAGACAGGATGGAAGGGAGGAAAGAATGTAGGATACTAAAGGAGTGCTGGAGAGAAAAAAAGAAGAATTCAGAGGAAAATGATAGGGAGCATTACTACAGGAGGAATGGGTATGCAAGCAAAGAAATAGAGAGACTGAGAGAAAGAGGCGTGTGGATGAATGTAGAACTAAGTGAAAGAGATAAGGATACGGATAGACAAGAGAGGAGAGAAAGAATTAGAGAATCCAGATACAACGGGAAGTACGGAAGATGCATGATCGAGGAAGTACCGAAGTATTTGGGGAGGGAGAGCGAGAAAGAAAGAAAGATGATAGTGAGGTTTAGGTGCGGAAATGAAGAGAGGGAAAATAGGTATTGGGCAGAAGATGGAGGAAGAATGTGTAGAATGTGCTATGAGGAAAGAGAGACGATTGAGCATATGTAGAACGAGTGCAGTGAGATGAAACAAAGAGAGAGGAAAGAAAGAGAGGAAATACTGAATGTAGATGGAAGGGAAATTAAATGGATGAAAGAGGTATGGAAGAGGAGGGAGAAGGGAGAAGAAATAGAAAAATTTATTTAGTTTTTTTATTATTATAATTGTTAAGTTTACTTGTATATGTATAGGAATCAGAAAGCCCGTAGGGCAAATAAAGATTTATATATACAAAGAACGCCGGCAACCAACCTGGCTTTAAAAATGAAAATCGATTCTTAAGCAGTGAACTCCAAAATTTTCACTTCTGTCGCGCGTAGACTCCAAACAAATTTCTCGATGATAAAATTCACGGAAAAAAAATTATGAAGAAAATTCATTTTCTCATACATTTTGTATGGAATCCGTATACAGCTCTATCTCTACTACATGACAGAAACAAAAATAAACATGGCATTGTATGCTGGTTCCGGTATTGCCAATAGATGTCGTGTGCATTATCTTGTGATAAAAAACTGAATTTAATTCACCTAATAAGTTAACACAACATTTATTGATTCTGAGGCGGTACGAAGTTCGCCGGCTCAGCTAGTTTTGTTCGAAACTGAACTGCACTTAATCCGATTTATTTAATATTTATTTCGTGAATTTCTTTTTGAACTTAATAATTCAAACAGAAAAAATATGACATAAGTGCAAAATGTCGTATTCTTAAAGAAACAGACAGAAAGAAACGTATTGCTGTAAACATGTATTTTTTTATATTTGGCATAACTAAAGCATTTTATTAATCTTCAAAATCTCATTTTCAACAATTTTGTGGGTTATGACTTTTTGCATGTTAAAATTGGAACTTACGACTTCTTTGCTTGTATTATATTGCATTCATACGTATATTTTACTTAATATAAACATAAATGTATAATAACAGAAAATCTATAACTAATCTCTATAATTTTGGTGCATTTAGGGGACGATATACCTCCACGATTCACCCGTCCGATTTCACGGTGCTCTGCACTCTGCCAACTGTCTGGTGGATTCGCGATGGGTCGTCAAACTGTCCGATTTCGGCTTGAGGGAGTTTAAGAAGGGCGCAGAAGAGCCCGGAATCAAGGATCCAGCTAAACTCCGGGAAAAATGTTATAGTAAGTTTATCCAGACATAAAACACCTTTCGGGAAATTGGACGAAAGAACCGCGGGAATTTAAAATTTAAATATACACCGATCAACGCGCTCAAAAAGCGGGGTTCTGTATCTAATTCGAGGGTGTGTTGTATTATAGATGCGCATAAAAAAGTGGTTAGCACTTCATCTTTTAAATTGCTGTTGTGAATTTTATTCAAGCACAAGCTGATTTTCTTAAGTATGGCAATGCAATAAACATTCAATGTTTTTACAGATTTACTGTACCGAGCGCCAGAGCTTCTCCGCTTACAAGAATCCCTAATTTCGAACAATCTACCAACGGGCAGCCAAAAGGGAGACGTCTACTCCTTCGGAATTATCTTATACGAACTCCACAGTCGTCACGGGCCTTTCGGGACCAGCGAACTTTCCTACAGTGAAATCATCACCAAAGTCATTCACAACACCGGTCTTCAACCTTTCAGGTATCCGATTTATGCTTAGACTTCAAAATGAACATCGCTATTCTTCAGGCCCCCTCTCGAAGCCTTAGAAAACAGCTTCGATTTCGTTAGAGACTGCCTGAAAGAATGTTGGGCCGAAAACCCGGAGGACCGCCCGGATTTTAAGAGTATACGAACTAAACTGAGGCCCCTTCGCAAGGGAATGTTAGTACTAAAGTTTGCTTTTAAAAACTTTTTGTAAAGAACGTTATAGAATTGTATGCGAATATTAAAACTTTTCTTTGTATAAATTTTTCAGTGGCATTTGGTATGATAATGTAAATATACAAATGAAACAGTAAAGTTCGCATTTATTTCTACAACATTCTCTACTTATCTATCTATCGATTAGTCACTACATGCATCTGTTAATTATACAGGAGACCTAACATTTTCGACAACATGATGGCGATGATGGAGAAATACGCGAACAATTTGGAAGTGTTGGTCGACGAACGCACAGACCAACTACAGGAAGAGAAGAAAAAAACAGGTGAGAAAAAATGGAGAAAGTTTTCCCAAACCGCTGAAAAACAACAACTTTATGACGACTTTCAGAGGCCCTGTTGTACGAAATGTTACCGCGGCCAGTTGCCGAACAACTCAAGAGAGGGAATAAAGTCGAAGCTGAAAGTTTTAATTGCGTGACCATATATTTCAGCGATATTGTTGGCTTTACGTCGATGTCGGCAGAGAGCACGCCGTTACAGGTGGGTGTAAGAACCAATAATGGCGCCAGCTGAAATAAACGCTTTGAAAGTTTTGCCGTTTGTTAAAACATGAAAAGATCATTGAGTTTGTTTCAGCTTCTCAATGCTTCTTAATTTTGGTCTGCTCTTTAATTTCAGGTGGTGGACTTCTTGAACGACTTATACACGTGCTTCGACTCCATCATCGAACATTACGACGTTTACAAAGTGGAAACCATCGGCGATGCATACATGGTGGTAAGTACGGGAGGGGGGCCAAGCTGGAGCTTAAATCGGACAAGAAAATATTTCAAAAAATTGGATTAACATTCACTACTGTAACCCACTTTGTACCGATTTTCTCCACAATATTTTGTCTTAAATCTTGAGCTGATCGTGGACATTTCCGAACGTCATTTTTCACGTCAGCTGCTGTCGAAGAATCCGATCGAAACAACGGCTGTGAAGGTGTCGTTAGCAGACGTAGAGATACGTTTAATTTCATTTCAGGTCAGCGGTCTTCCTATACGTAACGACAATCAACATGCTGCGGAAATTGCTTCCATGTCCCTTCATTTGCTTGCAGAAGTTAAACAATTTGCAATTAGACACAGGCCAAATGAGAAACTGATGCTCAGAATAGGAATTCATTCAGGTAAGGGAACAGTTTAATTCTATTATTGAACCCTTTGGTGAAAAATGCATAGCCAGTATATTGTATTTTATTTGTTTGACTTCCGCTGTAAGAATTTCACATACATGTCACAAATTTTTAATTTTGGGTTGTAGCTCGAATTATTATTATTTACTAGCAAGTCAGATATTCTTCAAATATAACTGTATTATTCGCCACTAATGAGGATACCAAAGTTCATATTCCTAACAACGCTATTTCTGTATGCAAGATCTTTAAAGTTTTTTAAAAAGCTATTCCCGTCGCAGGATTGCTTTTTAAGCAAAAAGTTTTAAGCCGCGAAATCAACATGAATAAATAAGAATAAACATCGCGCACAGTGACAGCAGAATGCAATATAGAAAATTTAAATTTATGTGACATCAGTGAAATGTGTTCTCTGAACATTTTAAGCGAATAATATACATTCATATAGAAGACCGAAAACAAAACACAAATGCAAATTGGGACAAGGATTTCAACTAAAATAGTTTTCTGTGTTTGTTAGTTTTATACAAATTATCTAATTTTAAAAAGTACGATATAAGTAATCAATTTGTTGCTAATGTAGACAATATTTTAATTATTACTTCTTAAAAAATACGTACAACACTATTTATTATATTTTTGGCAAGAGAAAGATTGGATAATTTATGGTCGACTGAAATCGATAGTGGCAATACTGTCGAACTTCCAGATAAAACTACCGACACAAACAAAAATATAAAATTGTCACATGACCGCGATTTACCATTTTGTTTGGGTATTCTGTTATCATTCTTAATTTATTTCTTTAGTATCATACAATGACCAAAGCAACCGTATTGAAACGAAAAATTATTAATTCTTTGACCAAGCTTTTACTCCCCCTTTCTTTTTTGTTGATTTATTTTAGAAGTATTCATATTCAAACCATCTGCTTACCCTTTTCCTTCCCCGAATATCATAAAAAAAATATTTTTTTCTTCAAACGTCAGAAAAACGTGACATTGTATACGTCAATAGGCAATGACAGATGGCCAAGTCATTTAATTATGCCAATGAGGTTAGTAAACTGTCAATTGTATTTCGTGGCCGATTTTCGGCGTTTAAAGAAAAAACAGCATGTTTTATTCGGAGAAAAGTGACTTTTCGTGGCGCGTCTGTATTTGCCACGAAAAGCCTCACTTTTGCTCCCAATAAAACAATCTACTATTATTTAGGCATCATGCTCCAAATGTGTATTCATCGTTTCTGTTTTCTTTTGCCTATTGTCTATTCTCCGAAAAAGGAAATGTTGGGATTAGGTTTTCTAGAATATATTGGATCGCTATGTCTTGCTTCTCTATCGACTTCAAATTTCTCCGATGTTTTATTAGTATTTCTCCGCACCTCTTCATTTTCTTCCTCATTTTGGTCATAATATGATATTACTCAACTTCTGAATAAGTTTCAGCTATTTTATCACTTGTGTTTAGTCCTTCTAGATATTCCTTC
This sequence comes from Diaperis boleti, assembly GCA_963583935.1. NCBI lineage: Eukaryota > Metazoa > Arthropoda > Insecta > Coleoptera > Tenebrionidae > Diaperis > Diaperis boleti. The sequence goes on along the minus strand of OY757242.1, from coordinate 76,986,056 downwards.
TATCTATGTTATCAATAGCTGTTCTTAGATCTATTAAGGCGAGACCTATTGTTCTCCCGATTGTTTCCCTATTAATTTTCTATGTATATACAGGGGGATTCACGAATTATAGTACTTATTAAAACCTGTGACAATCCCTAATATGAGGAGACCTAGAATAATATAAAAAAAACTTAACTGTAAAAAATCCCAAGATATATGGTTTTAAAATTTACGCGAAAAACGGTTGAGAACGGCTAGCATGATTGAAGAACCATTAGTAAATAAACTCTTCTCTCTTGGCCTAAACAAAAAAGAACTTGCGAACGAGTGCGATGAAGGGCTGCCAAATAGTGAGCGATGTAACGAGGTTACAAATTCTGTGAAGATCGAGTGCATCGAATTGAGGCGCCGCTCTTTAGTCCCACCCGCTGTCTCCTTGCCGCGTGAATAAACCGATCGCACCAAGCGGTAAAATCGCGTCTTTCAACTCACCGATAAAATACTTCTAGGCATTGGACCGGTATAATTCTTTCGGTCCGGTCATCATAAAATTTGCCCGCTGCAGACAAGACCATCCCGGAGTCGCTACGACCACTCCCAGTATGTAAAAATAAATTTTAATTTATTAATGTTTAATGTTGACGTATCGGGATGATTCTTTCACTCCGGTTATCGGGATGAGACTGCGCTCCGGGTCCCGTCGTTCCGGAGTTTGTGCGCTGCCTGGACTCACCGCCGTTCCGGGAGAATAGGACGCCGAATCGTATAGCGATGAAGACCTTGGATGAGTCGCCCACGCGCGGCCTTTCACGCAGGGGAAGAACGTCACTGTTTCGTCACACGCACCCTATAAAAGAGCGAACAGAAGCCAGCGGGAGACCGTTGCTGATTCCGACCGTTCCAGTTGGTGACAACAACCCTTCAAGTGGTGACCGTTCCGGTAGTGTGTGGTGAGTTCTAGTGCCAAGTGAATGAGTTCCAACCCTCCCGTCCATCCGCAGACCAGAAGGACCGGACCGACCACCGTAGGACAAGGTAAGGTAGGGGACCTCCTGCTGCCCGCTAATCGTTTCCTACCTTCCTTCCTTTCTTCCCACCGACCTAAAGGGGCCAGCCCTGGTATATTTGGTATTTGGTGCCGACCTGGTGCAACGAGGACAGGGCACTTGTGGTGGCTTCTGCATAGAGAACGGGTCCTTCTAGGGATCCTCCCATCCAACCAGAAGGGCCAGCCTTGGTATCCTTGGTGACGACCTAGTGTGTAACGGGGGCAGGGCGCCTGCGGAGGCTTCTTCCGAGAGGCTGTGCACCTGCTGGTCGAAAACCAAGATATCCGGGCAGATCCTTTTTGGCGGCGCTTCCATCCGCCGACCCCGTTCTATCCCCACCTCCGACCCCGAGCAACGCGGCGAGTTGTGTAGGACACGACTGTTTGATCCCCCAAGTCAGTTCCGTGATATTATAAAACCTTTGTATATGTTGAACCACCGCGATTATTTGTAATCCCTGTATATATCGACCCCTGTATATATTACCCTTATATATATTCAACCGTTGTAAATAGTCCGTGTAATTAAAGGCTGTAAAAACCCTGACTGTTTATTTACCCTCCGCCAAACTCGACAGCTGACCCCTGGTTTACCGTACTCCACTAAGCTACCCGTGGACACGTGTGGAGCATACCACAATAAAAAAACTAGAACTCTCTGAGTGTGTAATTTATTAACGAACGTTCACGAAACGTGGATCGGAATAAGTAGTTTTTTCGTGTGAGGCCACATCAAACATCTTGTTTTTGCTATTAACACCGAAAGATACTGAGGTATGCATCTTTTTTATAAATGGTACGTGGGCACACTCACCTAGTTTGTTTTTCATTTGAAAACATAAGTGGTAAGTTTTTTGCCCAAAATAAATCCAGCGACTATCAAAATGTTTTGAGTGCAGTGCTGGTTGCCATTAATTTCTCAACTTTACATTAAACGTTTTTTAATACCGTCAAATAGGGGCCATATAATTTGAGGTTTAAATATCTACTATACTTCGTGAATCACCCTGTATAATTATGATGTATGTTGGGTCTGAAGGCTGTTTGCTCGTCACGTAATTTATCCTCCATCTTTAGTCTCGGTTTCTCCGCAATTCTTTCAAAGAAGGCATTGTAATGCCACTGAGGAATGACATATTGCTCCATTCAGTTTTTTTTTTTAAGGGTTTAAGTTATTTTTTTGTATTGTGTCTCGTGTTAGTTCCAATTCTTCTTCTTTGTCAACTAATTCGTTCAGAAATTCTTGATCCCCTTGTGTATTTTATATCGGGTGTCCCAATTAAAATTTGTACCCCCCAACAATTCCAATTTCGAAAGACTCAGAAGAAAACTCTCGAACAGGTCAATTTTGTTATCAAGGGGGAGAATTGAATAAGCTTTAAAATGATGTATCACACGACCCCCCATGCCATTTAAGATTTTTAAGGGGGTGGCTCCCCTGGTTAAAGGGGCAAGATCTAAGACTTGAAAGATTAGTACAATTTGGCCGTTCAAGTCTTTCGAAATTCGAATTGTTGGGGGGTACAAATTTTAGTTGGGACACCTTGTATAAATGATTCATACATCATGTTGCTTCTGGAAAACCAAATTTACATGTAGTTATATAGAGAATTTTGACGTTCAAAGTGGATGTAGAATGAACTAAAACATTTTTTTAGTCAGCAGCAAATTTGCGTTATAAATTCGAAAGTACTCCTGGACACATCTACAATAAATTTTTTCTACTTTGGTGTCATGTGTCATAATTGAGTTTTTGTGAAACTAAAAGTAGTGTCACAAAGGAACTTTTTGTGAAACTGTTTTTGGTGTTTTTCTTTATACGTATTAAGTTGGTATTGAGCATTTCTAGCCAACTCCTGTCGAGGTCAACCCAAGTGTCAACTTTTCAGATAAAAAATATGACCACAAACACAACCAGTACTACCTAATCCTAAAAATCCCTAGAATATTTAAAAAGCATTATTTTAACATTTCCATAAAACGAAGAGCTCCAAAGTAGAAAAAATAGTATATTACACTCGTTTAAGGAGGCATTGTGACATTCGTTCTATTGTTCATGTCACAATGGAGCCTGTTGTTAAACTCGTATAATAATGTACTATTGTCACTTCTTCCTCGACTTCACCACACTATTGCTCCCTTGTGAAATTATATTGACGAAAACTGTTGAGTGAGATTTAATGTCTAAAACTGTCACTGTGACATTTTTATCTGAGAGGTGAGTACTCACTTTCGCCGGGTTTGAACTTTAAATATTTTTTTACGAAAAAGAGGTGACACATTGGGGTCGTCTACCACCCCGATGTTATTCCCCATTGCGAATATTATTTGTGGTCAAAATTTCATAACGATCTGTTCACCGGTTCAGGAGCGCAAAACATACAATCAAACAAACAAACTGTTTGCTCCTCACCTAATTTATCCTTTCCTTCTCCTTGATCCAGATGTTTTTTCTCGGCAAACATCTGCTTGGAGGAGTGGTCCAGCAGAACCTCTCCAGGCTTGTTTACTGATATATCTGTCTGATGCTGGAGAACGAATATTTCCAGTAGATTCGGCACCTTTCGTTCTCCACAACGAACTCGATATCGGAACATAAGGCAACACTGGCTTTTGGTCTAAATATAATGGTGCCTCAAATGAAATTATAATACCATCAGTGCCACATTTTAGCGAAGGATATAGGCCGAAGATGCACATAATGGACAAGCTCTCTGGCAAGCTCGACAACGTACATTTGGGACTACATACTATAGTGAATCCCTCAGCAGCAGACTTTAGCTCACTTGATCTGAGAATTGGATAAGCCAAGTTTTCCATGTACTTGAGGAAAACGCTAAGAATTGACTTATTGATCAATGTGCTTCCTCATGAGCATGTCTTGCTCAGAGATTCTGACGTGGGCTGTAAGATGGAGCAAGTTGAGCTCCGTCAAAGTAAAGACCGAGCTGTTTTGCTGCTCGTTGTGCTGTCCTAAACAATAAAGCCCGATTCCCCGCTTCTTGTGCTCCTTTACAAAGAGCAACAACGGGTCCTAACTTCTGATATTTGTGCAGACTGTGCAAACTCAAAAATCTTCAACCTCCCTAATTTCGTGGGAGATATAGCCTTTGGATGCAGACTACGCTGTAAATACATAATTTTGCGTGTATCTCGATCAGTGCGCTTCAACTCATCACTAATCATTTAGCCGCTCCAAATGAGTAGAGCAGGATCGGAACGGCAAACACGTTTGTGGCCAAATCCGTCGGAGTAAATTTTTGTAGTTGTCGCGAAGACTTTTTTACTTTCTGTGACTTGGAATGTGGTTTTGTTCCACATCCAAGTACTTGTAAGTTTCTCTGGCGATCAAATGTCTCAGAACGTTTACGTCGATGAGTTGAGCATCTTCGTCGAAATACTCGAATCGTCCTCTGAGCGCATTTCCATATAGAACATGTGCGTGATCTTATGCTTCCGGTCACCGGGTGTACCACAGCTATACCCCTTGCACCGAAAGGCTACGGACAACAGCAACAGTGAGATGTTATCGAGAATCGAGTCTTACAGAATGACAGATCAGTTCTCACCGGTGGATCGGGTAGCGTAGGGCATTGGAGCAAGTTGAATAATCACCTCATGAGATGTTGTGTCACGCCCCTTCGACAGCCTGGCTTTTTCGAATACACGGGATCAATAACTTGGAATATTCAGGAGTTCAAGAGTCGGGTGAAGAGTTTATTAATTCAGCCAGGAATTAAATACCTTGCCTAGACGCTTATGCGTGCTTCAGAATTTCTTCCACAAAAAGGTATATTAATTCCGTTGAAGCCAGGTGCGGCCAAATTTTTGATTCCCTTCAGGATCGCGCCAATTTCTTCCGGGGTTATCGAATTGCACACCACTGGTCTTAATAGAGAACTTCTTCTTATACAAAGTTCTTAAATTGTGCAAGGGCTGGAGTGACTTGACGCAACGATTTCGCACCGGACAGAGTTGGGCTGCTGGAAGAGCCCCGAAGGATTTGTTTTGAACATATTATTGTAACTGACGTGGCCGGCCCCTCAATGACTCATTGCTGGGGAGCGTTCGAGATTATGACGTCATCAATGACTAGAACGGACATCTTCTGGAATATCTGGTACACATAGAGAGCTCGGTGATGTCATCAATGGAGCTATCTGGAGGCGCCTAGAAGGATTTAGCCGGTATATTTAAGGGAGGACGTTCCAGCGGAAGTCACCCAATCAGTCCCAGTTCGTCACAGTTAGAGTCGAAGATCAGTACAGTTGCCTTTATCAATCCGGAGTGCCGCGCGATGTGTAAATAAATAATACGAGACGTGCCGGTGAAGTAGTATTTGTAAATAGTGTGAATGATGTAAATATTGTAATATAAGAAGTGTAAATAAACTGTACATAGTGTTTAAAGTGTTTAAAATGCAACATTATTCTCGACTATCTTTCGTCTGCTCTTTATCATGGCTACGGCGCGGCGCCGGCGTTATATTTATTATACTTGATTTACTGATATTTATTTTCTATGTATCTTTGCAGTCTTCTTTTCTTTCCAGTTCCGTTTGGATTTTACCTACACAAGCCCATGTTGTGTGTTGAGCTCTGGTTTCTGTTGCTTATATTTTCTATATTTGTTTAAATAAACGTATAGTTTCTTTCTATCGGTTGGTACCAAAAATAGTTTCCAAAAGTCTATTATTTAAATCCATTTCTGTTTTGTCTCTTTTTCTCCGGATTTCCCTGTGCGTACCTCTATATACATCATTTCCAATTCTAGAGTTCCAGTACCCCATTATTGTTATAGTCTTTTACTGGTCATATATCTTCTGAAGCAGCAGTCTCTACAATTCCTTTATCCTTTTCCTTCAATACATTAGGGGTGGATAATATATCTGTAGGGTATCTATTCTTTTGTCTACTTCTACTGTCAGGAATTTCAATTATTGTGGGATGTTCCATTTATGTTCATAATTTGTTTTCAGTTCCTATTATTCTTTTTTTCTATTTCCTCTTTTTACTATTTATTTTACTTGTTTATTTCCTTAATCAGATACTTTTCCAAAACCTTGTCTATAATCCTTGGTTGATTAATACAATTTTTTTCTGTAAAGTTGGATATATTATATTTTATACCTGACTAACATCTAGAAGACTAGGTATAATGGAGTATTTCTCTCAAAAGTGATATAATGATAAAAAGGGGAGAATTACTATGGTCACACAATGGTAAGACATGAATAATTTTTTGAAACGTCATTTTGACACTCATTAATTTTTTGATTTTTAAGTTTTACATTATTTTATGTATTTATTTATTTATTAATTTTACACGTCGAGCATAAAACGTCGTATCTTACACGTGACCGAAATGACATTTTAAGCTCGTGAGATGTGAATCACGAGTGCGATAGCACGAAGATCTCACTCGCTGACAATGAAGCATTTCTGTCACTTGTAATATAATAATAATGTCTTTATTGACGCAGTTAAATGCTTTTACAGTATAGATACATATGTACATTATTAACAGAACGAATTAAAAAAAAAAAGATTAAATTAATAACAATCTAAAACTTGCCTTAGCTGGCTTTCAAAGGCCGCAAGCGACTTAGAATTAAAAAAGTCAAATTCATCGTAGTAACGATTGCAACATAACAAAGAGGCATTTAATGGCGACCTCATCAGATAATTCGTTTTTGATAAGCCTAATCCAAAACAAGGCGCCTTCCGGATGGGATATTGCGGTACATATAATTTTAACAAATTAAAAATGTCAGAACAGTCAAGTAAATTATTTAAAACTTTATAAATGAAACAAATTGCAAAAAATGATCTTCTAGTTTCTAATTTGGACAAACTTAGGTATTGTAAACTGAGATCGTAACTATGTTTTACAGATTCAGGTAATCTCCATTTTACAAACTTAAAAAATTTATACTGAATAGCTTCAATTCTTTCTATATGACAATTGTAATAAGGTGTCCATATAATGCATCCGTACTCCAAAATTGATCTTACAAGCGTAACAAACAGAATCTTTAGTGTATTAACATTACGAAATTCCTTCCCATACCTTTTAATACACCCTAGAACTTTATTCGCTTTGGACAAAAAGATTTCATAGTGATTATTGAATAGTAACTTGGAATCTAAATATATGCCTAAATCTTTGACCAGGGATACGATTGGAACCTTTATACCATTCAAGCTGTAGTTTGGCAAAGTAGGTACAAGTTTTTTTGAAAAATTTATAACATTACATTTGCTAGGAATTAACAACATGTCGTTATTTTTACACCATTTACAAAGGTAATCCAAATCGTTTTGTAATTGAATGACATCACTGTGAGATCTAATGCACTTGAAAATTTTTAAGTCGTCTGCAAATAGGCAAAAGTCATTTTTGAAGTTAATTCCAATATCATTAATGAATAAAGCAAAAAGGAGAGGACCTAAAACAGAACCCTGAGGTACTCCCGAAGGAACACTGACTGTATCCGAATAACAATTAACAAACTTGACCTGTTGTGTTCTATCAGAGAGGTAACTTTTAAACCACATTAAAAGGCAATCATTGATACCGTAAGCAGAAAGTTTGTACAACAAAATGCTGTGATTTACTGTGTCAAAAGCTTTGCTAAAATCGGCACACAGTGAATGGACCTCAAAGCCTTGACTAATGGTAGTTGAAATATAATTTATATATGAAAATAAGTTTGTGATAGTAGAACGTTTTTGAAAGAAACCATGTTGTTTGATAGAAATTACATTTTTAAGTAAGGGAAACAACTTCGTAAATAAAATAGATTCAAACAATTTGGAAGGAATTGAAAGAATTGAAACTCCTCTATAATTCTCAACTAGAGCAGCTGAACCAGATTTGTAAATCGGTACAATATGTGAATGTTTCCAGACAGATGGAAATGTACCCGAATCTAAAGAAGAATTAAACAATACGAAGAGAGGCAACACTAATGAGTCCTTGCAATTTTTGAAGAAAACTGAAGGTAAACCATCCGGACCAGGACCCTTGTTTGGGCTTAGCTTTAAAATTACAGTTCACAATTCCAGATTTGTTATATACACTACTAAAGTAAGATTTAAAAGCATTACATACATCAACATGATTTTATTATTCCACGCAAATGGAACGTATAATGTAGCAGTTTACTCACAAGTGATATAATGTTAAGAGGCGTGAATTACTATGGTTACATAATGGTAAGACATGAATAATTTTTTGAAACTTCATTTTGACAATTTCAGTTTTTTTTATTTTTAACGTTTTACAAGAAATTCCACATCGGGCATAAAACGTCGTATCTTACACGTGACCGAAATGTCATTATAAACTCGTGAAATGTGTATCACTCGTGCTATCCCACTCGTGATTCAAAGATCTCACTCGCTGACAATGAAGCATTTCTGTCACTTGTAATATAATCTACTATTATGCCCTACCAACGTCTAGATGACTTATTATTAAACGCAAATGGAACGTATAATGTAGCATGTAGCAGTTTACTCACAAGTGATACAATGTTAAGAGGCGTGAATTACTATGGTTACATAATGGTAAGACATGAATTATTTTTTGAAACTTCATTTTGACAATTTCATTTTTTATTTTTATTTTTAACGTTTTACAAGAAATTCCACATCGGGCATAAAACGTCGTATCTTACACGTGACCGCAATGTCATTATAAGCTCGTGAAATGTATATCACTCGTGCTATCCCACTCGTGATTCAAAGATCTCACTCGTTGACAATGAAGCGTTTCTGTCACTTGTAATATAATCTACTATTATTGATCATATATTGGCGATTTTGATTTCAAATTTAAATACTTCAAAATTAACGTCAAAAAAAATCGAAATTGTCGGATCAATTATTATCAGTCCATCTTAACCTAAAAAGATTATGAAGATTATTCAATCTTGCCAATATATTTATTTCTCTATTTATGCTTTTACTTATTTCTTCAATTCTTTATTCATAAAATATAAAATCTCCTTTACATCTACTTTTACGCATTTCTCTCACTTGCGATATTAATTTCAGTATTTCCTTGGTTAGGGTATTCATCATTCGTCTCTTTGATTTAGTGTTTAGTAGTTCTTAAGTTTTTTATTTTGCTAAATACATCGATTTCTTTATTCTCTGTTGTTACTGTCTCCTGCCGGATAATCGTCGCTATCTATGTCGCAGTAATTATTTAATATATTTAAACGAGCAATTCTTGTATATATATTTATTTTGCGGATCTCGAAAACCGCTCTAACGATTTGAATGAAATTTTGTATTTAGATAAAGAACTGCTTTTTAAGTCTACCTATGTAGTTGTATTTCTTGTAGAAACGCAATTTTACACAAAAAAACGGTTTTTTAAGATCCTTTATCCGCTGTCAAACTGACAGTCACCTGACAATTTCAAACACCTTGGCGATGGGGATGAATGAGAGCGGGAACGCGTCTGAATGAAACGACTGCGACTAGCGTAGTAGGAGGTATTACGGCAGTTCAGATGGTAGCTACGCCCCCCTGTCCCAAGGATATCTCAAGGAGGCCTGTCTGTCTCAACGGGCCCCCCATGAGCCCTCCTTTCTGAAGATTTCAAGTCAATTAAATTTGTCTCATACATAAATCCTATTTTAGAACTAAACAAATTCAACTTTCGACTTCTATAATTATGTTGATAACCGATGAGGCCCCCTCGGGCCCGCCTGATTCGAGGCCACCCCCTCGGGCCCGCCTGATGCGAGGGGCCGCTCCTCGGGCTCGCCTGTTTCGATGGGCCCCCTCTCGGACTCCCTTCTCGGGGGCCCCCTCGGGCTTTTCACTTTTACAACCTTCGGTTCTTATTTGTAACAATAATTGGATTTGAACGCAACTTCGCTTGAAAAAAACCACGAAAGCAAACACACTGTCAATATTTTAGAACTGTCAAAAACCAAACAAACCTACTAAACAGTGAAGTGAAAATTTTAAATCTATAACAAACACGTTTGTTATAATAACGAACAGGTGAATGATATTATCAAGTTTCGTGGATAATTGATTGTACGGAAACTGTCACTTTCTTATATGGTCGTGGGAAATAGTATATTGTATAACAAGTGTTGAAAATGAAAGAGCAAATCGAATTTTCAACACGTGTTATACACTATACTTTTGCTACGATTGCATCAAATACACAGAAAAACACAAAAAACTCATAATTTTATTTTTATTTATTTTATAGCGTTTTATAATATCAAACATAATATACATAACGAGTGAGCAACAAAATTCGTGATCGTAGGAGCCTCTGAATCCACAATTTTGAGTCGATTCTTGATCGATACAATTGTGTAAAAAGTCATCGAGTAATGTGAATTGTAAACAGTAAAGTAAAAGAACCGATATACGTTTAGCCAACTGCGATCACGAATTTTGTTGCTCACTCTTTATTTATTATCTACTTATTTAAAATTTATTATTTATTGGTATATTAGAACAATTTTCCAATTTAATTCCCGGAGTTTCATTTTTTTAAATATATTTTCTGTCAATGAAAAACTTGTGGAACGTGAGGGAAGTTCATTTTCGGCCAAAATCGTTGAATTTTCACTGGCAGGTTCACCTGATGCAACAACTTTATTCGACATTTGTATTTTGTTTTGGATGGAATCGTCTATGCATCCTTCGGCAACAGCACTGGAACGCCAATCTCCATGGCGTTTGAGGATTAGCAAATCGCCACGTGGGTTTCCCAGTAGGGTAGCCGATGACCGGCGAAAGCATTGGCCTGTATACTGTCCAGGGTTTGGGAGTTTTAAATAGACAGCTATGTCTTTTGCCATACTTCCTATTTTGTTTATACCCACAACCATTTTTATAATTTAAAAAAATCTTTTTTCTATGATATTTGGGGGACGAAGATTTTTCAAAATCTGGTAAAAAGTTTCTGTAACGGTGAATGATCTAGGTACCTTATTCTTCGTGTGCTTTATTGTAATTAACATGGTAGAATTTAAATCCTTCATGTCGTCAACTGTTAATTGGCATAGTTCATTTCTTCTACATGCCCCAGAAAGTCCAATAACAACTACAGCCTAGAAATTAAATAATAATTATTATAATATGTATAATATATATTTTTTTTACAAGCCTACCTTTATCAATAAATAAATATGATCTGGCGCTGAGTTCAAAAATTTGATTCTGATTTTAAAATTTTTGACGTCTTCGGAACGTAATTTTCTGATTTTCTTTTCAAAAACGCTCTTAGTTTTAGGTATTTAGATATATCAATGTTGTGTTTAACACTTATCGTATTCCTCAGCATTGATTATTGAGACCACATTGTCGATGACTTATATCTTTGAGATAATTCTTCAAAATAAACAAGAAACACCTTTTCTGATAATGATTTCAGTTCAGGTTCTTTGTTTTTCTCCACTCCGTAAATTTCTCATACGAAGATAAATATCTCTCCTTTGAAGTTTAAGGCAATAAGTTTAGTGAGACTTGAGCAGCTTTTTCTGATATTTCAAGGGGAGATCTTCATCTTCGTTCATCATATTTAGCACAGTTTTCACGTTTACATTAAAAACAGAATGACAGAATAACATTTTTTTTTTTTTTTTGGAATCGTCGTTGCAGCACAACTTACGTGATTTTAAAATTTTGGAGTCTGTTCCGCCAAGAATGTATGTTTGGTTGCCTAACCACCTAACCACACAAACTTTCACACAGTTTTAGCGTGCGTTTGTGAAATAAATGAATTTCAAGTGTAGTTACTACTATTTTTTTTACACATTTTTCATAACAGTCGTAGAAAACAAAATTTGTTGAATTGTAGAATTTTATTCCGTTAAGATGTTTATCATACTGTTGTAATATTTTAAAAAATAAATTTTGCAGGACCGGTCTGTGCAGGAGTCGTCGGCCTAAAAATGCCCCGATACTGTTTGTTCGGAGACACCGTAAACACCGCCAGCAGAATGGAATCCACAGGCACTCGTACGAAATGTTATATTAGATTCTACAAACCAATCCAAATCTCCTTTCAGCTTTGAAAATTCACTGCAGTAAAGAATGTAAAGACCTTCTCACCAAACTGGGTGGATATAATCTCGTTGAACGAGGAATCGTCTCCATGAAAGGAAAAGGGGAACAGCAAACTTACTGGTTACTGGGTGAGGATCCGTACTACTACGCGATCCGCAAAGAGGATCGTGAAAAGCGCCGGATGAAATCCGAAGGGAAACCGTACAAGAACGGCCAATTAGATAGCAACGGCCACCTCATCATCACCCGTAGTTCCCTCAAGAACAAAAACAGCATAGTTAGAAGTCCTCTCCCTAGGTGTTCGTCTTTCGAAAGTCCGAAGAAACTCCGGTTCGCCAGCGGCGATAATTTAGAAAAAAAGAGCGATTCTAATCTTTTAGAAGTCATTTCCGACAACAGCCCATGTAAAAAATCCGCTAATTCGTTAGATTGTTGCAGCGAAGCTTGGAAAACGTCGAGCACTTCATGTCCTTGTATCGAAAACTTGGCCAATTCGGCCGCCACACTGGCGCAATCTCAGCTGTCGATGCTCTACAGAGACGAAAAAATCGTAAAACTTACAAGACCAACTTGTTACAGTGTGCCGATGTTGTGTTCGCAACAGTTGTCTGTTCCTCATTGTCCTGTTATTCATACGATTTCAGCCCCGACAAGTCCCAGGAAGCAGGATATGGTTGATTTAAGTAAGTTTCCTGAATGCGAGGAGGTAATCCCATGGGCCGACTCGACACCGCTGCTCAAGATTACGAAGCCGCAAGAATCCGAGACTTGTGTTTAATGTTATTTGTGACCGTTATTTGCAAAGTTGTCTAGTCAAAAACCGTGGTTTTCACAAAATTGATTTAAGTACACGTGGAAAGATGTTCAGTTTCCGAATAAATGAGTAGTTAGAAATTATATTATCATATCTTTATTCATGTTTTGATAAAACAAAAATCAGTCAATATTGCAGTTTCAATTGTACGGAATCTTGTTAATACGTGCTGATAGTATAAATAATAATCATTGTATAAGTATCTGAGTCAAATTGTTTAAGACTGTCAAGAGATTTATGAACTGAAACAAAATTATACATTTGTTTCCAGTTTACTGCTTCCACGTGATATTTAAATGTTGTATTTCGAAATAAGGCTCGTGTATTTAGAATTATTTTTATCCATATTTATTGATGTTTATTGTATGTAAATGGTTTTAATATACACATCCCCAAAAATTGCTTGTTGTCTCTATATTTATCTAACAACTAGTAACCCCAATAATAAATTTCAATAATTTCTATTTTATTAAAACATGTATGTACCTATTAATCTACCCTCTCTATCGGATTCGGCACTTACTTTTCATTCAAACGTATGTGAACAACAATATTTTTCACTAAAACACTCAAATACTTAGTCCGCACTGGGCAATAAATTTTTGGTTATTTTACAATAAAGAAACGAAAGCCCAGAGATAACTGACCAAAAAACAATTGACTCATTAACAAAGAACAATAGTCACAAAAAGTGTTAGATCATAATAACTGCGAATATTAATTAAGATGTAAAAAATCGGTTCTAATTTATTTAAATATAAATTTGACTAATCAAGGTTAGAAATTTGAGTTGGCAACAATACAGTTTACAACAAAATTGGCAAGCCTGTGATTCGGTTGTGATCAGAAGTTGACAGCTAATTCTAAGATTTAACCTTCGATATACAATTGACATTCCGCCAACTAAAAGACAAAAAAATGCACTTTTATTAATCTGTTACCAACTGAGTCTGTAATTTTTGTATTAATCGGCATTTTTCGCCTCAACACGAATAATTATTTGGTCGGCGCCAAATTTATATCCAGAGAAAGTTTTTGTATACACCTTAATGAATTTTCACAATTATTATGATCTAACACTTTTTTGTCCTTCCAAGTCATTAGTCCGCTGTTATTTGGTCAGTTATCTGGAGGCGTTTATCGGGAGAAGTTCGTTTATTTATTGTAAAATCACCAAAAATTTATTGTGCAGCGCGAACCTTGTTTAAACTAAATCTTTGTAGTTTACAAACTTTAATTAAAAATGGGTGATAGTGTAGTGCCGAGAACACATCCCACGCCGATATCGAGGGTGGAATAGTCAAAGGGTTAGTCTGTTTGAAATGTAATATTTTTGCATGTGTTAATTGTTTATAAAATTTATTATTGTGCGTTCAGATAATCATGAAATAGCAATTTATGCGTATCGAGCATTTATGCATAATTTAATTTAATGTTTTATTATACTATTGTGATATCTTTTCTGTACATTATTTAGATACTACTTTTAGCTCCTTTTTAAAATGCTTCTGTTACTTCTATTCTCTTTTCATTTATAAAAATCTAAGGAAAAAAAATCTGAAAATTTTTCGTGGACCATAACGAACAAAACAAAAAAGAATTACGCATATCCATCGTTCGAATCGTCAGTTATAGTCTTTAATTTATACAAAAGTCCCATAGAAACGAGAAACTTTTACAATTTTTGTTTCCGTAAGAACCTTTACTTGTGATGCGCATTTCGTACAGAATTTCATTATTATTATATAGATAAGACCCCGACTAAGATCGATCCATCTCTTTAACGAATGAAAGGTATTTTTATCAAACATAATCTATAAACAAAGAAATCGCGAATGGGTTGACAAATGATATCCTCTGATTCTTCACTCGTTAATTAAGGGTCCTTCTTAAAATATATGTATTATAGTACTCCGTTTGTCCAGAAATAAGTGTCCGATTTGCAGTTTTTTATTGTCCAGAAATATGGATTTCTTTATTGTCCATTAATAAATGTCCGATTTAAAAAAAAAATAGAAGAGAAAGTCAAAGGGCAAAAACAGCACAAAAACAGCACAAATCTAGCACAATTAATACCTTGGCAAAAAAAAATTTGAAAAATATATTTGCAATTTTCTCGATTGATTTATTATATAAAAATAAAAAAATGATTTTAATTAATAAATAATTAACTTTAATTGGGTTTGTTTCCATCTGAGGTTGAAATATTTTTTGTTTCTTCCATATTTTCCATGAGTTTTTTAAATTTGACATTTACTTGTCGAAAGTCAAGGCTTACTTTTCTTAAATTTTCAAAAAATAGCAAATCAGACACTTATTTCTAGACAAAAATATTATTATGAAAGAATATTATACATTATATAGTACACTTCTAACGTCTTGTAACAAAATCTTGGTAAATTGCAATAAACAGCAAATATTCTGTCTTATAACTCCAATCCTGAGTTTGGGACACGCCAGGCGACTGTTTTTGGAAGTGTTACAAAAATTATAACAAATAAATGAGTTAAAATTTAGTGAAGAAGTTGACTGTTATTTATTTTGAAAAATTACTTTGTTTAATGTTTACTTAGAACAAAAAGTGTCTGGGACAGCGAGTTGCCAACTTGCAGATAAAGACCCCACCACACAGAATGATATGAAATTTAAATTCGCGCCACATTTTATCATGCAGCCGCATCTACTGTCAGCTGTCAATTATAAATCAAATCAAATAAGTCATACTATGGATTTTTTTAATAAAAACTGATAAAAATGTAATAATTTCTAATTGTGCACAAATATTAACTGCAGAATCAGAGATAGATAACAAAAAGATAATTGGATTTTTTTACAAATAACACTACATAACCTTAAAACTCAAAGCTGGGCCATCAGACAACAATGAGGATGGATCTCCTGCCATACAATAACGAGAACGTGCTAATAGAATTCCCACCTATTCTCAAGAAGAATTTTGAAGAACTGTTTCGCACTGGAGAGATAGGTAAGTAACATAACCTCTCTTAACAATTTGTCAAGTTGAACTTTTCAGGGCTCGCACCTCTAACATTAAATGACGTCTTGCCTACGAAACATTATTATGAAGATGACTTCAGCTACAGCTACTGCTACAACATAAAGATACCCTATGCTGGGAAACGCTTGGTCTGGGAGGTCATTTTTGATCCTGATGACATGAGTTTTGCACCAGATTTTAGTTTCAATGATGATAGTTTTGCTCTTCGTTATGACATTGACAAAATTGAGGAATATATCCCAAGTCTAGCCAACTGGAATGTTAACAATCACAAATCTCTAACTACTTTGCTCAGAGAATGTCTGGGTTTATACAAAAGGCAGCAAATAGAGAAGTTGGAACAAGATAATATATATGCACAGCTAAACTCAGACTACCAAGTTCTCACTGAAGAAGTCCTTTCTCAAGACCTAGAAATTTATTTAGAAAGCACTTGTGCACACTTTTTGATTAACATTACAGTTGATACAGCATTGTTACCAGAATACTTACAATCACAGTAATGTACAATTGACACAATTCAACAAATATTTTCATGTTATGTTTGTAGAGAAAGTGACCAAATACTTAACCCTGGAAAGGATACTTGCATTTTGAAAGTATCATATTTAAAATTGGATGGCACCAGAGTGAAAACCTCCCTGCAGCTATCACCAAGATTGGATCAGATTTTAGGAAGTACTCCCAATCTTGCTATACCAACATATAAAGCCACATCTTTAGCTGATTATCTAAACCTAGTGATGGATATATTACAGGATCAAATTAAAAAAGTTGGACAGAGGCATAAACTCAGAAAAGAATTTATTACATGCCTGAGCACAATCTTTGCAGACAAGATTATTGAATTTGATACCGAAACATTCAGCAAGAGTGTAATTTTAGTCACTGTGGACAATTTTGAATGTATGGTGCAAATTGAGTTAGGTAAGATTCCTAATAATGAAGTAACAATTAATAATTCTTATTTCATTAGGGGAGCTGTTTCCTGATGAACCACCAATAGTTACCCTCTTCTCACTGTACTGTGTACCAGTGAAAAAAATTTGCTCTGAACAAGTCAATGACTACTTGTACAGTCCCCGGTGGGAGCCCCAAATAATGCTAAATAAGTTGATGACGAACGTTAGGACGGCGATACGAAAGTTTAAGAACCATAAACATTGACTACAGTCTGCAGTAGATATAAGTATTGTATTTATGTTAAAAAGTACTATTTTTATACTTAAATAATATTGGAAAACAATGATGCCATGAAACAAATTTATGCGTGTAAACTGGGGTATTTATTGTAGCTTAAAACTTACTTGTCCCTTCAGTTACACAAGCATCCCACACTCAACCGTTTGGCGGCCAAACAACAGACATGAGTACTACTTCAGACTTGTAATTTAGGATGGATAATAAAACAAGTTCACAGGTGAACCCAACTCCCTGCACTTCTTTTGGCCTGTTCCTACAGATTGTACATGCTTCAACTGCACCCTGTATACTTGAAACCGTGTGTAAGATTAAGATACGAGACCAATTCACTATCTTCTGTTATTGCTATACCTAGTATGAACGACACTGAATGACACTTCGACAAATTACGAAAAGGGTTTTCTACTGAAAAAAATACGAGCTAGAGAATCCTGAATTAATAGCGTCTGCAGTTTGTCGTCAGCGAAAAGTCGGCAATCAGTGTAGCGATTAAGATAAGTAGCGCACCTGCATACAAAACTGACACACGCAAATAGGTGTATTGTGAGAAGTGCGGATTCACAACGTATAAGACGCAGGTTCGAATCCCGTTAATTAAAAAAAATCTACGAATTAATTAATTATTGTAAAATCGTGCATTAAAAAAAACTTCCTTTCGCTTCGCCCAATCACACTTTTCGTAACGCTCTCGTCACACATACACCAGCTTACTCCCCAAGTCAAGTGTCCGTAAAGAAGTTTTACTTCAAAAAGTCTCGTACACATATACTATATCTCCGAAACACCTCTCGATAACCTTGTAAACAAATATATGTTGAGTAATTTTCGAAAGTTTACTTATAAATTCGCAAAGAAAAGAGGCATGGAAAGAGAGTTTTACAGGAGTACATTTTTGATATATTAGACACCAGAGAACGCAAAAAATATTACAGAGAGCTTGTATATTCCCGAAATTACTTTTGACAATTTTTCAAAAAATTTGCTTTGTCATTTTTCAGATGATTTTGGATAATGGGATTAAGACTTTTCAAAAAAATGTGTCTTAACTGTAAGGGTTTAAGAAATCAGTTGTGTTATTTATAAGGCAGTAGTAGACTTAAAAAAATCTCGTACACATATACTATATCTCCGAAACAACTCTCGATAACCTTGGAAACAAATATATGTTGAGTAATTTTGGAAAGTGGACTTATAAATTCGCAAAGAAAAGAGGCATGGAAAGAAAGTTTTACAGGAGCACATTTTTGATATATTAGACACCGGAGAACGTAAAAAATATTACAGAGAGCTTGTATATTTCCGAAATTATTTTTGGCAATTTTTCAAAAAATTTGCTTCGTCATTTTTCAGTAGATTTTGGATAATGGGATTAAAATTTTTGAAAAAAATGTGTCTTAACTGTAAGGGTTTAAGAAATCAGTTGTGTTATTTATAAGGCAGTAGTAGACTTAAAAAAGTCTCGTACACATATATACTATATCTCCGGAACAACTCTCGATAACCTTGGAAACAAATATATGTTGAGTAATTTTCGAAAGTGGACTTATAAATTCGCAAAGAAAAGAGGCATGGAAAGAGAGTTTTACAGGAGTACATTTCTGATATATTAGACACCAGAGAACGTAAAAAATATTACATAGAGCTTGTATATTCCCGAAATTATTTTTGGCAATTTTTCAAAAAATTTGCTTCGTCATTTTTCAGGTGATTTTGGATAATGGGATTAAAATTTTTGAAAAAAATGTGTCTTAACTGTAAGGGTTTAAGAAATCAGTTGTGTTATTTATAAGGCAGTAGTAGACTTAAAATAAAAAAGTCTCGTACACATACATACTATATCCCCGAAACAACTCTCGATAACCTTGGAAACAAATATATGTTGAGTAATTTTCGAAAGTGGACTTATAAATTCGCAAAGAAAAGAGGCATGGAAAGAGAGTTTTCCAGGAGTACATTTTTGATATATTAGACACCGGAGAACGTAAAAAATATTACAGACAGCTTGTATATTCCCGAAATTATTTTTGACAATTTTTCAAAAAAATTGCTTTGTCATTTTTCAGATGATTTTGGATAATAAGATTAAAATTTTTGAAAAACATGTGTCTTAACTGTAAGGGTTTAATAAATCAGTTGTGTTATTTATAAGGCAGTAGTAGCCTTAAAAAAGTCTCGTACACATATACTATATCTCCGAAACAACTCCCGATAACCTTGGAAACAAATATATGTTGAGTAATTTTCGAAAGTGGCCTTATAAATTCCCAAAGAAAAGAGGCATGGAAAGAGAGTTTTCTAGGAGTACATTTTTGATATATTAGACACCGGAGACCATAAAAAATATTACAGACAGCTTGTATATTCCCGAAATTATTTTTGACAATTTTTCAAAAAATGTGCTTTGTCATTTTTCAGATGATTTTGGATAATGGGATTAAAACTTTTCAAAAAATCTGTCTTAACTGTAAGGGTTTAAGAAATCAGTTGTGTTATTTATAAGGCAGTAGTAGACTTAAAAAAGTCTCGTACACATATACTATATCTCCGAAACAACTCTCGATAAACTTGGAAACAAATATATGTTGAGTAATTTTCGAAAGTGGCCTTATAAATTCGCAAAGAAAAGAGGCATGGAAAGAGACTTTTACAGGAGTACATTTTTGATATATAAGACACCAGAGAACGTAAAAAATATTACATAGAGCTTGTATATTTCCGAAATTATTTTTGGCAATTTTTCAAAAAATTTGCTTCGTCATTTTTCAGTAGATTTTGGATAATGGGATTAAAATTTTTGAAAAAAATGTGTCTTAACTGTAAGGGTTTAAGAAATCAGTTGTGTTATTTATAAGGCAGTAGTAGACTTAAAAAAGTCTCGTACACATATATACTATATCTCCGGAACAACTCTCGATAACCTTGGAAACAAATATATGTTGAGTAATTTTCGAAAGTGGACTTATAAATTCG
The DNA here is from genome assembly GCA_963583935.1 of Diaperis boleti. Classification (NCBI taxonomy): domain Eukaryota; kingdom Metazoa; phylum Arthropoda; class Insecta; order Coleoptera; family Tenebrionidae; genus Diaperis; species Diaperis boleti. Next base: position 76,965,969 of record OY757242.1, on the reverse strand, counting down.
CAAAGAAAAGAGGCATGGAAAGAGAGTTTTACAGGAGTACATTTCTGATATATTAGACACCAGAGAACGTAAAAAATATTACATAGAGCTTGTATATTCCCGAAATTATTTTTGGCAATTTTTCAAAAAATTTGCTTCGTCATCTTTCAGGTGAATTTGGATGATGGGATTAAAATTTTTGAAAAAAATGTGTCTTAACTGTAAGGGTTTAAGAAATCAGTTGTGTTATTTATAAGGCAGTAGTAGACTTAAAATAAAAAAGTCTCGTACACATACATACTATATCCCCGAAACAACTCTCGATAACCTTGGAAACAAATATATGTTGAGTAATTTTCGAAAGTGGACTTATAAATTGGCAAAGAAAAGAGGCATGGAAAGAGAGTTTTACAGGAGTACATTTTTGATATATTAGACACCAGAGAACGTAAAAAATATTACAGAGAGGTTGTATATTCCCGAAATTATTTTTGGCAATTTTTCAAAAAATTTGCTTCGTCATTTTTCAGGAGACTTTGGATAATGGGATTAAAATTTTTGAAAAAAATGTGTCTTAACTGTAAGGGTTTAAGAAATCAGTTGTGTTATTTATAAGGCAGTAGTAGGCTTAAAAAAGTCTCGTACACATATACTATATCTCCGAAACAACTCTCGATAACCTTGGAAACAAATATATGTTGAGTAATTTTCGAAAGTGGACTTATAAATTCGCAAAGAAAAGAGGCATGGAAAGAGTTTTACAGGAGTACATTTTTGATATATTAGGCACCTGAGAACGTAAAAAATATTACAGAGAGCTTGTATATTCCCGAAATTATTTTTGACAATTTTTCAAAAAAATTGCTTTGTCATTTTTCAGATGATTTTGGATAATGGGATTAAAACTTTTCAAAAAAATGTGTCTTAACTGTAAGGGTTTAAAAAATCAGTTGTGTTATTTATAAGGCAGTAGTAGACTTAAAAAAGTTCTCGTACACATATACTATATCTCCGAAACAACTCTCGATAACCTTGGAAACAAATATATGTTGAGTAATTTTCGAAAGTGGACTTATAAATTCGCAAAGAAAAGAGGCATGGAAAGAGAGTTTTACAGGAGTACATTTTTGATATATTAGACACCAGAGAACGTAAAAAATATTACGGAGAGCTTGTATATTCCCGAAAATATTTTTGGCAATTTTTCAAAAAATTTGCTTCGTCATTTTTCAGGAGATTTTGGATAATGGGATTAAAATTTTTGAAAAAAATGTGTCTTAACTGTAAGGGTTTAAGAAATCAGTTGTGTTATTTATAAGTCAGTAGTAGACTTAAAAAGTCTCGTACACATATATACTATATCTCCGAAACAACTCTCGATAACCTTGGAAACAAATATATGTTGAGTAATTTTCGAAAGTGGACTTATAAATTCGCAAAGAAAAGAGGCATGGAAAGAGAGTTTTCCAGGAGTACATTTTTGATATATTAGACACCGGAGAACGTAAAAAATATTACAGACAGCTTGTATATTCCCGAAATTATTTTTGACAATTTTTCAAAAAATTTGCTTTGTCATTTTTCAGATGATTTTGGATAATGGGATTAAAACTTTTCAAAAAAAATCTGTCTTAACTGTAAGGGTTTAAGAAATCAGTTGTGTTATTTATAAGGAAGTAGTAGACTTAAAAAAGTCTCGTACACATATACTATATCTCCGAAACAACTCTCGATAACCTTGGAAACAAATATATGTTGAGTAATTTTCGAAAGTGAAAGTGATATATTAGACACCAGAGAACGTAAAAAATATTATAGAGAGCTTGTATATTCCCGAAATTATCCGTTCGCTTCGCCCGATTACACTTTTCGCAACGCTCTCGTCACGCATTCACTAGTTTACTCCCCAAGTCAAGTGTCGTAAAGAAGTTTTACTTCAATAAGTAAAAATAATTGTTATCTATTTAAATTTGCCGCCATCATGAAATAGGGATCACCGCTGGCAACATAAGAAACTCAATGTCACCAGATTTGAAAATTGGTGGTTATGTTTATTAATGTTTGTGTTTGTGAAATTCTTTTTTAAAACATTCGTTATGAATCTAAAAGAATTTTCAGATAGAATGAAAATGGTTCGTAACAAGATATTCCGAGGGCTCGAATTGTTTAGTAATAGTATAGACGAGCTTACAAGTACGGCATCATCATTGAAAACCAGCAATAAACAAGGTTTTGTTTAGGAAAGTGCTTTAATACTGTGTACTTAACTTCTTCTCCATTTAGATTTCAGGATTATGTACGCAAGTCTCGAGCCGCACTTAGAAAAGGTTTTAAGTGAGCCCCAAATAATTTTACAGAACCATTCTGGGACATTAAGATTAAAAGAGCAGGAAATTGTAAGCACACTTTGGTTGCTTCAGTGGACTATTTTCTTTTTGTTTTAGAACACCTTAAGGAAAGAGAGAGACAAATTGAAAAGAAAAGTGGAGTTACAGGAACAGAAAAATAAAAAAATTAAAAGAGAATGTGAAAGTTATGAAGAAAAATCCAAACAGCTTCAGACTGAAAGGGATTGTATTAAGGCCTTCAAAGTCCTCACCAGAACCCACTTTGCTTTTAAAAAGGGACATACTTTGGGATGTATCCTTTACTTTTACCAATTTTAATATCATTCATTGTTGCTTTTCCTTATGTAACACCAGATATTAAGCCAAAAAATGCAACAACTTATGAAGTTTTTAACTATGACAATTCAGAAATGAGTTCAGAAGACAGGACAAAAGCAGTGTGGAGTTTGGTTGAAAAAGCTGTAAAAGATGACCGTGAAAATATAAAAAAATTAAAAAGTTCATGACATTTCATAATTTATAAAGTAACAATATCACAATGTAATTACATTTTACAACTTATTGCGTCTTTTTAACAGATACTCGTTTCCTAAAAATACGATATGAATGAAAAACACTTGCACTCGTCGCTAAAGTAAAACTAACGATAAAAAGGGCTATAATGATGGCTGCCAACAGTAATCCTTGAATTAAAATATTATAAGTAATGAAAAAAACACCTTGAGACGCTAGAATTCCTGTATAAGTCAGCAACATTGCCACAGGCATCAAAGTTGCTGCTGTGACAAGCGGAAGAAGCATCACTGCAATTAGAATCACAAATGCCATAGACAGAACCGGTCTCTGTACTGAAAATTTTATGAAAAGTCTGCGTACACCTTGGGCACAAGCTATTACACTTTCTGGTAACAAAGTTAAATTATGGGGGGCCAAAATTTGAATGTGTATTACCTGGTAGCATATGTCTCTCTGGGGCTATGTGACCATGAAAGTCTTGGTATTTCTGAGATGAATTCATGGTTATGAACGAAATATTAACTGAGCGTGTTTTTTTATTCACTTTTTTCACAAAACATGCTTGAATCTATTTCGCAATAATTATACTTTGTAGTCAATGTTACATTTGAGGTTATGATCTGAGATAATTATTATCTGTTATGATCTAGTGTGCATATGAAAAAATTTTGTGTAAAAAATTACTTTTCGTCTTTTTATCAATGTATAAAAAATTACGTTTGATAATCAGTTTTTTAATTAAAAAATACGAAAAGCTCAACTAGACATGTTGACGTTTTATAAGATTTGTCAACCACTTGTTGAAAATGTCAAAACTTAAATAGTAATTTGTGTACCGAGGCCGTAAAAGTGACGCATCTGTTGTTTGGCTAAATATTTAGAGGTGTTTCATCATAGCAGAATTGATGCACGCACTTAGCAGTGAATAAGTCTAAAATAAAAACAACAACGTTTATTTATTTATTATTTACAATTTTCTAACAAAAATCGTCTACCTACGGTTATTTTGTTTAGAAGGCAAATTTTCTATAGAAGTTAACCATGTAACCACATGTAGATAAAATTAAAACATTAATATTTGATCCTGTCTTCACAATGTTGGTAACAAGGGGCTATATGAAATTCGTAATTTTTATTCTTGGGAATTTCTTACATGTAAAATTAAATAAATATGAATAAACAACTACAGATGTTTCACCATTTTTCATCCTGTACTCCCTCCTCTTCAGGCAACTGTAGTGCACATACTGACCCAAAGTAAAGAAGAAAAATACATGATGACTAAACTGCATATTATGAACCAGCACATCTTTAAATTAAAACAATTGCTCAAATATTATAAATAAATCTATCACAATTTCAAAAGACGGCACTAAATTATGATGAAGACGTTGTTCTTCATGTAAATAAAATCTTGCATTTCTGCCTTACCATAAACTTAATGATGTATTTTCAGATACGCATCTTCGAACAATTCTAACTCATGTGATAAATAGTTTGCCTTATTCCTTAAAACTTTAGCCCTACTGGCTGCATTCTCTAGCGTAGCTACGTCCTTCTCCAACTCTTTAAACTGTTTATCCATATCACCGGTGGCCTCATCGACCACGTGACACAATCTTGCGAAGGTGCCGCTCAATTCTTGTTGGACTTGGTGGCTACAGTTGGCGGAGGTCAGATCAACGATCATTTTTAGTTTTCTGGTGGCATGATTGACGTATTGTTTCTTGAAAGCTTTCTCTTTGGCTTTGTTGGTCCAAGTAAGGCGCTCGTATAGATACAGACAGCCGTAAACGGCACCGGTAACCGCGATGATACGCCATCCGACCGTTTTACAGAGAAAACCTGCAACGAGAAGGCAACCCATCGTACCTTGAGATGTTACTCCCATTATCGCCAGACGCGAGATCAAAGACCAGTCTTCGATGTTAGGCCCGGAATATAACAGGCGACCGTCGTAGTGGTCTGTGGGGGTGGAGGGTATTACTGAGTTTTGAGGGCTCTCGCGCTTGTTCTTCAGTGCGAGGAAGTTTGCACCGCTGCCGGCGAAGCGTTGGATCAGGGTTGTGATGCCCCATGAAAATCTGGAAAAGAAGAGGGGCGTTAAATGTTGGCTCTTTCTGATTAATTTCTTGGGGAAGACAACCATTTTCTGGTATGGCTAGTATACTATTAAACAGCATCATCAGTCCCTTACCTGAACTCTAAATCTTCATGGAAGTCTGCACACAAATTATCACAATTCAATCTGTACAGTATTTCAAACGGTTGCCTCCTTGGCAAAATGATATTAGATGTTGCTTTATAATTTTCTGGTAGCAAGTTCTCCATCCTGTCAGTCATTTCCCTTTGACTAACCTCCATATTCATAGCCAAAGCAGTAGAGAGCCTAGCCTTTAAATTTGATCCCAATCCGGTCTCTACATGCAAGTGTAGTTCCTTTTTATACACATTTAAAACCAAGGGTTCTGGATGGAATGGCAGATTAAATTCATCAACCAGTGAACTGAGACGACGAATTTCTTCATTCAAGGCTTTTGAAACTCGTTGCTCGACGTCCTCCACCATATGATGAATTTTCTGCTTCATTTCCTGCGTGATTACAATCAGTTGTTCCTCTGTATAGTTGATCTTATCGTGCACTTCCTTTTTCTGTCGCAATTTGTCGTCTTTCAAGGCTTGGGCGCTCGTGAATGTGTCGTCCAAAACTTCGCGAAGTTCACTGCAAATTTAATAAAATCAGTCCCAATGGCTGCAAAAAATTAACACATTACTTTGCTATGTATTTGCCCCTTTGTGAATGTTGCTCGAATTTCGTTTTCACCGCGGATTTCGAAATACACTCTTCGAACTTTCTTTCAAAGTCTTGAAATTCGAAGTAACGGTTCTGAAAACCTTCAGTCAAAGGGGTGGAAGCTGTGTGGCCCTGTTCTGCCAATCTGGCTTGAAGCACCTCTTTGGCTGATATAAAGAAAATTCGTTCGTCAGCCTCTTTTGGTGAACACACCTTTAATTCTTTGACCAGAAAATCGACGGCTCTCTCTTGGTGCTGGCGTCTAACCTGTATAAACGATTTATGGTTTTGGAGATATTCAAAAATGCTACAATGTCTAACTCATAAATTGATAACAAAATGTAAGTCCGGTTTTGGACCGTGTCTTATTTCAATTTTTAAAATATTGAATTATTTAATCAAAATTCAAGACGCGTTACAAAACTGTTTGTCATGGCAACCAAATCAAAATCCCCTTAAACCAGATCTTAGCCACTAACAAACTCACCTCTTCCTGTTCATTGCAAAGCTTAAGTGTAAAAAAAATCAATTAAACGTCGGTTGTGTGAGAGCATGGAAAAATTATTAATAAAAGCGTCAAATAAATTTAACACTGAAGACAAGATTTTGTGCTAAAAATCCGTCTTATTTTAAGATATAACTGTGGGCTAGTATATAAAGAAAACTATTCTAGAAAGCAATGCAATGCAAAGAAAACTTGAGTTGACTGTAGAAACCCACACAAATATAATTTGGCTCACCTGATCCAAGAATTCTGGTTCACTAGCTGAGGCATCCCACCTGTTGTTCAAAATAAATATATTGGGCTTTGAAAGTCGGGTCGAAACTTTATGGAAAAAATTTTTCTCCTAGAAAAAGACGTCAATCTCTTTGACAAACCTTGCAGGCAATAATTACCGTAACCATAAGGGTAGATTCAGCATTGGCGACTAAAACAAAGACATCGGCATCCAAACAGTGTTTGTCGATCCATTCGTCCAAGTTGGGGGTCACATCAACCCCTGGAGAGTCCACAAAAACTACGTCATCTCTTAGTAATAAGCAGCGGTTTCTAGGCCAAAAAACTCGCACCATTTGGGACTCGCTGAGTTTTTCTTTACATAAAGCGTGGGCTAGTTGACCCACGGACTCTACAGCGCAACGCTCGTCGGAACCCTCTAGTACCAAGTAGGGTTCATCGGAGGGCGAGCCTTCCACTTGCAGAAAACAGTTCGTAGTGTGTCCAATGCCGCTGGGAAGAATCTTATCGCGGAGCATGGCGTTTATGACGGAACTTTTTCCATTGGAAGTTCGTCCGAAAAAGGCGACTTTCATGTGGTCCCGACAGAGAACATCACGAATGCCGTGGACTTTGCTCACGAATTCTTCAGATTTGGTGACCTTTTCCTTGTTGATCAAGTTCTGTAGTTTTTCAATTTCTGCAATACAGTGGGTTAAATGGCAAAAATATAATTAGCACAGTCAGTATGGGAATTCAAAAAGACGTTTTAAGAAACCTGGATTTTGGTAGAGACCTTTAGCTACCTTTAGATCTTTTATAACATCTGGTCTAAATGGGCGGAAAAAGACGAATAAAAACAGTGCTATACAAACATTGAAAAAAAAATACAACAGTAATTAAAAATAAAGAATAAAAAACGAAAATTATGGACGAAGACTACGAAGAATTACTAAAAAAATGAACAAGGAGAAATAGAATAAAAAATAATATACTTTTAAAATGTAATTATAGTTATATATACGATTTCAAACCAAAAATTAAACAAAGAATATAAAAATAACAGAAAACTAAAATTAAAAGAAATTCAAGCAAACTACGCCAAGAAAGCTGTGTTCAAAAACTAAAATATTCTAGTACCGCATATTTTCATGGCAAGTCACTTAAAATTATTGTGACTGATGATTTCAGCAGTAAATTCTAGCTTCAATCAATGTGTCACACTTCGGGTTGGACTCAACAATATACTAGGGTTCCAAGTGGTACCAAAATAATACTGACTTTAAAATATAAATGTTATGCATGATTTCAAACTGAAATTGACTTAAACGACTTTCAATGAACAAGTTAAAAATGTCATGAAAATTTAAGTACGAAATTCATGAACCATATTAAAATGGTATTTTTGTGGAATATACAACAGATTTGTATAGGAAGCCACACAAAACTGTGATTAATGAATTTAGCAGTAAATTCTAGCCAAATTTAATGTGTCACACTTCAGGTTGGATCCTACAATATGCTAGGGTTCCGAGTGGTACCAAAATAGTATTTACTTTAAAATGTAAGTGTTACGAATAATTTCAAGCTGAAATTCAATGAACAAGTTAAAAATGTCATGAAAATTTAAGTACGAAATTCTTGAACCATATTAAAATGGTATTTTTATGGAATATACAACAGATTTGTATAGGAAGTCACTCAAAACTGTGATTAATGAATTTAGCAGTAAATTCTAGCCGGATTTAATGTGTTACACTTCGGATTGGATCCTACAATATGCTAGGGTTCCAAGTGGTACCAAAATAGTATTTACTTTAAAATGTGAGTGTTACGCAGAATTTTAAGCTGAAATTGAATGAAAAAGTTAAAAATGTCATAAAAATTTAAGTACGACATTCTTGAACCATATCAAAATGGTATTTTTGTGAAATATACAACAGATTTGCATAGGAAGTCACTCAAGACTGTGATTAATGAATTTAGCAGTAAATTCTAGCCGGATTTAATGTGTCACACTTCGGATTGGATCCTACAATATGCTAGGGTTCCAAGTGGTACCAAAATAGTATTTACTTTAAAATGTAAGTGTTAGGCATGATTTCAGGCTGAAATTGAATGAAAAAGTTAAAAATGTCATAAAAATTTAAGTACGAAATTCTTGAACCATATTAAAATGGTATTTTTGTGGAATATACAACATATTTGTATAGGAAGTCACTCAAAACTGTGATTAATAAATTTAGCAGTAAATTCTAGCCGGATTTAATGTGCCACACTTCGGGTTGGATCCTACAATATGCTAGGGTTCCGAGTGGTACCAAAGTAGTATTTACTTTAAAATGTAAGTGTTAGGCATGATTGCAGGCTGAAATTCAATGAACAAGTTAAAAATGTCATGAAAATTTAAGTACGAAATTCTTGAACCATATTAAAATGGTATTTTTATGGAATATACAACAGATTTGTATAGGAAGTCACTCAAGACTGTGATTAATGAATTTAGCAGTAAATTCTAGCCGGATTACATGTGTCACACTTCGGGTTGGATCCTACAATATGCTAGGGTTCCCAGTGGTACCACAATAGTATTTACTTTAAAATGTAAATGTTAGGCATGATTTCAGGCTGAAATTCAATGAACAAGTTAAAAATGTCATGAAAATTTAAGTACGACATTCTTGAACCATATTAATATGGGACTTTTGTGGAATATACAACAGATTTTTATAGGAAGTCACTCAAAACTGTGATTAACAAATTTAGCAGTAAATTCTAGCCGGATTTAATGTGACACACTTCGGATTGGATCCTACAATATGCTAGGGTTCCAAGTGGTACCAAAATAGTATTTACTTTAAAATGTAAGTGTTAGGCATGATTTCAGGCTGAAATTGAATGAAAAAGTTAAAAATGTCATAAAAATTTAAGTACGAAATTCTTGAACCATATTAAAATGGTATTTTTGTGGAATATACAACATATTTGTATAGGAAGTCACTCAAAACTGTGATTAATAAATTTAGCAGTAAATTCTAGCCGGATTTAATGTGCCACACTTCGGGTTGGATCCTACAATATGCTAGGGTTCCGAGTGGTACCAAAGTAGTATTTACTTTAAAATGTAAGTGTTAGGCATGATTGCAGGCTGAAATTCAATGAACAAGTTAAAAATGTCATGAAAATTTAAGTACGAAATTCTTGAACCATATTAAAATGGTATTTTTATGGAATATACAACAGATTTGTATAGGAAGTCACTCAAGACTGTGATTAATGAATTTAGCAGTAAATTCTAGCCGGATTACATGTGTCACACTTCGGGTTGGATCCTACAATATGCTAGGGTTCCCAGTGGTACCACAATAGTATTTACTTTAAAATGTAAATGTTAGGCATGATTTCAGGCTGAAATTCAATGAACAAGTTAAAAATGTCATGAAAATTTAAGTACGACATTCTTGAACCATATTAATATGGGACTTTTGTGGAATATACAACAGATTTTTATAGGAAGTCACTCAAAACTGTAATGAATGAATTTAGCAGTAAATTCTAGCCGGATTTAATGTGTCACATTTCGGGTTGGGTCCCACAATATGCTAGGGTTCCGAGTGGTACCAAAGTAGTATTTACTTTAAAATGTAAGTGTTAGGTATGATTTCAGGCTGAAATTGAATGAAAAAGTTAAAAATGTCATAAAAATTTAAGTACGAAATTCTTGAACCATATTAAAATGGTATTTTTGTAGAATATACAACAGATTTGCATAGGAAGTCACTCAAAACTGTGATTAACAAATTTAGCAGTAAATTCTAGCCGGATTTAATGTGACACACTTCGGGTTGGATCCTACAATATGCTAGGGTTCCGAGTGGTACCAAAATAGTATTTACTTTAAAATGTAAATGTTAGGCATGATTGCAGGCTGAAATTCAATGAACAAGTTAAAAATGTCATGAAAATTTAAGTACGAAATTCTTGAACCATATTAAAATGGTATTTTTGTGGAATATACAACAGATTTGTATAGGAAGTCACACAAAACTGTGATTAATGAATTTAGCAGTAAATTCTAGCCAGATTTAATGTGTCACACTTCAGGTTGGATCCTACAATATGCTAGGGTTCCGAGTGGTACCAAAATAGTATTTACTTTAAAATGTAAGTGTTACGCATAATTTCAAGCTGAAATTGAATGAAGAAGTTAAGAATGTCATAAGAATTTAAGTACGAACTTCTTGAACCATATTAAAATGGTATTTTTGTGGAATGTACAACAGATTTGTATAGGAAGTCACTCAAAACTGTAATTAATGAATTCAACAGTAAATTCTAGCCGGATTTAATGTGTCACACTTCGGGTTGGATCCTACAATATGCTAGGGTTCTGAGTGGTACCAAAATAGTATTTACTTTAAAATGTAAATGTTAGACATGATTTGAGGCTGAAGTTGAATTGAATTGAATGAAGAAGTTAAAAATGTCATGAAAATTTAAGTACGACATTCTTGAACCATATTAGAATGGTATTTTTGTGGAATATACAACAGATTTTTTGGAAGTCACTCGAAACTGTGATTAATGATTTCAGCGATAAATTTTAGCCTGATTTAATGTGTCACACTTCGGGTTGGATCCTACAATATACGAGGGTTCCACGTGGTACCAAAATAATAATTATTTTTAAATGTAAGTGTTACGCATAATTTCAAGCTGACATTGAATGAAGAAGTTAAAAATGTCATAAAAATTTAAGTACGACATTCTTGAACCATATTAAAATGGTATTTTTGTGGAATATACAACAGATTTTTATAGGAAGTCACTCAAAACTGTGATTAATGAATTTAGCAGTAAATTCTAGCCGGATTTAATGTGTCACACTTCGGGTTGGATCCTACAATATGCTAGGGCTCCGAGTGGCACCAAGATAGTATTTACTTTAAAATGTAAGTGTTAGGCATGATTTCAGGCTGAAATTGAATGAAGAAGTTAAAAACGTCATGAAAATTTAATTAGAAAATTTTCTAACGATATTCAAATGGTATTTTTGCGGAGGGTACCACACATGTTCGTGGTAAGTCGGTCAACGTGTAATTTCGGACTGAAAATGATTGAAGAAATTAAAAATGCTATGAAAATTTTTGTACATTTTTGAACACTTGAAATCGTATTTTTGCGGAGTGCACCACATATTTTAGTGGTAAGTCTCTTAAAACTATAATAATTAGTGGAATTGCAAGAAAATTTTATCCTGACTTAATGTGTCACACTTCGGGTGGGAACCAACAATATATCATGGTTCCAAGTGGTACCAAAGTAATATTTTGTTTAAAATGTAGCATTACACATGATTTAAGAGTAAAGTACCATAATTTGAAGTTATTGGATGGTACTTTTGCGGAATATGTCATGTAAGTAAGTTAATAAATAACGAATCGAGGATAAAAAATGAAAGAGATAATATGAAAGATGAAAGAAAAAATAACAGTCAAGAATGAAAAAAAAACTAAATCAGTGAACGATAAAAATCGAACAAACAAGATGTGGTATTAAATAAATAAAGAAAAACACAAAAATGATCAAAAAGTTGAATAACAAAGGTTAAAGAATGTAGGATGAAGAGTGAATAAGTCAAGAAGAAGAAAAACTAAATATGAGAAATTAAAAATAAAAAGGAAGGATGTGGAGAAAAAATAAGCAAGAATAAAGAATGAAAAAGGAAAGTTGGAAAACGAATTAAAACAAATACATACGATAAAAGTAAAAAACAATTAAAAACGAAGGGCGAATATTCATAATAATTATGTACATATATAATGAATAAAAAATACGGATAAAAATATATAAAGTGAAGGGAATAATATCAAGGACAAATAACGACGAAGAATAAAGGATGAGCGATGGAAAAACGTGCAAAAATGCTTCGCTCCAGGGCTCTTTATAAGCGGTATCTCAAAAAGGTTTTTTTTTTCAAGTATTAATTTCGTAACTACCGGCAAAAAATCGTTGAAATTCTGCAGTCCCGTGATACTTTGAACGGGCATGTAAAAACCCAACACCGTCGCAGGAGCGTTTCAAGTAGGGGGGACCTTGGAATAAAATCGCCGCATTTCCGAGGTCTCATTAAAATTAGACAAATAATTTTACACTAAATGACAAAAAGATCTTCTAGGTCTCATTGAGTTTCAATCACAGTTAAATATTTACCGTTTCTATAAATCATTTTAAAATCGATGCCAATAGGATATCAAATTAAAGGTCTACACCAAAATTCAGTTTTTATTAAAAAAAAAAAACTTTGACAACTATATAAATTTTACTTACCATGCATGTATTCAACGGCATCTTTCACATAGTCTTCAATTTCGACAAAAATGTCATTGATCTTTTTCTTGGCTTTAACGAAGATCTGCAAGGGAGAATTGTCAGTCGCCTGTCTAGAAGCTCTTGGGTCAACCATGCTTGTAGGGATACTTTTGTTGTGGGGGCCATCCCCCGACATCAAAGATATCGTGCGATTAATGTAAGCAGCCATTAAAAGGGGTGCTAGAGGTGCCAATCAGTGTACATCTACCATGCGTCTAGCGGCAACTGAAAAAAAAAATTATAAACATCATGATTAGCCACAAACTGCCAGTATTTTTGTGCCTAAATATAGTGTGACACTATATAAAAAGCGACATGCGACAAAAGTACTCAAAATTTTAGCACAGTGAGACCTGTTCATTTTTGGACATCTCCAAATATTGCAGTAGTCTTAACCTCAAAATCTGGACTGGACAAAATTACTGAATTTCACAACTTATTATTGCAAATCATGTAGGATACATACTCACAGTTCGAGCGATACGTAAAGACTCTATTTATATTCAAATATAATAGAAATGTGTATAAATATATCGTATAGTGATAGAATTTCCAATCAGTGGTAAACACAAGTGTCAATTCATTTGTTTTGTATCTAAAGAAAATATTAAGGATATTCATACCAAAAATATTGTTTTTCCTCACTGGAACTTACATTTTTGTTATTGATTACGTAATGATTATTTTTGTGTAGAACTTAAGCACGAGTTTTCTTAATTCGCGTTTGACATTTCCTCTTCTCCCGAACAGGGAAATTTGTTTGCCACCACAGAGTTGATGAAGAAATGCATTAATTGTAGGACAAAATCATTTTTTTCCCAAAATGCAAATTAAGCACTTATTATTTAATACAATTGCTACACATTATACAAATGATTTGGAATTTAAAACGCTCATTCCAGGAGTGTAATTAATTAATTATTCCTACCCGGCGAACTCAAGTGACAGGTACACGTCCTGTTGTTAGACAACAATTGGGTCTAGAAAAGGGAAAGTTTTAAATCCTTTTAAAAACAAATAAAAGGATTTAAAGATGGTTAAATATTATGTAAGGTGAGTGTCCGTACTTCCTAACTGCTCTACAGCTGCTATCCGTATGTTGCGTTATTTTATTTCTAAAAAAGTGATGAGGCCATTGTACAAATAAATAAACTGATAAAAATATGATTCATATAAAATAATCTCAAGATCTACAGTTTTTAGGTGCTCAAAAGTTTGTGATTTTCATCATGTTCACGTCCTTAATGAACGAATTCGAAATTCCAAGGAACTGGGTTTACAGAGGGGAAGGAAATTGCAATGTGGTCATCTCTTTGCCAAAAGAACGGAAAATACTTAGGATACGGAAAATTAAAAGAGTTACATCGCTCCTAAGTTGGTTACTCAACTGGCTAACTGATATTTTATACTGGTATTGTGGTAATGGACTTGATGAGGAACTTAGGGATCTCACTTTTTACAAGAAAATTATCAGACCCTTGATAGGAAACAATTTTGTCTCTGATGCAGAACAAGTATTTTTATCTAAGAAACAAGTAAATATTTTAGAAGACGAACTCGCACATTTAAGACCTAGTAACAACTCAACACTGTTTGTTAACATAAATTGTGACATAATTTTTGTAGACTATAGGAAAGCCAAAAGTTTACAATATGGGAGAGCTGCACTTTTTGATGATCATGCATTTCTTCCCGACGAGTTTTATCCATTTTTATTGTCTAGTAACACATATTCCGTAGAAATTAAACCAAAGCAAGGCTGGATACCATTTAGTGAGAGACACTTTCCCAAATGTACTTTTTGTATGAACCAATATGTGAAGGTAACTGTTCCTACAATTTTTTCTACATTTTAAGTCTTGAATTTTAGCGTGATAGGGGGCAAATAAAGTCACTGAGTTCTTACTGTCCAGGTGATCTCTTTTCAGGGTACAATAATTAAGATTGCAGGAATAATTTAATGATAAATGTTTTCAGGGAGTCGACAAAAATGATAAATGCTCTGAAATATTTGGTTCAGAACCCCCAAAACAATCTAAAAATATTTAAAAACGGCGAACTTTATTACTCTGAGGACTGTGAAATGAAAATTTTTGAAACATTCTTGTTTGAGATTTTTAAAAACAATGTTGAAAAATTTGAAAAGTATTTACTACTGATTGTTGTAATTTTTACTCACACTGTATTTTCAGTTTACTCTTGGAGTTTTGCTTGCTAGTCAAAGAATCCTTATTGAAAAATTTTGATACAATTGAAAAGAGAAACAATTGCAACATGAGGTTGTTCTGTGAGTGGAACAACATCATCCAAGAAAATTCAATTCAAAGCAAACTCCCTAAAGGATGTGTCTTAGAACGTATTTTATCTGTACAAATGTTAGATGTGGAAGGCAATCAGTATTATTACAAACTGTTAGGAAATCAAAGACTTGGAGATTACACTTATGTCAAAGAACTGATGAAAGAGGTGTCAAAGAGACCAGGTACTTGCATGAAATGCAGTATCATGATGTTGGGGAATGTAGAGCAACAACCAATTGAAAAAAGAAATCTTGTACTTGTTCCCTATTTAATTTCAGCCATAGCAAAGGACTGCTCTCTAATGATAACTTTTAAGAGGATCATGGAAACAACAACGTGAGTTTGTGGATTGTTTTGAGCATTTATTGATGTTGAGTTTCAGTGACAACTTTGGCATGAAAAATGTAATCACCACAAAGTACGGCGATTTTGTTGTTAATGTCGGCGTTTTTGATTTATATCCGAAACCAGTGTCTACCATTTTAAAACATAAAAAAAGGATGAAGAAGATGTTTGATGCAGTTGCCAAATATGACTCTACTGTTTAAATTTTACACTGGTTGATTTTCAATCTCAATTTTACCATTTAATAAAGACATGCATATATTTTTATACAGAGCAGTTGTTTTACTGACTCTTTTAATTTAGTTTTGTTTTATTCTGTGTTCTTCCAATATTTGTTATCCAAGAGCTATTGAAAAGTTAGAATTTCAAATACCTGATTTAGGTATTGTTTTTTTATCCTAAAAGAATCGACCATTTCTTACGTTTGCTTGTGATCTGTATTTTTTCAGAACTGGGTTACACATGGAAGTATTTTTTTCTCAAAATTAGGGAAGTACTGCTACATAAAAATTGCATTCTCTATTACCCCCTAAATTTATTGCAGGTACATATTTCCATATGACGCTGTATAATATATCCTTTCCAAAGTAAAGTATCCAGAACATTTTTTTTACTATTTTGTATGACCATAAATGCCCCAAAAAGATAAAGCTTAAGAACTCTTTCTGAGAATTTTTTCCAGAAATTTTGCCAATAAAGCTGCCACAATCTTCAATCTGTGGGCTTTCTTTCAAAAACAAGATTTTCAAAGCGACAGGAATCAAAGAAAGGCCTGTATTTCAAAAATGCAGTAAAATATGTGAATTTGCGATATGGTAGCTGATTTAGCAGGGCAATAAAGAGATGGGCGCTTGGCGATATATTTATATCTTATGAATCGACTAAAGCAGAGTTTCAAATTCAAATTTTAAGTGAGACAATGTTATTAAAGTTCCACAACAACTGAAATGTTCTACAAGTACAAACGGAGCATGTGAAATGACGTTAAGCTTGTTACTGACAAATTACTTAGGTAAAAGTGTCATACGTTTTCATGTACTTTTTTTTGAGGGGCATATTTATATAAAAAGACCAAGTTAATAAGCATCCCCTGGACTACATTGTCTATTTGACAATCAAACACCTGAAATAGTACATTATTATACGAATTTAACAAGAGGGTTTATTGTGACACGAGTGGGTTTGGGGCACGACGAACGCAGCGAGGAGTGCTCCAATAGAACGAATGTCACAATGCCTTGTTTAACGAATGCAATATACAATTTTTTCTACTTTGGAGCTCTTCGTTTTACAAAAATTTTACCTTGGTAAGACATCGTTGGACTCGACATTAGTTGGCTAGAAATGGCAGTTTCACAATAAGTTTCATGTGACACCAATAATCGTCAATATCTAGACTCTAGAGCTTTTAGTATTTTTTGTTATCAAAGAAAATAATTACAAAAATGTAGGAATTTATCAACAATGTTATCGGACCAAAAGTTCATATCTTCACAAATAGCATTAACAAGCAATATAGAAGCAGGTCATAAAATCTAAAGCGTTGGCGACCAAAACACATGGTCGGAACCACAGCATAAATACTAACCAGCACGATATCTCTCCAGCACGATCGTTGAAAAAAAGTTGTATGCAACACGTGTAAAACCTGATGTGGCAAAAAAACTCGGTCGCTAATTACATTTTCTCACACTGTACTGCTAACTAATATTCAGGTATCGTATAGGAACCTTAAAAGAAATGGAAGTAGATGATGAGTTTATAGAAATGGGCGCAATATTGTCAAAAGCGGCATTACTGCAAATAATATCGACAGGAGACGATAAACGTAAGTAGTCAAGTTTGCAGAATATAATTAGTACTGTTTAACATGTTTAATAATTTCTGTAATAATGCTGGTTGGTATTATTTTTTTGAAAAAATAAAATAATCTTGAACAAAAATTATTAAAATTTATTACAAAAAACATCTCTTAATTTTTCAGTTTAAATAAAACTAGTGATCGCCCAGACTTCTCGGCACGACCGATTTTTGATATATTTTTTTTATATTTGGTAGGTATGAGTATAGGTGGTAAAGTATTTTTTACATGGACATGAGGGCCCAGGGGAGCCCCTTAGGCTGGACCGATTTCTTGGCTCGACTGATTTTTATGATTTTTTTTTTTGTATTTGGTAGATATGAGAATAGGTGGTAAACTATTTTTCACATGGACGCCAAGGGTCCCCCCTTGGGCTGGACAGATTTTTTGCCTCGTCCAATTTTTATGAAATTTTTTTGGTATCTTTGGTAGATATGAGAATATGTAGGTCGTAAAGTATGTTTCATATGGACATGAGGGCCCAGGAGCCCCCTTGGGATGGACCAATTTTTCTTCAAGCTCCGAAATTCGACAAATTACACCCTCATGAGCCGACTGAATATTTTACAGTTTTTTTTTGCAAGTGGCGCATCCACCATTTTTCACCGTTTCAAATGTTCAAATGTGACATTGTGATTATGAAACCAGTTCCAAAATTCGACAAATTACACCTTCAAAGACCCACTGAATATTCTACAGATTTTCTCCAAGTGGCGCATCCACCATTTTTCACCGTTTCTTCAATCATCTTCTATAGATGTCCTGGTGTCTTTATATGTTGAAATGTAACATTGTTACAATTAAGAGAGCTCCGAAATTCGACAAATTACACCCTCAAAGGCCGACTGAATATTCTACAGATTTTCTCCAAGTGGCACATCCACCATTTTTCACCGCTTCTTCAATCATCCCCTATAGATGTCCTGGTGTCTTTATATGTTGAAATGTAACATTGTTACAATGAAGAGAGCTCCGAAATTCGACAAATGACACCCTCAAAGGCCGACTGAATATTTTACAGTTTTTTTTTCAGGTGGCGCATCCACCATTTTTCACCGTTTTAAATGTTCAAATGTGACATGAAAACAGTTCCGAAATTCGACAAATTACCCTTTCAAAGACCCACTGAATATTTTACAGATTTTCTCCAAGTGGCGCATCCACCATTTTTCACCGTTCCTCAATCATCCGCTATAGATGTCCTGGTGTTTTTATATGTTGAAATGTAACATTGTTACAATGAAGATAGCTCTGAAATTCGACAAATTACACCCTCAAAGGGCGACTACAAATTTTCTCCAAGTGGCGCATCCATCATGTTTCACCGACCGATTTTTATGATTTTTTTTGTATATTTGGTAAGGATGAGAATAGGTCGTAAAGTATTTTTCACAAGGACATGGGAGCCCAGGGACCCCCTTGGGCTGAACCGATTTTTATATTCTTTGATTTGTCTCCGCCCCGAATAGCAGAATAACTATTAAAACATGGACATGGGGGCCCAGGGGGGGGGCCCTTCGGTTTATAACTCAAGAACGGCTGGACCGATTTTTATGTTCTTTGATATGTTGGATTAGGAGTAAACTCCAAAGTTTCACTTCGTTTGCGCGTGGACTCCACACACATTTTTTGATGATATCTCGAGAACGGATTGACTGATTTTTTTCGGGAGCGAATAACTATACTAAAAAAAAAAAAAACCCATACATTTTATACGGAAAAACATGGCGTTGCATGCTGGTTCCGGTAATGCCACTAGATGGCGTTGTGTTCATTATCTTTATTATTATTATTATTTATTATTATTTATCTTTAAATTCATTATCTTAAAAAAAACTGAATTTAATTCAGCTAATAAGTTAACACAACATTTCTTGATTCTGAGGCGGTACAAAGTTCGTCGGGTCAGCTAGTTTCTTTATATACAATGTTTTGCGTAAACACTCCATTATTGTGCGGTATAAGATGCCCCTGATCAAATTGCTCGGTAACGTAGAAATGGAGACCATCGAATGTACGAACTCTACTTGCAGCCACGTACAGTGGACCATGTCCGAAAACAGATTGTGGTATATTAAAATCCCAACCTTATCAAAGATTTACCTTTAGGATTTATTAATGGTCATAGCGAATGCTAACATGATTATAAATTGGGTTCGCCTCAAGGAAAATGGCAATAATGTACAAGAATACGTCATAAGAATTCGCAATCAATTGTATTTTGATGCAATCGTTTAACATGCATTCTTGTACCATTCACTAATGCATTACCCGTATTTAAATTTAGTATTAGTAAAACAATTGCATTTTCTGTCAGCCACCAATTTATGTGGAGGGAATCCAGTGGGAGATAATGAATTTAAAAATTCAATCGGAAATTGATTTCGTTCGAATTCATCATCTGTTAAACAGAACACACCGTAAAATTTCTGAAGACAGAAATGGATCGACAATATTACCATAAGTATTTGTAATTATAAAACCTGTGCCTAATAAATGATGTGGAATTTCAATTTTGTCTGAACCAAATTGTGAAAAAAATGTCATATTGCCAGCACCAAGGTTTTTAAGAAAATTAACAAATTTAATTTCAAGTGGTAAAGCTCTCATATTTTGTGATAACGTGTATTTGTGGCTTGAAGGAAAATTTGACCAAGATTTAGCATGAAGAATAACTGGCAATGTTTGCCGATGCTACATAATAAAGTGGTTTTCCCACCAAAAAATATTTCTCTGTTTTTATTTATAGCAATATTACGTAATAATTTATTTATTAACTTTAAAACAATAAGTGGGCACATTGACACTTCGTCGATGATAATAAATTAATGATGCAGCACTAATATCAATAGCGTGGTTACTGTTGGCTTCGATATTTGAAACCGATGTTTCTACACATGGTATTGGAATTTTAAAAAAACATTATGTAAAGTTTTCCCTCCAGGCAATAATGTAAAATCAATTCCACTATACGCAATGATAACATCTAGAGGTAAATGTCTTAAGTTCCCTACACCACTTGCTCACCCAACCTCAGGGGAGGGGCCAAGTTATATTTAGCTGTGTTCTCCAGCTTCTCACTTAAAACGATTCACGCTCATTTCAATCGGTGAATGTAACCTGTGAAATTTTTGAAAATGAAAAGTAATCTAGGCCTAGATCTTATCAGTGTCTTTCATTTAAAAAACAATTATAAAAATCGGTGCAGTACACACTGCTTTATTTGGTCCGAATAGATTATCAAACATAATCGTTGAAACGGTCCATCAGCGAAAAAAAAAGTCCCTTGTACTAAATTTTACTAACTACAATTTTTATCTAAACAACATTCCCCAAGAACTAAGTATTCACTAAGTCGTGTGCAATAAACTCTTGTAAACAGATTTTCTATTATATATTTCAATTTTTTATAAAAAGAAACAAAATTTAGTCTTCGTTATTGGTCGCTAGAAACTATTCCAAGCGAGCATCGATCGCTAAACCAGCTCTGGCCAAGATATGTCAGAAATTGACAAGTTGTATTCCAACTGGAATATCGATGCGCGAATGAGAGAACCGTGCAGGTTAGTATTTATGCTGTGGTTGGAACAAACACGCAACAATAAAATTAAAAATAAAAAATAAAATAAGTTTTAACAAATTTTAAGAAAATGATAAAAGAGCTTGCTGCGAAGAGCGTTGTTTTCGGTTCGACGTCAAGACAGTAAGGGTCGATCGATTGCATCTCCCAGCCTGATATTCTTCGATCTCCCGATCCGGTAGGTAATCCGAATTTCTCCATTGTGTATTACAGGTTCTGTCTTCAACGGCGAATTAAAATATGGTCGAAAATTGGTGGTCACTTACCGAGGATGTATTTCGTACTTATTTTGCGGAAAACGCAAGTTCCAATAAAGCTTCCAGTCTTTGAAACTCGTATGTTGAAATCAGTGCTTTTGTTGAAGCAACATTTTAATCTGTATAAGCAAGTTTGTTATGTACTGGTGTTGCAGCAATCTTGCAGAAATGTCGAAGTTTCCGCCTTTTGCAAAGTTGATGCAATATTTTAACAATATATTGCAACAGTATCGCTGAAACGTATGTAAATGCAATAAGAATGGAAGAAAACTATACATTAAAAAATATATTTACATATTTATTTTTCAACTGAGGTACATTTATGTATAAATTAGTATCAATATAGAAAAACAGATAAATAAAAAGAGTGAATGTAATTAATTATGGTTCTAAATACCAAAATCAATAAACCATACATCATAGAAAAAAAAAATGTTTTTTATTTTTTATGTTTACCCAAGCTAGAATTTGGGCATTTTTTTCATCATTACAATCTCAGAATTCAAGAGAAAAAAGACAATCGGAAGTCTATAGTGGAAGATTGAAGAAAGGGTGAAAAATGGTAAATGCGTCACTTGAAAAAAAAAAAGAAATTGTAAAAATTTAGCTTTTTTTTGAGGGCTGAAATTTGTCAAATGTGGGCATTCTTTTCGTCATTACAATGTCACATTTGAACAGATATAGACACCCGGAAGTCTATAGGAGAATATTTTAGAAAGGGTGAAAAATGGTGGATGCCTCGCTTAAAAAAATAGTATAAAATTCAGCCTCTCTTTGAGGGTGTATTCTGTGAAATTTGAGCATTTCTTTCATCATTACAATCTCACAATTGAAGAGAAAAAGACACCCGGAAGTCTATAGAGTAAGATTGAAGAAAGGGTGAAAAATGGTAGATGCGCCACTTGAAAAAAAAAAAAATGTAAAAATTCAGACTTTCTTTGAGGACTGAAATTTGTCGAATTTGGGCATCGTTTTCGTCATTACAGTGTCACATTTGAACAGATATAGACACCCGGAAATTTATAGGAGAATATTTCAGAACGGGTGAAAAATGGTGAATGCGTCGCTAAAAAAAAATTCTAAAAATTCTGCCTGCTTTTGAGGATGTATTCTGTGAAATTTTGGCAATTTTTTCATCATTACAATCTCACAATTGAAGAGAAAAAGACACCCGGAAGTCTATAGAGAAAGATTGAAGAAAGGGTGAAAAATGGTAGATGCGCCACTTGAAAAAAACATTGTAAAAATTCAGCCTTTCTTTGAGGGCTAAAATTTCTCGAATTTGGGCATCGTTTTCGTCATAACAATGTCACATTTGAACAAATATAGACACCCGGAAATCTATAGGAGAATATTTTAGAAAGGGTGAAAAATGGTGGATGCCTCGCTTAAAAAAATAGTATAAAATTCAGCCTCCCTTTGAGGGTGTATTCTGTGAAATTTGGGCATTTTTTTCATCATTACAATCTCACAATTGAGAGAAAAAGACACCCGGAAGTCTATAGAGTAAGATTGAAGAAAGGGTGAAAAATGGTAGATGCGCCACTTGAAAAAAATAAATGTAAAAATTCAGCCTTTCTTTGAGGGCTGAAATTTGTCGAATTTGGGCATCGTTTTCGTCATTACAGTGTCACATTTGAACAGATATACACACCCGGAAATTTATAGGAGAATATTTCAGAAAGGGTGAAAAATGATGAATGCGTCGCTAAAAAAAATGTAAAAAATTCTGCCTGCTTTTGAGGATGTATTCTGTGAAATTTGGTCATTTTTGTTATTCCTATAGCGCACGAGGTGAGCTATAGGAATAACAGTTATTTTTACTATATCTTATGTTTTTTTTTTGCAATCTATCTGCAATATTTCAGTAAAAATCAATATGCAATATTTCAGCAATATATTATTTTCGACACATTTGAAATCTCAAGATATATTACCTCAGCAATATTGTTGCAATATTATTTATGCAAGTGACAGATTGTAACATTACAGAAAGATTGTAGTAATGTTTTGCGCTGTGTGGGTACTTACGCCGCCACTAAGACATCCTAGCTGGTTGCCAACCAAAAAATCAATGCTTGTCTTCAGATCAATAAATCCTTCTACAATTCATATTAATATTTATTATTAGTTTTGAATGAAGTTTTTTTTTTAATTTGTTACACACATTATTACATGAATTCAAAATCAAGTATAAGTCTTTAACGGACTAGTCAGGGAAAGTAAGTTTCTCTGTGCGTACATAAGCAGGAAAACGTTGTTTCAATGACGATTTCTGTAAATTTCGATTTTTTTTTTGTGGCAGCAAACTTTATTATCTACTTTTACCACAGCAATATTTCTTTCAGTAGCCGAAATAGCTCAGTTGGGAGAGCGTTAGACTGAAGATCTAAAGGTCCCCGGTTCAATCCCGGGTTTCGGCAATTACTTTTATTTTTGTTAATAAATAGGTCAAAGTTACCTCATAGCACGGTGGTGGTCAACTAATTAAATGGAAAACATATTGTGATGCTATCCTTAATGAAATGACTATGTTTACCTAATTGAGTATCGATTTCCTAATTAAACTAGAATGTATTAACAAACCATGTCATTTCAATTTACTTTTGTCACCGAATTAAGAGTTAAATGAGTCCTCAAAAGTACGAATTTTGTGATTGTTTGGTATGCATACTACGTTCAGAATACGATTTTACCCAATATTTGTTCCCACTCCAATATTTTTGTCCTCATCGAAGATTTCATTTTTCCAGGATTCCCGAATTTAACATCATCAAAGTGCATTCAATTTTCCTCACATTTGTTATAATAATCCATTTTGTTCTTGCCATATTCTCTTACATCTTTCAAATACCTCAAGTTTGTCAAAACGACCAATCATCTTGCATTATGTTAATTTCTGACCTAATCTTTCTAATAGGTGGCACGGTATTATATCTAATTCTTTTACGCAGCACCAGCACTTACAAAGAAGAACTGAACTCTTGGTGTCTTTTATTCGAAAATCGTAAAACCTTCAATCTCAGGACCATCATAGATAGACAAGATAAAACATTTCAGTTTTACAGACACTTATTCGTTATCGCCTTTGTGATAACTGCTGGTTTCGTTATCGCCTGGTCTATGTACCCTTATGACAATCTACCCTGGGGTTTCTTGAGAAAATCTGCTCTTGGAACTATGTTTGTTTATCACTCTTTAGGCACAGTGGAATTACTTCAAAGAATTCATCTAATTGGAACCGTTCTTAGAGCTGTTGAAACTCGTTTGATTTCTTCGAAAAGAGGATTTTTTTTAAAAGTGCATTTGGAAAAGTATCAGCGTTTAATTTCTTATATCCACGGGAATGTTAATATGTTGATGACAACTTTGTCCTCTCTGTTGTTCTTATGGACTATTGTAGCGATTGTTTCTTTGATTTTTAATACTTTTATTCTGATAAAGTATGTTGATTATGGTACTAAGAACATGGTGCTGCTTAACATAAGATGTGCTTTTACGACCATAGGGATCATCGCTGTTCTCACCGCATGTGAGGAGAAAATAAACAGAAAAGTAAGAAAGATTTATAATTTATGTAGATATTATGTGAGACGTCCTTCTGTATCGGTGTTAATCAAAGTGGAACTAAAAATTAATAGTATTACTTATAATTAAAAATTACAGCCTTTCCCTACGACACAAGATAATTTCAATTTGATCTAATATTGTCATTTCATTGTAGACTAACGACATCCTGTCATTCTTATTTAGTTACCCTGTTAGTAAATTGACACCTTTGGAGGCCACGCAGGTACTGATTAAAACAACGTTTACATTGTTTTTTTACTATCTACCTTCTTTTTAGTTAGAACTTTTACTAACAACACTAATCATTCAAAGACCTATTCTACAGGTTTCAGGTATTTTCACAATAGGAACTAGACTTTTAGCTTCGGTGAGTTCAATGGGTTATATGAAGTTAATAATGGATGAAGTGGGATCAAAGATAAAGAAATTGGGGGACAGAAACAAGAGAACTACGAATTGAATTGCTATTTTTGGAGAAGACATACCTATATCTTACATTAATTAACAAATAAGTTTAAAATATTTTTACTACATTTATAAACCTTTCTGTTACAGATTTCTGGAACGGTAGTTACATATGTGCTGGTAGCATTGCAATTCCAAGGGTCTTGGATTAAATAGATCTGGTATGAATCCCATTAAGAACTTTTATGGACCTTACCTACGAGACAGACGCTAATTTCTGTTGTGCCACTGCACTGTGTCAGTTTTGTTGTTGAAAAATAAAGTTACTACAATATGAGGACAGAGGAGTTAAGGCAGGCTTGAATTAATGTGAGATATGTATAAATCTCCTCATAAGTTAGTAAACAGTGACTGGCCTATAATTCTTTTAAAACGATATTCCATTGATTTGATCCCTGCATCTCAAATACCGCCCACATGTAGGGAACGAAGGGTTATGAAATGCCAATTAACATTTTTCTCAGCACAATCAGTAATAAAATTTTGAAACGGATCTGACTTTATAACTTGGTGATGAATGAATCTCAATTCCTTAAAGGGGCATCAACCTTTTAAAGGCTCCAATAAATGATGATGGCCCTGATGATGATTATGGACCTTTATCCACCACATTTCCCCTCTCTTATTGAAATAGGTCTGGCCTATTCGACGCCACAAATGCGAAATGGCCTTGCGAGATTTATTTTTGCATCAGGTAAATTTTCCATAATCTTTTCATATGTGAAAATTTTTTGTCTAATGGCGGCTATAGTAGCTTGAGGTTCAGCGCAAAAATGACGCATGTGTTCTTGTTCGACAATTAATTTTGCAATATGATGCATTTTTTATTTATTTTTTGTGGTGTAAATATACAAAATGTTTTGTTTTGCCACAGAAATGTTGGACCATTTAAACATGATTTATTATCGATTAATTGTTTAGGAGCCTAACACAATTGTGGAATCGTTGTTAATTTCGTAGTTCAGACTTTTCATTAGAGTTTTGATTGGAGCAACTCTAGATTTAGAAGTGCGTATTGTGATAACCCCTCTTTTACATTACCGCCACTTTTTGAATTTGAATATAAAATGAAACGTCAATGATGTCAACAACGTCAAATTTGAAAATTTGAAACAAACCGCGAACTTTAACTTTTTCGCCACTGATCGTCAGACAATGAAAGAAAAAGCAGAACCCTACGTTGTGCACAAAGCAGTGGCGGGATATTCAAACTTCCCCTGAAGAACAAACCTTAGGTTCTTTGAATACATGGCGAGAGTTAATCAGGAGTGGAGCGTAAATTAATAACACAAAAATTATGGTTTTAAATGTTTATTAGTTTTTAGACATTTTGTGTATTTGAGTTTTTGTGATTTGTGATTTGTGATTCGATGCAAATTTGATCGAAAGACTAAAGCGAACAAGACAAATGTCTTTAATTGGGACAAGATTGTAGAAAATTCGCTATCATGGAAATTATATTAAATTATTTTACTGGGATAGAATTTTTCTGGTTCTGCTTAGTTTCCTTTTTTTCTTTAAGGCTTGTCCAATCCAAGTCCAAGTTCACAAAACCTATCTCGAGTACTCAGTACTTGTGAAGCAAGCAATAAGTAGCCCGAAAACAACGTTGCGAACTCCAACCTAGTTTTGGCTCAGAAGTTAACAGTAACTCCAACTCGGAATAACGCTGCAGCCCGAGAGGAGAATCAAGCGAGTTCAAAAATGACCCCAGAGTACATTTTCTCCCGATTAGGACCGTATAAAATCTCGAAATCAGCATGCAACACAAACCACGAAAATGAATGCTATTTGGTCTATCTGTTGATTCGATACATATATGGACAAATACAATTAATAATATAAGTTTTTCTTTGGAAGCCATTTCTAAACGAGCGCGACGCAACGATATCTAGAGGGCGCAAACCCAACGAGACGCAACGAAACTACAACATGTACAAAGCAAAACACTAGATACCGAAATTTGGATTCCCGGTGTCTAAACTAGCTAGATATCTATAAACAAGAAGAATGTTCTTAAGTCAAAGAACACTTCTGCCATCATCAGCCCTTAAAGAATATAAAAAATAATGACATTGACGTAATTTTGAATTAAAAAAAAAATTAAATGTACTCTGGGGTCATTTTTGAACTCGCTTGATTCTCCTCCCGAGCTGCAGCGTTATTCCGAGTTGGAATTTAATTTAATTCAAAATTACGTCAATGTCATAATTTTTTATATTCTTTAAGGGCTGATGATAATATACGACTTAGATATATTTAAATTTTAATTTAGCTAGATATCGTAACATGCAAACGGCGGAATCGGAAATCGCGGGCGGGCGCAACATAGCATAAAAAAAAACACACACAAACAAGAACTACAACATTGGGCGTGGCGCTTTGCCACTTTTTGCCCTTCTGTTGTATTCAGTTCTTGGTGTTGGTTGAAGTGAACAAAGACAAAATAGCTTTTAAAGTTACCGCAAGCTGCTGTCGTCTTCATACAGGTACTTATTTAACGATTTATCCAGGTTTGAATAGCAATAGTGGATATTATTTAAACAAAGGCTAGTGATTAAACAAGATCTGACAAACAAAGGGCTGACGCCGACAAAAGATGGCCGGACAACGGTAGAATTGAAAGAGATTCCGATTCGAGCAGTTGAGCCGAGCGGACGTCTTTTGCGGCGCTCGAAAAGATAAGCGGGTGAAAAAGTGAAAAACAAATAGAATGAAAAAAGTGGTAGTGAGAGCGAGAGAGAAGAAGATTACAAAAGAAAAAGATAAGAAGGACGAGAATCAGAAGACCCTTTTAGGAAAAGTAAGAAGTTTCAAATATCACCGGTTAAAAAGGCAATGGATGAGGAAATTAAAGAGATGCTGAGATGAGCCGGGAACTGAAACAGTAGAAAATTATGATGCGTGAAAAGGAAGAAAAATGGGAAAGAGAAAAGATGGAACTAAAAGAAAAAAATGAAAAAAAAAAGAGTGAGAAAAAAGAACTTTGTAGTAACGGGATTGGACGAAGAGGAATGCGAGAGCGAGAAAAAAACTGGAAAAATGGATGAAGGTGGAATTAGAGGTAGAAGTGACTGTGAGAGAGATGCACAAAATAAATGGAGGAAAAATGATTGTGGCGGAACTTGGGAGCTGGGGGGAAAAGAGGAAAGTTATGGAAAATAAAAGAAAACTAAGAGAAAAAAAAAACGGAAAGAGAGTATACATAGAAGATGATCTGACAAAGAAGGAAAGAGATATACAGAAGGAATTAAGATCGATAGCCAAAGAAGAGCGACAAAAAGGACAGCGGGTGAAAGTGGGTTATAAAAAGATATGGATAGAGGGAAAAGGGCTTAGGTGGGACGAAGAAATAGGGGAGTTAGATACAGAAAATTTTTGAATAAGAGCACAAGAAAAAGACGACAAGGCAGAAAAGGAAAAACGAATACGAAGAGGAAAAAAGGAGAAAAGAAGCAAATAAGAATAGTATTCTGGAACGTAGCGGGAATAAAAAACAAAGAGAATGAATTTTGGGAGTATTTGAGAGCATTTGACGTAGTGGGAATGGTAGAAACGTGGGTCGAAGAAAAGAGGTGGGAAAAATTGGAAAAGAGAATGTCGAAAGAGTTTAAATGGAAATGTCAATATGCAGAGAGGGAAAGGAAGAAAGGGAGAGCTAAAGGTGGGATAATAATGGGGGTGAAAGAGGGACTGGAAGGAGAAAATGGAACTGAAGCAAAAGAAGAAAGAGGGATTATGGAAAGAACGATGAAAAGTAAACAGAGAAAATGGAAAATTGTAACAGTGTACAGCAGAAGTATGAAGGAAACGAAGAGAATAATAGAAGAGCGAGTAAAAGAGCAAGAAGAAGGAACTTTGGTGATTGGGGGGGATTTTAATCCAAGAATTGGGGGAAAAGGAAGACGGATAGAAGAGGAACAAGAAACAATAGAAGGAAGATCAACAAAAGATGGAACAGAAAACGCAGATGGGAGAGTACTGATTAGCTTAGTAGAAGAAAGAGGGCGGGACATACTTAATGGGAACTGCACAGGAGATGAGAAAGGGGAGTAAACGTATATTGGATCAAGAGGGGAGACAGTTATTGACTATGTTATGGTAAATGAAGAAGCATGGGATGAAATAGAGAATTTCAAGGTGGGAGAAAGAATGGAGTCGGACCATATGCCTTTAGAAGTGAAGAGAAAAGGAAGAGAGAAAGATAGAGGAAGTGTGAATGAGTTTAAAAGAAAAATTGTGAAGAATATTTGGACGGAAGAAGGAAAATAAAATTATAGAGCAAGACTTAGGGAGGCAAAATACGAAGAAGCAGAGATAAACGAAAAGATGAAGGAACTGAGCGATAACATAAGAAACGCAACAGAAAAAAAAGAGAAAATGGGGCTGTGGAAGAACGAGTGGTGGGATAAAGAAAGCAGGGAAAGGAAGCAGGAAGCAAGAAAGAAACTAAGAAATTGCAAAAAAAAGAAAAAGCAACCAAGGAAGAGTACAAGAGAGCACGCAATAGGTACCATTTAGTATGCAAAGAGAAGAAGCAAAAGAAACGGATGGAAGAAGAGCTAAAGATGAAGGGTATAAAGACGAAAGAAGAGGTGTGGTGATACATAAATAAGGAAAGAAAGAAAAAGAGAGAGAGAAAGAGTGAGTGATGGAATTACTATGGAGGAATGGAGCGAGTACTTCAGTGAGCTGCTGGGGGGTGATGAAAACAGGCAAGAAAAGGAAAAGAGACAACAAAGAGTGGAAAAAATAGAAGAGATAACAAGAGGAGAACTAGAGCAACAACTAAGAAAACTGAAAAGGAAAAAGACACGGGGGAGGGATGGTATACAGAATGAAGCGTGGATATATGGAACGGAAAGGGAAGTTGACAGGTTGTTAGAGATAATGAATGGATTGCGGAAGGGAGAGGGATTCCCCCAAGAGTGGAAGGAGGGGATAATATGCACCATATAAAAGAAAGGAGAAAAGGATACAGTCAGTAATTATAGGGGGATCACTCTCCTAAATACAGCATATAAGGTATACGCGATGATTGTGGAAGAGCGGCTGATGAAGGAAATGAATGAGAGGGGGGGTGTTACCAGACGGACAGGCGGGATTTAGGAAAGGTAGAGGGACCATGGAGAATGTATATATCTTGAATCACATAGCAGGAAATGAGATAAAAAAGAGGGGTGGCAAAATATATGCATTCTTTGTGGACCTGAAGCGGCTTTTGATAATGTGGAAAGAGATTTACTGTGAGAATGCTTGAGAAAGAGAGGAATAAATGAGCATCTGGTAACAAAAATAGAAGAGATTGTGATAATCCCCCCTTTACATTACCGCCACATTTTGAATTTGAGCATGAAATGAAATGTCACTGACGTCACCAAACGTCAAATTTGAAAATTTGAAACAAACCGCGAAATTGAAAAGGTTGACCAGTGATCGTCAGACAATGAAAGAAGAAGCAGTTTTAGTCGGTTTGTGCTTTTGAGTTTTATGATCTCGTACTGTAGTTAACAATTTCTAGTGTCTTCGTATCTAGTTGGTGACCATGCAAATTTGAA
Organism: Diaperis boleti; assembly: GCA_963583935.1. NCBI lineage: Eukaryota > Metazoa > Arthropoda > Insecta > Coleoptera > Tenebrionidae > Diaperis > Diaperis boleti. The sequence continues at coordinate 76,935,306 of OY757242.1, read as the reverse complement.
GATTTTAACAATTAACAATTTAGTTCTTCAGAAAATAGTAAACAAGACTACAATTTAACAATGCTTGTGTACATGATGAGTGAGGTTAAGTCAGCCAATTTCATTCCACTATGAGCTTTTGTGGTTTACAGAAATTTACAACAGACAGGTACAATAAAATATCTGAGAGGGAAACACAAGAATATTGAATCGCGTGGAGTTATCTAAGTTGGGTGCCTGTAAGTCGGAAAGTGGTGGACCACATGTTGATCCAATGGAAAGGCTAAAGCGATGTGAACAAGACAATTGTCTCTCAGTGAAGCCAGAATTGTAGAGAGTTTACTATCATGCGGGCAAAACTTGCACATCCAACGGACCAGGAGAAATGGGTTTATTACGGAATTTTCCTAGACATAGTTATGTTGGTCTTTTTCTAAGCCTTGTCCAAACCAAGTCCAAGTTAGCGGCATTTCCCTCGGGGACTATTCTTTTAGTTATTTAGTATTTTAAATATTAGTGAAGCAAGCAATTTGTCAGTAGCCCGCAAACAGTGCTGCAACTTTGACTTCGTAGGTTCAAGGAATTAGTAGCAACTCCCTTTTTCTGGGTCTCTATACCCAAAGAGAAAATGGGCATAGGTATCGCCGAAAGTAGGGCCACCTAACTCCTCCTAACAGCAGCCTGCAACGCGGACCACGAACTGAACACTATTTGGTCGGTCTGTTGTCTCGAAACATGTACGAACACACAACATAATAATAAAATATACAGGACGCAACGATTTCTTTGAAAGTCATTTGAAAACAGGACGCAACGCGATGACACCCAGCGATGCAACACCTAACGAGGCGCAACAAAGCTACGAACATGCATCAATAAACTACACTAAGTACCGAATTTTGGCCGGTGTCGAAAATAGCTGGATGTCCGCTACAAGCGAATGACGAGACCTTACAAGTGGGCGTAAAACAACGATAAGGCACCTTTCAGACCCCCGACATTCAGGTGTGACATTTTGCCAGCTTTTACCTTTTGTCTTCAGGTCTTACTGAGCGTTGGTTAATTCAAGTCAACAACCAAAATAGCTTTGTAACAACCGCAAGCTGCTGTCGGTCTCATAACGAAAGACAGGTAGTTATTAAAGAATTTATCTGAGTGGCAATCTAGTTAATTTAAATTAGAGAATCCTTTTGTTTTGACTGGAACGCGACTGGGGCTCGGACTCGGTAACTAGAAGTCGACAATACATTTGAACTTTCTGAAATTGACAACAATAACTAAAAACAAATTACAACAACGATTTTAGCAAGTTATTCGGGGTGCCTGTGACTCATCAGCTTGGTAATTTATGCCACTGCAGAGAAAAGAAGGGATGAAGGACACTGATACGAAATTCCTGGGTCCACGGAATACTTCCAGTAGCAATAGTGAACATTATTTTAAACAAAGGCTAGCATTCTTTACAAGACATGTAGGTGCAAAGTAGGAACGACTCCATTTTCAAGATGGCGAGTTTTATGACGTCCTAGCGCCCAAATGGCGAGCTAACGGTAAAATATGCATGTCTTTTATCTAGGAGTCTCTGGTATGCACGTGGAACAAACGCCGGTCAATTTCAAGGCATCCTTGTTATATCGAGAATGGCAAAAAGAAATAGATAGAATAAAGGTTAGTCGCAGGGCGACACTACACACACAATCGTTACTTGAAAATTTAACCGATCCTTCTGGTAACGTGAAATTTCGGCAATGCAATTTAAACATTGAACACCCTCAACTTTAAAAACAGGAGAACTCATAGTGGAATGAAATCAGATACAAACAAAGAGTCAAGCGTTAGTTACGTCTTGCTGCTTCTAACGTTAAAAATGGAATGGCTTCTCTCTGTGCAATGGCGGCCGGTTCCCCTTTCACCTAGCAGGGAGGCAGGGTGGGAAGGAATAAAAGCTGCTAGTTATTATGTTGAATTATTGATTTATTTAGTTTTATGTATTATATTATATTTTATTTTATTTGAGTTATGGGAAATGTATCGGATACTTTATGAACCTGTAAAGGTAATAAATATACATACTACTACTACGGTAAAATTGAAAGATTTTATCTAAGAATTTCTAGTATGCACGTGGAAGAATTTCCTTACGGTGGGTAGGACAAAAAAAATAGATAGAATAAAAAGTTACCTGTAAATACTTCTGTCGGCACGACACACGCGATTTTTAATTGAACTTTAACCGGACCTTTTTATAACGTAAATTTTCGACAATGCAATTAAAGTCGGCCACAGACTATGTGCACACGTGCGCGCACGTACGGACATATAGGGCATTTGCGTATATGTGCACATAGTGTGTATGGTTCCACGTATCTCTTTGATGTGTGCTTCGTTTACCGACTTCACATCTAGGCGCATTTCGGAAACTAAACGCACATCAAAGAAATGTCTTTGATGTGTGCTTCGTTTACCGACTTCCATCCGAACGTCCACGCATGCCACATCTAGGCGCATTTTGTGATACGTGGTACCATATACACTATGTGCACATATACGCACATGCCTCATATGTGCGTACGTGCGCGCACGTGTGCACATAGTCTGTGGCCGGTTTTACACATGAAACACATGCAACTCTAAAAACATGAGAACTCGTAGTGGAATAAAATCAGATAAAAACAAAAATTAAGCGTTAGTTACAAAAAGACGACCATGTAATGGCCGCCGGTCCTCCTTCCTCCAAAGGGAAGGCTCCTTCTATATTCCAATCCTACCTCCCTCTACCGCCCAGTACAAGCGCCATCTCTGTGTCGCGCTTCAAATAGCTACTTGATAAATATACAAGCTCCATTTGTGTAATTCTATTTGAGTTGGGTTTTGAACACCTATAACACAAAGAGGAATTGATTTTCTAAATGATCTGGTAATTTTTTATCCCATTCGCGATCAAGTTTCCAAAGTTGAAAGAAAACTTGAGCACCGATTAATGACTTAATTAACAAGTATTTACAGGTAACCTTTTTTATTTTATCAATTTTTTTTCTGTGATACTCAACATAATGAGATGGCCCTGAATTGACCGGAGTTTGTTCCACGTGCATACTAGAAACTCCTAGATAAAGCCTTTTCAATTTTACCGTTGTCCGGCCACCCTTTGTCAGCATCACTAATAAAATGGCCGCCAGGGTGGAAAGCTATTAGTCACCCCTTTGTTGTTAGATCTAGCTTAAATAATATCCACTATTGCTATTCAAACCTGGATAAATCATTGAAGCATTGCAGCTTGCGGTCAGTTAAAAGCTATTTTGTCTCTGTTGACTTAAATTAACCAACACTAAGGGCCGGTTTTTTAATTGTTGGTTAAAGTTAAACCTCTAGTTAAACTAAAAATGCAGCATTTTGATTGGTTAAATTGCAAAAATTTGTATAGAAACCTACTAACTAGAGGTAAACCAACGATTGAAAAACCGGCCCTAAGTAAGAACTGAATACAGAAGGCAAATAGCGGCAAAGCGCCACGCCTCATGCTGGGGTTCTGCATGTAAACGATATCTAGCTAGTTTAGACACCGGGAAGCCAAATTTATTATTGTATATTTTATTATGTTTGTCCGTACATGTGTCGAGGCAACAGGCAGACAAAATAGCTTTTTTTTTTATTTGTCCTTTCCTCATGTGGGAGTTGGGAGTTATGTAGGGTCCTTCCCTAGGATCGTCATGGGACCGTGAACGTTGTAATTCGGGGGGCGTGCCGGCCCTGGCATCCGCGTTGACCCGGAGGTTTGGACCACTGCAATGCTCGCTGATCTCGTTTTTTTTCTCGCTTCAGTTTGCTTAACAAATCCTGGACTCCCAGATTAACATTGCATTAACAAGTACATGGGAACTAAACTGACTAAAGTCATTTATAAACCTTTCAGTTAGCTCTCGCCATGTATCCAAAGAATCTAAGGTTTGTTTCGTTTGGGTAAGTTTGAATGTCCCGCCATTGCTTGTCTTGTCAAAAAAATAACACAACGTAGTTTGTTTGTTTCAAATTTTCAAATTTAACGTTTGGTGACGTCATTGACATTTCATTTCCTGTTCAAATTCAAAAAGTGGCGGTAATGTAAAGGGGGGGTTATCACAGTTGAATGATGATCTCAATATTTATTTATCCCACACTGCATTTTTTTACTCCAACACTACTACTAACAAACTAAGAGGTAGGAGTAACCAACTCAGTAAACTGAACAATAATATTAAATTGTTATAAAATTAAAAACTAGTTCTAGATATTATTATAATTCTACTATTGCAACAACCCGGCCTTAGACTATAGAAATAATCAAACCTTTAAAGTTATTATAGTATAATCTTAATTTATAGACTAATAGGTGAGCAAACACATCTTCCCAATTGACAGTTTCCATTCATATTTACCGCTTTGGAACAATAAACCCCGCACAATATTTCAAGGGGACAAGGATTATCCGTACAGGTCTTTACATCACAACCATCTGAAAGAATATTAACTGTAGCTTACTGATATTTATACATTTTACTTACATTTAGCTGCAGATTTTAAAATGTCATTAGTCCCTATATTGGTAGGAGGAAGATTGTCCCAAATATCGCCGACATTGATATCAAATGCGGCTGTAAAACTTACAGCCAGTACAAACGAGAATACTGCAACGATTTTCATTGTAAATTTTGTGGTGTTTGTGAGCAAGTATGTAGATGTATTTCAGTACTGTTACCACTTTTTGTTATCTTTCAAGAGTCGATAGATCAGATTGTTGTTATCTGTACAGGTGTAAAAATTTCTCATTACAAATATGTTATATCAGTTTTGGAGATGCCACGGTAATCAAAGGAAAAAAATGTTTGTGGAATCCACGCACGAATGAAGAGAAACTTTTGGATTTTCATTGCTCGGTACGACAAATTTTGGTTGCCGGCGTTCTCTGTTATTGTCGTTGCCCTGTACCAAGCCCCCCCTGGGCCGCCCCAATCGTCCGATAAAAGTGTACAAATTATTTTGGTAGTTATTTGGGCGGACATGTTGTATCGTGTCGCTACAGTCGCGAATTAAGTTTACCCCGTGCCAAAAATCTTATAGCGTCGTATAAGAAGTTTCACATCAAAAAATGTATAATATCATAATGGTCATAAAATTCTACGTCTCTCGACACATTGGTAGCAAACTTTTTTTAATTCCATAAATAGCGTAAATTTGGAACCTTGGACTATAAACGTAAAATTGTAGAATCATTAAGGATTTTTGCGTTAATAATAGCTGCAGTTGAGAATGAAAAATGCGTTTATTGTTAAAACAGTTACAGTAATTGCGCAATAAATAAATAGGGACACACATTTGCACTTAATCAGTCTTTACAGAATGGAATTCTTTATACAGGTAGATGGGAATTCATCTTCAATTTCTTATCACACTTGCAGCCACATTTCTCCAACGAAAAACTGGTAGTTCGGCCGCAAAGATGTTGACAGCTAACGAGTTTTGGGCATAAATTCGACCTAATGCCTGGAAAAAAAAAGAATTCAACTACGTACTAAGCTAATTCGTCATTGGACTTTAATCGATGATAATAGGTAAACAGTATGTATTTACAAGTTTATTTTTAGTTATGCTTACCATTAATATTTTTATCTCTCGTAGCAGAAACATCGCAGATGGTGCAGCTAATCAGTAGTAATATACTCACAGTTAAAATAATCGTTTTCATGGTTGTTGTGTGGATTGTCTTTAGCGAAATGAAACTGATTCGATATTCCCTGTTATTAATATATGCGCGTATGTTTGCGTAGTGTCATTAAGAGGACATTCGCATAAAACAAAGGGAATTTCTGGTCTATCGTGTTGGGATTTACCGGAGTACAAATTGATGTAGTCTGCTGCATGGAACTAACAAATACAGATGACTCATGAAATTTTGTTGGAGGTACTTACTACACTTTATTGGTAAATTTTTTATGCCATTACTACTGTTTTTTTTTAAGGAATTAAACCTTTGTCTGCAGGAATTACCTACAGGAAGTTTAATTTTCGTCTTCCATAAATCTTTTGTGTAATAAATATGAGTTCAATACGTGGCCAAGATTTGCTTTGATTTTCTAAATATAATTCACTTATAGAAATTGAACAGTCCTTCCTGATTATAAAAATGGACGAAAACCAATTTATTCTCATTTATTCTTTCGTTTTATCGTTTTCTACATAAACATGTTCTATTATTACAAATTCCTACATAAGGAAACATACAACAATCACCACAGTGTCCGTTCATAATACATGGCCGCTTAACACATGACGGATTTACAACACCACCAATAAAGACTGAAATATTTTTTAAATTAATTAACAATATTCAGAAATACCCTTAAATATCTTACCACTTTTGGCTTCCAGATTTTTGCAGGAGACCGAAACAATTAAAACAAGGCTGAAAAGTAGTGCTACAATTTGGAACTTCATTTTCAATTTATCTGATTCTGTAAAAGATGTGTCGTTGTTATATATAATTATAAGTAGGTCGTGGGGGTGTCCTAAAGCTTGCACAATCTTAGGTTTCTTTATCTATGCGTCTTAATTTCTTAGAATATAATCACCACTGTTTATTTGTACAGAAAATTGCAGCTAAAATGAGGAAATGTGTTCACAGTAATATTTTATAATTATAATTGTCTTATGTGTTTCGAAACTGTTTAAATAAAACTAAATATTGCAAAATTAAAAAGGATTGAAGTTAAAAAAATTGCAATAGCTGTTATGAAATTAAAGACCCTAATTGTTTTTATTTTGCTGCCCCCATTGGTAAATACTGCTTATTGGGCTTCTTCAGCCACCATGATAGCTGGAAATTTACTAAGACAAAGTTCGGTCCCAGGACATTATCCTGTGGTTTTATATCTATTTAGCTAATGTGAATCGATCCAGTTTTGTAACCTTCTATGTCTATTTTGCAACATACTTTTATTTTACAACTACATACTATTGAAAAAGCAAAAAAAAAAATTTTATTGCACTAGTTAACAAAACTACTAACAAACGTTAAATATGAAAGTGAAAGGAAATGGATAATTATGAATTTAGCATGGAAACAAGGATTTAGGTAAGTACCACTTTTTATTTTTACATGTAAAGTTCCTGTCTTCAAATCCATTCTCCACCCTGTATATAAAACCTCATGGCCCAAACAATATAATTATATTAATGAGTACCTAAACAAAATAAAACACATGCAATTACATGCAGTCACATTTATTTTCAACACAAACTCCGACAAATGACGAGTGCTGAAGGGTACAGCCAAGATTACACAAGGTTTGGTCGCAGAGCTGTCTTTTAAATCGCGCTACATCTCCTGGAAATTAATTCTTAAAAATGTGTGTTTGTAAAATAGGCGACGTACATACCCATTTTAACTGTGAAACCGAGTGATATGCACAAGAAGAGAACAAGAATCACTTTGAAGATATTCATTTGGAAGGTGGCAGTTCAATGTGACATTGAATTAACGACTCTTATTGGCGCCTTCCGGAGGAAACTGCCTATCTCCGTAGTAGGATGAATAAAACACTTTATAACATTACAAACGAAGAAGTAAACTTGAAAGTATAAAAGACATGTCACCGTAAAAGGCCTGGTAAAAACCTACAAAATTTTAAGATGATAATGTTTTTCTTTAATAATTCTTGTCTATTGGAATTGGAGAAAATTCCAAGTCTTTGAATTTGGATTCTCTTTGAATCAAAGATAAAAACGACCACGCAGTTGTTTATTTTCCTAAAAAGCACAACAAGTGACGAAAAAGTCCCTATCACCCTCATTTTACCCCCCCGTGATGTTGTTCTTTAACTTCCGTCGTAGACTCGGCAACCCACTTAGCTCAGGAGTGTTGGGGGTCTTTGCAGTAAGTTTTTTGTTTATGAAATTAATTGAGAAGCCTATCTTTTGATCATGTGTGTTATGAAGGCTAGTTCGAAGGAAATAAGAACTACTCTTAACTTAACACTGCATATTGAAAGAAACGAAGAAGATTTAAGTTAAGTCGTCTCAGTTGAGAGCTAAACGTTACTTAGTTAGATTGTCTCATCTTGAGAGCTAAAAACGAACTGATTACAATTTGGGGTGCTGGTACCTGACCCATCCCTCGGTACAGATTAGGGTGGGGGGTTGCAAGTACCAACGTGAACAATGTGTGTTTAAAAATTTTTATTGTAACTTTCAATTTAAGAATTAAGACAATAAGTAACAAGTTGTATTATTGTACATATCTATGTATTGTTATCTGTCGTCACCTATTCCTATTCCACTCTCGTTAAAATTGCGACGACGGCACCACATACGGTGATGGCATTGATCTAGAACAGTCCACAGACAGTGAGAACGTTTGGGAATGATTGCTCACATAAGATGCTCTCATCAGTCGAGAAGGTTCTGTCGCGCTGATGTCATACTTCAATCTATACGACGATCGCACAAAGAGGATGATGTCATCCTTCAAGAATATTCGGTGGTCCCGAAAGGATGATCTCATTATTCTCGGAATAGAAGGAATCGAGAACACCAGTAGGGGTATAAGAAGGGAACGAACGACGGAACGGGACAGTGTACTGGAACCATCGTGAACAAGTACCGTGTAAATTTGTACATAGAAAAACGTAAACTTTTAATAAAAGTTGTAACTACAGTGTGCACACGATTTTTTTAAATCCTCGATCCCCCCGGCTCAGGCTCCGTTACAATATGAGGGCATTTAAGGCATTTTTGCTCGTAAATATTAAATTTATCAAAATATTTACATGTATATCTACCCTATTTCAATTGTAAGTAGGTACTGAGAAATGGTTAGTATAATACACTGTTACAGGTCTGTAATTTTTTTCCATTTTTCAGGTTTCTTAAGTTTGCAAATTTCAGGTTTCTTAGGTGTCTCAATTTCGCTCTTCTAAATTTTCCATTTTTTTTTTTCAATTTCCTCAATAACCTTCCCAAAGTTCTCACAGATGTTCTCAAAGGTTTGTCAACTTTTCAGTTTCTTGAACTTTTCACGTTTGCCATTTTTAAGTTTTTTGAACTATTTTATTTTTTATTACTTTAACCGACTTCTCAAAATTCTGATATTTTCAAGTTTCTCAATTCTTCAAGTTTCCGGACCTTCTCAGTTTTCTGTTTCTATGGTTTATTAAATTTTAGACGTTTCGCATATCTCTGGAGTTCAATTGGTCGGATTTTTGATCCTTTTTCGTGTCTTTCATTTTTGTGATTACTCTGATTGCTCCCATTTTTAACCGACTTCAAAAAAGGAGGAGGTTGTGTATTAACTGCAACCGACTTCAAATATAATTTATTTGCTTATAAACCGATTTCAATGATTCTTTTTGCGGTTTGTTCAGTATAGCTCCAAGATGGTCTCATTTTAATTTCATTGATATTGGACATAATATTCAGTAGAATCGGGAATGGAAAATTTGGAATTTGTAAATCTCGAATCCTTGAATATCGAATCTTGAATCTCGAATATCCAATCTTGAATTTGGATTGATGTTCTCGATTTTTTTGACATTAATTTCTTAATTTTTTTATTTAATTTTTATTTAACACTTATACTCGACAATCTATTTTCGCGCTCCTGTGGACTTGAAGCGTCCTTACTAGGTCTACCCATCACTTAAAATTGTAAAATAATTAACTCAAAAAAATTATTGTTCCGTTTAATGAAATTAAAAAATTATTGTTTATTATCTAATTATTATTAATTATTATTATAATTAATTAATAACTAATTTTATAATTTTGAAGTTGGTGGCATTAAATCTTTAAACCAAATTATATACTAAATCTAACAATAATTCATCTGTCGGTAAATCCAACCTAAACCATGCAAAATTAGTATTACGATAAGATACAGAGTGATCAAGAAGGTACGAAGGCACTGAACGGACATGAATGGAAAAATAACTGTAAACGATTTTTTTTCTGGCAATTCCGACTTTTTTCTGGCAATTCTGACTTTTTTTCTGACAATTCTGACTTTTTTCTGGCAATTCCGACTTTTTTCTGGCAATTCTGACTTTTTTCTGGCAATTGCAACAGGGGTAGGACGCTGGCACTGTTTTGTTACCCAAACTTAAAATATGAAATACTGTCCACATATTTAGAGTATGTTTCTTTAAAGGCTCAATCGCGTAGCGCCAATTTCAAATTTTCACAGACGGCAACTTCAGTGGATCACTAAAATTGATGCCTCGCGCTACGCGCTCGACCCCTCAAAGAAACATACCTACTGCAAAAAGGTCATATTTCCTTGTACGTGAAACTCGAAATGTGGACAGTATTTTATCTTTTAAGTTCGGGCAATAAAACAGCCCACCATTGTACGAGGGCGCTAAACGGACATGAATATAAAAATAACGACGACGGCAACTTCCATGGATCACTGAAATTGGGGCCTCGAGTTTAACGTACAGGGAAATATGACCTTCTTGGAGTATGTTTCTTTAAGTGGTCGAGCGCGTAGCGCGAGGCACCAATTTCAATGATCCACAGAAAAACAAATTTTTACAGACGGTAACTTCCGTGGATCACTGAAATTGATGCTTCGTGCTATGCGCTCGACCACTATAGACATTCTGTCTGTTGGAAATCAAATTCTATTAATATTATTATTATTAAAGAAACATACTCCAAAAAGGTCATATTTCCCTGTACGTGATACTCAAAATGTAGACAGTATTTCATCTTTTAAGTTTGGGCAACAAAACAGCACCATTTTCCTACCTCTGTCGCAATTGCCAGAAAAAAGTCAGACTTTCCAAAAAAAAGTCTGAATTGTCAGAAAAAAGTCCGAAATGCCAGAAAAAAGTCGGAATTGCCAGAAAAAAGTCGGAATTGCCAGAAAAAAGTCAGAATTGCCAGAATTGCCAGTTCACGCGTTTTCTTCTGAGTCTTTCGAAATTGGAATTGTTGGGGGGTACAAATTTTAGTTGAGTATTTTATTTAGATTTAGAAAATATTAATTTTTTTTTTTTTTTTTTTTGTAGAAAGGAATCGACGAATGCAGGTCTGAATAGAGAATTGAATAAGCTTTAAAATGATGTATCACACAACCCCCCATGCTATTTAAATTTTTTAAGGGGGTGGCCCCCTGGCTAAAGGTGAGATCTAAGACATTAAAGTTTGGTACAATTTCGTCCCTCTTGATAACAAACTTGACCTGTTCGCGCGTGTTCGCGAGTCTTTCGAAATTTGAATTGTTGGGGGGTACAAATTTTAGTTGGAACACCCTGTATGTAGAAAAAAATATCAATAGGTATTACAGAAATCGATCTATGTGATCAATTATTTAGCTTTTTGACTAAAACAGAACGTATAGAAAATAAAAAAAAAAAATAGAAAATTCGGTCTCCAACCCCCCGCGTACCGAGTGACAATATATTTTTTAAAATGCAATTAGGGGACCTAAATATTATTACATTACTAAAATATACTCAAATTTCACGAATTTAATTCCAAAAAAATTGCAAGATGAATTAATCCTAAAGTTAAAATTGTGGTTGTAATAAATATTTTCGTCATATCTTTACGTTATTTCATTTTTGTTAAAATTTATCATCCATCGACGTTATTTATTTAAATAAATTTCTAGATAGTTTGAATTTTGAATTTAAGGGTTTGCGGGCACTAGCCAAACTACCCAATACCGTGCGGTGCTTCGATCACGTGATCGGTTCTGCAAGCACAGTACACGACTGTTTTGTGACGCCATCTCCAACAACAGTAAAGTGTTTGACGAACATCAACTTCAACTTGGCAGGAAGTGTTTTACTGATTTCTGGTATCCTCTGTGTGGTGGTTTTATCGTTATTATAGTGTTTATTGTTATTTGTTTTTGGTGGTGGATCCTCGATACCCGTAACTACGTATATGATTTTAGAAAAACCGTTCAATTCGTGTGGGGACTTTTGGACAAGCCATCATGAATATGATGAAACATCTGTTGACCAATAAATTTGTATTGGGCCGGCCATAACGGCAAAAGATTATTTAAGGATTCCAACTTAACACAAGTGATAAATCGTGAGCTAAATACATTAATTGAATAAGGTACTAAATCATAACTAATTTCAGAATTTGTATTACATTTTTCCACAATTAGAAACAAGTCCTCGGCACCTCGGAAGAAACAGCGACATTATGGTGCAAATAAGGGATGCTTAAATGAATAAATGTATTTTCCATTCAAAATATATGTTTAATTTGTTTCTTTTTTGATTTATTTCATTTCCTGTGGCAATAATTAGACTAAAAATTTTATATTCGTTTTAGATAAATTGTACGTCTATATTTAGTACAAGTTGTACGAAATATTTACGTCTATATTTAGTAGAAGTTGTATGAAATATTTACGTTTATCTGGCGAACATTTGTACGTCGTTAAACAGTCTATATAGACTATCCCTAGACGTCTAGTCAAAATTTCAACATCTATTAGACTAAATGTGTTGCTTGGGTATAATCGTGTGTTAAAAGGTCCGAAATTATCAGGGAATTATAACTTTAAAATGTATATAATTTTGTTTTACTTGGCACGGACTTCAAAATTATGAAACAATTAATAATTAGATAATAAACAATAATTTCTTAATTTCATTAAACGGAACAATAAATAATTACATTAAGCGGAACAGCAAATAACTCTGAAATTGATTGTTTTTTATTTTTTTAGTTAACTTCCGTTACTTTGGGTTTTTTTGAAGTCGGTTTCTTTTTTTAAGCTAATTATTATCATTCCTTTGGTTTCTTCGATTTAATTGACTTCTTTGATTTTTCTTATTCCGCTAATTTTTCTGATTTCTTTGGTTTCTTCGATTTATATGATTTTTTAGGATACTGAATTGGTAACTAGCGTTTACATACAGGGTAGCGCAAAAGTATGGAAACACCTGATTATCTCAAAAACTGTTAGTCCCATCTAGACCAAATTTGTCTGCAAAAATAATTAATATTTTTTTTATAAATTATTATTATTATTAAACTCACGGCTGCAAATATGATTATTTGTGCTGTAAGAAAATAATATGCCATCAAACCTAACAGTATTACTAAAAAAGTCTGTTTTTTACAGTGAATGTTCAAAATGTTGACAATTAATTTCTTGACAAAAATAAATTCTATTAACAAAACTTCTCATCTAAGATTGTTCCTGGTCCACAGCTTTTTACAAATTATGACAGACGAAATGTACCTGTCGTAGCAACCTGGTTCCAGCAAGATGGAGCTCCACCCGATTTTAGTCAACAAGTCCGACGTCAGTTAGATGAGGTGTTTCCTGGCAGGTGGATTGACAGGAGAAGGGCAATTGAATGGCCGGCCAGATCTGCCTCCTGATTTGTAACCAGATTTTTTTTGTGGGGTGATGTAAAATGTAAAGATTATGCCAGAAGACAACTTGATTTTGAAGATTTAAAGCAACGAATAAGAGAAGAGATTGCTAGCATCACTCCCAACATGTTACGCAATGTGTTACAAAGTTTTGTTAATGTCAAGAAATTATTGGTCAACATTTTGAACATTTATTGTAAAAGACAGATTTTTTCAGTAATACTGTTAGGTTTGATGGCATATTATTTTCTTACAGCACAAATAATAATATTTGCAGCCGTGAGTTTAATAATAATAATAATTTATAAAAAAAAAATAAAAAAAAATTTTGCTGACAAATGCCAAAAAGTAGAATTATTATAGCACATCGTTAAATTCAGAAAAAAATGCTTTTTCCAAAAAGATTATTTTCACCCTATGTTGCTATTTAAAAAAATATAAGTTGGTTTTGTATCTCGATAACAAATGACAGTGCAACTATGAAAAAATTACACCAAGTAGATATTATAGACCCCTATATACCTGCAAAATTTGGTTTAGATGGGACTAACAGTTTCTGAGATATTCAGGCGTTTCCATACTTTTGGGCTACCCTGTAGTTACAAACGAATCCGGTAGATATAATTTACCGGCCTAGGCCGGGAGTACTTGACAACGACCGGTAGCAACAAATGCGATGATTTTCACTTCATGCCCCCACTGAACCCTGCACTGAACGATATGTCACTGCGATTTTGAGATTATGGTTCCATGTAAGTCATGTGAAGTAACTTCAGGTACAGAAAAATCTAAAAAAATCAAAAAAAATTAACTAAATTAAAATTAATTAATTATTAATTTCCTAAATTACCAAAATTGATTTATTTGTAAAAAAATTTGCTTTTAAAAAAAAAGAGAACCGACTTCAAAAAGTGAAAAATAATTGAATACATGTATTATTACATGTACTTCCCAATGACCTGTCTGAAGTCGGTGCCAAGCCAAATAGGTTACATACAAACATATTGTAATTATACAAAAATATCAACAACGTTATAACGCATACAAAATTCGATATCATTTGAGACGACCGTCAACGACGTCTGCCGCTTGGGGTGTTTTGCTCAGCACGAGCCCCCCACCCACGCTCACGCATTCCGGTGCGTTCGCCGGGAGACCTTCGATGTGGCTGGAGTAGGCAATCTATCTACTACCTATTTGGCTTAGCACCGACTTCAGACAGATCATTGGGTAGTACATGTAATAATACATGTATTCAATTATTTTTTTCTTTTTTTTTTAGAAGCAATTTTTTTTACAATTTTAAGTGATAAGTTAGTGATACCTAGTAAAGACGCTTCTCCAATATTGAGGTCCTCAATAAAGTTGACGAAGAAATCGGTATGAACATAATTATATACATAAAATGAAGAAAAAATATGGGAATTTTTCTCGATTTCCATGGGAGTCCCTGATCAGATCCTGATTTTTTGACAATGGAATTACGTCAAGAGTATATCCTTTCAAATAAAAGAAGAATTTTGTAAATCGGTCCACAACTGACAAAGAAATCGGTGAACATACATGACAAGTCGGTTAAAAAGGGAGCGAGAATTTGAGGATTTTTCTCGATTTCCATGAGATTCCCTAATCAGATCCTGGATTTTTTAACAGTGTAACCACCTTTAGAGTATGCCCTTTCAAATAAAAGAAGAATTTTGTAAATTGGTCCACAGTTGACGAAGAAATCGGTGTACATACATGAAGTCGGTTAATAAAAGGGAGCGAAAATTTGACGATTTTTCTCGATTTCCATGGGATTCCTTGATCAGATCCTGATTTTTTAACAATGTAACCATCTTTAGAGTATACCCTTTCAAATAAAAGAAGAATTTTGTAAATCGGTCCACAATTGACGAAGAAATCGGTGAACATACATGAAGTCGGTTAATAAAAGGGAGCGAAAATATGAGGATTTTTCTCGATTTCCATGAGATCCCTTCATCAGATCCTGAAATGGTAACAATGGGACCAATCTGCAAGTATACTCTTTCAAATAAAAGAAGAATTTTACAAATCGGAAAGGAGCTGCAGAAATTGAAAAGAATGAGGAATGAGAATTAGCAGAGAAAGTGGAAGTGGAAGAAAATACGTTTTTTGACACCAATTAAACAAATAAATATTTTTTAAGATTTTTCACATTTTAAGGGGTTTGAAATCCCTACCGACCCCCTTCTTATCTACGACACTCACATCGGACAAAATAAAACCGCATATAATTAAGTATTAAACCAACAATCACATTTATTTTCTACACAAACTCCAACAAATAACTTGTGTTGAAATTTACATCCGAGGTTACATAAGGTTTCGTCACAGGCTCTCCTTTTAAATCGAGTTACATCCCCTGAAAATAAAGTTTAATAAATCACAATGTTTATGAAAGAAAAAAGTACATACCGACACTGAATGCTAAGCTAAGGGATATACACAAGAAGAGGACGAGAATCACTGTGGAGACATTCATTTTGAAGGTGGCAATAATGTGACATTGAATTTACGACTGATTTATATTTATTGATGAACATAACGTCATGTTTAATTATTGAAAACAAACATTTTTTTTTAATCTTAAAATACAGATTTTAAATTCAGCGGAGCAGAGGAATAAACAGCATTATATCATAGATTAGAACTGTGTACTGTTTGATTTGGACAACCACCATGTGCACTGATTAGTATTTCTTAATCGCTCTTTTCAGAAGCAGTTTGTTATCGAAATAAATTGATTATTAAATTATCATGAAACTCCGAATTTAAAAGATAAATTTACAATTTCCGTTTGATTGTAAGAATTTTTATTTTGTGAGAGGACGAACTGGGGTTTGGAGTTCAAATAATTTTTTATTCCTTCCCTCAATTTGAAACTTGGTTTACAGATATTTTGTTTTTAGGTTGTATTCGGAATTTTCGACGTTTATCTTACAAAAAACATCCAATCATAGTATGTATTTCTTATTTTATTTTAAACTCTCATTCAACACATATTTTTAGTTCACGCAAAATTACATTCAAAGACATGTACATTTTCTAAAACTACAAAGTCCCACATGAGGATAAATGCAGCAATCACTGCAGTGACCGTTGATAGTGCATGGACGATTCAAACAATTTGGTTTTACAGCAGCACGAGCAAATCTTCTCAAAACTAAAATTAAAAAAAAATATTTTTTCAAAACAATATTCGAAAATACTTTTAATAGATTTCTTACCAGTTCTTTCTTCAAGGTCGTCGGCGGAGACCGAAACGATTAAAATAAGGGCGAAAAGAAGCGTAAAAATCTGGAACTTCATCTTAAATTTGCTAAATTTAACGAGTGTTCGGTTGGGATGGAGATCAGGTGTTGTGATTCTGCAACAGAAGTACCGCTGTTATATAGGATTGGAAAGAGGCCATCGGGGAATCCTGAAGCTTGCAGAACTGGAAAATACATTCAACCTGTGACTTCTTTGTCTGATATCGACTTATTTCTAAGAAAGTAATCACTGTTTATTTGTACAGAAATTAATGTTGAAAGAAATATTTTTGTAACAGATTGCAATTATGAGTTGTGACATTGTTCAAAGAACACAGCTTAGTTAAATTATAGTTAAACAAACTTTTAAAACTTCTAGGATTAGATTTAGTTGTTTGCGAAATTAATTGAAAATAATTTTAATCTATGGATTAACACAATAAACAATTTTTTTTTTTATTATAACTATGTATGTATTGTTATCTGTCGTCACCTATTCTTTACAGCTCTACTTCCGTTAATGTAAGGGATGTGGATTATAATTAAACAAATTAAAAAACACTTAAGGAATTTTTTTTGTAAATATTTATTAATCTTACTCCATATTTATCTATCTTACTTATATTGTACCTAAGTAGATACTTGGAAATGGTTACTTAAAACGTTTTACTAAACACGGACTAAACCATAATTAAAATTTGCATTTATGCATTTAAATTTTTTTTTTTTAAGTGCTTCCTTTTCTGCGAGTGATATTTTTGAATCACGAGTGCGATGGC
Organism: Diaperis boleti; assembly: GCA_963583935.1. Taxonomy (NCBI): domain Eukaryota; kingdom Metazoa; phylum Arthropoda; class Insecta; order Coleoptera; family Tenebrionidae; genus Diaperis; species Diaperis boleti. The sequence continues at coordinate 76,917,890 of OY757242.1, read as the reverse complement.
ACGAGTGATACACATTTCACGAGCTTACAATGCCATTTCGGTCACGTGTGAGATACGACGTTTTATGCCCAACGTATAATTTCTTGTAAACGCTAAAAATAAAAACAAAATGAAATTGACAAAATGACGTTTCAAAAATTAATTAATATCTTACCATCGTGTAACCATACCCAGTAAAAATGGTTGTATAGATGTTACGATGTCGCTGACTTCAACGTTACTTTCGATGTAAATATGACGTGCTATAACGTCTAGTAAAACACGTTTTTTTACGTGATTTTACCACGTTGTTAAGACGTACTGATTTTCCGTAAACAAAACAACGTGAGAAAAACGTAAAACAAACGAGCAACTACCAACCGTTGAATAGACGTTACGATGTGGCCGAAATCAACGTTACTTTTGACGTGTAAAAATGACGTGTTAAAAACGTCTCATAAAACACGTCTCTTTCAGGTGTTTTTACCAGGTTGAAAAGACGTGTTGATTTTCTGAATTAAAAAAAAAACTAAAAAAAATCCTTACTAGGTATATGATTGTCGTGAATGATATAAAATGACACAATTTACCAGGATATGTTAAAGCTGGAGAAAATGCTGACATTGGCGATGCATAAGACGTCAGGGTACAACAAAAATCCTCTCCAAGGTTTACAGTTCGACGCCGCTTACCATCAAAAAGAGAATCATCACCAAAAACTTGCTTTCTTGAGAGACTTTCCACTGATGAGTTGTTTCCTCTGCAGTTTCCCCAATCTCCTTGATGAGGTTGTTGGCCTTTTATCGTCTGTGTCATAATCCTCTGCAAAGAAGCTCAAAAGTTAAAACAAAAAAATTTAATTAGAAAAATTATAAATATAATATCATATATGTATATACCTGTCTTAAAATGAATCTTAAAAACCTTGTAAGAAGGCCAGGTCTTACATGGAGTACCACTTTTGACGAAAGTCATAAAATCGGTACACTTGCGGAATAAATTTAAATTCTGGTTAGTAATATGCATAAAAAATGTATGTTTAGTTACTACTTTTAAATGAAATACTGTACCATTTACCTTTAGGACTTTTGGAAGCTACACAAATCTCAAAACTTGGTAAGGCAAACGAAAAGCAGCATGTTTGTTTGCCGCCAAAACAAATTCGATAAGGCAGAAATTTTCATTGATACTACCATTGAATATCAATACTCTAACTACTCTAACTAGAGTATTGATATTCAATGATCGTACTGTGTGGTACTGATCTATACGTTTGGTTGTTATTTATTTTCGAAAATAAAATTACGCTCTCGTCGTCGGTTCCTCAACCTTCAGCCCCCATCATAAACCAATATCCGTTCTTCTCAAAATTACAGCGCCTAAACGGTAAAACTTCTCAACGTATGTTTCAAATTGTCTCTTAATTATACCTGCTTTCGTTTTTAAAAACTATTCATTCCCTGACCAACACTAAACTCTTCTCCGGTCAAAGACCCACTCAAACTTCGCGACACGACTCTCAAAAGAGATTCGTAGTTTTATTTTTAATCTTTTCGCTGGTCTTTTGACACCTTCACTTACTTCACAGCGTTTCACATTACCAGACATTACCAATATTTATTAATTTCGTTGATTAACCGTAATAATTAAAGATCTTAATTTTTGTTTTCAGCTTTAAAAAACACATTTAAATTAATATTTGTAAGTACCTATCTACGTAAGTAAATATAGCTACCTACATTGAATTATTTCTTTGCTGTTGGGTTAAAGAGCTTTTGTAATTTTTTATAACATTAACACCAGTATAAAATAGGTAATGTCAATTTAATTTTTCAATTTTAATGTAATAATAATAATTATATGAATTCTCAAAGAGCGATTGTTCATCTCTATTGCGTCAAAAATTACTTTTATTTTACCCACATAGGATTATTATATTTTATCCACATTATGTACCTTTCGTTGATTAACAATATTGATTAAACGTCTTTATTGCGTCATATATAATACTGAAAAATAACGTAATTTTTTAACGTTGAATTGTCGTAATTTGTAGATACGTACTCATTATTTTATTGTAAATCAACGTTGAATTTATGTTACGTAAAATACGTTGAAATAAGGTTGAAGGTATTACCAAAATATAACGTAATATTTTCAACTATAAACGTGTTATCAACTGCATGCACGACTTTTCCACGTTAAAACAACGTGCATGTGTTTACTAGGTAGTAATTCACGCCTTTTAACATCACTTTTGACTAAAATGTTTGCTGATTTTTAAATGTTTTATTGTTTTAGTCGACTTCTCAAGTTTCTGAATTTTACAAATTCTCAATTCTTCAGGTTTCTGACCCTTCTCAATTTTCTCTCGGTTTATAGCATTTCTGTAGTTCCCTATCTTTAGGGTGCTCAGATCTATGGTGATTTGGTTTGTACCTATATGTACCAGAGGAGCTGCTCCCCACCGTTCAGTGTTATGGAATTGGCCGTGAAGGCAAGGTTACAGCCTCGCTTATGGAGTGGAAAAATGAGAATTAATTGCACAAAACACTTTTTAACATTAGGTAGGTTTTTATCAAAGAATCAAAGAATAATGTTAAAATAAATACAGTTACATCTACTTCCTCTTTTGAGTGGTTATCGTAGAAAAAGCATAGTGTACAACACGGGATGAAGGGTATTTCGAACTCGCGTGATTAAATCACTCGGAATCGCTCGTGGCTCAACTATCACGGCTCGTTTGAAACATAAATCTTCAGACGACTGTATATGAAAGTAACCATATCTACAAAGCGTTGACATTATCACCACGGTTCCAATGCGAATAATATTTCAATTTTTTTTATATATTTTTGTAAACATTGAGCGCGGTCAGCGTCGTTAAACTATATTGTAATGACTTGCAACACTTGCGCGCTAAATGGGTTGCCGATAGCGGCCTCCAAGAGAAAAGCCGTCGACGCCGCCGGGTGTTGAAGACAAGGGTTGTAAAAAAGTACCGTTAGCGTTGTTCGGTACTTGCGATATTTATCGAGAGCGTTTCCAAAATTGAAATTGTCTTGTTTGCTATATCAGCAAACTTTAGTTTTGTTAATAATTGTTAATTTCATTTGTGGTTCTGTGTTAGTGCAGTTTTTTTTTTTCAATTTTTAGTTAGTCCTCTTTGTTAATTGTTATTTTGGGTAGAAACAGAGTGTTGTGTGTCAGATTTGGTTCCGAAACAAACGCAAAACTTTAAATTACATTATTTATATCCGTCGAGGAGTGACGTCACCGTCGAGGGAATCTATCTAGGTTTTTTTAGAACAGTTTGTATTATAACGGTCCGGGGTACTGATTAAAATTCAAATGAGAGAGGGAGGGGGTTAAGGGGACGCTATGTTTGTAACGGTCATTTTCTTTGTTTGCATAAAGGAAACATGGCGGCGCGTTGGTTTTTCTTTGTTTGTATTCGAAGTGATCAAAATTTCATTTAAACGGGTAAATTTGATGGTTTATCGTTTGAACCCCGTCCTTTAATTTTTCTTAATAAGATTAACATTCATAGGCTGGTATTCTTACCTTTTTCAAATGTAACTCCCCTGAATGAAACAAAAATTCGAGATAGTCTTACTATATTTTATGTGTATTATTATATCGGGTGTTCATTTAAATTAGTCATCAAGTCGCCTATGAATTTGACATAACATTTTAACGTGTGTCTGTTGCCATTTTTTTTTTACTTGACAGTTGTAACTTTCAGTCGTTAAATTTAAATTAATTGAAATAAAAAATTATATTTTACTCAGTTACCCCAGTTAGCTACCTGTTGGTAGATGTGCGAAGACACCTGTTTTGTGCGCAACACGTAATTGAAGACCGATCGTGTTAAGCCTCCAACTTTTTCGTGTCGGCTTGGTCTTCGGTTTTGTTGCGTTTGTACACGCGCGTTTTCAGATAGTTCACAATAATTGGATGAATGGAAGAACATTGAGGAGTTGAGACTGAAGCCCCAAACCGCTGATAATCAGTTAATACGCCTTTGTTGTAAAGCACTGCACTGGTAACAAGTAAGAACGCATTTGTTTAAAACTGGCCTCCTAACCGAGAGGAATTGGAGGTTATGTTTTTCATACTGGTTTTTGGTTTATAATGGATGCAGCTAAACTAATTCCATTGCAGGTACATGACCGAAAATGGCAACATTTCTATTCCCCATGAATTTCTGTATGCGCTATTGCCCGGAGCTCTTTAAAATTTAAGGTCTTATATTATCTTACTCATGAAATAATTTTGTAAAGAGCAAATCCTCAAGCTCCTCACGGTTTTCATGAATGTTTTCTTCTAGTAATATGTGGAGAATAGACACAAATGAATTGAATTGAAAATACATTTATTTTCTCACTTTTGAATTACAATTTTTCTTAAATATAACAAATTTTTAGGTGTGTGGGTGGTGCTGAGACTTAGGGCCTTTCAGCACGTGACTGTATAATCCTAAGGTCTTAATTATCTCAAATTTACAATGGGAATATTAAATTAATACAATGTTCATTTGAGAAAAATTAACAAAACAAAGCAAAAAGAAAGGAATGTTCTGGTGACGTCTTGTTCGGCCCTGAGGTCTTCTCCTTGGTGGGTGTCCTTACGTTATCGAGTGCCCTCCGTGGGCACTCTGGTTGGTGGTCTTGTCCATGTTTCTTCCGTGGTGTTCTCGGTTGCTCCCCTGAGCAACCTGGGGTTCTTCTTAGCTGGAAAGGGGAAAAATATAGGGGAAGACTCGTCCTTGGATTGGGAGGTGGACCATCGGCTAATTTCTCTGTGTTTGACCGGGAGTTTGTGAGTGGTGTACAGAGTTTGGATGACGATTGTGTTCTGATTGTCTAAGGTTCTGGGAATATAGTTTTTCCGGAGTTTGGTGAATCGGTCTGTTATAAGTGTGGATTTGGTTTCCTGGTGGACTTGGTTGCTGGGAAATATGGGGTCAAGTCGAAAGATTTTTTGTTGGATGTGCCTTTCAAAAGCGGAAATCTGGAAGAGGAGCGTTTTGGGCGTTGGGGGCGTAAATTACAGCGCGGTGTTATAGGATGGGTCGGATGAAGGTGTTCTATGTGTGGAAGAGGGTTTGGGGTTCGCAGCTCCTGAAGGGGCCACGTACCAGGTAGAGGAGGTTATCTCGGTCTAGATTTTTTTATAGTGTTTTGGAGGTCTAGATTAAGGTAGGTGAGGATTTACATTTGGGGATGTGTTGGTTGTTTAATGTGAATTGTGTGCGTTTGTAGAAATCTTATTTTTGTGTGTTGTTGTGTGGGTAGGTGAAGAGAATTGATTGACACTTAGCCGGATTGGTCTTGACTCGCCAATTTTTGGGAACTCCCCCGCCAGGTGTAATAGTTCTAATTGACGTTGTCATGAACAATTCAAATATTGTGTTCACTTAAATTAATTGTTATTAGTTGTAATTAAAAAATAGAAAGAAGATATTATTTAAAATGTTTAAATGAAAAAATGAGTAAATTTCAAATTCGCAAACTATTTGCCACCCTAAGTCTGATCGCACAACCCAACCAAAATACTCAGAGCGCAGTGCAGACTTCAGTCCACAAACGGTTCCTGCATTCGAGCATGTACCAAATGACGGTTCTGAAACCGTCCCGTGAACGGTCACTAGTTTGGTTGGAACGCCGAAAGGATCGTCCCATAACCCGTCACCGCTCGGTTGGAACGCCCATGAACGTGACGATGTGATGAACGGTTTTTCGAGATTTTAGAACAAACCTATTGATAAATTCCTAATTTGTGTTGTTACTCTACGCTCCGCCTCCAATGCTGCGCACCTGCATTCAAAGAACGTGGTTCTGTGTCTGGTAGGTTTGGTTTGAATGTCCCGCCACTGTTGCCTTGTCAAAACAACAACACAAGTAGGTCCGTTCTTTTGTCTTTGTCTTTAGACGATCACAATTCACTGGCCAACCTTTTCAATTTCGCGGTTTGTTTCAAATTTGACGTTTGGTGACGTCATTGACATTTCATTTGACGTTTAATTTAAAATTGTTGGAAGAGTTTAGGCTCATCACAATATGGATAAAGTCCACCAATTTGACGCTCATTTTATATTGTTTAACGAAGCTGTCGCGCTCGGCTTCAGTATAAATCTTAATTCGTTAAATTAATATTGAAAATTATTTGGAGAAATGGGCAGATAAATGATAAATGAGAATCCAGAAAATTAGAAAGAAGCTGGAGAAATTGAAAAGAATTAGCAGAGATTAAGTAGTGAAAGTTAAGCAATTTTGTTGGGTCCAAAAACACACTTTTGATACCAGTAAAACAAATAAAGATTTTTCACGTTTTAAGGGGTTTCAAATCCCTACCGACCTCCTTATCTATACGACACTCACATCGGACAAAATAAAACTGCATATAATTATTAAGAATTAAACCAACAATCACATTTATTTTCCACACAAACTCCAACAAATAACTTGTGTTGAAATTTACATCCGAGGTTACATAAGGTTTCGTCACAGGCTCTCCTTTTAAATCGAGTTACATCTCCTGAAAATAAAGTTTATTTCATACTTGTATCTAAAGTGACATTTTTCGGATTATTTTTGATACCAAAAGTGGAACATTAACGTCCTAGTACTTTAAAGAAAAATTTTAAAGTCCTAGTACTTTAAAATTATACGTCAATCATTTCTTACATTGTTCCCGACATTTTTGTGGCATCAAATTGTTCTTCACGTGATCTGCTTCATCTACAATGTCTTGAGGGACCTCAATTTTCTCCATTTTAAACGGAATAATCGCATAAAATATCCAAAACCATTCACCGTGACCCAGTTTTTTCGTTGTCATTTTTGACAAACGTTTGTTACTATGGGAATGTTGGTTCCCGCATATTTAATTATTACGAATAATTTGTGCGAGATAAACACACAACATTTCATTTATTTTGACTTAGTTCATTAAACTTGCAGTATGAAATAAAACGTTGTATTTACCTCGAACGAAGAAGTGTTTTTAAAGGTACTCACAAGTAATTCCAGCCTCGGCTAGGCGCCTCGGCCGTAAACAACTTGCTCGTACTTTAAACTTCACTTCTCGTTCTAGATAAATAATATACTATTAATAAATCACAATGTTTATGAAAGAAAAAAGTACATACCGACACTGAATGCTAAGCTAAGGGATATACACAAGAAGAGGACGAGAATCACTGTGGAGACATTCATTTTGAAGGTGGCAATAATGTGACATTGAATTTACAACTGATTTATATTTATTGATGAACATAACGTCATGTTTAATTATTGAAAACAAACATTTTTTTTTAATCTTAAAATACAGATTTTAAATTCAGCGGAGCAGAGGAATAAACAGCATTATATCATAGATTAGAACTGTGTAGTGTTTGATTTGGACAACCACCATCTGCACTGATTAGTATTTCTTAATCGCTCTTTTCAGAAGCAGTTTGTTATCGAAATAAATTGATTATTAAATTATCATGAAACTCCGAATTTAAAAGATAAATTTACAATTTCCGTTTGATTGTAAGAATTTTTATTTTGTGAGAGGACGAACTGGGGTTTGGAGTTCAAATAATTTTTTATTCCTTCCCTCAATTTGAAACTTGGTTTACAGATATTTTGTTTTTAGGTTGTATTCGGAATTTTCGACGTTTATCTTACAAAAAACATCCAATCATAGTTTGTATTTCTTATTTTATTTTAAACTCTCATTCAACACATATTTTTAGTTCACGCAAAATTACATTCAAAGACATGTACATTTTCTAAAACTACAAAGTCCCACATGAGGATAAATGCAGCAATCACTGCAGTGACCGTTGATAGTGCATGGACGATTCAAACAATTTGGTTTTACAGCAGCACGAGCAAATCTTCTTAAAACTAAAATAAAAATACATATATTTATTCAAAACAACATTCGAAAATACTTTAAATAATTTTCTTACCTGTTCTTTCTTCAAGGTCGTCGGCGGAGACCGAAACGATTAAGATAAGGGCGAAAAGAAGCGTAAAAATTTGGAACTTCATTTTAAATTTGCTAAATTTAACGAGTGTTGGGTTGGGATGGAGATCAGGTGTTGTGATTCTGCAACAGAAGTACCGCTGTTATATAGGATTGGAAGGAGGTCATCGGGGAATCCTGAAGCTTGCAGAACTGGAAAATACATTCAACCTGTGACTTCTTTGTCTGATATCGACTTATTTCTAAGAATATAATCACTGTTTATTTGTACAGAGATTAATGTTGAAAGTAATATTTTTGTAACAGATTGCAATTATGAGTTGTGACATTGTTCAAAGAACACAGCTTAGTTAAACAAACTTTTAAAACATCTAGGATTAGAAAGAATTTTAATCTAAGGACAATAAATAAAAAGTGTTTTTTTATTATAACTACATATCGTTATCTGTCATCACTTATTCCTTACAGCTCTACTTCCGTTAATGTAAGGTATGTGGATTATAATTAAACAAATTAAAAAACATTTAAGACATTTTTGTTTGTACATATTTATCAGTGTTATCTACCTTACTTATATTGTACCTAAATAGTTACTGGGAAATGGTTACTTAAAACGTTTTACTAAACACACCTTATTCCTATGACAATTTATTATTTACGTAAGAATAGATAAATGACACATAATTAACATTTATCGAAAATAATGTACCGATATACCTAAGGACTTAACTATGCATTTCAAAGTTTTTCTTAATAATTTTGTATCTACAAACTGGTGTGATAGACCGATTAAATAGTAGATTATATTACAAGTGACAGAAATGCTTCATTTTCTGCGAGTGATACACATTTCACGAACTTACAATAGCATTTGGCTCACGGCGTTTTATGCCCGACGTATAATTTCTTGTAAACGTTAAAAATAAACCAGAAGAATGTGGATGAATCAAAGTGTAGTAAATTAAAATTAAAATTTAAATATATTTAAGTCGAACTGCACAATCTTTAATAAACGCAAAATGTTTCGGCAGAACACTACTGCCATCATCAGCCCTAATTTAACAAGAGATTAATGATACAATTGATGAATTACAGAGGGGTTCTTACCTTACAAGTAAGTTGTAACCGATATCATATGGATTCTAACCGGTTTCATTTTCCTGTTGCAACTGGTCGACTCTGGCAAATCGAGTGGGAGATTTTTTTATGACCGGCACGTGTCTTGATTTCCAGAGTCGTATTTAATATTATGCGATGAATTATTGTTACTAGCTAAATTGAGCAATTTGTTTTTATTTATTTTGTCCAGCATATGTTTTTCTGAGGTTTGCACTTTTAATGTATTCTAAAGTTGAACAGAAAAATATTAATTTGGTACACGTACCGAGGCAACTGATCAACTCAATCTACATTTTTGGAATACGGTCCTGTTACTATTTCTTTACACCTTAGCCGACCAGTCGATCAAAAGTAGAATATTTATTTCAGAACCAGTTTAGGACGTTCATAGATAATTTGGCCGTGCATAAGTTCCCCTCCCATCCCCGAATCCTTAAAGTCGGTTGAAACATGACGAAAAAAAGTGCTCAATGCTTAATATCATGTAGAGCTACAAAGACAGTAACGACAACCTTTAATCAAAAAGAAAGTTTTATGAGGCAAATGTACATTTATATAGATACGTGGTAAATAATAATAGGATCCAAATATACCAGAAATACCTAAAAACATCGTTTAATCAGTGCTAAAAAAACTGCATTGAAGTTAATACTTTTGCGTTTCTGGGTTCGATTATTTATTTAAACTCTATGTACAATTTATGTTCTACTTCTTATATGTACATATTACAATATTTACATTATTTACAGTCGAGTACAGTATTCATACATTACATAAATTACGGATAAAGGCGACTGCCCGACTCGACCCACTGATCTTCGACTGCGACTGTGACGCGACTGGTCCCCCAATAAATATATCGGCTGCTCCATTGATGACATAATCGAGCTCTCGATGCATATGAAATCTTCTCGACAATGATTTCCAGAATAGTATGGATGACGTCATCCTCTGCATGTGTACGGAATAGTCCATAAGATGATGTCACACTATCTCGAACACGCCGCAGCAATGAGTCATTGTGGGTCCACTATTCCTATTCGCCATGACAACCGTTTTAGGAAAAAAATGCTGTATCGATTTCATTTCTTTCACAGCCAGGAAAATTATCGCGATTATGAACGTGTCAACGGGTGTGGCTTTCTGAGGGAATAGTTTCTCCCTTGGAAAAATTAGAAATAGATAGAAAAATGTTCAGCGTTATGAGATATACTTACATATTTTTAAGGGATTAATAATATTGTGCTATTCTCTAAAAATTCCCTATAGTCTATAAAATCTTACACTCTGTAGCGTATAGAAACTACAAAAAACTCTTATTCTCGAAGCACTTCTATACCGATTGAAGTTACAGAGCTATGTTGCGCATCACTTGAGAACGGTTAGACCGATTTGGCTATTTTTTTAGAATACTTAGAAAATTGGAAAATTCCGGAAAAACTATTTTCCGGGCAACTTTTTCACTCCTTTCTTCTTCAAAAACCTTACCTGGACCATTAGGATTATACAAAAAAAAAGCCAAATTGGTATAACCGTTCTCAAGTGATACGCTTATCAACGGGGAAAACTGAAAGTGCACTGTACTTGCGTAAATGTTGAACTGCTGTTGTCCGGAAAATTGGAAAATTCGGGAAAAAGTGAAAGTGATATGCGTAATTCTTTTTTGCTTTGCTCGTTATAGTCCTGGAAAAGTTTTCCGGAAAATTAAATTTGAGACAATACAAAGGAAGGTCGGAATCTTGCACTCTCGATCATAACTGATGACAATAGGAACAACATATTTGCTTGATTTTTTTTTCTTTTGTTAGTTATGCTCCCGGGATGGAAATTACTAAATTAAAGAATTATACATTTGTTTTTACTTTTGTGTTGTTTCGCGATCTGTACAAAAACAAAATTTATTGCAATTTGGACAGGACGACGTCTGTCGGGTCAGCTAGTAGAAAATAAAAAGAAAAGAAAACGATGTACCAACATGAGCGCCGACCAGACGGACAAGTACTTGAAACTAAGCATCACAAGCCAAAGTTTTTCCTTCTGAGTCACCCACTATCTTGACGTTGATACTATAAATCCTTTGGATCATTGAGATCCAAGCAAAACTTCCATCAAAATGTCCTTCGTCAAAAAATTTAAAGTAACCAAGATCTGTATAAATAATAAAAAAACTAGTAACATCTTCGTTTAGATGGGGTCTTAACCATTCAAGTCAATCTATGAATTCTTTTTTAATCGAATCGAAATAATGAGTTCAACATCATGATTATCTCTAGGATGATGGTGATAAATTCTCATGTAGTTCCTAAAGTAATATAGTCAAAAAATTCTTTCATCTTCCTCTTAACAATAAATATAGCGGGAGAATAGCGTCTTGTTCCATTAATGTTAATATTTTTTGACATTTGTCATTAGCATAGGAACACTGGTTATAGAATCTGTAAGGACTTTACGGTTGAGAAATATCTCGCCAGAAGTTTATAGAAACTATATATTATATAAACTACAGACTATAGCTTATACAAAAATATTTTCCTGACGGAATACAATTTCACTTCATAGTCTCTAGTTTACAGAGATATAACCTAGAACTTTACAGTTTTCGTTAGAGAATAGCACCATAAATTTCATTCACATACATATTTCTGATATATAACGAAGATAATATATATTTTATAATGTTATAATAAGTTTAAAAGCAAGAATCTAAGTGAAGCACAATGTAATTAAGGGATGGATTGAAAGAAAGATTGGAAGGAAAAATTTAATGACGGAAAATAACAGGAAGGCAGAAGAAGCACAGAAATAGAAGTAAATAAAGGTACAAAAAGTAGACAAAGACTGAAAGAGATACGACGTCAAATGCTAAAGAGAAAAAAGCGGAAACTAATAAGAAACTATAGGCAAACAGTTGTAGACAGAAAGACAGTGGAAGAAAATGTTTGTTTTAGAGAAATAATAGCATAGAAATACCTTGAAAGAGGAAAGAAAGAAGGAATATCATAAATGTAACAACAACAAAAAAATTGGGTGAATACAGTGAAACCACTTTTGATTTTCCTTATACATAATGTTATCAAAAAACAATACAGATCGTCAAAATGGATCACAGACATCTGCCTCTAGACTATTTTGTTACAATCGCGAAATATTTTTATTTCTTCAGATATCAATCGATAATTATTAATTTACATACATTGACATTTATCATTTACACAGATCCCCGACTGAAACGAGTCTTGTCTAAGCTTGCATGTTTTGTAGCAGCTACTAGGAACACAGTTGGGCAATTTTGCTCGAGCATAGTTGTCCAAACCTATGATGAAGACTTTTATTCAATTTTAAATAGCAAAAAACAATTTACCTTTAAGACCTGGATCGAAACTTTGTGTATAAACAAAGAATAATGTTGCTATCAATAAAAACGTCACTAAAGTTTTCATAATGAAATTGTTTGGTCTGTAAATCATAAAAAAGAACTAAACCCAACGCGGTCGAGTGAACGTTAATATCACTTTTCCCTTCCACAAGAATAGGAGGGGAATAATTATTGTATTACAATTAATTTTAAAAGCCGATATGGAAGAGATAATGGTGTAAAAGTTGCGTAGTTTGTTAATTAAAATACTGGTTTGTTACAGGCGTAAGAAAGTGAGATAATAATTTTTTTCTAATTTGCTGTTGTAACAAAGCTATTAACGCATTCATTTTCAGTGCGTTAATAAGCTATTAACGCACCCAAAATCTAGAATTTTTGCTTACATTGGTAACACACACTGATCCTTGCACTGAACGAAATGTCAGTGTAATTTTGAGGTTATGGTTCATTGTCAAGTCAAGTCAAGAATACGTGAGGTACAGAAAAATCAAAATTTAACAAAATTTCCTAAATTACCAAAATGAGCACTCGTTCTTTACAGGCACTCCTGCTTACGGCAGTCGTGCTGCAAACCTGAACTCGTGTCTTCCAATATACTAATAAATAGATCTATTGTCTGTTATACATTATCATGATCCTTCTCCCATTTTAAACAAAATCATTTGGTTGACTCTAAATGGTGTTTCTTCTTGTTGTTGATCATGACTCTCATCCATATAGGACCAAATATCTATTGTGAATATTGCATAAACTTAATTTATAAGTATGTAATAAAGTGGGTAAATCGGCATCAGTTTGAGAAGACTTTTTGTAGAAGATCTTTTACTTCTAAAAACCTGCTGTTTAAATTTTATCAGTGACCACAAAAAGAAATAGTTTTTTCCCAACGTGGTGGCTTCAGATTTGTCATTAAACCAACGTCTTCAAGATGAGCAACATAACGGACGATTAGTAAGTCAAATTTGTTATTCCTTTTTATGATACGTTTATCTATTACATTTTTCAGTAAAATAGCCAGTAAAATAGCAGTAGAGGAGATGGCCAAACTAAATTACATTTTAATGAAACGATGCCGACGCCGAAGGCAATTTTTGTGCATTAATGATGATCGAAGTGTTTCCTATGAAGCGGATCCATTAGGTTTAAATACAGCATTTATTGAATATAACACAAAGAAGAATTCACGCCGTACCCAGTAAGTCGTATAAAATAAAAAATGTAAATTTAGTGGGCAGATCTAAGCAGGGACATAGATTTTAACCAACTATTTTTAGGAATTGTATGTGTAATATTACTTATTTGAGAATGTAAAAGTGTTAATAAATCTTCTGAGCTTTTTTAATTTGTCTACTCATTTATTTTCGATTAGACTGACGAATTCTCTAATAGACGAACGATAACAGAAACCAAGACGAAGGTAGGTACAATTCAATTTTTAACCGACGAGCAGGGAGCAGTTCGGATTCGAAATAAGTAAAATTTGATTGCATTTTTTGTCACCCAGACCTTGTATAAATCTGGTAGCTAAAGACAAATATCAATGGTGCTATCTATTGCATTAGCTTTTCAATAACATAACTGTGCTACTAATATTATCCACATTTTCACTTTTTTGAAAAGTAAGAGTTAATTGCCGAACAAGGCTACTTACTATCTTTAAAAAAATAAACTAACTGGTTTTAAGCAAGCAGGTAACCAGTTTAGTAATCAATTTTTTTCATTTCACTGCTGTGGCAATTTTAAACATTGGATTGGATCTGTCATACCAAGAAATTCGGTACAATTGTACTTGTATTAATAGTTTACATTAGTTCTATAGAATGAGTAAATTTATAAATTTAAAAGCACAATATTTCGAACAACAATAAAGTAATTTTCTCCCAGAACTGCTCCGTTTTTCATTTAGTTTGCAGAAATTTTGGGTGGGACATACATACGAACATTGTGATTATCCCAGTAGCCAAGTTTATATTATAAATATTTATTTAAAAAATATTGAATATTTTTTGAATATTAGTTTAAGTATATATTTTAGTAATATACAGTAGAGTCTCGATAACGTGAACTAATTAAGGCTAGGCTGTTCACACTTTCGAGGGGTTCACGTAACTGGATAGTTCGAAAAAAAAATATGCCCACATTTAGAAATAAAGGGAATAACAACACTGAACATACATATTTATTAAAATACTACATAACAACATGAAAAAAATACTTGATAATATAGATATACATAATATAAATGTAGATAATAATAATTGATATTATGTATGTATTTCATGTTTGTATCGTCAGTTTTGGTTAAAAAATCTAATATTTTTGTTGCTGAAAGGTGTGTTTAGTTGAAAAATGGTAGCCTTTTCGCGAAATTTTTTAAGAGTTTGAATGTCTTCAAATTCACAGTTGTTTTGTTAGGCCCATTCTACTTCTATTTATTAAAATTTTGAGTTGCTTAACTAATGCGAACGGTAGCCTCAGTATCTACATTTCATCATCTAATCCATCAGCTTCACTAGCATCCTCAATTTTTTCACAAGCAAGTTTTTGTCAAATAATTTTTCATTGCCAGTGCCGATATCTCTGTTCCAATAGTTTCGTTTGTTTAATAATGAGACGACGGCGCGACGGCCCGGAAGCGGATGATGTCATGATGATCTCACCACGTATGGTAACGTAATTAATCTGGAATAGTCCACATGAGAACAACTGGGAATAATTATTCACATAGGATGCTTTCATGAGTCTAGAAGACTCCGTGGCGGTGATCTCATCTATACCACGCTCGTACAAGAGAATGATCTCATTCTTCTGGAATAGTCCATTGCGCCGAAAACATGATCTCATGATTCCGGGAATAGAAGAAATCGAGAACGCCGGGAGCGGTATAAGAAGGGATCAAACGACGGAGCAAGGGAGTCCATTAGTAGCATCGTGAACAAGTGATCAGCGCGTGATATTGTGAAAGTCTGTACATAGTGAAAAGTTAGCCTTAGTAGTCTTTTTAATAAAAGTTTGTAACTACGGTGTGCACCAGAATATTTCTTTAAATCCTCGAACCTGCCCGGCTCAGGCAACGTTACAATAACGTAACATTAGTCAAATTACTCAGTTGTTCACGTTTTAGCGTGCACCAAGTATTTTTGTTCACGTTTTGGAGTACTTAGGATATCAAACCAGGTGTTCACGTTTGTGGATGTTCACGGTATGGTATGTTCACGTTATCGAGACTCTACTGTATATGTATGTTATATAGCTTTAGTCATATTTTATTGGAGACAGTTGCTTAATATTTTTTTCTCTGCTGGAAAGGTACATAATTATTAGACTCTATTTAGTAAACTCCTTATAACGAAAAAGTCCTTAAAACGTAGAAATTGCTAAAGTCCTTTTGGTTTAACATTGTTATTATATTGTTTTCTTTTGCTCTCCGTAAGGATAACGAAAACTCTTTATAACGTAAAAAAATACCCGGTCCCTTCAATTTCGCTATATACAGTATACACTGCATTACTTATATCTTTTATTTTTCAAACAGCAACTACCATTTTTAAAGATGTCATTATTGATAATAAATTACAATATTTAAATGATGATTTATGACATCCTATATCAGTAAAGAAATCCGGACGTATACGTATACGGATATCACTAAAATGAAACTGAACTGAACCAAAAAGTTAAAAGTTCAAAATTATTATTAATTGACATGATAATTTCTTTAATATGTCTACTACATTAATTGTAACTTGGTTTGTGGCTATACCAGTCTTTATTTCGCCCATGTGCACGTTTTGCTGGTCTGTGCTTTCTTTGTTTCTCCTGCAAACTTCGAGCAAAACAGTTGTCGGCCAGTTGGGAAAACCCAAAGGATTAAAAACCATTACCTGCTTGGCGACACTAAATTCCCGAAGAATCCGAAATCGACAGTCTCAATTCAACCATCGCTAACCTAAGCTTCCAAACTACTACAGATTTTGTGTTATTGTGTTGACTACGACCACGACGTAAGTAGTTTTAATGTAAGGTATAGTTTTATCTTGATCATTATATTATGTATTTCTGTTTTATATTTATTATATTTCTAATATTTTCTTTTTTATATTATTATTCTTTAATGGAATAAAATCTATTTAATTATAGAGCACTCCAATTACAAATATTTTTCATTTATTTGATAGCCTTTCTTCAGTTTATACAGGGTGGAAAGTTTAACTGGAATAAATTCCGTATCTTCACTGCAATTGATTTTGAGAAAAATTCTTGAAACACGATTTTTGTTTTTAAATCGCCACTTTTTAGCCTGTTCAGCTTTCTTTTCTTTTTACTCAGAGGGCTGTAACGACCCTTAAGTTTTGTTTTTCAAATGGGAAGATATGTCAACCGACACATCATTGGAAAGCTTATAAAAAAAGGAGTACAACGATATATTTTTTTTTACTTTTCCAGCTAATAATGTAAGAAGAAATAAATAAAAATATCTTTAATCTATTTCTTCCTTGGTAGATTTACTGTTTGAAAATTGTAGGACTTGAATAAAAAAATCTCGTTTTAGGTAAGTATAATGTTTTTTTAATGTAACAGATGTTCAATATGTTCACCAAGTCTTTCTTGACAAAATGCAAGACAATAATAAAACCCATTTCTTACATTTTACAACATTTCTGAAGTGATTTGCTGAATTTCATAGGTAATACGTTGTTGCAAATCTTCAACATTATCGGGTTTTGTGGTGTAGACTTTACTTTTAAGATACCCCCACAAAAAAAAAAAAAAGTCAAGAGGAGTGAGGTCTGGTGGTCTTGCTGGCCATTCTATTGCCCCTCTTCTTCCGATCTACCTATTATGAAAAATGTTGTCCAAATAACGCCAAACGGATGCAGCATATTGCGGTGGAGCTCCATCCTGTTAATACCATATTCTCTCATGTGGAAGTTTTGAATCTAATTCATCTCTAAATTGGTCCGCCATAGCTGGGCGAAGCGTTTCTTGAAGAAACGGTAGATATCTTCTGCATTAAGATTATCAGGAAAGAACACTGGTCCTATGATCCTAAAAACACATCCTTGTATTCCTTTTTTATGAGCTTTCCAATGATGTGTTAAACTTTCCACCCTGTATATCAATAGATGCTAAAATTATTAATTCGTTTTTGTCTTTTAGAAAACTCAAGGTAATAAGTTGTTTTTCATTCTCGATCATAGTTTCATGTTAGACATTCTAAACAGGATAAGGGATGAAGCGTTTTGAATTTGAACATTTATTTAATCTTTTATATTTGTTTTACTGCCCACCATTTTTGGTGTAATGGTTAATTCTCTTTGTCTTCCCTAAACAAGAAGGTAACTAAAGTTTCTAAACCTTAAATTAAAATCGAATTATTACTCAGGATGCATGAAATGATTTATGGTGACTTTAATTTTACTAGGGTGTTTCCTGCACACTTTTATATCTTCTAGTTTTTCTAGTTTGGTGGTTTAATTTCGTGGTAAGTACTTATATTATTTTATCGGTAATTTTAAAAAGTGCTGATAAACACGTGTGGACATACCATTGTCTGGGCGATATGGGTAATTTTGGGCTAGGTACCGGTGACCTTGAATAGACCGACTAGCACCAAAAAAATGAGGCACCAATATATTTTAGGTACATGAAGGGTGGTAAATCATTATTATAAAGATGTAGGTATCATAAATCCGAAAGCTGCGAAAGTTATCATGTTGTTAGACAAACGTCCAAACTACGTCAAATCATCAAGGCCTATATCTCTTTTACCAATTACATAAAATACATAATTATATAAACCAGAAGAAAACAACATTTGTATTAGTAAAGCTGACAAGGGTAATTGTTTGGTAATACTTAACAAACAAGATTACTTAAACAAAGTAGAGAATTTCTTAAAATCTGGTGACTTTACAAAACTCAAAAAAGATCCTACTTCAAAATTTGTTTCCAACCTTAAATCTACGCTCAAAGACCTTTCAGAAACTGTTAAATATTTCGACCCACAAGCTTTCACACTAATACCCATGAATCCTTGCATACCTATACTATACGGTCTACCTAAAATACATAAAACTCAACCTTTTCCCATTAGACCAGTAGTTTCTTTTGTCAATTCACCTGTATCAATACTTTCAAAATGGCTTAATACAATTCTTAGACAACATTTAGATTTCAATAACAAATTTGCAACAAAAACTCAATAGATCTTTGCTCCAAAATTAGAAATTTCCAAATTCCATCAGACACTAGACTTGTTTCATTTGACGTAGTTAATTTATTCCCCAGCATCCCACCCGAATCTTGCTTATTAATTTAAAAAAAAAAAACTACTATTTAATTCTAATATGCCAACCATACATGCACTAAATTTACATTCACTTTGTGAGACTGTCCTAGATCAAAATTTCTTTGAATTTGTTTATTCAAAGGATCTGATTCTGAACTGGATAACACACTAGGCAACTTAAATTCTTTAAACCAATCCATTAAATTCACCGTTGAAATTGAAATCAATTCCCAAATTCCCTTTTTAGTTAATCACTAGAAATAATAATACTTTTAAATTTGACATTTATAGAAAACCTAGTATCACAGATTGCGTAATACCTTTTGACTCTTGTCACCCTGTTTCCCATAAATTTGCAGCTTTTCATTCCTTTTTCCACCGATTATTTTCTATACCACTGTCAGATTTATCTTTTCAAACAGAACTTAATAACATTAAACAGATAACAACTTATCCAGATTTTTTATTAAAAATAAAGATCCATTAGATTACAAATCATCATCAGGTGTATACAAATTAAACTGCTCTTCTTGTGAGTCATTCTACATAGGTCAGACAGGTCGCAAAATATCAGACCGTATTAAAGAACATTTCAGGGACATCTATAACACACAGATCTTGATCCTCCACCATCAACACCTTCTTCTTTCGCCAATCATATATTAATAACGAAACATAGTTTTTCACCATCAAATTCCAAATTGATTCATAAATACAATAAAGGCCGGAAATTAGATTTTCTTGAAACTTTGGAAACAAGGAAAGCATTCAAGGCTGGAAAACAGATCTTGTTTAAATGAACAGAATAACTTCAATAATCCCATTATTAATTCACTATTTTAATTTTTCACCACTCAAACAAACTCAGATTCTCTTTGATCCATTTTTAATTTTTACATTTTATAAAATGTTGTTTTTACGAAATCTTTTAAAAATCATGTAACCCTTTGTGTTTAAATTCCCGGCCTCTGATTCCAATGTCTACCAGCCCTGATGACCTTCAAGTCCTGTGCCCTTCCCATTTCCTCATAGGAGAGCCACTTACATCCGTTCCAGATTACGACCTGCAAGAAGTCCCTATGAATCGATTATCGAGGTGGCAACATGTCGAGCGCCTTCGGCAACATTTCTGGTCCAGGTGGAGCCGGGAATATTTGAACACTCTCCAGAACAGGACCAAGTGGTTCCGCGATCAGCCTCTTCCAAAGCTTCAGGGGGCAATGGTGCTACTGGTGGAGGACAATCTACCTCCATTAATGTGGAAGTTAGGTAGAGTGTGTGAAGTCCACCCAGGGGACGACGGACGAATCCGCGTCGTGAGCGTACGCACAGCCCAAGGCGTACTAAAACGCACCATCACGAAGGTGTGTTTGCTACCCACAGAAGACAGTGTGTAGTGTTTTTAAGGACGATGAGTGAGGTGATCTCGTAATTCTCGGTCGTTAATTATTGCTATTGTATATTGTACTCTTATATTATAGATTCGAGTTAATTTTCTATTTCTAATAATTTTTAAATTTAATGTAAATTTTCTAGTTAATTTTTTGATAGTCGTATTATCGTTGTATATAAATTCTAGTTAATCAGTGTTATTGTATAGTATAGTAGTATATAAGTCCCTGATATTGTTATTATTTGATGCTTGAAGTCAGTGTACTTCAAGGGGGGCAGCATGTACAGAAACACGGCGCCGGTTTGGGGGTGTCCAGGTAGCTGGGATGACCTCCCCACTCCCACTCAGGGTAGCCGTAGTTAGCCATAGTATTGTATTTTATATTCATTCCTGTTCAGTACTTGCAATGGAATAAACCATAGTTTAAGCAACAGCGAATCATTTAATTCATTCAAAACATACACCTTCGGGTTACCCAAATCTACAAACATACACCTTCGGGTCACCCAATTCACCAGCATACACTTTCGGGTCACAACATGGTCCTTCGAGCCGGATTTGTGAATAATTAATTAAAGTGCCAGTGGGTCCCACCGTCGTTAGATGTCGATGAAGAAGACGTAGTCGTCAGTGCCAGTGCAGCCCAACGTCGTTAGATATCGATGAAGAAGACGTCGTCAGGGTAAGTGGCTCGACTAAACTCAATTCATTACCGCATCCTGTGAAACGGTTTCTGATTCGCACTAAACGGTGTCTTAAATGTGACCAGGCCAAAATTAATTGACAAGTCCATATTCATATTCAAATTCATAATAATCAAATAATATAAATCCAAATTCATAATCTAATATAAATTCAAATTTAGAACTGATAATTCAAAATCATCCTAGTCTTCATTTTTTGTCACAATGACGCGAACCGAGGAAGTAAAAAACAATTTGATAACCATTCAAGACCAATTACTTAGGATAGAGAATTATTTATCAGAATTTAAAGCCAATCCTGCTGCAAGCATAAGTCGCTTAAAAGTCCGAAAAAGCATGCTTGAAGATATTCGTCGGGAATTTCAAGAGTGCCAATTCGAAGTCGAGTCATTAGAAATCAAAAACGTAGAGGCACAAGTTCAACATCGCAAAACGCGTATCGCTTTTGAAGAGAAATATTGCGACTTAATGGGGGACATGATCGAAATTATCGAAAAATCTCAAACTACGCCGCCACCCGCGCCGCCGCAATCCGAATCAAAACAAGTATTGCCCAATCTTCCCGTATTTAATTTAAAAACCTTTTCAAGGGATTATAAAATGTGGACGAATTTTGAAAATTGTTTTAAAGATTTAATTCATCAAAACCCATCATTAACTCAAAAACAAAAATTACAATACTTAAAATCTTGTCTACGCGATGAAGCGTTAAGAGCAATCGAATCATTAACGATTGAAGACGAAAATTACGCCAAGTCTTGGGACATACTAGAAAGGCGATTTAAAAATACTAGATTAATTGTAAATGATCACGTATTCGCGATTTTAAATATTCCATCAATAACAAAATCTTCAGCTTCGTTGCTCCGCGAAATGGTAGACATCGTGACTTCAAACATTTCAGCTTTACAAACATTAGGTATAGTCACCAAATCGTGGGATGCATTGATAATTCCTATATTGATGGAAAAACTAGATTTTAATTCGAAAAAGGAGTGGCAAATGTACCTAAATCACAAATTTCCGACCTCTGTACCAAAGTACGAGGCTTTCATTGAATTTTTACATAAGAGATGTACGGTATTAGAGTCATTAAATGTTTTAAACAAAAATAAACCTCTTAGTCCAAATTTTAGCCGAAAGTCTTTGCATTGGGGCGCTAAAAATACAGTCTAGAACGTAGCATCTACTAAACAATCGATGGTATACTGCTACTATTGTAAATCTAATAAACATTTTATTCACCAATGTCCCGAATTTCTAAATTTGTCGACCCAGAGTAGATTAGAAAAAACCGTCATTTTAAATCTTTGCAAAAATTGTTTGCGTAACAATCACCCCGTCGAAAGGTGCAAGATTACAGTAAATTGCCGTTTTTGTAACAAAAGACACCATTCGTTACTACATGTGGAAAATAGTTCAGCAGAAGTCACTTTAAACAATCATTCATCTCAGAGCGCTCAAACAGTTTTATTAGCAACCGCGGTGGTGTTAATAAAAAACAGAAAAAACTAATACCATCCATGCCGAATCTTTTTAGATGCCGGTTCAATGTCAAATTGTATAACCAAAACAATGTGCGATAAGTTGCAACTCAAACGGTCCAAAGAATAATATAAAATCAAGGGCATAAATAGCACCACGACCAATTCTTCCGAATCTGTGCTAATAAGTCTCAAATCCAAAACCAATTCATATTCCGCGAATAAAATCAAATGCATCGTAGTTGATAAAATTACTGAATCATTACCACTTGTACCGTTAAATTTAGAAACCTTGGGAATTCCCAAAAATATTCGTCTAGCCGACCCAAATTTCCACGAAAGCTCTCAGGTAGACGTACTTATTGGAGGCGGCTTATTCTGGTCATTGTTATGCGTGGGCCAAATTGCCTTACAATCAGGTTTATTACTCCAAAACACTAAGTTCGGTTATATTGCAGCCGGGCCCTTTGAAAGCAAATTGAAAAAGGGAAACCCAGCAATAAATACCGTTTCCTGTAATCTGTTGGTGACCAGCCAACGGTCATTTGACCAAAACTCCGCCGATATGTTAAGTCGCGACGCCGACGCTGTCGATTTAACTAAGAATCCTGTGTGGTTCAATGGTCCCGAATTCTTAAAACACCCTGAATGTGATTGGCCAACTCTAGAGCCTAATATTAAGACATTCGAGTTACCAGAGACGAAAAAATCACTTATAGTTTGCACATCACAAACGCAATTAGTGGATCATATTTTTCAAAAATACTCCAACTTCAATAAATTACAACGCGTTGTAGCATGGATAAATCGGTTTGTAAATAATTGTAAAAAGCAAAAATTAAGTAAATCTAAGACTCTGTCGACTGAGGAACGTAATCAATCTTTATACACCATAATCAAATTGGTACAGGAAGTCGAATTCCAGACAGAGTTACGTCGATTGAAAAAGGGAGATGCAATCCCAGACGACTCAAAAATACTGCCATTGAGTCCCTTCTTGGACAAAAATAATGTCATTCGTGTTGGGGGCAGATTAAAGAGCGCTGCAATTGCGGCTAAGGCAAAACATCCGATGTTGATTCCGAAAAATCATAAGCTATCTAAACTTATAATAAAAGAGGAACACGAACGCCATCTTCATGCTGGCCCACAGGCCACGTTAGCGGCCGTTCGGCAAAGGTTCTGGATTGTGTCGGCGCGAAGTGTTTCAAAATTAACCCGACAATACCAAAATTTAAAATGGGCGATCTGCCCACGCTTAGAGTACGACCCGCACGTCCTTTCACCACGACGGGCATAGATTACGCCGGACCAATTTTAGTTAAAGAGTTTCGGGCGCGCGGTAAACGGTTACTAAAAGCATATGTGGTGCTGTTTGTTTGTTTCGTGACTAAAGCTGTCCACATAGAAATGGTCACCAATCTGACCACTGAGGAGTTTTTTGGGGCTTTTAAGCGATTTATGAGCAGACGCGGGCACCCTAGTGACGTTTATACGGATAATGGAACCAATTTCATTGGGGCAAAAAATGAACTCCAGGAACTATACACATTTTTACAAAATCAAAACGACGAAATTTCCGCCGAATTGGCAAAACTTAATGCGACATGGCATCTGATACCGGCAAAATCGCCACATATGGGGGGACTTTGGGAAGCCAACATAAAGTCAATGAAAAAACATTTAAAGTCAGTCACAGGTAACGCAAATTTAACATTTAACGAATTATACACGCTATTGGTGCGAATAGAAGCCTGTTTAAATTCCCGGCCTCTGATTCCAATGTCTACCAGCCCTGATGACCTTCAAGTCCTGTGCCCTTCCCATTTCCTCATAGGAGAGCCACTTACATCCGTTCCAGATTACGACCTGCAAGAAGTCCCTATGAATCGATTATCGAGGTGGCAACATGTCGATCGTCTTCGGCAACATTTCTGGTCCAGGTGGAGCCGGGAATATTTGAACACTCTCCAGAACAGGACCAAGTGGTTCCGCGATCAGCCTCTTCCAAAGCTTCAGGGGGCAATGGTGCTACTGGTGGAGGACAATCTACCTCCATTGATGTGGAAGTTAGGTAGAGTGTGTGAAGTCCACCCAGGGGACGACGGACGAATCCGCGTCGTGAGCGTACGCACAGCCCAAGGCTACTAAAACGCACCATCAGGAAGGTGTGTTTGCTACCCACAGAAGACAGTGTGTAGTGTTTTTAAGGACGATGAGTGAGGTGATCTCGTAATTCTCGGTCGTTAATTATTGCTATTGTATATTGTACTCTTATATTATAGATTCGAGTTAATTATCTATTTCTTATAATTTTTAAATTTAATGTAAATTTTCTAGTTAATTTTTTGATAGTCGTATTATCGTTGTATATAAATTCTAGTTAATCAGTGTTATTGTATAGTATAGTAGTATATAAGTCCCTGATATTGTTATTATTTGATGCTTGAAGTCAGTGTACTTCAAGGGGGGCAGCATGTACAGAAACACGGCGCCGGTTTGGGGGTGTCCAGGTAGCTGGGATGACCTCCCCACTCCCCCTTAGGGTAGCCGTAGTTAGCCATAGTATTGTATTTTATATTCATTCCTGTTCAGTACTTGCAATGGAATAAACCACTTTGAAAACGTCAAATTTAATTCAAAATTACGTCAACGTCATAATTTTTTAAATTCTTTAAGGTAAGAACCCCTCTGTAATTCAATTGTATCATAATCTCTTGTTAAATTAGGGCTGATGATGGCAGTAGTGTTCTGCCGAAACATGTTCCATTTGTAATTTTACACTTATTAAAGTTTGTGGAGTTCGACTTAGATATATTTAAATTTTAACATAATTATATATCGCAACTTAAAATTTATTACTTCTCACACTCCAAGCATTTAAAGACAGTTTTATTTTCTTGCCTTGTCGGCTTTAAAAAGGAATCCATTTAGAAAAATAAAAACTAACATAAAAAAATAACCGCTATTTCCTGCTCTATCATTTCTACTCCTTCTCTGCAAACTCTTTCGTCCCTCTCTTTCCACTAGTTGTTTTCCCTTTCTTCGTTCCCACGTCTAAACCTCTGTTATTGTTCTTTTCGCTCTCCCTTTTCATGTGTGTGCCTGTAGGTCCTCTGTAATTAGTGTATACTTTCTTGATTTTTTATCCTTGTTTTAATTTCCTGCTTCTGTACATCTATCCTTCTCGACTACCTCACTCAGTACATTTGCTCCATTATTTCTTCGGTTCATTTCTCTCTTTCCCTGCATTTTCCGCCTTCTGATTCTCTTCTCTTTCTAACACTCTTCTAGGATCCTACATTCTGTTCTTTCTTGTAAACTCTCTTCAAATCTTACTGCTCCTTTACCTGCCTCCACTATATCTTATCTCGCTTTACTTCTTCCAGCACGATATACGCTGGCGTTTCTCTATCCAGTCCTAATATCCATCGTGCTCCTACCAACCCCATATTTTTGCTCCATACATCATGACACTCTCTCTGTACCAGCCTTTCGTTGATCAGCCCTCTTCTTCTTATGTCGCCACCGAATTTTCTCTCGCTACCATACTTGTAATATAGCCCCGTTCGCTTTTCTTTCAAGCTCCTTTATATATCATTTCTAGTTGTTGCTTTTATTAAAGGTGTAGCCCAGGTATTTAAATCCTACTTTTTCTATCTCTTTGTCTTCCCAATTCCCATCCCTTTTTCTTTCTTCTGCCTCCTTTATGAAAAATCATAAATTTAGTTTTCTTCACGTTTAATTCTTGCTTCTTTTTTTAGGTATCTTCCAAAGCATTTTTTATCGCTTTCATATCTTTGGGAAAGTGGCGGTGGTTGTGTGGTTTTAAGAGTGCTGACTTTGGATTATTTGTAACTTTAGATGGGTAAATGCCAAAAAACTTACCATTTTGTATCGATACACGACAAGCGGATGAAAAAAAGATTGGTTTGGGGACTTTGGTTTTGTTACTAAAGACATGCGCGGTGCTTTCAAAACCTAGAATTTAATTTTTGGAAATAGAGGGAACATTTTGGGGCCTTCTGGCCGCGTGTCGTATACTAGAACAGCCGATTTTGTGCTTTTGCAAAACCGAGGCTTTTACTGGTCGGGGTGGGCTGCTGCGTGCAGGTTACAAGCACCGCTGTTCCCGGAGCGAAACACAGCCGGAAAGACCGACTTTCGGCCACATACAGGGTGTTATGGAAGTCTTAGCAGAAAATTTAACCACAAGTAGAACTCGTCAAAATAAACATTTTTTCTTATTACAATTTTGCTGAAATCCGCACCTTATTTCATCCTCGGCTTATGACTAAATAATAAACGCATCAGAATGTTTTTGCCGAACGAGGTAAACACCTTCTAACTTTTCTAGGGAATAAGTGACACCAAATTTTCTGTGTGAATCCAAACGTCCAAAAAAACTAAATTGATTACACAGTAACAAATTAGTGATAAAAAATATATCAACAGACAATGACCAATGAATATTTAAGTAGGTCATAAAAAATTATGAAGCGATGTCAACAAAGAAAATAAAAGTATAGGTTGATAAATAGATGTGGGGACAAAGAATGTAAAATAATGAAAAGAGCAAATGAGGAAATGGAGAAATGGAAAGGGATTGAGAGAAGAATAGCGGGGCAACTAAAGGAATACAACAAAGACACTGGTCAGAAGAGGAAGGAAAAAAAGAAGAGAAAAGAAAAAGAAAAAAGAAAAAAGAAAACTGGTAATTTCGTCTGGAATTAAAAACTATAACTTGTTGGCAGTTGGAAGGACTCTTTTTGCTGGTTGTGGCGATCTCGATGTTCGTCGGGGCTCTGCCCACCGAAGCAGAAGCCGAAAGCGTCCCAAGGGCCCAAAGACAGGCCAGCGAGCACCACCACGACGCCGTAGATTTTGGCGCCCACAATGGGGACCACGGATCGTTCGGATGGTACGTCGTTTTGCCAGTGTACCATGGGGGGCACTAATGGACGATTTTCCTAATTTTTCCTTTTTCTGCTCCTTCTTTTCTTGTTTTGTTGAACTGTTCTTTATTTATTGTTTTGTTTCTTTTCTGCAACTGTTAAGTCGACACCTTTTTTACTCTATCGAAAAATAAAAGTTGCGTAAATGATTGTTTATTTCAAAATCATCGTCCTAGAATATAAAACGGAAATTAGGTGGAAAAATCCTTGGCCGTATTTATCTTGGAGTACATGGTGGCGTCATAAAGCACTTAAGTGACCAAAAAATAACTTTTCATCAAAACCAAGTTCAATATTTTTGAAGAATAGTCTTATAGATAAAACTTATCGGGAAAAATATTTATATAACATACATATTTATACATGAGCATTAGACCAAAGCACTAACACGTGACTATAGAGATACCATCTATCTACAATTATTATTAAACCACTTGATGAACAAATTCCTTTGTGATTGCATTCCTAATTTTATATAAATATAAGACCAAATCGCTGACCATCCGTAGTAAGTCCAAGATGTTCTCCAAACTAGCGGCTCTTCTCCTTCTGGCGTCAACAGCCCAGTCTGTTGTTTTCCATCTCCAGAACAACTCTCCCACCACTCCGGTGTTCATTCAGATCCTCGGCACGGAATATCCAGATCCTTTCACCCTACAAGGAGGTCAAACCGTCGACTTCACGTTCAACGAGCCCTGGAGCGGCCGCATTTGGGGCCGCGTCGATTGCTACACAGTTGACGACTGCATCGCAGCAGGTCCTATCCCGGCTTCCCTCTCTGAGATCACCGTTGGAAATGGTTTTGCCTTCTACGACTTGTCTTTGGTCGATGGGTTCAACATTGACCTCTCTGTAAGTTCAGTCCCAATTTTGCATCTAAATCACTAATGTCTTTGCAGATGGCTCCAATTGGTGGAAACGGCGATGGCACCAAGTACAGCTGCAACAAGGCCGATTGTTCCTACCCCATCTTGAATGACTGCCCCGACGAGCTCAAGCTCTTCAATGCTGCCGGTGATTTGGTCAGTTGTCAGGCTGCTTGTAACGCCCTCGGGGGCGACTTGTACTGTTGTCGCAACGACCACGGGACTCCTGATACCTGCAGGTCGTCCGATTGGCCTGTGGACTATGCCGGATTCTTCAAACAGAGATGCCCAGATGCCTACAGTTACGCCTACGACGACCAGCAGAGTACCTATACTTGTGATGCGGATGAATATCTCATCACGTTCTTGTAATTTCTTTTTTGGTAATAATTAATAGATATATGTAATTTCAGCACAAGTGTGTTTTGATTACCTGAGGTTTATCTGATTATCTAGCGGATCTATGAGCATGACACGGCCAAGGAAGGCCAAAATGATTAAAATAAGCGATTTACTAAAATAACTTAAAAATAAAAATAAATTATTTCAATTGCAACTGACAAAAAGAATTTTTTTTATCGGTATCCATCACCCACTTTTTTCTGGGGAGCCCGTTCTAGGATATTTGTAGAAGAAAATGAGAAGCTAATAAAAATGAGTTCGGTTCGGTTCTTCTCCTGAAATATTTCTTTATGTTGAAATATACCAGACTATATGAATATAATTATAGTAATAAAACTAAACATTTCTCAATATAAAATATAATTAAATTTTCTGCTATAAGTTCCATAACACCCTGTATGTAGCCGAAAGTCGGTCTTCTCGGCCGCCTTTCGCTCGGGGAACAGCAGCCCACCCCGACCAGTAAAAGCCTCGGGTTTCGCCTCGGTTTTGCAAAAGCACAAAAGCGGCTGTTTTAGTATACCAAACGCGGCCGGGAAGACCGACTTTCGGCTACATACAAGGTGTTAAATATACAAGTCCTAGTAGAAAATTTAACCACAAGTAGAACCCGTCAAAATAAACATCTTTTCTATTTACCACTTTGCTGAAATCCGCAATTTTTTTTTAACATTTTTCTGACCCCTTATTTCACCCTCCGCCATGAACTTAAACGCATCAGAAAGTTTTTGTCGAACGAAGTAAACACCTTCTAACTTTTTTGGGACAAAAAATTTGTCGTTGATAGTAAATTTTGGTTATCAGTTGTGTCGCGTCGGCCGCTATGTTGGGAACTGTGCTCGATTATTAAGCAAATACTAAGACTTTATTTATTGTAATTTCCACGAAAATATTTTTTTCTATGGTGTTAGTGTTAGGTAATGCAGATGAAATCCGTCGCTTGTCTGTGTCTCGGACGTCTCAGATGTAACCGCGTTTTATTCGAAGATGTGTAGTGTCGGTGTGTCAAAATTTTTAACAAATTTTTAACATTTAACTATATTTTATATTGAGTTTTTTATATTATATTCATAATTATACAGTGAGCGGCAAAAGTATGGAATAAATTCATTAAAAATTAAACCAAATTTTTTTCAATTTTTTTTTATACGGGTCAATTTTGGTTTATAAAAATTAATATTTTTATCCCAAATAAATTTCAAGCAGTCATTTGTTTTCGACTGATGTGATTGATATTTTTTTTAAATAGAAACCCCCTATTATTTTTCTTGATTCAGATAGCCCTTTTAATTCTCTAAATGATAGTATAAAAATTTTGTTATCTTAGATAATGAAAGTTTTGAGAAAAAAATAAAATTTGATTTTTTTTATGACAAACAAAAACAAGTCAAAAAATCTAGTAGGTAAATTAAACAGTCAAATGGTACTGTCACTTTCATTTCTTTGTTTAATTTAATAAATTAATTTAATAAAAATCAAGTAGGTAAATCAAACAGTCAAATGGTACTGTCACTTTCATTTTTTTGTTTAATTTAAACAAAGAAATGAAAGTGACAGTACCATTTGACTGTTTGATTTACCTACAAATCAAGTAGGTAAATCAAACAGTCAAATGGTACTGTCACTTTCATTTTTTTGTTTAATTTAAACAAAGAAATGAAAGTGACAGTACCATTTGACTGTTTGATTTACCTACTTGATTTTTTGACTTGTTTTTGTTTGTCATAAAAAAATCAAATTTATTTTTTTCTCAAAAAAATCTAGTAGGTAAATTAAACAGTCAAATGGTACTGTCACTTTCATTTCTTTGTTTAATTTAATAAATTAATTTAATAAAAATCAAGTAGGTAAATCAAACAGTCAAATGGTACTGTCACTTTCATTTTTTTGTTTAATTTAAACAAAGAAATGAAAGTGACAGTACCATTTGACTGTTTGATTTACCTACAAATCAAGTAGGTAAATCAAACAGTCAAATGGTACTGTCACTTTCATTTTTTTGTTTAATTTAAACAAAGAAATGAAAGTGACAGTACCATTTGACTGTTTGATTTACCTACTTGATTTTTTGACTTGTTTTTGTTTGTCATAAAAAAATCAAATTTATTTTTTTCTCAAAACTTTCATTATCTGAGATAACAAAATCATTTATAGAATTAAAAGGGCTATCTGAATCAAGAAAAAAAATAGGGGGTTTCTGTTTAAAAAAAATATCGATGACGTCATCACTCGAAAACAAATGACTGCTTGAAATTTAATTTGGGATTAAAATATTAATTTTTATCAACCAAAATTGACCCTGTTGAAATTGAAAAAAATTTTGTTTAATTTTTAATGAATTTATTCCATATTTTTGCCGCTCACTGTATAGTCTGGTATAAATATTTCACCATAAAGAAAGATTTCAGGAGAAGGGCCAAACTCTTAACTCATTTTTATTAGCTTCTCATTTTCTTCTACAAATGTCCCAGAACGCGCTCTCCAGAGAAAGTGGGTGATGGATACCGATAACACTGTGAAGTAGAAAATGCGCAAAATTTTCTTTTTGTCCCTTGGAATTGAAATAATTTATTTTTAAAACGCTTATTTTAAAGTTTTTGTCATGCTCATAGATCCGCTAGATAATCAGATAAACCCCAGGTAATCAAAACACACTTGTGTTGAAATTACATATATCTATTAATTATTACCAAAAAAGAAATTACAAGAACGTGATGAGATATTCATCCGCATCACAGGTATAGGTACTCTGCTGGTCGTCATAAGCGTAACTGTAGGCATCTGGGCATCTCTGTTTGAAGAATCCGGCATAGTCCACAGGCCAATCGGACGACCTGCAAGTGTCAGGAGTCCCGTGGTCGTTGCGACAACAGTACAAGTCGCCCCCGAGGGCGTTACAAGCAGCCTGACAACTGACCAAATCACCGGCAGCATTGAAGAGCTTGAGCTCGTCGGGGCAGTCATTCAAGATGGGGTAGGAACAATCGGCCTTGTTGCAGCTGTACTTGGTGCCATCGCCGTTTCCACCAATTGGAGCCATCTGCAAAGACATTAGTGATTTAGATGCAAGATTGGGACTGAACTTACAGAGAGGTCAATGTTGAACCCATCGACCAAAGACAAGTCGTAGAAAGCAAAACCATTTCCAACGGTGATCTCGGAGAGGGAAGCCGGGATAGGACCTGCTGCGATGCAGTCGTCAACTGTGTAGCAATCGACGCGGCCCCAAATGCGGCCGCTCCAGGGCTCGTTGAACGTGAAGTCGACGGTTTGACCTCCTTGTAGGGTGAAAGGATCTGGATATTCCGTGCCGAGGATCTGAATGAACACCGGAGTGGTGGGAGAGTTGTTCTGGAGATGGAAAACAACAGACTGGGCTGTTGACGCCAGAAGGAGAAGAGCTGCTAGTTTGAAGAACATCTTGTACTAACTGCGGATGGTCAGCGATTTGGTCTTATATATATCTAACATTAGGAATGCAATCACAAAGGAATCTGTTCAACATCAAGTGGTTTAATAATAATTGTTGTATAGATAGATGGTATCTCTATATTCAAGTGTTAGCGCTTTGGTCTAATGCTCATCTATAAATATGTTATATAAATATTTTCCTTAATAAGTTTTATCTATAAGACTATTCTTCAAAACTATTGAACTTTGTTTTTTGCGTTTCATCACCTAATTTTGTTATCGGATTGGTCAGTTAAGTGCTTTATGACGCCGCCATGTACTCCAAGATAGATACGGCCAAGAATTTTTCCAGCTAATTTCCGTTTTATAATCTATGACGATGATTCTGAAATAAACAATCATTTACGTAACAAGTCTTTTATTTTTCGATAGAGTAAGAAAGGTGTCGACATAACAGTTGCAGAAAAGAAACAAAACAATAAATCAATAAATAAAGAACAGTTCAACAAAG
This sequence comes from Diaperis boleti, assembly GCA_963583935.1. Lineage (NCBI taxonomy): Eukaryota > Metazoa > Arthropoda > Insecta > Coleoptera > Tenebrionidae > Diaperis > Diaperis boleti. The sequence goes on along the minus strand of OY757242.1, from coordinate 76,885,415 downwards.
CAAGAAAGGAAGGAACAGAAAAAGGAAAACCTAGGAAACTTGTCCATTAGTGCCCCCCCACGCTGCACTAGAAAATCGAACAATCCGTGGTCCCCCTTATGGACGCCAAAATGCATAGCGTCATGGTGGTGTCCGCCGGCTTGTCTTTGGGCCCTCGGGACGCTTTCGCCCTGCTATTAGGCGGGCAGAGCCCCGACGAACATCGAGACCGCCACAACCGGTAAAAAGAGTCCTGCCAACGACCAACAAGTTATAGCTTTTAATTCCAGACGAAATTCGCACACTTACCAGTTTCCTTCTACTTTACTCTTTTTTTTTCTCCCTCTTCTAAACAGTGTCTTTGTGGTATTCCTTTAGTTGCCCCCCCCCCCCCCGCTATTCTTCTCTCTATCCCTTTCTATTTCTTCATTTCCTCATTTGCTTTCTGCCCAATCTTTTCATTTCTTTACATTCTTTGTCCCCACATCTGTTTCTTTCATTCTTCTTTTGAGTTCTTTTATTCTTATTTTGGTATCTATCTTTCTGTGTTTCTGTACTTGAACCTTTCTTCTTCCCAGATTGTTTTTTTCATTATTTCTTTCTCGTGTTTTGTTCTTTTTATTCCTTCTCCAACTATTTCTATTTCTAACGGTTGGTGGTCTGATTCCTCTTTATTTCCCACTTCAAATCCTCGTACTTTGTCCCAAGCGTCTTAGTTCAGTATTAAGGGTCTTGGTTTTTCGTACGTAAATTCCCCTGCATCGTCCTCCCAGTCCCCAGAAAAAAGTAAATTATGGATTGATGCGGTCCTCTGAGAAAACCTTAGACTGGAAGAACGCAGCAAGAAATAGAATGAGAAGTTTGGAAATTGACCTATATTTGTTGATATATTTTTTATCACTAATTTCTTACTGTGTTATCAATTTCGTTTTTTGGAAGTTTGGATTCACACATTTGGCGTCTTTGTGCATTTTAAAATATTATCTCCAACTCAATTGTAAAATAGGTGGAAATAAGTTATGGTGATTCCTTAACTACTTCTCTTCAGGTTTTTCAATTTTATTTTAATTTGCTTCTTTGCTTTTCTATTGTTGTTTTAGTTTTCACTACAAAACAACAGCAATATGAGAGGCAATTTCACCAATACCTTTTTGACTATTTCAACCTTCTCTTTATTATATTTTTTGTTTTAATTCAATTTTACTTAACCTGATATTTTGTTGTTTTGTTAACTTGGTACTTTGATACATATTTCGTTACATTCAAACTTTCGTTAGTTTTTTTTTTTTGCTTTGCCGATATATTAATGAACTAGAAGAATGTTCTTAAATTCAAGTGGAGTAAATTTAAATATATCTAAGTCGAACTCCACAAACTTTAATCAGCGTAAAATTATAAATGGAACATGTTTTGGCAGAACACTTCTGCCATCATCAGCCCTAATTTAACAAGAGATTAATGATACAATTGATGAATTACAGAGGGGTTCTTACCTTAAATAATATAAAAAATTATGACGTTGACGTAATTTTGAATTAAATTTGACGTTTTCAAAGGGTTACATGATTTTTAAAAGATTTCGTAAAACAACATTTTATAAAATGTAAAAATTAAAAATGGATCAAAGAGAATCTGGTAAGTTTGTTTGAGTGGTAAAAAATTAAAATAGTGAATTAATAATGGGATTATTGAAGTTATTCTGTTCATTTAAACAAGATCTGTTTTCCAGTTTCAAGGCTTTCCTTATTTCCAAAGTCTCAAGAAAATCTAATTTCCGGCCTTTATTGCATTTATGGATCATTTGGAATTTGATGGTGAAAAAATATGTTTCGTTATTAATATATGATTGGCGAAAGAAGAAGGTGTTGATGGTGGAGGATCAAGATCTGTGTTGTTATAGATGTGCCTGAAATGTTCTTTAATACGGTCTGATATTTTGCGACCTGTCTGACCTATGTAGAATGACTCACAAGAAGAGCAGTTTAATTTGTATACACCTGATGATGATTTGTAATCTAGATATATTAATGGTTATTTTACTATTTTGTTTATTTTTGACCAATTGTTATTTGAAATTTTGTTAATTAATTATACTATATTATCTTCCATTAATTTTATATATCTACTAATATTTGGATAACTTTTTTTTAAATTTTTAATCTGCTATTTTGATGTTTTTCCATTTTGTAAAATTTCAATTTTATTAATTTCATAATTCCTATGAAACAAAATGTCCGAATGTAAAATATGCATCACAAATTTATAAAAATCAACAAGACTTTATAATAAAAATATATATGTAAATATTAATACAGTTTATTAAAATAATAAAACAGCGATAAAATAAAATTATGTGAAAAAACCAAACTCAAATGGTCAAAGACAAATACATTCGTCTCCAGAACAAGATGCCCGTCTATACCCTTCTCGTCTGCATTTTCCATAACAGTGTCCGGGATTGCAGAAAAAGGCTCGTTCCTCGCGATGTCTCACTTCTTCAACTTGATCTAAAACAGAAAAATGTTAACTCAATCGTCAACAATAACTTTAAAGTGCATTTACCATTGATGTCATTATACTGTTGAGCTGCTGTAGAAATAATACAGAGTGTGGCGACAAAAACAAAAATAAGCGTAAGTTTGAACATCTTGTTGAGTGTGGCAACTTTACGATGTGAATGATTTCATGCCTGAGAGTCGAGATTTTATATTAGCATGTAGAGGTTATCGTTGTTGTAAAATACAACGTTGGAAAGGATTCCCCTTTTCCGCTTCATGTTTGCAGTGGCACTTAAATTAAACACTGATTTTTATTTTATGAAAATTCCAAGAATTAATAAAGATTTTCTTTCCATAAAGTAAAATTTAAAGATAACATGGTATCGCTTTACCAAGAAATTGTTTTTGTCTTCCGAAATGTACCTAATAGTGTAAAGAATATTTGAAGAATTTTTTTCCCATTCAAAAATATTGATAGTTATTTTTTTCCTCCTAAGAGGTTACCGAACAATAAATGGGACAAGGTATTCGGAATATCAACTTTGCTCAAATTTACCGAATAAATGGCACAGCTTTTCAATCAAAGAAAAATAATTGAGTGGCTCGAGTAAATTCAAGTGGACAATCGTTAGTTAGTTCGATTTTTTCGAACATTTTGAGACAATTCTTGTCACATCTGGCTTCCTTCCTTGTAAAAGGACGTTTTGTACGAAAAAATCTTTACTTGATAACCTTTACCCCACCATTAAAAAAGTATTCGAACGATAACAAACTTTATTAACAAAAAGCAATTTGTTTATACAATTTAAAAACATTAAATTTATCTGCAACTGTTATAATAAAATATATCAATATTTACTAGACCGCTGCAACTTTATGACTTGGGTAAAAGGGAATCCCCTTAGTCTCAATACAATTTAACTCGTATAAAAGCAGCGGTGAACTGACTTCTTCTACAGTTCTATCTGAACATCTTAAAACAGTAACAAAATGAAAATCACTTTTATCTTTGTTTTACTAGCCACCATTTTTGCCGCAATGGTCAGCTCCTTTTCTTTGCCCGAAGAGGAAGGTAATTAATATAATTCGTAATTTAAATGTAAATATTAATAATGGTTTGTTTTACAGGCTTGCAAGAGTACCAGCGTGTGAAAAGAGGTAGCAAGGGTTGTGTGCAAAATTTGTGCAGAATTCAGTGTAAGGCGAGACATCCTTCATATAGTGGATTCTGTATCAATGGAGAATGTGATTGCATGTAATCATTTTATATTGTGATACTGCATTTATTTAATTATATAGTTTATATGTATTATGGAATTATTGTTAAGTTTTGTTTATTTCTGAATAAATTTTTGTGTTACAGTTATTTCTTTGTTTATGCTTTATACATTAAGAATACAAAAACTGAAGATCTCAGAAAGAAGGTAATAATTCTGAAATTTCATGAGTGAATGCGTGATACAATAAATTAGACCCAACAGCACCAATATGATTGTCTTCAACATTCCTAGTGCCACAGTAGTTCTGCCGATCCTTCTATACAGATACACAGAAAAAGGCTTCTCTGCCGTGGTTTATATTTTTTTTTTCACTACTAGCAGCTTAAATCCTATAAATCACATTTTTCTGTCCATTCTTGTATTTATAATTACATAAACAATTACACGAATATTCTGCCAAATTCTAAGAAAGAGATTTTTTCTCATGAAGTCGTACCGTAGGTATTATGTATTTTGCATGAAATCCTATCTCTTCATTATTAACTACTATGAAAGAAAAACAATTTCACACATCTTCGACTAACTATATAATGGTACATTTTACAGCTAGTAGGGAAAAAAGTTATTACTTAACTGATTATAAATAAAATTATGTTTGATACGAGATTAGGTTGGCAAATAAATTGTTTAAACAATAGTATTAAAATAATATATTTATATCAACAAAAATAAAACGGATTATTTTGTATTTACCTATCTCTTTTATCATGTCTTTTAAGTTCTGCAAAGTCTTTCTTACAAAAGTGGAACACTTACGTGTTCTCTGCCCAATCAGAGAGCCGAAAATTAAAATGCTATACATATGTGGAATGGTCTTATTAAAAATTTTACATAATTGAACTTTTGTTTAATTGGAAACCTATAGCTAGACGGATAGAAGAATCATCGAGACGAACTTTTTTAGATTATATTAAAATATTTCTTATTGGACTAGCAACGCTTTCAGATAATAGTTTCGTGAGAAAATTAAAATCTTCAGGTAAACCCAAGTAAAAACCAGCGTTCGTTAAAATTTTCATTATTGTATCTTTGCAATATTGTGGATTAATTATTGTACTTAACGTGGTGGTATCCGAACTTTGGCTGCCCAATGAAGATGTTGGTTCTCTTGAAAAAGAACTGTTCGGTGATGTCAGTGCTTTTACTTTTTGTGTTTTTATTTCTTTTTACTACCGTTTGCACCTATTTGTCTGTTGTTGTTGTTGCAGAATGTCTGAAATATTTCCGATAGGGTCCTTATCAGATAACGGATTTTCTAGTTCTCTTGTTCAAAAGTTTCCATTGAATCACATCTAATGACTTCGAAAGGTGGACAACAAATTGAACTTGATGGGACATCTTCAGACTTCAATAGGTTTTCAACATAATCTGCCCGACGTCCTTTTTCAAATGCATCTCTTTTTGGTTCTGGTTTTGTAATTGTTATTTACATTCGTGTGCGGTAACTTACATTTTACAGGGCGAAATCAATTTGAAGCACGACGCGCCAGTGTAAAAATAAAATTGTATGAAACATTGAAACATTGAAAATTATTAGACGTACAATGTACTTATAAGAAATAATTTTAAAACAAAAATGTATTCAGTAATGAACAAAACTTAACAATAATGCCATAATACATACAAACTATATAATTTTATAAATGAAGCGACACATATAAAATGATTACATACAATCACATTTTCCATTGATACAGAATCCACTGTATGAAGGATGTCTCGCTTTACATTCAATGTTGCATAAACTTTTAACACAACCCTTGCTACCTCTTTTCACACGCTGGAACTCTTGCAAGCGTGTAAAACAAACCATTATTAATATTTACATTTAAATTACAAATTAGATTAATTACCGTCCTCTTCGGGCAAAGAAAAGGAATTAACCATTGCGGCAAAAATGGTTGCTAGTAAAACAAAGATAAAAGTGATTTTCATTTTGCTAGTGTTTTAAGATGTGCTGCTCAGATACAACTGTAGAAGAAGTCAGTTAACCGCTGCTTTTATAGTAGTTAAACTGTATTGAGATTAAGGGGATTCCCTTTTAGAAAAGTAATAAAACTGCAACGGTCTAGCAAATATTAGTTGCAGATAAATTTAATGTTTTGAAATCGTGTAAACAAATTGCTTTGTTTAGAAAACTTGTTATCGTTTGCTTACTTGGTATTTCTCACACGAGCTGAAAATTATTTTTTAATGACAGGACAAAGGTTAGATTTTTTAGTACCAAAAGTACTTTTGTACAAAATTGTCTGAAAATGTTTTTTAACAATACTAAATATTTCACATCTTATTAACTAATAATAATTCATAATAGTAACATTTTGTAAATAAAATAAGACTGGCGTTACTATACTGTTACATATAATTAGAGCTTTAAGGAGTAAAATTACCTAAAGCATTACATTTTCTAAGGTATTATTACATAATAAAATATCATCGTACAAGAATTTGCATTCTACCTCAGAAAAATGGGGTATTGTATATTTAAACATGGCCATACTTTTATTGTTCTCTAACTTCATTGTAGTCAAAAATAGCCATACCTACGTGATCGGAGTGTTAATAGCTTTTCGTTGAACCATGCTGACAATCACGAAATCGTAGGTAAATCCCCTTTTGTTGTCTGACTTACTCGCGACTCTCACAATAACTGGTTTGCCATTTGACTGCACCTACCAGAAGAGCCTTATTTTAAACTTAACATCATGAAACTTGCTTTATTTTGTATAATTTTTGTCTCCGTTGGTGTTTTACAAATTTGTACTTTACATAAAATATAGAATTATATCGCAACCTGAAATTACTTCTCAGACTCCGAACACTTGAAGAGAGTAAACTAATCCTTGAGTCTATACAGAAGCCTATACAGAATTACCGAGATCATCGTAAGAACGCTGGTGAGAAAAGACATCCACATCAAAGTACCATTATGTTCTTTTGACAGAGTGTGTTATGATGGTTTAATTAATAAACTATGCATATTCCTTGTACAGCAATATCACTGTTTTTGTTTTACAAAAAAGAAAAACGTTAAATTAGACATCGTTTACATAGAAGTTCAGAATCATTAAATTCACTTTCAAACTCCTCAACCCCTTTTATTTATATCTATTGACATAGAGTGTGATATTGAGATATTGAGTGACTGAAATCAAAACCAACGTAAAAAACACCTAAATTGCAACCGTTGGACAACTATCTTTTCCAAGATTCTTTGTTGTTGCAAAAATATAACTGTTGGACAAAGCGTCATATACATATCACACGTGACAGAAATGCCATTGTAAGCTCGTGAGATGTGTATCATTCGTGCTACACTCGCAAACAATGAAGCATTTTTGTCACTAGTAATATAATCTACTATTTATGTAGGTACATGCTCTCACTATTGTAACATGCGATTATTTACCCCCTTTGCTTATTACAGTTACTTTTTTTATTTTGTATTAATTATTTAATAATAATTTATAATTTCTTTAAATTTAATGTGCATAATTCGAAAAAAATAGGCAAAATAATTGTGTAGCCTTGGCGAAACCTGGTCAGTTTGGCAATAAAAATAAAACAGGAAATGTCAAAGAACGCGTTATTGCTTTTTAAATATGGCTCAGATAAGCTAAACCTCTTTCTTCTTATATTTCGTATTTTTCAAATAACTCAAAAATTAATGCATAGAAAAAAATAAAAAATTATGTAAGCTTAGTAGCAGATAATCTCCAAACTGTTTTCGAATTTTGTACCTTAGATTGGATTTAGGAGGCGTTCTTCTGGGTGTCCACCGCGACCATTGAGGTCTATTTTTGGATCCTCCATGTCTTCCGAGAACGCCGTCAAGTTTGGTCTTTTTGATTAGACTCCAGAGCTTGAACAGCGATCCCTGCATGTATTCTTCTGCTCTTGGTTTTTTCTCGCCGAGTATTTGAAACCTTACCCTACACAGGCCCTCACAGTGACAGAGCACATGTTGGGCTGTTTCATCTTCTTCCTGGCAAAATCTGCACAGGTCTTCCTCTGCCAAGCCTAGCTGGCTCAAATGCCTATTGAGTCGGCAATGCCCTGTGAGCAATCCAGCTATTATTCTCACTTTCCTACGGTCGTGACTTAGGAGGTCTGCTGTTAGTTCAGGTTTTCTCCCTTTAAGGAAGCATTCTGCCTGTCTCTGTCCTGGAGTGTTCTGCCATGCACCATTTCTGAGATTTTGTACGGATCCACCTGTTTATTGTAGTCCTGACCGTACTTCTGTTTATGCCACAAAATTGCGAATTGACCTATGGATATCTGGATCTTTTAATTAGATTTTTCCCCGTAGATCCCGGCTCCAGTTCCCTTTTCGGTCTTCGACCCATCGGTGTACCAAACCAGTTCAGCCTTGACAGGGGGACCTTTGTCCCAGTCTGCTGTTTCTGGTATAATGACTTTGAAATTTCTTTCGAAGTTGCAACGTGGAGTCATTTCATCACTGGGCATCCAGAACGGTATCCCTCTCTTGCTCCTCCCAGAGTTTTAGGTGTGCCCCACCGTGCCTCTGACTGATGGGTTTTTGCCCCTGCTTTAGTCTGTACATGAGGACGTTAGCTTCTCCCTGAATGTGGATGTGTAGTGGTGGCAGGTCCATCAGGACTTCTAGTGCTGCCCAAGGAGCGGTTCTCATGGCTCCCGTGGCGCTCAGACATGCAAGCCTTTGCACGCCACTTAATAGCCTTATCTCCCCTACTTGCAACGTCTTTGTCCCCACACCACTGATCCATAGGTTAACATGGGTCTCACCACTACCCTTGTGTATAGCCACAGAATCATTTCTTAACTCAATCCCCAGTTCTTTCCGCATAGCTGCTTGCACCTCCCCAAGGCGATGTGAGCCTTATGCGTAATTTTTTGTATTTGTTGGTTCCACGTAAGCTTTTGGTCAAAGATGACTCAAAGATGATATTTTGCCTCCGTGGCAAGTGGAATCTGCACATTCCCTAGTTCTAGTGGCCTTAGGGTATCTAGTGCCCTTTTTATTGTAAATGGTACAACTGTGGTTTTATTGGGGTTGACCGACAGCCCTTCCTCCTTGCACCACTTGTCCACCATATTAAGCGCCTTTTGTGTTCGCTCTGTTACAACCTCTGGAAACTTTCCCCGGACTACCAGTGCCAGGTCGTCTGTGTACCCGAGACATTGATAGCCCGCTTGGACTAGTTTGCAGATTAGGTCGTCAACCAAGACTAGACACTTCTCCCTGCGGGCAGCCTCTCCCCGTTTGTGCCGTTATGGTAGCCGTGCCAAGCTGGGACACCACTGTCCTATCTCTTAGCTTCTTTTACCTTACCAAAAATGAAATGGACAAATTTATAACAATCAAGACTTTATAATAAAAATCTGCATGTAAATATTAATAAAGTTTATTAAAATAATAAAACAGCAATAAATTAAAATTATTTTAAAAAACCAAACTCAAATGGTCAAAGACAAATACATTCGTCTCCAGAACAAGATCCCCGTCTGTGCCCGTCTCGTCTGCATTTCCCATAACAGTAACCGGGATTGCAGAAGAAGCCTCGTTCCTCGCGATGTCTCACTTCTTCAACTTGATCTAAAACAGAAAAATGTTAGCTCAATCGTCAACAATAACTTTAAAGTGCATTCACCATCGATGTCATTATACTCTTGAGCTGCTGTAAAAATAATACAGAGTGTGGCCACAAAAACAAAAATAAGCGTAAGTTTGAACATCTTGTTGAGTGTGGCAACTTTACGATGTGAATGATTTCATGCATGAGAGTCGAGATTTTATATTAGCATTCAGAGGTTATCGCTGTTGTAAAATACAACGTTGGAAAGGATTCCCCTTTTCCGCTTCATGTTTGCAGTGGCAGTTAAATTAAACACTGATTTTTATTTTATGAAAATTCCGAGAATTAATAAAGATTTTCTTTCCATAAAGTAAAATTTAAAGATAACATGGTATCGCTTTACCAAGAAATTGTTTTTGTCTTCCGAAATGTACCTAATAGTGTAAAGAATATTTGAAGAATTTTTTTCCCATTCAAAAATATTGATAGTTATTTTTTTCCTCCTAAGAGGTTACCGAACAATAAATGGGACAAGGTATTCAGAATATCAATTTTGCCCAAATTTACCGGATAAATGGCACTTTTGTAGGCACAAACACTTCCAATGGTGCCTTTTTTTTTCACACAGCTTTTCAATCAAAGAAAAATAATTGAGTGGCTCGAGTAAATTCAGGTGGACAATTTTCGTCTAGTAACGCTAGTTTTTTTTTAATTTAACAAAAATACTTACTTATTAGTTAAAAAAAGATATCAAATATTTAGTATTGTTATTTAGTTAGATTTTTTCAAACATTGTGAGACAATTTTTGTCACATCTGGCTTCCTTCCTTGTAAAAGGACGTTTTGTACAAAAAATCTTTACTTGATAACCTCTACCCTACCATTAAAAAAAGTATGCGAACAATAACAAATTTTAATAACATAAAGCAATTTGTTTACACGATTTAAAAACATTAAATTTATCTGCAACTGTTATATATCAATATTTACTAGACCGCTGCAACTTTATGACTTGGGTAAAAGGGAATCCCCTTAGTGTCAATACAGTTTAACTCCTATAAAAGTAGCGGTTAACTGACTTCTTCTACAGTTGTATCTGAGCAGCACATCTTAAAACACTAACAAAATGAAAATCACTTTTATCTTTGTTTTACTAGCCACCATTTTTGCCGCAATGGTCAGCTCCTTTTCTTTGCCCGAAGAGGAAGGTAATTAATATAATTCGTAATTTAAATGTAAATATTAATAATGGTTTGTTTTACAGGCTTGCAAGAGTACCAGCGTGTGAAAAGAGGTAGCAAGGGATGTGTTCAAAATTTGTGCAGAATTCAATGTAAGGCGAGACATCCTTCATACAGTGGATTCTGTATCAATGGAGAATGTGATTGCATGTAGTCATTTTATATCGTGATACTGCATTTATTTAATTATATAGTTTGTACGTATTATGGAATTATTGTTAACTTTTGTTTATTGCTGAATAAATTTTTGTGTTAAAATTATTTCTTTGTTTATGCTTTATACATTACGTCCCATTTTCAATGTTTCATACAATTATAATATTTTTAAATTAAATTAGGAGTATATCTTGGAAGGGTAATATGTAATATCACATCTGTTGACAGAAGGAAAGCATTTTAAGATATAATTAAGAATACAAAAACTGAAGATCTCAGAAAGAAGGTAATATAATTCTACTACCTATTTTAAATTACAATGATCCCCGCCTTCATATAGCCACTGAAATTCCATAAGTGAATGAATGATACAATAAATTAGACCCAACAGCACCAATAGTGCATTCCTAGTGCCCGATCCTTCTATACAGCAACATACACCTATTTCCAGCTGTTTTATTATTATTATTAAATAATTTATAATACATTAGAATAAGGTTCTTCTAGTAGGTGCAGTCAAATGGCAAACCAGTTTGTGAAGTCGCGAATAAATAAGCCAAAGAAAAGGGGATTTACATACGTTTTCGTGATTACCAACAAACTCATGACTCAACAAAAAGTTATTAACACTTAAGGCATTTACTTTTCCAATTTATTAGTCAAAAAAAGTTAGTGAAAAATGTAGAATACTAGATTATATTATATAGAGGGAGAAAAATTCATGATTTTTCATGAGGTGCAATTTGTAGCCGAAGAGCCGAGGGAAAAATAGCATTACCTCCCGAGGTGTATATACTATGTTTTACACAAGCGAAACCACAAAAACCTGACAATTCAAGAAATAATAAACTTTTTAAAAAAAAAGGAAACCGACTTCAAAAAACCCAAAGTAACTAAAACTAAAAAGTAAAAAATAAAAATTTCCAATTTCAGAGTTATTTGTTGTTCCGGTTAATGTAATTATTTATTTTTCCGTTTAATGAAATTCAGAAATTATTGTTGATTATCTAATTATTAATTGTTTTATAATTTTTAAGTCGGTGCCAAGTAAAACATAAAATTATACATTTTAAAGTTATAATTCCCTGATAATTTCAGACTTCTTAATTCACGATTATGATTACTGAATTAAAGTTTTCATAACACATTTGATACATTAGGTAAAAGCTATATATTCGTAGTAATAATTTTGCATGATTTAGGTTGGATTTACCGAGAGATGAATTATTGTTAGATTTGAAATAAATAAAAAATTATTTATTATGTAATTCCTATAAATTGTTTTTATAATTTTTTTCGTAGTAACTAATTTGTTATTGTAGGAAGGTGTATAATTTGCTTTTATGGCACCAACTTCAAAATTATAAAACAATTAATAATTAGATAATCAACAATAATTTCTGAATTTCATTAAACGGAAAAATAAATATGTAATTACATTAACCGGAACAACAAATAACTCTGAAATTGGAAATTTTTATTTTTTACTTTTTAGTTTTAGTTACTTTGGGTTTTTTGCAGTCGGTTTCCTTTTTTTTAAAAGTTAATTATTTTACAATTTTAAGTGATGGGTAGACCTAGTAAGGACGCTTCAAATCCACGCGAGCGCGAAAATAGATTGTCTTTGTGGTTTCTATGGGATACAGCATGAGAAAATGTGGATTATGTTGAAAATAGAAAATTATTCTATGTACGGTCAAAACTGCAAAAAATTGTAGATAGGCCTTCAATACCTTTCAAATGAGGTATCACTCGACCCATAGTGCCATTTAAGATTTTGGGGCTAACAGCCACCTCGCGAAGAGGGCGAAGCGCCGAAACTTGAAAAGAATCTGAAAAGATGTGCCCCTGGCAAATAAAATCGACCTGTTCGAGGATTTTTCAATCAGAGTTATCAATTCGGAGAAATCTGGACTGGGAAGTTTTAAATGAGACAGCCTGTATATTATAGACATAAATCGATTGGTGCAGAAAGCATCCGAGTACCATATCATGTATGCTAAAATTTGCGACTAATTGATAGTGCTTATATGCCAAGGGCATAGTAAAACACAATTGTAGATCAATTTTCCATAGTTTTTTCGTTTCCTGAAAAGTTTGCAAAATAATGTTACTTGGCTTGTTTTAACAATAAACGATTCAATTGAAATCGGCTCATAAACAAAGAAATTATATTTGAAGTCGGTTTCGGTAAGACACAATAAATCACGTCGTTGATCACTGTGTATTTATTCTCGGCTTGTCACTGGGGTTGGGTTGAGGCCATAAACCATTCATTTCGAGCAGGTAGCGTCATTCGAACACATTTCCATTTGATTTTGAGGAATTCCCTTCTATAACTTCGAAATCTTACGTCCAATACGAATTAAATTAAAATGGGAGCATCCTGAAGGTATACTGAATATAACGCAAGAAGAATAATTGAAATCGGTTCATAAACAAAGAAGTTATGCGCGCACAAACATATCCAATCACCACATTTCCATCTGATTTTCAAGAGTTTCCTGCTATAACTCCGAAGTCTTACGTTCAATATGAATGAAATTAAAATGGGACCACCTTGGAGCCATACTCAACCCAACGCAAAAAGAATAATTGACATCGGTTCATAAACAAAGAAGTTATGCCCGAACATACATACAAAAAAAAAACATATATATACAGTCGAATAGAGAACCTCCTCCTTTTTTGAAGTCGGTTAAAAAATAAAACTTTAAGGTAAATACGAACGTCAAATATTATAGTTGTCCTGTTCCCCCTAGGGAAGAAATGATCCACTGCTGACACGATTTTTGACAGCAGAGAAACTTACCTCTACTCACGCTTGTGTAAAATGGTATATTAACTACACTGACCGGCAAAATTATCGCATCATCCGATAATCTCATGAAGCAACTTAATTTAAAATTAATAGAACGCTTATTACAGTAAATAAATTAATTAAAAACTAAACTGTGATGATCAATTTAAGCAAATACCCTAACAATGAACGGATGGGTAGGATAACTTTCCAAAGTAACATAAGAACAAAAATTTTGTGCTGTTAATTTTTAAGTTCGAAAATTTTTATTGGCTGCATTTCTACTCTCACACAAGTTTCAGTATTTAGTATTGCCCCCTCGAGCCTGAATAACTGCCTCCATTCTGCGTGGCATACTGAGAATCAGTCTTTGGATAACGTGTTGATCGATTTGTTCCCATTCTTCATTTAACGCTCCAATTAGCTCGTTTAGCGTTTCAGGACGATTTTGACGTATCTTAATTCTCCGTGCAAGTTCACCCCAAAGATGTTCAATAGGATTGCAGTCTGGGCTTCGCGCTGGCCAAAGTAATTTTGGTATTTCAACCTCATGCTGGTAATCCGTCACGACCCTAGCGGTTTACGGACGAGCATTGTCCTGCATGAAAAGAAAATGGTTCCCTACATATGGTGCGAATGGTACCACATGAGGTTCTAAAATTTCGGTAATATACCGATGTGCATTTAGGGCACCACCAGCGACGAGTACGAGACCTGTCTTGGCCTCCATATTAATTTCTCCCCAGACCATATGGGATCCTCCACTAAAATTTTCCCGATTCACCATTGTACATTCTAAATAACGCTCGCCTGGTCTTCTCCACACTCTCAAACGACCATCAGGTGAATTTAGAGCAAAATGTGACTAATTCGTAAACAATACTTTTCCCCAATCCTCAGCTATCCAATGGACATGATCATGAGCAAATTGTAATCTAGCTCTTTGGTGTTCTGGGAGAAGCAGAGGCCCATCCGCTGGCCTTCTACTACTCATTTCACTTTCCCTGAGTCGCCTCGTTATTGTTCTCTCACTAAATTCAACAGTTCTGGTATTCCGAAGAGCATTTCGAAGCTGTGGAGCAGTTAGATGCCTATTCCGCAACGATCTTAGCATGACAAATCGGTCATCAACTTGTGATGTGGCCCTTTTACGGCCCTGGCCGGTTCTGCGTTTGTGTTCGCCAGTCTCCTGATACCTACTGGCAACTCTGGAAACCGTCGATTGATTTATCCCAAGAAATCTACCTACGTAGCGTTGGCTTCTGCCGTTACGCAGCAGAGCTATTGCCATTGGGGCCTGTTCTGATGTTAAATAACGACTTTCTCTATTGAAGTTTTTTGCAAAAGGACTAAAAAGTTACTGTATTTAAAATAAAATTCATCAAAACTGAAAATCGACTGCTAACTTACATTGTTTGAGAAAAAAAAGGATGCAACTTTATTTTTTATTTTCTCAAAAATGTAACTAATTTCGACAATTTCACGTTTAATTGTGAACCTATTGGTTTTAAATAGGTCATAATTGCCTACCACCACCTACTTAGTTTCTTTTATACGCCTGCTATTCTCTCCCTTGAATTGTGGTAGCAGGTATAGTACCGATTAGTCGCAATTGTGTTACTTTTAAGTGATGCGATAATTTTGCCGGTCAGTGTATATACCAAGGTAGAGAAGTCGTTTTTCTCAGCTGAGCAGTATTAATTCCTGAGATGTGAAGCATAGAGGGTATAAGTTGCGAAGCTGAAAAAAAGGCTTCTCTACCGTGGTTTATATATTATTTTTTTCACTACTAGCAGCTTAAATCCTATAAATCACATTTTTCTGTGCATTCTTGTATCGAGCGATCAAGATAATTTGTAATCGAGTCATCCATGAATCCGAAAACGTATGTCGTGCACTTAAACTGCACTTATAAATTTCAAATAATGTGTCAATTGAAAGATAAAATGGTGGAAATTCTCAAACAGGATTTTATTGCCAACAAGACGAAACATTTTAAGGAAAATACATTTATTTCATTCAACTGTTATAATAAATGCTGAAAATGTTCTCCATTTTGGTCTAAGCACAAATGAGGCCTTCGTCTAACACATTGAATAACTTAACCTTGAGTAAATTATGAAGAGGTGTTAATCACTTGTTAGGCGAGTGCAGTTAGGTTACCTGGAGGATTAAAAAATGTTTAGGTTTAAATAACGAATAATGAATGATTTACCTTCAAAAAATACTGGTCCTATTATACGTCATCGGCAAATTACTTCCGAAACACCAATTTTTTGCGGATGTACTGGGGCCTCACATAAACATGTGGTTTTTCACTGCTCCAAATTCTCATATTTTGTGCATTAATGTATCCACTTAGATGAAACCATGCTTCATCTGAAAAGAACGTTTTCTCCAACAAATCATCGTCAAACGTGTTCAATAACCATTGACAATATGCAGCCCTTAATGGAAAATCATCTTGATGCAGTTCTTGTACACATGTTAATCCATACGGAGACAAAAGTAAATCTTTTTTAAGTATTGCTTGACATGTGCCTATGACTATGATAGGTCCACTTGCTGTGCCAATTGCCGAATGGATGTTCTAGGGGCTTTTTCCATTACGTGCTGGACAATCTCAACGTTTTCTGGCGTTCTTTTATCCTTTGATCGATCACTTCCTGGTTTGTCGAAACTGGGTAACACAACGATTTATTGTATTGGAGAAATTGGCATAATCGACGATATCATTGGGAGACTGCTCACGAAATTCTGTCCATGCATCCTATCCTTGTCCATTTCGAAAATACGACTCAACCATAAACGCTTTGTATTCTAATGAAAATGCCATTTTTAAGCAGTGAACAGTTGAAGTTCT
This sequence comes from Diaperis boleti, assembly GCA_963583935.1. Taxonomy (NCBI): domain Eukaryota; kingdom Metazoa; phylum Arthropoda; class Insecta; order Coleoptera; family Tenebrionidae; genus Diaperis; species Diaperis boleti. The sequence continues at coordinate 76,869,040 of OY757242.1, read as the reverse complement.
TAAAACAATTGATTTTATAGAGTAGAGAGACTGTTTCACTAGACAAAAATAACACAACAGGGATCAACAACGCAAGATACTGAAATTTAAGGTTAATGACTTTTGATGGCAGTGGTTCAAGTCATACCGCAGCTCTGGCGAAAAATTTAAATTAATAATAAAAAAAATAGGTTGTGGAGGCTACACTTTTTTCGCATCTGTTTAAAAATTTATTTCCTAAATTTTTTGAAACCTCAAAATTATTTTTTAAACTTCTTGAGTGACGTAACTTTAGATGCCACAATTAAGCATATCAATAGCGAAAGACACACGGATTCGAACTCATGGATTACTCGATTACAAATTAACTTGATCGCTCGATATTTATAATTATATAAACAATTTCACGAATATTCTGCCAAATTCTAAGAAAGAGATTTTTTCTCATGAAGTCGTACCTTAGGTATTATGTATTTTGCATGAAATCCTATCTCTTCATTATTAACTACTATGAAAGAAAAACAATTTCACACATCTTCGACTAACTATATAATGGTACATTTTACAGCTAGTAGGGAAAAACGTTATTACTTAACTGATTATAAATAAAATTATATTAAAATTTAAATATATCTATGTCGAACTCCACAAACTTTAATAACTGTAAGATTACTAATGGTACATGTTTCGGCAGAACACTTCTGCCATCATCAGCCCTAATTTAACAAGAGATTAATGATACAATTGATGAATTACAAGAGGGGTTCTTACCTTAAAGAATATAAAAAATTATGACATTGACGTAATTTTGAATTAAATTTGACGTTTTCAAAGGGTTACATGATTTTTAAAAGATTTCGTAAAAACAACATTTTATAAATGTAAAAATTAAAAATGGATCAAAGAGAATCTGGTAAGTTTATTTGAGTGAAAAATTAAAATAGTGAATTAATAATGGGATTATTGAAGTTATTCTGTTCATTTAAACAAGATCTGTTTTCTAGTTTCAAGGCTTTCCTTATTTCCAAAGTCTCGAGAAAATCTAATTTCCGGCCTTTATTGCATTTATGAATCAATTTGGAATTTGATGGTGAAAAACTATGTTTCGTTATTAATATATGATTAGCGAAAGAAGAAGGTGTTGATGGTGGAGGATCAAGATCTGTGTTGTTATAGATGTGCCTGAAATGTTCTTTAATACGGTCTGATATTTTACATAGGTCAGACAGGTCGCAAAATATCAGACCGTATTAAAGAACTGCCCAATCAGAGAGCCGAAAATTAAAATGCTATACATATGTGGAATGGTCTTATTAAAAATTTTACATAATTGAACTTTTGTTTAATTGGAAACCTATAGCTAGACGGGTAGAAGAATCATCGAGACGAATTTTTTTAGATTATATTAAAATATTTGTTATTGGACTAGCAACGCTTTCAGATAATAGTTTCGTGAGAAAATTAAAATCTTCAGGTAAACCCAAGTAAAAACCAGCGTTCGTTAAAATTTTCATTATTGTATCTTTGCAATACTGTGGATTAATAATTATTGTACTTAACGTGGTGGTATCCGAACTTTGGCTGCCCAATGAAGATGTTGGTTCTCTTGAAAAAGAACTGTTCGGTGATGTCAGTGCTTTTACTTTTTGTGTTTTTATTTCTTTTTACTACCGTTTGCACCTATTTGTCTGTTGTTGTTGTTGCAGAATGTCTGAAATATTTCCGATAGGGTCCTTATCAGATAACGGATTTTCTAGTTCTCTTGTTCAAACGTTTCCATTGAATCACATCTAATGACTTCGAAAGGTGGACAACAAATTGAACTTGATGGGACATCTTCAGACTTCAATAGGTTTTCAACATAATCTGCCCGACGTCCTTTTTCAAATGCATCTCTTTTTGGTTCTGGTTTTGTAATTGTTATTTACATTCGTGTGCGGTAACTTACAATTTACAGGGCGAAATCAATTTGAAGCACGACGCGCCAGTGTAAAAATAAAATTGTATGAAACATTGAAACATTGAAAATTATTAGACGTACAATGTACTTATAAGAAATAATTTTAAAACAAAAATGTATTCAGTAATGAACAAAACTTAACAATAATGCCATAATACATACAAACTATATAATTTTATAAATGAAGCGACACATATAAAATGATTACATACAATCACATTTTCCATTGATACAGAATCCACTGTATGAAGGATGTCTCGCTTTACATTCAATGTTGCACAAACTTTTAACACAACCCTTGCTACCTCTTTTCACACGCTGGAACTCTTGCAAGCCTGTAAAACAAACCATTATTAATATTTACATTTAAATTACAAATTAGATTAATTACCGTCCTCTTCGGGCAAAGAAAAGGAATTAACCATTGCGGCAAAAATGGTTGCTAGTAAAACAAAGATAAAAGTGATTTTCATTTTGCTAGTGTTTTAAGATGTGCTGCTCAGATACAACTGTAGAAGAAGTCAGTTAACCGCTGCTTTTATAGTAGTTAAACTGTATTGAGATTAAGGGGATTCCCTTTTAGAAAAGTAATAAAACTGCAACGGTCTAGCAAATATTAGTTGCAGATAAATTTAATGTTTTGAAATCGTGTAAACAAATTGCTTTGTTTAGAAAACTTGTTATCGTTTGCTTACTTGGTATTTCTCACACGAGCTGAAAATTATTTTTTAATGACAGGACAAAGGTTAGATTTTTTAGTACCAAAAGTACTTTTGTACAAAATTGTCTGAAAATGTTTTTTAACAATACTAAATATTTCACATCTTATTAACTAATAATAATTCATAATAGTAACATTTTGTAAATAAAATAAGACTGGCGTTACTATACTGTTACATATAATTAGAGCTTTAAGGAGTAAAATTACCTAAAGCATTACATTTTCTAAGGTATTATTACATAATAAAATATCATCGTACAAGAATTTGCATTCTACCTCAGAAAAATGGGGTATTGTATATTTAAACATGGCCATACTTTTATTGTTCTCTAACTTCATTGTAGTCAAAAATAGCCATACCTACGTGATCGGAGTGTTAATAGCTTTTCGTTGAACCATGCTGACAATCACGAAATCGTAGGTAAATCCCCTTTTGTTGTCTGACTTACTCGCGACTCGCACAATAACTGGTTTGCCATTTGACTGCACCTACCAGAAGAGCCTTATTTTAAACTTAACATCATGAAACTTGCTTTATTTTGTATAATTTTTGTCTCCGTTGGTGTTTTACAAATTTGTACTTTACATAAAATATAGAATTATATCGCAACCTGAAATTACTTCTCAGACTCCGAACACTTGAAGAGAGTAAACTAATCCTTGAGTCTATACAGAAGCCTATACAGAATTACCGAGATCATCGTAAGAACGCTGGTGAGAAAAGACATCCACATCAAAGTACCATTATGTTCTTTTGACAGAGTGTGTTATGATGGTTTAATTAATAAACTATGCATATTCCTTGTACAGCAATATCACTGTTTTTGTTTTACAAAAAAGAAAAACGTTAAATTAGTTAATTAGACATCGTTTACATAGAAGTTCAGAATCATTAAATTCACTTTCAAACTCCTCAACCCCTTTTATTTATATCTATTGATATCGAGTGTGATATTGAGATATTGAGTGACTGAAATCAAAACCAACGTAAAAAACACCTAAATTGCAACCGTTGGACAACTATCTTTTGCAAGATTCTTTGTTGTTGCAAAAATATAACTGTTGGACAAAGCGTCATATACATATCACACGTGACAGAAATGCCATTGTAAGCTCGTGAGATGTGTATCATTCGTGCTACACTCGCAAACAATGAAGCATTTTTGTCACTAGTAATATAATCTAGTATTTATGTAGGTACATGCTCTCACCATTGTAACATGCGATTATTTACCCCCTTTGCTTATTGCAGTTACTTTTTTTATTTTGTATTAATTATTTAATAATAATTTATAATTTCTTTAAATTTAATGTGCATAATTCGAAAAAAATAGGCAAAATAATTGTGTAGCCTTGGCGAAACCTGGTCAGTTTGGCAATAAAAATAAAACAGGAAATGTCAAAGAACGCGTTATTGCTTTTTAAATATGGCTCAGATAAGCTAAACCTCTTTCTTCTTATATTTCGTATTTTTCAAATAACTCAAAAATTAATGCATAGAAAAAAATAAAAAATTATGTAAGCTTAGTAGCAGATAATCTCCAAACTGTTTTCGAATTTTGTACCTTAGATTGGATTTAGGAGGCGTTCTTCTGGGTGTCCACCGCGACCATTGAGGTCTATTTTTGGATCCTCCATGTCTTCCGAGAACGCCGTCAAGTTTGGTCTTTTTGATTAGACTCCAGAGCTTGAACAGCGATCCCTGCATGTATTCTTCTGCTCTTGGTTTTTTCTCGCCGAGTATTTGAAACCTTACCCTACACAGGCCCTCACAGTGACAGAGCACATGTTGGGCTGTTTCATCTTCTTCCTGGCAAAATCTGCACAGGTCTTCCTCTGCCAAGCCTAGCTGGCTCAAATGCCTATTGAGTCGGCAATGCCCTGTGAGCAATCCAGCTATTATTCTCACTTTCCTACGGTCGTGACTTAGGAGGTCTGCTGTTAGTTCAGGTTTTCTCCCTTTAAGGAAGCATTCTGCCTGTCTCTGTCCTGGAGTGTTCTGCCATGCACCATTTCTGAGATTTTGTACGGATCCACCTGTTTATTGTAGTCCTGACCGTACTTCTGTTTATGCCACAAAATTGCGAATTGACCTATGGATATCTGGATCTTTTAATTAGATTTTTCCCCGTAGATCCCGGCTCCAGTTCCCTTTTCGGTCTTCGACCCATCGGTGTACCAAACCAGTTCAGCCTTGACAGGGGGACCTTTGTCCCAGTCTGCTGTTTCTGGTATAATGACTTTGAAATTTCTTTCGAAGTTGCAACGTGGAGTCATTTCATCACTGGGCATCCAGAACGGTATCCCTCTCTTGCTCCTCCCAGAGTTTTAGGTGTGCCCCACCGTGCCTCTGACTGATGGGTTTTTGCCCCTGCTTTAGTCTGTACATGAGGACGTTAGCTTCTCCCTGAATGTGGATGTGTAGTGGTGGCAGGTCCATCAGGACTTCTAGTGCTGCCCAAGGAGCGGTTCTCATGGCTCCCGTGGCGCTCAGACATGCAAGCCTTTGCACGCCACTTAATAGCCTTATCTCCCCTACTTGCAACGTCTTTGTCCCCACACCACTGATCCATAGGTTAACATGGGTCTCACCACTACCCTTGTGTATAGCCACAGAATCATTTTTGGACTCAATCCCCAGTTCTTTCCGCATAGCTGCTTGCACCTCCCCAAGGCGATGTGAGCCTTATGCGTAATTTTTTGTATTTGTTGGTTCCACGTAAGCTTTTGGTCAAAGATGACTCAAAGATGATATTTTGCCTCCGTGGCAAGTGGAATCTGCACATTCCCTAGTTCTAGTGGCCTTAGGGTATCTAGTGCCCTTTTTATTGTAAATGGTACAACTGTGGTTTTATTGGGGTTGACCGACAGCCCTTCCTCCTTGCACCACTTGTCCACCATATTAAGCGCCTTTTGTGTTCGCTCTGTTACAACCTCTGGAAACTTTCCCCGGACTACCAGTGCCAGGTCGTCTGTGTACCCGAGACATTGATAGCCCGCTTGGACTAGTTTGCAGATTAGGTCGTCAACCAAGACTAGACACTTCTCCCTGCGGGCAGCCTCTCCCCGTTTGTGCCGTTATGGTAGCCGTGCCAAGCTGGGACACCACTGTCCTATCTCTTAGCTTCTTTTACCTTACCAAAAATGAAATGGACAAATTTATAACAATCAAGACTTTATAATAAAAATCTGCATGTAAATATTAATAAAGTTTATTAAAATAATAAAACAGCAATAAATTAAAATGATTTTAAAAAACCAAACTCAAATGGTCAAAGACAAATACATTCGTCTCCAGAACAAGATCCCCGTCTGTGCCCGTCTCGTCTGCATTTCCCATAACAGTAACCGGGATTGCAGAAAAAGCCTCGTTCCTCGCGATGTCTCACTTCTTCAACTTGATCTAAAACAGAAAAATGTTAGCTCAATCGTCAACAATAACTTTAAAGTGCATTCACCATCGATGTCATTATACTCTTGAGCTGCTGTAGAAATAATACAGAGTGTGGCCACAAAAACAAAAATAAGCGTAAGTTTGAACATCTTGTTGAGTGTGGCAACTTTACGATGTGAATGATTTCATGCATGAGAGTCGAGATTTTATATTCGCATTCAGAGGTTATCGCTGTTGTAAAATACAACGTTGGAAAGGATTCCCCTTTTCCGCTTCATGTTTGCAGTGGCAGTTAAATTAAACACTGATTTTTATTTTATGAAAATTCCGAGAATTAATAAAGATTTTCTTTCCATAAAGTAAAATTTAAAGATAACATGGTATCGCTTTACCAAGAAATTGTTTTTGTCTTCCGAAATGTACCTAATAGTGTAAAGAATATTTGAAGAATTTTTTTCCCATTCAAAAATATTGATAGTTATTTTTTTCCTCCTAAGAGGTTACCGAACAATAAATGGGACAAGGTATTCAGAATATCAATTTTGCCCAAATTTACCGGATAAATGGCACTTTTGTAGGCACAAACACTTCCAATGGTGCCTTTTTTTTCACACAGCTTTTCAATCAAAGAAAAATAATTGAGTGGCTCGAGTAAATTCAGGTGGACAATTTTCGTCTAGTAACGCTGGTCTTTTTTAATTTAACAAAAACGCTTACTTATTACTTAAAAAGAGATATCAAATATTTAGTATTGTTATTTAGTTAGATTTTTTCAAACATTGTGAGACAATTTTTGTCACATCTGGCTATCTTCCTTGTAAAAGGACGTTTTGTACAAAAAATCTTTACTTGATAACCTCTACCCTACCATTAAAAAAAGTATGCAAACAATAACAAATTTTAATAACATAAAGCAATTTGTTTACACGATTTAAAAACATTAAATTTATCTGCAACTGTTATATATCAATATTTACTAGACCGCTGCAACTTTATGACTTGGGTAAAAGGGAATCCCCTTAGTGTCAATACAGTTTAACTCCTATAAAAGTAGCGATTAACTGACTTCTTCTACAGTTGTATCTGAGCAGCACATCTTAAAACACTAACAAAATGAAAATCACTTTTATCTTTGTTTTACTAGCCACCATTTTTGCCGCAATGGTCAGCTCCTTTTCTTTGCCCGAAGAGGAAGGTAATTAATATAATTCGTAATTTAAATGTAAATATTAATAATGGTTTGTTTTACAGGCTTGCAAGAGTACCAGCGTGTGAAAAGAGGTAGCAAGGGATGTGTTCAAAATTTGTGCAGAATTCAATGTAAGGCGAGACATCCTTCATACAGTGGATTCTGTATCAATGGAGAATGTGATTGCATGTAATCATTTTATATTGTGATACTGCATTTATATAATTATATATTATGGAATTATTGTTAAGTTTTGTTTATTTCTGAATAAATTTTTGTGTTACAGTTATTTCTTTGTTTATGCTTTATACATTAAGAATACAAAAACTGAAGATCTCAGAAAGAAGGTAATCATTCTGAAATTCCATGAGTGAATGCGTGATACAATAAATTAGACCCAACAGCACCAATATGATTGTCTTCAACATTCCTAGTGCCACAGTAGTTCTGCCGATCCTTCTATACAGATACACCCATTTCCAGCTGTTTTATTATTATTATTAAATAAAAAATTTATAATACATTAAAATAAGGTTCTTCTGGTAGGTGCAGTCAAATGGCAAACCAGTTTGTGAAGTCGCGAATAAATAAGCCAAAGAAAAGGGGATTTACATACGTTTTCGTGATTGCCAGCATGACTCAACCAAAAGCTATTAACACGCATTAACACTTAGGGCATTTACTTTTCCAATTTATTAGTCGAAAAAATTTAGTGAAAAATGTAGAATAGTAGATTATATTATATAGGGGGAGAAAAATTCATCATTTTTCATGAGGTGTAATTTGTAGCCGAAGGGCGAAGCCCGAGGGCTGCAAAGAGCCGTAGGAAAAATAGCTTTACCTCCCGAGGTGAATATACTATGTTTTACACAAGCGAAACCACAAAAACCTGACAATTCAAGAGAAAAATAAAACTGTTAGGTAAATACGAACGTCAAATATTATAGTTGTCCTTTTCCCCCTAGGAAAGAAATGATCCACTTCTGACACGATTTTGACAGCAGAGAAACTGACCTCTACTCACGCTTGTGTAAAATGGTATATTAACTATATATACCAAGGTAGAGAAGTCGTTTTTCTCAGCTGAGCAGTATTAATTCCCGAGATGTGAAGCATAGAGGGTATAAGTTGCGAAGCTGAAAAAAAGGCTTCTCTACCGTGGTTTATATATTTTTTTTTCACTACTAGCAGCTTAAATCCTATAAATCACATTTTTCTGTCCATTCTTGTATTTATAATTACATAAACAATTTCACGAATATTGTGCCAAATTCTAAGAAAGAGATTTTTTCTCATGAAGTCGTACCTTAGGTATTATGTATTTTGCATGAAATCCTATCTCTTCATTATTAACTACTATGAAAGAAAAACAATTTCACACATCTTCGACTAACTATATAATGGTATATTTTACAGCTAGTAGGGAAAAGAGTTATTACTTAACTGATTATAAATAAAATTATGTTTGATACGAGATTAGGTTGGCAAATAAATTGTTTAAACAATAGTATTAAAATAATATATTTATATCAACAAAAATAAAACGGATTATTTTGTATTTACCCATCTCTTTTATCATGTCTTTTAAGTTCTGCAAAGTCTTTCTTACAAAAGTGGAACACTTACATGTTCGCTGCCCAATCAGAGAGCCGAAAATTAAAATGCTATACATATGTGGAATGGTCTTATTAAAATTTTGACATAATTGAACTTTTGTTTAATTGGAAACCTATAGCTAGACGAATAGAAGAATCATCGAGACGAACTATTTTAGATTATATTAAAATATTTCTTATTGGACTAGCAACGCTTTCAGATAATAGTTTCGTGAGAAAATTAAAATCTTCAGGTAAACCCAAGTAAAAACCTTAATTATTGTACTTAACGTGGTGGTATCCGACATTTGGCTGCCCAATGGAGATGTTGGTTCTCTTGAAAAAGAACTGTTCGGTGATGTCAGTGCTTTTACTTTTTGTGTTTTTATTTCTTTTTACTACCGTTTGCATCTATTTGTCTGTTGTTGTTGTTGTTGCAGAATGTCTGAAATATTTCCGATAGGGTCCTTATCAGATAACAGATTTTCTAGTTCTCTTGTTCAAAAGTTTCCATTGAATCACATCTAATGACTTCGAAAGGTGGACAACAAATTGAACTTGATGGGACATCTTCAGACTTCAATAGGTTTTCAACATAATCTGCTCGACGTCCTTTTTCAAATGCATCTCTTTTTGGTTCTGGTTTTGTAATAGTTATTTACATTCGTGTGCGGTAACTTACATTTTACAGGGCGAAATCAATTTGAAGCACGGCGCGCCAGTGTAAAAACAAAATTGTATGAAACATTGAAACATTGAAAATTATTGGACGTACAATGTACTTATAAGAAATAATTTTAAAACAAAAATGTATGCAGTAATGAACAAAACTTAACAACAATGCCATAATACATACAAACTATATAATTGTATAAATGCAGCGTCACATATAAAATGATTACATACAATCACATTTTCCATTGATACAGAATCCACTGTATGAAGGATGTCTCGCTTTACATTCAATGTTGCACAAACTTTTAACACAACCCTTGCTACCTCTTTTCACACGCTGGAACTCTTGCAAGCCTGTAAAACAAACCATTATTTATATTTACATTTAAATTACAAATTAGATTAATTACCGTCCTCTTCGGGCAAAGAAAAGGAATTAACCATTGCGGCAAAAATGGTTGCTAGTAAAACAAAGATAAAAGTGATTTTCATTTTGCTAGTGTTTTAAGATGTGCTGCTCAGATACAACTGTAGAAGAAGTCAGTTAACCTCTGCTTTTATAGTAGTTAAACTGTATTGAGATTAAGGGGATTCCCTTTTAGAAAAGTAATAAAACTGCAACGGTCTAGCAAATATTAGTTGCAGATAAATTTAATGTTTTGAAATCGTGTAAACAAATTGCTTTGTTTAGAAAACTTGTTATCGTTTGCTTACTTGGTGTTTCTCACACGAGCTGAAAATTATTTTTTAATGACAGGACAAAGGTTAGATTTTTTAGTACCAAAAGTACTTTTGTACAAAATTGTCTGAAAATGTTTTTTAACAATACTAAATATTTCACATCTTATTAACTAATAATAATTCATAATAGTAACATTTTGTAAATAAAATAAGACTGGCGTTACTATACTGTTACATATAATTAGAGCTTTAAGGAGTAAACTTACCTAAAGCATTACATTTTCTGAGGTATTATTACATAATAAAATATCATCGTACAAGAATTTACATTCTACCTCAGAAAAATGGGGTATTGTATATTTAAACATGGCCATACTTTTATTGTTCTCTAACCTCATGGGAGTCAAAAATAGCCATACCTACGTGATCGGAGCTTTTCGTTGAACCATGCTGACAATCACGAAATCGTAGGTAAATCCCCTTTTGTTGTCTGACTTACTCGCGACTCTCACAATAACTGGTTTGCCATTTGACTGCACCTACCAGAAGAGCCTTATTTTAAACTTAACATCATGAAGCTTGCTTTATTTTGTATAATTTTTGTCTCCGTTGGTGTTTTACAAATTTGTACTTGCGCTCCAATTCAAGATTTCGTAGATAAGTCCAAGCGACCTCAAATCATAAATTTTTGCCAATTACATAAAATATAGAATTATATCGCAACCTGAAATTACTTCTCAGACTCCGAACACTTGAAGAGAGTAAATTAATCCTTGAGTCTATACAGAAGCCTATACAGAATTACCGAGATCATCGTAAGAACGCTGGTGACAAAAGACATCCACATCAAAGTACCATTATGTTCTTTTGACAGAGTGTGTTATGATGGTTTAATTAATAAACTATGCATATTCCTTGTACAGCAATATCACTGTTTTTGTTTTACAAAAAAGAAAAACGTTAAATTAGACATCGTTTACATAGAAGTTCAGAATCATTAAATTCACTTTCAAACTCCTCAACCCCTTTTATTTATATCTATTGATATCGAGTGTGATATTGAGATATTGAGTGACTGAAATCAAAACCAACGTAAAAAACACCTAAATTGCAACCGTTGGACAACTATCTTTTCCAAGATTCTTTGTTGTTTGCAAAAATATAACTGTTGGACAAAGCGTCATATACATATCACACGTGACAGAAATGCCATTGTAAGCTCGTGAGATGTGTATCATTCGTGCTACACTCGCAAACAATGAAGCATTTTTGTCACTAGTAATATAATCTACTATTTATGTAGGTACATGCTCTCACTATTGTAACAGGCGATTATTTACCCCCTTTGCTTATTACAGTTACTTTTTTATTTTGTATTAATTATTTAATAATAATTTATAATTTCTTTAAATTTAATGTGCATAATTCGAAAAAAATAGGCAAGATATTTGTGTAGCCTTGGCGAAACCTGGTCAGTTTGGCATTAAAAAAAAAAAACAGGAAATGTCAAAGAACGCGTTATTGCTTTTTAAATATGGCTCAGATAAGCTAAACCTCATTCTTCTTATATTTCGTATTTTTCAAATAACTCAAAAATTAATGCATAGAAAAAAATAAAATATTATGTAAGCTTAGCAGCAGGTAATCTCCAAACTGTTTTCGAATTTTGTACCTTAGATTGGATTTAGGAGGCGTTCTTCTGGGTGTCCACCGCGACCATTGAGGTCTATTTTTGGATCCTCCATGTCTTCCGAGAACGCCGTCAAGTTTGGTCTTTTTGATTAGACTCCAGAGCTTGAACAGCGATCCCTGCATGTATTCTTCTGCTCTTGGTTTTTTCTCGCCGAGTATTTGAAACCTTACTCTACACAGGCCCTCACAGTGACAGAGCACATGTTGGGCTGTTTCATCTTCTTCCTGGCAAAATCTGCACAGGTCTTCCTCTTCCAAGCCTAGCTGGCTCAAATGCCTATTGAGTCGGCAATGCCCTGTGAGCAATCCAGCTATTATTCTCACTGTCCTACGGTCGTGACTTAGGAGGTTTGCTGTTAGTTCAGGTTTTCTCCCTTTAAGGAAGCATTCTGCCTGTCTCTGTCCTGGGGTGTTCTGCCATGCACCATTTCTGAGATTTTGTACGGATCCACCTGTTTATTGTAGTCCTGACCGTACTTCTGTTTATGCCACAAAATTGCGAATTGACCTATGGATATCTGGATCTTGTAATTAGATTTTTCCCCGTAGATCCCGGCTCCAGTTCCCTTTTCGGTCTTCGACCCATCGGTGTACCAAACCAGTTCAGCCTTGACAGGGGGACCTTTGTCAGTCTGCTGTTTCTGGTATAATGACTTTGAAATTTCTTTCGAAGTTGCAACGTGGAGTCATTTCATCACTGGGCATCCAGAACGGTATCCCTCTCTTGCTCCTCCCAGAGTTTTAGGTGTGCCCCACCGTGCCTCTGACTGATGGGTTTTTGCCCCTGCTTTAGTCTGTACATGAGGACGTTAGCTTCTCCCTGAATGTGGATGTGTAGTGGTGGCAGGTCCATCAGGACTTCTAGTGCTGCCCAAGGAGCGGTTCTCATGGCTCCCGTGGCGCTCAGACATGCAAGCCTTTGCACGCCACTTAATAGCCTTATCTCCCCTACTTGCAACGTCTTTGTCCCCACACCACTGATCCATAGGTTAACATGGGTCTCACCACTACCCTTGTGTATAGCCACAGAATCATTTTTGGACTCAATCCCCAGTTCTTTCCGCATAGCTGCTTGCACCTCCCCAAGGCGATGTGAGCCTTATGCGTAATTTTTTGTATTTGTTGGTTCCACGTAAGCTTTTGGTCAAAGATGACTCAAAGATGATATTTTGCCTCCGTGGCAAGTGGAATCTGCACATCCCCTAGTTCTAGTGGCCCTAGGGTATCTAGTGCCCTTTTTATTGTAAATGGTACAACTGTGGTTTTATTGGGGTTGACCGACAGCCCTTCCTCCTTGCACCACTTGTCCACCATATTAAGCGCCTTTTGTGTTCGCTCTGTTACAACCTCTGGAAACTTTCCCCGGACTACCAGTGCCAGGTCGTCTGTGTACCCGAGACATTGATAGCCCGCTTGGACTAGTTTGCAGATTAGGTCGTCAACCAAGACTAGACACTTCTCCCTACGGGCAGCCTCTCCCCGTTTGTGCCGTTATGGTAGCCGTGCCAAGCTGGGACACCACTGTCCTATCTCTTAGCTTCTTTTACCGTACCAAAAATGAAATGGACAAATTTATAACAATCAAGACTTTATAATAAAAATCTGCATGTAAATATTAATAAAGTTTATTAAAATAATAAAACAGCAATAAATTAAAATTATTTTAAAAAACCAAACTCAAATGGTCAAAGACAAATACATTCGTCTCCAGAACAAGATCCCCGTCTGTGCCCGTCTCGTCTGCATTTCCCATAACAGTAACCGGGATTGCAGAAAAAGCCTCGTTCCTCGCGATGTCTCACTTCTTCAACTTGATCTAAAACAGAAAAATGTTAGCTCAATCGTCAACAATAACTTTAAAGTGCATTCACCATCGATGTCATTATACTCTTGAGCTGCTGTAGAAATAATACAGAGTGTGGCCACAAAAACAAAAATAAGTGTAAGTTTGAACATCTTGTTGAGTGTGGCAACTTTACGATGTGAATGATTTCATGCCTGAGAGTCGAGATTTTATATTAGCATTCATCGGTTGTAAGGTGAGGTTATCGCTGTTGTAAAATACAACGTTGGAAAAGATTCCCCTTTTCCGCTTCATGTTTGCAGTGGCAGTTAAATTAAACACTAATTTTTATTTTATAAAGTAAAATGTAAAGATAACATGGTATCGCTTTACCAAGAAATTGTTTCTGTGTTCCGAAATGACCATTAGGATGATATTTTATTACCTAATAATACCTAATGATGCCATTTTTTTTTCACACAGCTCTTCACACAGAAAAATAATTGAGTGGCTCGAATAAATTCAAGTAGACAATTTTCGTTGAGACAGCCTGTATGTAACGGTCTAGTAACGCTAATGCTTTTTAATTTAACAAAAACGCTTACTTATTAGTTAAAATATTTAGTATTGTTGTTTAGTTAGATTTTTCAAACATTGTGAAAAAATTTTTGTCACATCTGGCTTCCTTCGTTGTAAAAGGACGTTTTGTACAAAAAAAATCTTTACTTGATAACCTTTACCCCACCATTAAAAAAAGTATGCGAACGATAACAAATTTTATTAACATAAAGCAATCCCCTTAATGTCAATACAATTTAACTCGTATAAAAGCAGCGGTGAACTGACTTCTTCTACAGTTGTATCTGAGCAGAGGGGGATATAACCCATGATACAATAACTATTATTGTATCATGGATATAACCGTATGCTGCGTCTATTTTACTTCATGGTCTAAGGTCGGGCCCATGATTTTAGTTCGTCATATCGAGGTGTTCGAGTTAACAGAGTTCGTGTTAACGAGGGTTTACTGTAATCATTTTATATTGTGATACTGCATTTATTTAATTATATAGTTTGTATGTATTATGGCATTATTGTTAAGTTTTGTTCATTACTGAATACATTTTTTTGTTAAAATTATTTCCTTGTTTATGCTTTATACATATTACCTACGCTCAATTTTCAATGTATCATTAAATTAAAATTCGAAAACAGATCTAAACACGATCGAAATCTCAAGTTTGTATCTTCACTTTTAAAATTATTGTTTGGCAAAGAAAGTTTCTAAAATATGTAATACGAGAGCTAGCAACGTTTTCGATAGAAAATTTTAGGTTTTCTGATGGTTTTTTCTTATCGAAGCTAGGTAGCGATGGGGTAGATCTTGCACCTAGGAGCGAGTGTGTTTACCTGTGCGGCATCCCCTTTGTGGCAGCTATCTCTCTCACGCAACCATAGAATTAGTTGCAGTAGGTACTCCTCTAACTCACGTATTTTCCCCAATACTTAAATTGATCTGGCTCCTAATTTAAGAATCGAATTTCGATGTGGAAAAATCTACATTATATTCTTTGATTATTATCGAACTGTATCATGTTAAAATTTCAGCTATACTAAAATGGTTTGAAAATTATTATTTTTTTAATTACTAAAATTAGATCTGGCGCAACAACAAAATTGTCTGGAAACTATAAATTTATATTGCTACAAGAATGAATTATTGCGAAACGGTCATAGCAAATTATGAAAAAACAAATTTTTGTATTAAAATTATTTCAAAATTCACAAATGGGAGGCGTACAGGTAAACGCACTCGCTCCCAGGTGCCAGACCTATCCCATCGCTACCTAACGTCGATAAGAAAGGGAATATAAAAAAAACAGCCGACCTAAAATAAACTTTTTCACGACGTCGCTAGCTCTTATATTAATATGTATACCGGGTGTCCCAACGAGAATTTGTACCCCCCAACAATTCCAATTTCGAAGAAAACGCTCGAACAGGTCAATTTTGTTATCAAGGGTGACCAAATTGTACCAAACTTTCAACTCTTAGATCTCACTCCTTTAGCCAGGAGAGCCACCCCCCTTAAAAAATTTAAATGGCATGGGGGGTCGTGTGATATGTCATTTTAAAGCTTATTCAATTCTCTATCCAGTCCTGCTTTTATCGATTTGATTCTACAAAAAAAAAACAACATGATTTTTATTTTTTTTCCAAATCAATAGTATTTTATGTGATTTTAAGTATTATAAACGAGACATGAAATTACACCATTGATGTATCTACCCCAGTATTAATTCGTGTGTTACCAAAGCTTTTTAAATGTTTCTGTATTCACTTACACAAAAAGAGCAACATTAAGGTGCTAGTAATTATACGTCATTTTTTCTCATAGTAACAATTAATTGATGTAAAACTTCTCGAGATTTCTGTGGCATCAAATTCTTCTTCAAGCGATCAGCTACAAACTTCTGTTGCTATGGAAATGTTTTTATGACGAATAATTTGTGCAAGATAAAAACTCAAAATTTCTATTCATTTCAAAACTGTTTTTAAAGATTCTCACAAGTAATTTCTGTGGAGCCTTGGCCGTAAACAACTTGCTCGTACTTTTTAAAACTTCACTTTTCGTTCTAGATAAATTATACATAATATACTATTATTGTACATTGTTTAATAACAAACTGCAGTGACATTAAGTTACTTGACAATAAATTATTGAGTTAATTGAAGCTGTATTTGCCAAATTTAAATGTTAAAAAAACAACTTAATTTTCATCTCTCCGATTGAGTAGGTATATTATGTAAATGTCCAACTTTTGTGGGGAACACTTTACAGAACTTAACAAAAATAAAAGAGAAAAATAAATAATCCGTATTATTTTTGTTACTATAAATTAATCATTTCAACACTACTGTTTAAACAATTTATTTGCTGACTTAATCTCATATCAAACATCATTTTATTTATAAACACTTCTGAGAAAATAATAATAAATCTGCGTTACATTTCTTCGACAAATAAAATGCAAAAGTAAATCCCCAAGTTTTAATGAGTACGTGATGGGAGTGTTAATTGCCTTTTGTTGAACGAAAACGTATGTAAATCCCCTTTTCTTTGGCCTATTTATTCGCGACTCTCACAAACTGGTTTGCCATTTGATTGCATCTACGAGAAGAACCTGATTTTAAATCTGACACGATGAAGCTTACTTTATTTTGCATATTTTTTGTCTCCGTTGCTGTTTTGCAAATTTGTACCTGCGTTCCAATTGAAGATTTCGAAGGTAAGTGGATATCGAATTAATCTTATCGGAAATTGATAGGAATCACTCAGGATATACGTACAACTTTTTTTTAGAATCCCACTCCGATGGATTTCGCGTCAGAAGATTTACTTGTTCTGATTCGCGTTGCGATCAATCTTGTCGACTGACATCCAGAGGTGGTTACTGTAAAAACGGAATTTGTTCCTGTTTTTAGTAAGGGTAATAGGTACATACGTAAATAATGGTAGTTCAGTGATTGTGTAACTTTATTGTAATATATTGTGAAATTAATATGTTCTAAACAACAAAAATAATTTAAGTCAAAATTCAACAATGATTCTTTTACATGTCTTAGTACTGTCAAAATCCTAAAACAGGAGTGGTGTGTATTACTGAATAAAAAAGTTCCTAATAAGCGTTCTACTCTTAGTTTTTATTTCCCTGAAATAAAAATTGGCTAAAATAATTAAATTAAAAACAACTTAATTTGGGTCTCTCGGATTGGATAGAGAACATGATTGTAAATGTCCCACTTTTGCAAGGAAGACTTTGCAGAACTTAAAAAAGATATATGCAGGGTGTACGGTAAAATTGAAAAATAAACAAATTTTGAAATATAAATTCCAAAAATAAAACTTGTGATAATACTTATAAAAATATACGTTAAAACAACTTTTTTATCAATTTCCTTATCCTCTACTTAGAACAAACAATGCAAAAAGTGAATATTATAGGAAAATGATGTTCAAAAAAAATAATTGTAAATAAATAGGGAAAATACAAATACAAATAAGTGCATCACCAGATAAACAAAAAGAGGATATAATAAAATAAAATAAAACATTAATCATTAACCTTTTATCCTTTTTGACATTAAATATGTGTCACTCCTTGAAACCCCAAATATGTAGTGTATGAAAAATGGAGCCGATTATAAATTGTTGGAATAAAGTTTGCATCTAAAAAACAAAATTACACGTTAATGTATAAACAGTATTGTATTAAAGAAATATTGTCATTAAAGATTAAAAAATCACATGTTGTTAATTTCCAACACATTCGTGCAAATATGTCAAAAATATTCGATCACGTTAAGTTATCTTGGGAATAAATGTAGAATGCCTAATTTTCATCTGTCGCATTAAGGCAGTGCGCTCACAATTTTTCATGACATTTTGTTAAATGGTTATATTATTACATAATTATTCTACAAAAAGTAAAGATAAATCGACTTGCTGGTCTGTTTTCGGTTTAGCTGGATTTTGTTGATAAGCAAATTTTATTTACTAGCGGAAATTAAAGCGCATGAATATTTTGGAAAATTGGCTTCAATGGCTGCCTAGATTACATGGTTTGACGGAATGACACATGTTCAAAATCACCCTGTATGTGCATAAATGATAATAGTTTGTATTCATGAAATTGACTCAATTTGTTAACGAGGGATGGTGCCTCACGTATCACTTTCAGTATCTCTACTATACTAGATAGAGAACCGGAAAAAAACTCAAACATTTTTGACAACAGGCAGGAATTTCTAACAGACTCATGAAATCTAGACTTCCAAAGTAAAACAATTCGGTTTTTTTGTCGGTATTCCGCCTGTTATTTGCCACTTATCGGCCTCAGGACGTAATCTATATATTAACACGTGAAGCGAAAACTTTGGATCCCTCTTGAAGCCAATGGCGGGCACGGAGGACTGTAAGATTTGGCATAGTTAAAGTTCATATGGAGAAGAAGTGCACAAGGCTAAAATCTATATTTAATATGCGTTACAAATACATTAAATTAATAAAATAAAATGTGACCAACAAAATTCGTCATCGTAGGAGCCTCTGAATCCAAAATTTTCGATACGATTGTGTAAAATTTCATCGAGTTGTCAAATCTGACTTGAAATAAAAATCTGTGGTTTGCAAAAGTTTACTTGAGTGGAACCCGTACAATGCCTTTTTCGGGTGGACGGTAAAAGTTTCGAAGTGGACATGCGCATTAGGTAACTTTCTGGTGATTGACAAACGACGAGCCTTGAAAATGTGGTTGTTTATTGTAAGTTTCGCATTCGAGTTAATAAGAAGAAATTAAAAAGGTAAAAATGACCCAAACCGCTTTTTCTGTGTACCCACTTACAGAATAGTTTTTGTTTGCTTCAGGTGGAATCACAAAGAGCCCGCCTTAGACGTTACGGAGTGCAACCTTATTTTCAGAAGCGCAAAGAACTTTTATCTTTTATCACAATTTGTTGCAGGAAATACGCCTTGGAGCCACCGAATTTTTTTTTTCAATTTCACAAGAATCACCGTCCAGTCGGTCGACAAATTATAGTCACTTCTTGGTCCCAGATTACAAAAACATTCTCGCCGTAAAAGTGTATCTGCAGGATGCCGGTTAGCAGTGACTCTTCAGTTTCTTGCCACTGGAGATTTTTACCCCAGTTTGTCATATGGGTTTCGTTTGAGGGTATCCACGATATGTATGATCGTGCGGGAAACATGTTCTACTATTTGGTACGTTTTATCCCCACTATAATATGTCAAGGCACCAAATGGCCAAAATAACAATGGACATAGCGATTTATCCATTGAGTCGAGCTCGGAGAACAATAGAAAACACATTCGGGATTTTGGTATCCCGTTTTAGAATCTTCCATAGGACCATCAATGCAGAAATCGTTGATGATATTGTCAAGGTGCCACAAGACAACAACTTTGCAGAGGAGATGAGGAACATGTAATGTTTCTTCTTTAGCCGGTTCTAAAGGTCGGGGATTATTTAAAACATTTATGTTAATGGCATAGGAGCTGCAGTTGCACCATGGCTATGGAATAGTGTTTTATAAAATAAATCTATTAGTGTTAATGTTAATTAGTCTATTAGTGTTAATTAGTTTATTATGGGCCTGTAGGGGCATGGTGGGAAAGAAGTGGGGATTAAAACTAGAAACGGTTCACTGGCTCTACACTAAGGTCATAAATTCCACGGTAAAATACTCTTCATTAGTTTGGTGGCATAAGGGCTCTGGAAAACACGCTACATTGCTATTAGGGAAGCTGCAAAGACAACGCCTACTGCAGCCATGGAAGTGCTCCTGAACCTTACTCGGCTACATCTGGTAGTGAAATCGGAGGCAATGAAGGCAGCATACCGGCTTATAATTGCTGGATATGGTAAAACCCACGTCAGAAGGGGACACCATACCGAGATGTTTGGAAAAAATACGAAGCGATTGCTTACTGAGCATGCAATCGGACAGACTTAGGACCGAATATCACTTTCGTAAGCCCTTCGAGGTAATCATGACGGGAAGGGAAGAGAGTGTCGATACTCGGAAACTGAAGGGTAACAATCGATCCATCGGGCGTGGCTGTAGCAACATCAGGAGATGACATGACTATTAACCTGGGTTCCTGGGAACCGTGTTATAGGCAGAAATTACTGCAATGGACATTTTTGTTCCGGGGAAATAGTGAGGAGGGGCTGTGCAAACAGGCGGATGGGTAGTGTAAACAGGCGGATGGGTACATATTAGGACCGATAGTCAGGCAGCGCTAAAAGCTCTGGAAAGTGTCGAAGTAAAGAAAGAGAGAGAGAGAGAGAGACGCGCAGAGTGGTGAAAGGAAGTCTCGAATTGCTGGTGAAACTTAAGAGTGCCCCTTTGTGATGGGTGTCGGGACATAAGGGGTTTCAAGGAAATCAAAGAGCCGAAACAACCTGTGATAGGCCTACAGCCCACATGAGACCGCACTAAGTGCGGCACAATAAGCTTAAGCTTCAGTGCAACAGGGTTAAAACGGCGCCCCTTAAGAATAAGAAGGAAGGTGTAATTTTTGTCAAAAGATAGAGATTTACAAATAAAAATTGACCTGTCCGAGGGATATTGTTAACACATAAAAATAAACATAATATGTTATGAATTTTATTTCATACTTTGTATATTAATACGAGAAGAGAAACTTTTGTACCCCTTTTTAACCATATTGAGCGCACGGAGGAGTGAGATTTAGCATAGATAAAGTTTATATGAAGAAAGAAAGTAAAAAGCTAAAATCTATATAATGTAATATGTGTTACAAATACATTAAATAATAAATAATTTGTGGTCAAACAGTTGCATAGGGCACTGAAGGAGTTTCGAGCTGTGAATTTTGTGATTTCAGATGTTTCTTTTTCATAGGTATTGCATGGATTTAGCGTAGCGCGAGGCACCAAATTCAATGATCCACGGAAAAATAAATTTTTACACTGTCACTTCCGTGGATCACTGAAATTGGTGCCTCGTGCTACGCGCTCGACCACTTAAAGAAACATACTCCAAGAAGGTCATATTCTTCTGTACGTAAAACTCGAAATGTGGAGAGTATCTCATAACTTATAATTTTATCAATGATAAACGGAAAATCAAATTTTCAGACAACTTTCGTGGATAACTTTCCTGATAAAGAAAGATACTCCAAAAACTTCATATTTTCCTGTACGAGAAACTCAAAATGTAGACAGTATTTCATCTTTTAAGTTTGGTCAACAAAACAGCACCATCTACCCTTGCCGCAATTGCCAGAAAAAAGTCAGAATTGGCATAAAAAAGTCGGAATTGCCAGAAAAAAGTGAGAATTGCCATAAAAAGTCGGAATTGCTTGAAAAGAGTCGGAATTGCTTAAAAAAAATCGTTGTCAGTTATTTTGCCATTCATGTCCGTTCAGCGTCTTCGTAGCACATTAAGCTGGGAATAGTAAAAAAATTTGTCAAGACTGAGAAAAAAGGAAGTATGGCTTTTCAATATATTTCCAAAATTTTTCCAAAAATTAGGTGACGCCAAGCTCAAAGAAGGATTATTTACAGCGTGTCCATTTTATCTGTTCAGGCCTAAAGATTCAGAAGTAGGCAACATATTAAACATTTCATCAACAACAATTTTTTTTAAGGATTTACATTTCATTATTGATTAAAAGATTGTTTTGAATTGACGTTTTAAGTTTAATTTTAAACCCACTATGATTCTTTATTTAAAAAATAAATAGTTCACACAAAGTGATTTGTAGAATGTTTAATATGTTGCCTATATCTTAATTTTCAGGCGTGAGCAGATAAAAATGGGCACCCTGTATTGGGCCGCAAATTCGAAAAGTTGTAAGGGATCCTCATTTTAAAGAGAAGTTGAATGACATTGAGTTAAAGGCTTGGAGATTCTTTAAAAATGTAATAAGCCACTTTTTAGGTAACAAGAAAAATGAAAATTAGGACGAAATTGTAAAAGAATTAAATTCGAATTACTCCAAAATAGGGTGGAGCATCTCACTTAAAATTCTCCATTCTCATTTAATTTTTTTCCCCAAATTCGGATGCCGTAGTGACGAGAAAGGGGAGAGGTTCTACCAGGTCATATTGACCATAGAAAAAAAGTACCAAAGGGGATGGGATCCAGCTATGTTGGGGGATTACTGCTGGTTTCTAACAAGATACTTTTTTTGCGTATTGACCAGAAGGAGCTCCCCGTGATTCCGACCTTCACGAGGTTCCTTGCTGGTCAGGTCCTGTTCGTACATCATAGCCACTCCTCAAAACCATGAGGTCAGTAGCTATGAATCCCGTAAATCATGTGCCCTGAGCAGACGCAACGACCCCAAGATGACCGCCTTCTGCATTCCAGCCGCAAGGTTTTCTGCCGGTTTACGGCAGGCAGGAATGATTTTCAGATTGGAGACGAGCGAGTCCTTGATGCCTCCCATGCACCCAATTACCAAAACGACGAACTTCACTGAGTAACTTGAGTACAGCCTCCTAAGTTCAAAGCGCAGGTCTTGATATTTTGTCCGCTTTTCCTCCTCCTTGACGCAGATGTTATTTTCAGCAGGAGCCGAAAATTCAATAACAAACATCTGCTTGGAGGAGTGGTCCAATAGAACCACGTCAGGCTTGTTCGCTGTTATCTGCCTGACGGTGGAGAACGAGAAGTTCCAATAGATTCGGCACCTTTCGTTCTCCACAACGGACTCAATATCGTTCGGGACATAGGGCAGCACTGGTGTCTGGTCTATCGCATAATGGTGTCTTAAATGAAAGTATAACACTCTCAATGCCGCATTGTGGCGATGGATATAGGCCGAAGCTGCATACACCGGGCATGCCGCCAATATATGCATTGCTGTTTCAGGGGCCCTGTGACAAGCCCTACAGCTCACATTCGGCACCTCTATACCCATCACGCGGCTGCGATAGACCAAGGTGTTAATTACACCATCTTGCGTAGCGCAAATGAATCCCTCAGTCTCAGACTTCAGTCCACTTGATCTCAGAAAGGCAAATGTATGCCTTTTGGATAAGCCAAGGTTTTCAATGTTCTTGAAGAAAACACTATGCATTGACTTATCCATATGCCTTCTCATGAGCATATCTTGCTCAGAGATTCTGACGTGGGCTGTAA
Organism: Diaperis boleti; assembly: GCA_963583935.1. Classification (NCBI taxonomy): domain Eukaryota; kingdom Metazoa; phylum Arthropoda; class Insecta; order Coleoptera; family Tenebrionidae; genus Diaperis; species Diaperis boleti. Next base: position 76,845,675 of record OY757242.1, on the reverse strand, counting down.
GACGGAGCAAATTGAGCTCGGTAATAGAATGTGGCCGAGCTCGCTCAACGTCAAAGTCAAGACCGAGTTCATCTGCTGCTCTTTGTGCCGCCCTAAACAAAAATGCCCCGACTCCCCGCCTCTCGTGATCCCTGACAAGAAGCAACAAGGGATCCGAACTTTGGATGATCTTACAGGCTATACCCAAGATTACCCTGTTATGAAGACACTCCAAACTCAAAAGTCCTCGGCCTCCCTGGTTTCGTGGAAGATATAACCTAGGAACGGACGATTTTGGATGCAAACTGCGCTGTAGATGCATCATTTTTCGAGTATCCCGATCAATCTGCTTCAACTCATCCACTAACCATTTAACTGCTCCAAATGAGTAGAGCAGGATCGGAACGGCAAGCATATTTGTGGCAAAAATCTTGTTCTTCCCCGAAAGCACTGACGACCAGATTCGTCGGAGTAGATTTCTGTACTTGCCGCAGAGAGACTTTTTTACCTGGTGTGACGCTTGAATGTGGCACTGCTCCACACCCAAGTACTTGTAAGTCTCTCCGGCGTTCAGATGTCTCAGAACGCTTCCGTCAATGAGTTGAGCATCTTCATCGAAATACTCGCATCGTCCTCTTTTGAGATGAACCTGTGCGCATTTGTCCCAACCGAACTCCATGCCAATAGCATCTGTGTACTCCTGCACTATGCGCAATGACTGCGTCAGTTCTTGCTTTCCGGAAGCATACACTTTCAAGTCATCCATGTAAAACAAGTGCGTGATCTTATGCTTCCGGTTACCGGGTGTACCACAGCTATAACCCTTTGCACCGCGCAAGGCTACGGACAGCGGCAACAGTGAGATACATAATTAGCTTTTTTTAAAAAAAAGAAACCGACTTCAAAAAACACAAAGTAACATAAGTTAACTAAAAAGTAAAAAATAACAATTTTTAATTTCAGAGTTATTTGTTGTTCCGCTTAATGTAATTATTTATTTTTCCGTTTAATGAAATTCAGAAATTATTGTTGATTATCTAATTATTCATTGTTTTATAATTTTGAAGTCGGTGCCATGTAAAACATAAAATTATACATTTTAAAGTTATAATTCCCTGATAATTTCAGAGTTCTTAATTCGCGATTATGATTAGTGAATTAAACTTTTCAGAACTCATTTGATACATTAGGTGAAAGCTATATATTCGTAGTACTAATTTTGCATGATTTAGGTTGGATTTACCGAGAGATGAATTATTGTTAGATTTGAAATAAATAAATAATTATTTATTATGTAATTATTATGAATTGTTTTTTTTTTTCGTAGTAACTAATTTGTTATTGTAGGAAGGTATATAATTTGTTTTTATGTTTTTATGGCACCAACTCCAAAATTATAAAACAATTAATAATTAGATAATCAACAATAATTTCTGAATTTCATTAAACGGAAAAATAAATAATTACATTAAGCGGAACAACAAATAACTCTGAAATTGAAAATTGTTATTTTTTACTTTTTAGTTAACTTATGTTACTTTGTGTTTTTTGAAGTCGGTTTCTTTTTTTTAAAAAAAGCTAATTATTTTACAATTTTAAGTGATGGGTAGACGCTTCAAATCCACACGAGCGCGAAAATAGATTGTCGAGTATAAGAGCATAAGTGTTAAATAAATGAAGAAGTTAATGTCAAAAAGATCGAGAACATCAATCCAAATTGAATATTCGATATTCGAGATTCTAGATTCGATATTCGGGTATTTGAGATTCACAAATTCCAGATTTTCCATTCCCGATTGTACAGAATACTATGTCCTATATCATGAAATTAAAATGGGACCATGTTGGAGCTCTAAACAAATCGCAAAAAAAATAATTGAATCGTTTATTCTTAAAACAAGTCAAGTAACATTTTTGGCCATTTTTGTTTTTCAGTGGACTTTACAGACTGTCCCATTTAAAACTCCCCAATCCAGATTTCTTCGAATTGATTACTGTGATTGAAAAATCCAATGGAATATAATATATTATAGACATAAATCTATTGGTGCAGAAAGCATCCAAGTACGATATCATGCATGCTAAAATTTGCGACTAATAGTGCTTATATGCCAAGGGCGTAAGATACAATTGTAGATGAATTTGCCATAGTCTTTTCGTTTCCTGAAAAGTTTGCAAAATGTTACTTGGCTTGTTTTAACAATAAACGATTCAATTGAAATCGGTTCATAAACAAAGAAATTATGTTTGAAGTCGGTTTCAGAAACACAATAAATCACGTCCTTGACCAAAGCACCCAAAGTTTATTTATTCTCGCCTTGTCACTCTGGGGTTCCATAAACCATCCATCTCGAGCAGGTAGGTACCGTCATTCGAACACATTTCCATTTGATTTTGAGGAATTTCCTTCTATAACTTCGAAATCTTACGTCCAATATGAATTAAATTAAAATGGGAGCATCTTGAAGATATACTGAATACAACGCGAAAAGAATAATTGAAATCGGTTCATAAACAAAGACGTTATGCCCGCACAAACATATCCAATCACCACATTTCCATCTGATTTTCAAGAGTTTCCTGCTATAACTCGGAAGTCTTACGTTCAATATGAATGAAATTAAAATGGGACCACCTTGGAGCCATACTCAACCCAACGCAAAAAGAATAATTGAAATCGGTTCACAAACAAAGAAGTTATGCCCGAACATACATACAAAAAAAAAAAAAACATATATACAGTCGAATAGAGAACCTCCTCCTTTTTTGAAGTCGGTTAAAAACAAAAGAGGACTCAAGGAATCTCCCTGGAATACTCCTCTTCTGAATGATATCAACTCTGTCTGAACTCGGTCCCGTCGGGATGTTATCGAGAACCGAGTCTTCCAGAGTGACATCAGTTGTTTGATGCATCTCACCAGTGTATCGGGTATCGCAAGACATTCAAGCAAGTGAATAATCAGCTCGTGAGATGTTGTATCGAATGCCTTACGATAATCGATCCAAGCCATAGATAGGTTGCGCTTATATTGGACGGCATCCTGCGTGACGCACCTATCGATCAGCAGGTTTTCCTTGCAGCCGTCCACGCCCCTTTTACAGCCTTGCTGTTCGAAAATTTTCGAATACACCGGGTTAATAGCGTGGAATATTCGGTAGTACAGGAGTCTGGTGAAAATCTTATAGCACGCATTTAGGCAAGTTATTGGCCGGTAGTTCTGAGGCCGACACAAATCACCCGTTTTAGGTAGTAAAACGGTTCGCCCCTCGACAACCCACTCCGGAATGGGCCGCTCACCATTAAGCCAGGAATTAAATACCTTGGCCAGACGCTTGTGCGTGCTTCGGAATTTCTTCCACCAAAAGGTATTAATTCCGTCCGGGCCTGGTGCGGCAAAATTTTTGATTCCCTTAAGGGTCTCGCCAATTTCTTCCGGGGTTATCGGATTGCACACCACTGGTCTTAATTGAGATTTTCTTACGAAGTTCTCAAATTGTGCAAGGGCTGAAGTGTCTTCACGCAACGGTTTCGACCCCTCGTATATTTCCCTCCAGAAGACTTCGACATCCTGCACAGCAAGCACCGCTGCATTCAGTGTATGATGGGTCCGGCGAAAAAGACGAGCGATGCGCCGGATTTTTGGTGTGAAAGGTTTCATCTCTTTGATGAATTCCATCACACACTGAATTTGAGAAATATCCTGCCTAGCGGTTCGTATCTTCTTGTCTATCTTTTCAAGGCGACATTCGAATTTCCTCTCAGCCTCAGTGCTCTCACCACGTGAGACCGAAGAAGAAAGCCTCGTCGCCTCTCGATAGACCAAGATACATATTATTATTATTATTATTATTATTATTATATTAAGAGAAGTTAAAACGCCCTACAAAAGAAAGTCAGCTTTTGAGAAAAATTCATCCACACAAAATTTATGTTAAAATGTTACATCCTTCTAATTTCTGTTTTAAGTGGATAATTTTTAAGATAAAATGTAAAACAAATATTTTCCTGTACCTTAAAATCTGGACGTGATGGGGAATTCGAAATTAGGGTTGTTAATGCACCCTGAAACACGTATCAATACTATTAATAGATATTTGTTGGGTAATTGGTGTAATTACTGTACATTTTACTATTTCATAAATCGATGTCAGTCCTCTTACTACTAGTAGTTATACTTTTGGAGGGAAAAATTTGAACCTTTAATTCATTCATATAAAATCAGAGGACACCAACTGTTATACCTCAAATTCCCTGGCCTGAAATCAACGAAGATAGAACCATTAGGAATCAAATGGGCTGCATCTTGTTATCTCTTTCTCACTGAATACGAATATAGTGTCTAGTTCCAAAGAATATATAGACGTTGTTTTGACAGTTTTTTGACATTCAGGAAAAATTTTCGTATTCAAGAATTTGCATTCAATCGCAATAAGGCTGATGTCATGCATTTTCCTGTATAATTTCACGACCACAAATAATGGAAATTCGAGAACCTGTTGAGTCGTCTGCGGGTGCGAATTCTGGTGTCCATGTCGAGCTCAAACAACGAGATTCTCGCAGATGCTGTTGGGTATGCTTCGCCACAGAAGACGAAGACTTGGACGCGCTGTGGGTGCAACCGTGTAAGTGTAGAGGAACCACAAAATGGGTATGTATTAGTATTTCATGCAAACTTGGTCTAATTTGAGTTTGGCAGGTGCATCAGTCTTGCCTTAAGAGATGGGTGGACGAGAAGGAAAAATCCGGTCACGCCGGACGAGTAGTGTGTCCACAATGTCAAACAGAATATATTATAGTCTTCCCCAATATGGGCATATTTGTATTGTTACTAGACGCTGTTGATGGTATAATATTTAGGGGTTCATTATTTCTTGCTGCAGGAATTGCTGCAAGTGCTATTTACTGGACGGGGGTTACTTATGGAGCTATTACTGTGATGCAGGTACTCCTTTATGTACCATATAGTTACATATTTAATTATTTTTTATAGGTTATTGGACACAAGGAGGGGATTGACTTGATGGAACAAGCTGATCCCTTGGTTTTATTACTGGGTTTACCCTCCATACCCGTGGCTTTAATTTTAGGAAGACTGATCTGTTGGGAAGATGCAGTTTTAAATTTCATGAGGCGCCACTTCCCTAAAATACCAATAATTCACAACGTCCTTCCATTCAGGTACTTTTATCTTCTGACTGGTATAAAGGTCTAATTCGTTATTGTTCCTAGGATGGATGTGTTCCAATCTGAGACTATGACTGACAACGATTTGCCTCCTATCACCAGTCCCGTATCTGCCACAAGAATATTGTGTGGGGCATTACTGATGCCCACTATTGCCAATTTGTTTGGAAAATTATTTTATAGTTCAGTCAAATCCAATTTTCATAGGACAATCTTAGGAGGGCTCACTTTTATTACTGTTAAAGGGTTTTTGAGGATTTATCACAAGCAACAGCAATATATCCGGCAGTGTCAACGTAAAATTTTAGACTATACAGAAGCAAATATTTCTACATATTTACACCACAATAGAAGCAGTGACTAAGGTTAGGTGAAATTCTGACTATGTGTAAACATTTCTATTATAGTTGTTATAGTTGCATTCTCTTTGTTTCTGTTGGTTGTTAATTGCCGAGTGCAAGTTAATAAGAACTACATTGAATTATCATGTTTTAATTGGAATTTTAAATGCATACCAATATAATCAAACAAGTGCATTTGCAAATAATCAAAATATTTGGACTGATAAACATTATTATCTGACCTACACCTTTGAGCAATTCTGCAATTTTATCGCACTATAAAATTGTTTTTGTTTATACTTCCACAACGAAATTTTAAGAAGTTTTAAAATTACGTATATTTGTTTACATTTTTATTGGTTGTCACCAAAAACTTCAACAGTGATGTTGGAAAAATGATCCACGCATCTTCTGAAACTCATTGGACATGGCAAGCTTAACATAGAGACTAGATAACAAGTAAAAAATACTCTTGAACAATAAATGAACAACTAAGTACAAAAGGACACTTTGTTAAGATTGTGTTAACTCGGGACCAGTGTATGGAAATGAGTCTGTCCAGTACCAGTCCGGTGATGCGATTTCTTGTAATCTGAACACTTTTGGAGCCACTTCTCTTAACACTCGATAATAACTACACTTTCTCATTCTTCCCTCAGGCATGGGTGTCTCATATGGCGGCGACAGAATGTCTATAAACGCGGCGGGGCCCCCAATACTTTCCACTTCATGTAAATTCCGAGCTTCAGGTTCAAGCAAACAGCACTCACTATTAGAGTCCAAAATGTTCTCGGCTGACTTTTCAGCTGTGATGAATTTTGTCACCCCCGGGTTCTTGCTGTCTAATTGCTGTGTCTTGTCTGTGTTTATCGAATAGCTTGTGATCTTTACTTTACCTCCAAGCACTTTGATGAGTCCGTGCATTTTAGGGTGGTTATGCAGGGGCAGTTTCATGTTTGGTTTCAAAATAAATATACCAATAGTCAGGTTATAATCTTCGTGTATGTCCACATAGGTGACTGGCGCCTTGTTGGGGCGTTGCCATAATCCTTCTGTCATGAAATGGGGGTGCAGGTTAACGTCGTCCGCTGTAATCTTGTCGAGGAGGGCCTTCAGAATTTCCAAATTTTGATAAAACAACTCTTTGTTCGTGAATGTTGTCACCGCTTGGCGCAACAACGTGCTAATGGGGCTAGTCAACATGATAGCGGTTTTTTATCATTAATACGCAATAATCACCCCCTATAATTCAATTAATCGTAGAAAAGACTACGCAAATGAAAACAGCAAATAGTGACAGCTATCAAGCGAAACTGACGTAGCTAATCACAGGACGCGATATGTCAAATCTGACTGATCGGTGAAATCACCGCGCGTCTGATTGGTGATTGGTAAAGAAGTCGTTTTTTGAACATGCGCAGTAGCCCATGATTTTTTATATAGTGTGGAAACTTTTTTATATACAGTAACGCATAGGTAAATTCAGTAATTCCGTTATTAATTTTTTGCAAAAAATCTCGAAGGGTTGTAGCGATTTTAACTTCAGCAAAAATTTTCAGTTTTTCGTGACGTCATCGACTTTCTTTTTAAATAAACCAAATTTTGATAGTACTTTTTCTATATACAACAAAGCACTCCAATGTTCCTATAAATAACGGTCTACAAAATTCTAAATTTTATGAAAAATAGTTTCTTTACATTCAAAAATATTTAATAAATAATATACATTTTATAACCCTATTTAAGGAAACAAAAATCATTGCTTTTTCTTCCTATCTAAGCTGTTTAACTGACTCTGCTGGATAGAAGCCTCAGCATAAATTCTCTTAACCTTATCCTTCCTTTCATTATCACTGAAAACAAAATAAATTACTCCAAAGTAGAAGAAAGACATTATGTACCTTCTAATGCGTTGCTGGATTTTAACACGCCCAAGGAACGATTTATCTCGTCGGATTTCACGCAACGCCCCTTTGGTCTCCTTTTTGAGTTTGTGTACCAATTTGCTTTGTTCCGCCTTTTCCCTGCTTTGTACTCTCCTTCTCTTGCCATCAAATCTAAAAAAATCTCATAAGATTGTAACTAAAACATGGAACAGAAACCTACACTGGCTCAATTTTGGGTTCATATAAACGTAACGCTTTGGGGCGTTTTGTGGGCATTACAATATACTGTAGTTTTCTATCATTTGTTGTACTCTTTAATTGCTCCAATGTCTTTGAAAATTCTGAACTCACAGCCTTTGGATAGTTTTGTATGGGCAACAGCTCCATGTAAGTCATAATATCTTTGAATACTTCAGCATTTGAAGATAAACCAGTAAGGTTAATATGAAACTCTCCAATTAGCTTGACAACAGTGTAGATAGTCCTAATTTTGAAAGAGTCATCAACTGTCTCTTCAACCAAGTCAGATGGCTGCATCTTCATATCTATACTATCACTCTTATTAACAAGCACCAATGTACTAGACACAGATTGGAAAGGTGGATTGACTTTAATCAATCTCACACCAGTCTTAGGAATGGCCATGTGTAAAATTCCTCCTAAATAGTTAATTGCTGCTGGCAAATACCTCTTGGACAATGTAGTGTACTGAAAAACAAAGCTTAAACAGATTTCTACAATCAAACAAAACTCACCTCTAAAACTATGGTCACTAAAAACAACCCATATGCTACATCCTTTCTTGTCTTGACTCTGCATGTGCCTAACATTTGTTCAATGAAAACAAAACAGGGTGTGACAACAGGATGGTGAAAATCTGATGTTGGAAACAACAAACCAACAAGCTTAAGAAACAGTAGTACTTCTAAACCAGGATAGTTCTTTTTGTGCTTCCTATACTCTTCGTGCTTCTCTTTAACAACTTCCTTTATTGAACTGGCGGCATTCTCCTTATCGAGCTGAGCCAGTTGGAAAAGATGCGGGGCTACAACTTTGAAAACCTCAAATGATTTATCAGGGCTGACTTCTGTACAATCATTTATGTACTGCAACAAATATGCAAAGAGAATTTTGATGTTCTCTTTATTTTTTTCAGCCAGGCTGGGATGGTTGCATTTTATCATTCTTTCAATAATGATGTTTTGATAAGCCAATGAGTGACTTTGAAGAAGACTTTCCAATGCCTCATAGGACACGGGCAAGTCGAAAGTGTAGGGCAATTCTGGCGCTTCCTCTTTCTGTTCTTCTAATACAGAATTGTTTTTCTTATTTTCAGTGATTGCCATTTCATCATCATCACTTTCTTCGCTTGTTTCTGCTTTGAGATCTGATAGATCATCTGATTCATCATCTGAAGGTTCATCTTCTTCAGCTGAGTCAACTTCTTCATCAGCATTGTCACTGGTTCCATTCTCATCCTCCTTTGTAGTCTGGACAGTTTTTCCATTAATTTGGGCACTAACTTCAACGTTTGACTCTCCTTCCTGGTTATAACTAAGGGTATATTCGGGATCAGATTCATAGTGTATGTCCTCATCTAGATCATCGGCGCTGCGATAAGTTGATCTACCGTGATTTTCTTCCAGACCTTGCATTCTTTCTTTTCTTTCCCTTTCTAACGTTGCAAGTTGCTCCATTTCTTCCTTCACGATTTCCTCTTCTGTCTTCAGTCTATCAGAAACAGTTCCCCTTGCCTCAAACTTCAACTCTCGCAAAACTTTATCGTAGTCGTCAACCTGTGGTTCTGCTACCGCAGGTGTCTTGGACTTGTTTCCCACCAAAGGCAACAAATCCTTCCATTCAGTGTCCAATTTTTCTGTGAGCTCAAGTGTGGCTTCCTTCAACCGTTGTTTTTCCGCCTTCCGTTTTTTAGACTCTGCTATTAGCTCGTTGATCAGTTCCCGATGTGATTTCGCACCTTCTATGCCTGTCTTTTTCAAAATACCACCTCCAAAGTGCGCTTCTTCCACGAAATTTGCATCAAGATTGTCAGATACCCCCATATCGTCATCCTCGTCTTCAGACCTGGGATCATCGAATTTTTCAATTTCAGATAGTGTTTGTCCCCTGTGTGTTAAAACCTCGTCATCTGCTAGATTAAAAATGGACTTCTTTTGGGCTTTCATGCGGATTGCGGTAAAACGAGCTGTTAATTTTTCCTCCGAGTCCAACGTCCTGTTACTTTCTCCTATTCGCCTGTCTGTGAACATGTTGGATTTGTGCTGAAGCTTGTACTCTCTGAGAAGAGTGTGTTTTCGCTTTTTGATGGCTTTGGCTCGAGAAACCCCCGGGAGACCGCGGTCGCTTTTTGTTTTTTGGCCCAAAACAGACATTTTCTGCTTATTGATGTGTAACTCGAAAGGGTTGGGGGCCTTTGCGGCTGTTGCTTTTCGAGGTTTCTTCATTTTGTCACAAGGAAATTAAATTTTGTACACACGTGTCGAACAGAGGTTATGTTGCTAAAGTTTGTTTTTGACAGCAGTTCGGTTCGGATAAATTCGTCTCACGCAGTCGATAATGCAGTTTTCTGTTGTAGCCGTCATGGACGAAGTGGGAAGGTGATGAAAATTTGTCAAAATAACAATATTTTGACGTCCTATTAAATTCACATTGATTTGACATCAGGCGTATCGATTATAAAACAAATGGTATCTAAATTATTTGTTTCCCAATCTATACTAAACAAAAATCACTGTGCCTTCGTTGTAAAAACATTTATTTGACCCTGTTATTGAAGGTGAGAGAGAAATTTGTGATAATTCCCAATCCGGTAAAAAACCTCGGGTTCTAACACTGTTGGCCTTGCGCTTATCGGCGGGCACAAAATTTCGTGTAATCGTCGGAGCAACTGCGGGAGAAGTGCCCCAAATTGTCACCAGGTTTGGATTTACAACACCCAACAATCCCAGATTTGACACTGACATTGTGTACTTTTAACGACTCGTGCCTGCCAATTCTTCATGTTGCTCTTATCCTTTCAGGTGAATAGTTCAATAATGGATTTCTTGAATCATCTCCGGAAGTAGTCCACAACCTTCAAGTACCCACCACAACTCAAATATGATCATCTCATGACACTACTCGTTGCATGAATATCGCCTGTTTTTGTATTCGGGTCAATCGAAAATCTTAAACATGAGTGAAACCGACGCCAAATGGTCTTGTGAATATTGTACATATGAAAATTACCCATCATCCATCAAGTGCACCATGTGTAGAGGTCCCAAACCCTTTGTCAGTGAAGATATCTACCGTCTACATGGCAGCGACGAGAAACTAACCAGTAATGCAGCTGGACCATGTGATAACAAAAATAAACGGAAATGGACATGCGAAACTTGCACTTTTCTCAATACTTCCAAGGATCAAATCTGTCAGCAGTGTGGAACATTGCAAACAACTACTGCTAACAACCTGCACGAGCATATACAACCCCTGAAAATTTCCTCTCAGCACTCAGATTTGGCCCAGAGTTTGTCAAGATGCCACAACAACAGTCCTCCTACCATCACCAACATAGAAAACAGCCGCAGGACCCAGGGCAAGTGGATCTGCATTGTAAGTATTTATTGGTGTGGGAGGTCAGTTGGGGGAAATAAAGAATTGTAAATACAAATTTTTGTAGGGAGTTTCAGAAGCCGTTATTATACATATAGTGTTCCAAAATTGGCACAAAAAGTATTATTACAAAAACTATGGTAACAGCATTGTCAATTTTTAACAGCACACTTATTTACAGAATATATCAGAAATAACTATACCACCCTTTTAAAATTATACTAGCTGACCCAACAGACGTTGTCCTGTCCAAATTTCAATAAATTTGTTTTTGGACATAATGGCAAAACAACACAAAAAAAAAACAAATTAATGTAATTTTGTTTTAGTTTTTTTTTTTAAATTTAGACTCGAGTGTTTTTCCCGATTTTTTCTTTTTTCAATTGGAAACATTCGATTGTATTGAGTTTGTAATTTTATTTTAATTTAGGCTGGAATGCGTTTTTCCCGATTTTTTTTTTTTTTTTTCAATAGGAAACATTTAATTGAATTATTTTCCATCCCGGGGGCATGACGAACCAAACAAAAAAAGATTTAACCAAATATCTCGTTTTTATCGTCGGTTTTGATCGAGAGTGCATAAACGTGATTTTTTCAGTTTGTCCAAATTTTCCCACTTTCCTTTGTAATTGTCTCGAATTTTATTTTCCTGAAAGATTTATGCATATCCATTGTTCGAATTGTGAGTTATGGCCTTAAGTTCATCTCAGAAAAAGCACTTTCAGTTTATCCCGAATTTTCCAATTTTCCGGGCAAGTTTTCTAATTTCTCTTTCTGTAAAATCCTTATTTGGATTTTTATGAATTTAAAAAAAAAATCCAAATGGGTCCAGGCATTCTCAAGTGATGAGCGTAGCAACCAACAGCATTTCATTTTTATTATATAGATAAACCCCCCCGGCCCAGTTACCCCCTTGTAATAAGTAATTGTGCAAAATTTTATTGCAATCGGTTCAGTGGATCCGGAGTGAGTCAGTATTTTATATAGACTACAGGATAGTCTTAAGGAGTCAATTTCTCTGTGTTTTAACTTGACAGATTATTGTTTTTTTTTCTGATCTGATAGTATTTTTATGTAATTACTATTGATTGTAAGCAATTGCAGTAGTTCGTTATTTGTGTTTGCAATTTTCGATTGAAGCAATTTTATGAAAAGTTTATAGTATGGCCTTTAGAAATCATCCGAAATGTTTTTTTTTTTACTGTTAAAACAATGATTCATTATCATAAATCGGAATAATTTTAGTCATAAAAGTGTATCTATATATTTAATCGTTGAACATGAATCGTTGGAAGCAAATAAACCAGTGGGTACTGCACCGATTTTTATAATTGTTTTTTAAATGAAAGACATTGATAAGATGCACCGCTAGATTAGTTTTCATTTTCAAAAATTTCACAGGTTCATTGATTATTATCTGCATGTAATTTTTCCACGGATTCCACGGATGCCCCTCCATTTCAGTCACAAACTTCAATGAGCGAGAATCGTTTTATGTATCAAGCTGGCGAACTAACAGCTTGGCCCCTCCCCTAAGGTTTCTGTGCGTAAGTGGTTCAGAGATGCAGTATTTACCTCGGAACGCTCGGGGTGTTATAAACGTTCGTTGAAAGAGATCAAGGGTTACAATAATAAATTATCATAAAAATAAATTACTGAAAAAAGATTTATAACTTTACGGGCATTATACAATAATAAATACATTACAATGTTTTTTGCATAACCGGAGTAGTGTAGCACCGTAATTAAAAGTAAAAAGAAGTTCAAAAATAGCAGTAGTCGATTTGCTATATGTACACTTACAAAGTGAAAAAAGCGGTGTCACAAATAAAAAATTATGAAAATGAATTAAAATTGTAATGAAAATGTTCTCCCAGAAGCAATTTAGTGAATGCAGCAGAAATCACGGTTATTGTATGAAAAGGCTTATAATGAATTTGTCAATAAATTGGTGCGAAGTAAAGCAAGCAAGAAATTACTCAGAAAATATGCTTTTGGCTTATTTTGGTGAAAAAAAGTTCTAGGGCCAAAATTACTACTTAAAATGTCATTACGCCCTTAAAACTATGCTATTTGTTCAACTTTTACACCCGGATGTGCCAAAATGCCCGGTATAGAGCACGTTTACAGCAGTTGTGATTAATCAGGGGCATCTTAGACCGCACAATAATGAACAAGTACTGTTTACGCAAAATATTTTATATAAAGAAATTATTCCGTCTTATTTTTTTTAAGTAAAACTTCTTTACGGACACTTGACTTGGGGAGGGAGTAAGCTGGTGAATGCGTGACGAGAGCGTTACGAAAAGTGTGACCGGGCGAAACGAACGATTTTACAATAATTAATTCATAGAAAAAATGTTTGTCTTAACGGGATTCGAACCCGCGTCCTCTAGGTTGTAAATTCGCGCTTCATTCCATTCACCCATTTGCGTGTGTCAGTATTTTATGCAATTGCGCTACTTATCTTAATCGCTACACATGATTGCCGACTTTTCGTTGACGACAACCTGAAACATGCATTATCCAATACTGCAGACGGTATTAATTCAGGATTCTCTAGCTCCTATAAACTTACATAAATTAAGAGCACTTTCACGATGGCGAACTGAAGTTTTACTTCAGTCGTGTGGTCTAAAGCACACTCGTATTTTTTTTATTAATCAGACCTTTTTTTATTCAAAATCACAGTTAAATAAAACAAATTAAAAATTGTAATATGTAATATGGTAACCACTCTTTATTCAACACTATTTACGTAAGTATTCGAGTGACTGGCGATCACTAGTTATTAAATAATCTTAAAGACTTTCACTGAAAAAATTCGGCAAAAACGAAGCAACAAAAGAAGACACTCATCAATCTATAAATGCACACAACTTGTGGTTGTGTTATGGGTAATTCCCATTTTCGATAAAAATCGGTGTGCGTACCATTTTTCTAATCTGTTGTACTTAATTACCGGATTGGTGATTTATTTTAGTAAATAATACATGAAATACTATCCTCTCAAACTAATTTATGTAAATAAACCACACAGTTAATTTTTTATTAAGCTTTAAAGCATCAAAAATGTCACTTTCGTGGGTGTGATTACCCCGCTTTCGCTGGAAAAAAAAGAACTCTTTATTTCTTTATAATCTCCACGTTTAAAGTGAGCCAATATCAACTACAATAAATAACTCCTTAAATAGTACAATAAAATTAAATATCAAAGTTTGTAATCAGTTTTTTTGTCACTTCCATGGACGTCACATCGCTCTTATTTTAAAAAATATTGCGCGGGGACAAAACCCAAATGGCTGTAGACACAGGAATGTAGTAAATCCAGTTAACTACATTACTATAGTTACAATATCATAATAATAATTTAATTTAAGAAAAAATACTGTCAACACGAATGAAATAAAAACTTTAAACCTAAATTATTATAACTTTAATTGCGTTTTTGCATGATAAATATAAAGCCAAGTCATCAAATACATATCTGATTTAGAGGTTGTTTTTAAAATTTTAATACATAAAAAGTCATTTTCATGCCTCCGTGGATACATGGAAGTGACCATTGATCCATGGAAGTGACAAATTTACAATATATCAATATGGCCTTGTTGAATGCTTATTTTATTTGTTTCTTCATACAATGTGTCCCGGGATGGGGTGCACATGAGGTGATTTTTTCTAGTAAGTTGTTTGGAGAAGAATATTTTTGGTCTTAACAGGCTTTGCTTTTTATAAAATTACAAAAAAAGATAAAAAATTGCAAATCTTAGTTGATTGGTCACTTCCATGGAAGACATTTTTTTCAACTCCCTCTAATTAAGGGCTGTCGGGGATGCGAGCTTAGCGACTATTTTTTTCTTATAGAGTAAGACCTAAACTTGAAAAATCCACTATAATTTATAATGATAAGACGTTTTCATTAAATCATCAATTTTCGACCTCAGAAATGAGAATTACCCTTATAAAGAATAATTGACGTGCAGTTGGCCCAAATGCTAATTTTGTTGACTTTCCAAGAGGGGGAGTCGGCCAAACCTGTGAAAGTGCTGTGGATAAAAACGGGAGTTAAAAATGTTGTTTTTCATGATATCTCGGAAAGGAAAAGTGTTATTACAAAACTAACACCAGAAAATGCATTTCCAAAACCTAAAACCAACATCCAACTTGATGTCAAAATTTTGCAAATTTCAAAAATTTGTTATGATTTGCCAACAGTTGTTGTAAACACTAACAAGAGTTTTAATTTTTATTATGTTGCCCGTCAACGTTTGGCGCTAAGAGAACGGTTGACAGCATTGAACGTGAATAAAAATTCATCATTGTTTGCATGGTTTATTAAAAATTTATGGATAATAAAACTATTAGAAGGACCAAATTCTCGGTCGATATGAAACAAAGTATCCACCGTTGTTTTAAAACATTTTGGGAAAATTACGAAAAGAGGCCCAATCTTTGTATGTATATCCCAAATTTTTGGATAAACAGCATTCGGCATTGTGAGAATCAAATTCTTAGAAAATTTTGTAAATATTTTCTAAAACACTATTGTTCAATGCGAAAATACATTATTTCAGCAGAAATGCATTTATTTTCCCACCGAAATTTCCACTTGGTTTTAACTATTTCGACACATCAGCTATGTCACTTTGGGTGCTCTATTTTATATCAAGGTATATCATTAAGTTGCATTTTCTACAGTTATACTGGTACATTTATACCGGGTGTCCCAACTAAAATTTGTACCCCCAACAATTCCAATTTCGAAAGACGCTCGAACAGGTCAATGTTGTTATCAAGGGGGACCAAATTGTACCAAACTTTCAATACTCTTGATTTGGAAAATAACAAATTCATGCTTTTTTTTTTGTAGAAACAAATCGATACAAGTAGGTCTAGATAGAGAATTGAATAAGCTTTAAAATGATGTATCACACGACCTCCCATGCCATTTAAATGTTTTATGGGGGTGCCCCCCCTGGCTAAAGGGGTGAGATCTAAGACTTGAAAGTTTGGTACAATTTGGTCCCCCTTGATAACAAAATTGACCTGTTCGAGCGTTTTCTTCCGAGTCTTTCGAAATTGTTTTTGATTGCATAATCAGTATACTCTAAGTAAAACACTTTTTTCTACCCATGGTCTTCTTATCTACACTGGATGTTTACGTCTGTTTCAGTTGTGTACTTACGAAAACTGGCCAAAAAGCAAAAAATGCGCCATGTGCGGCGCAGGCACCTCCCATCGCTCCCAAGCATCAAGTCTGATACTGCCTTCTCCAGATCGCGACAACGAATCTGAAAATAACCGTGCCAGCCCAAATATTCTCGAATCAGCCCAAATGCCGAATACCGGCGGCGAAAATGAACGTAAAGCTCGTCACCTGCGTCGCAACGCCGACTGGAACTGGCTCAACGCCTGCATAGGCGTCATCGAAGGTGACCCCAACCCAGTGGAAGCCTACTTGGCTTCAGGAGGAAATCCCGCCAGAACTCTCACCGCCTCCGAAGTTGCTCTTCTCAACAGAAGCTCAGCTTTCGACGTCGGACACACCTTAGTACATTTAGCTATCAGATTTCAACGCGAAGATCTCCTCGCCGTACTCTTGTCTCAAATAGAAGGCTCAGGGTCGGGAGTGAAGCGGGTACCGAGTTACGTAGCTCCAGATCTGGCTGCCGATATTAGAAGACATTTTGCGTCCAGTTTGAGGCAGAGGAAGGGTAACTTTCCGTGCAATTTCGTCACGGATTTCACCACGTTTGCGTTACCGGCCGAGGTCGACGAATTACCAGGGTCCGTACAAGAGCAGCTTTTCAACGAGTTGTTGGACAAAGATGCGCAATGTCAATTGGAGAGCGAACCGGCCGTTATCAATTGGTCGTTGGAGTTGACGGTGAGGTTGGGTTCGCGGTTGTACGCCTTGTGGAATCGGTCGGCAGGGGACTGTTTGTTGGATTCGGTAATGCAGGCGACGTGGGGAGTCTTCGACCGGGACAACATTTTGAGGAGGGCTTTGTCCGAGAGTCTCAGTCAAAGCGGGGATATGTAAGTTGAAATTTGTTTCGTTGGAGAGATTTCTGTGGTTGTGAAAGCAGGTAGGAGTGTTTGAATTTGAACATTGACGGTTATTATTTATTGAAAAATAATTTTTCTCGTTAGAACGACAAAATTTTAAACTGATTAATTTCTTCCTTTGGAGTGGCAAAAACTGAATTAACAAGTAATAAACATGGCGTTCCCTAATTATTTATGCAACTAGTGTCAAAAGTGCCATCCCATAATAATTTTTTTATTGCACTGGTGTAATAATTAAATACTTTCTTGCACTCAAAATGGTGCTACAAATTCGCACTATCGTAGAAAAAATCTTTTTCGTCTGATTTCATGATATAAGCCAGTTTAATAAATATTGTGAGTTGGTTATTTAAAAATAATTTCGAAAATCAATGCTTTTATTTCATTGTTTTACTAAAATTGTTTTATGGGTTTGGTGAAGCAATTTTACAACTCGTTAGAAATGTTATTACATTTTGAAATTTTCATAGAATAATTAGCATGAAACCGCTCGTGCCATTGAGAAAAAAAATTACATATTTGAAGTACAGTAAAACTTCGTTATGACGAACCGCGGGATGTAACGAAATCTCGTACATAAGCAACAAATTTTAAATTTCAGGTCGAGGTCCCTATAAAAGGCATGTAATTTTGTTCTAATGTAACGAACGATCGTGTCTACCGACCTAATATTGGGACCATTTCTTTATAAAGTGATGGTTACAAAATAACCTAAAAAACATTGCAGATTTCTGTGAAGTGTCAAGTTAATTATGCCAAGAGTGCTTCCAAAGTTGTAAAAATCCTGCAGAATAATAGAATTCTAAGAAATCCAAATGAATTCTGATGAGCACCAAATCGTACTGAAGAGTACGGAATTTTACGGAACTTTGAAGAGTACCAAAAGCGTCCTAAACAGTCCTAAATAAATCAGCTTCATAATTTTTTTATAAAAAATACCAATCGCTTTCTTTAAATATTAGATTAAATAAAAATTCAAAGAGTTGAAAGTACCTGAATCCAGAGAAATCCTCTGAGCTCTTGAAGAATCCTGAGAATATGAATTATGACGAATAAATAAAATTTTCACTTGCAATTACACGACTTGACTTGACTTACAGGCTGATTTCATGTTGAGTTGCGACGGGTCTTACGTCTTATCTAAAGACCAGACAGTACGGATCAGTTTCATGTTTCAATTCACATGAAATTGAGCCTTACTGCCTGGTCTTTAGTTACGACGTTTCCACTTGCGACCAGTCGCAAATCAACATGAAATAAGGCTGTGAGTCACGACGATTTTCACGTTTTAATGGCTGTTATTGGTGGAAACTTCTATGAATAAAATTAATTATATTATTTTATTAATTTAATAATAATAATTGAATATTTATTAATTTAATAAAAAAATTGACAGACCATTTGCAGATTATTTTGTAAAAAATTGTTAATTTTTGTTTATAGTGCTATAGTGGTCTATCGTAATAATGTTGACCAATAGACCTTGTGTCCTATATGTGAGACATGCACCTGGATTCTAAGAAAATTTAAAAAGGAAAATTTATTGATTCCAATACAAAATAAAGTTTATTATTTATTTCCAACAAAAACAAAAATTAAATGATATAAAATTATATATATAAAAAAAAAATAAATGCTATAAAATCTATATAAAAACCAAAATGGCTGTTGGTTTTTACACGATGACGTCATCATCATTTTTTTTCCTCCCTAAATGGTGATCTAAAAAATTGGTACGTTATCATCATTTTTATTCACAATTATTTGTAAGATACCTTTATTATTTTTTTATTTCTTTCTACTTTGTTCCGTTTTAATTTTTATTATTCCGTGACCCTTTTTTTAAGTTCTTTTTTTTCTTCTTTTTTTGTCCGGTCCTTTATCAAGTCTTAATTCTTGTTTATTTTGAATTGCTTTTAGAATATAGGGAGGCTCCCTGCACGGTAAGCCTCGATCTCTTCTTCTTAAAATTATTTCAGGTGCTGTGCAATTTTCAAAAAACATTTTTAATTTTTTGCCAAAGAATTTCATTTTTATATATTTTTTTTCAATTAATAAATCATTTTTATCGCCGGAATATACAACGAAAAAATAAATATTTGTTCTACAAATTCCTAATTGTCCTTGAATCTGAAAATTTACATAATCAGTTTTTCAATATAATTTAAGGTATTAATTTTAAGTTACTTGTATATATGATGATCATGTTTATTTGTATTTGCTTGGTCTCATCGTTTATACAGAGACAAGCAACTTTTTTTGATAAATACTGCAAAGTATTTTTACTTATAACTGGTCTTGGTCGGTCCGTATTTGTTAAGTTTCCGAATTTCGGTATTCCGGAAGCGGGAAAGCATTTATCATTTTATGATGGGTTTTGTAGAGAGCATCTAGAAGATCCTACCTGAACTCAGGCTGAAAATTACGGAATTACCCTGATCGGTCCGGTCACTGACATTAAATAGCCTCAATACACTAAGAAATATATAAATTAAAAATTTGATAACAGCCCTCCTTGTACATAAAGTTGCATGAACACACGTTATACATTCACTTTTTTAAAGAAATTTTTGAATGAGGCAATTTATATTGGACCAAACACTCCTATCTGCGACAACCACAATTTAATTTTTCTACAAACTTTGGACCCTCTGGACACAACCTTTGTTCGCATTTATAGCATAGTTGTTGCAGATTCTATCCCCGCTGGAAAGAGTACGAAGCCAGCCAAGCCTCGTTCCTTCAATACTCACTTGACGAATCGCAATGGGAAGAGGACTGGTCCAGTTTACTCTCGTTGGCGAGTCAGCCTGGAACTAGCCTAGAACAATTACACGTTTTCACTTTAGCTCATATATTGCGCCGCCCCATTATAGTATACGGAGTTAAGTACGTGAAGAGCTTTCGAGGTGAGGCGCTTGGTTACGCTCGCTTTGAAGGTGTCTATTTACCCCTATTGTGGGAGCAAAGTTTTTGTGTCCGCACGCCGATAGCTTTGGGTTACACTAGAGGACATTTCTCGGCTTTGGTTCCGTTGGAGCCCTATAGTCGCTTAGACACGCGGCCTTCTACTCAGCATAGTAATATAGGCGCAGATCAGCTTCAAAGTACATTTCTTCCGTTAATGGATCGTGATCGGAAGTTACTCCCGATACATTTTTTAACAGAGGCGGAGGTGAGCTATTATACATTGGCAACCGTTATTGTTATTTTATGTGGTCAGTGCTAGATGCTGATACGTATGTTTACAGTTGGGTCGCGAAGAAACCATCCTAAGGCAGTGGCTGGACGTGTGCGAAACGGAAGGCGGTATTCTGGTGGCGCAACAGTTGCTGCATAAGCGACCTCTGTTAGTTGCTCAGATGGTGGAGGAGTGGTTAAACCACTATCGCCGGCTGATGTAAGTAGGTTTCGTGGGTGGGCGTGCCAAATCTAAGTGATAAGATGGTGGCCGTTGCAGTCAGATGACTTCAGCGCCGTTCCCCAGACCTGCACCGATCCAAGATTATCTCAGCGAATACGATACCGACGATGAATAGCGAAGGTAGGTCGCGGCAGCACGACTGGAAACTAGCAATGAATATTAACGTAAACCAGTAACGTCTCCGTGACGGTGACTAGCTGCTATAGTTTAGAACTTTTATAGAAGAAATGTTATTTCATCAGCAAGAAATGTTGCACCGCATATTGAGGGAATTAATCTGAGTTGAAATTATTTGTGTTTTTTTTTTGTTTGTTTTTGAATTAGGGCATATTTCTTCCTCTTGCCTATGCAAATACTGTATAGATTTTCCTGTGGTAGGATATATTTATTTTTATAGATAGCTGAAGTACAAATAAATTGCAAAAAGATATTTATTTCATTGTGTCCGAGATACAATCGATCGGAGCTTTGGCTTTCTCGTTGTTAGCCGAACTTCTTTGTGATGATGTGCTTTATTTTTTTAATTTTATTTTGTACATGGAGATGTTGGTTGGATATATTGTTTTGTTGGGTTGTTACTATAATTTCTTGTTGTGCTGTGAAATATTTAAATTTATAAACTGTATGGTTTTTAAGATAACAAATCCAAAGTCAAATTACTTCTAACTTATTAGATAGAAACGTTTCAGACTAGATTCTTAAATTGTGAAATACTTACGAAATTTATTATACATACTATATTACATTGTTAATACACTGTTATAAAATATATATTATAAATAGAAAATAAAAGGTTTAAAAATTATTAAAATATTGCCAACAATGGTGAGTTTTTGTATACATCCTGGTCAAAATAAAAGATTGGATTTTTAAGTAGTTTTTATTTGTCTACACACAACCTTAAAATACATAGGAATTGAGACACAATCTCTCATAAAGATTATCAACTTAAGCATCACAAATTTGTATTTCATCTAATCTACGTACAATTGAGCATATTAATATCAGAAGTGGTTCCTCTTAACTCGGCATTAAGAGTCTTCAGAAGAGGATGCTTGCCGCACCCACATCGGTCCCTAAAATCGTCCAAATCCAACGCCCAGATCATACCACCACCTAATCCCAGATCTTTGACGAGACGAGATTTTCTCTTTATGTCGGCAATATCGTCATAGGACACCCATTGATTTCCAGAGTAGGCGTATGGACCAATGCGACCTTGCGGGTCTCTTGTAACCGTCCATCCTCTCTTCTTCACTCTTTCACAAATCTAAGGAAAGGGCTGTAGTTTGAAAAGATTTAAATTTAGAATTTACCTCATAGAAGGCTAGGAAACCGCCAGCTCTGGTGAATTCCCCGGCTTCTCCAGGACCGTACGATTTTGCATTGAGGCCACGGTCACCAGCGTCAGCTAAACTGAAGCTCTGGCCGTATAGTGGCATGCCCATGACGAGCTTCTTGGGGGACGCTCCTTGTTCGATCCAGTAGTTCAGAGAGAAGTTCTAAAAATAATTTTATTAGTTAACATCGGACTGAGTTAACAACAATAGTGATATTAACTGGAGAATAGCTCATAAATGGAATTCCAGTATGAACTTTTATATAGCGTAATGAGCGCGGACAGATTCGTTAGACAGGTATAAATTACGTATCAAAAAATAGATCGTTCTTCCAAATAAAATTTTCAATAAATTAGAAAATAATTGCTGTACATGCGTAATTTCTTACATAGTATAATCTGAAATAGACTATAGTAATGAGCGCGGACAACATCATTAGACATATAGAATTTTTTTAAAAACGGTGGATGCGCTCTCGTAAGTAAAAATCTAACAAATCGAAAAAATAGCAATCGGAGCCTAATATTAGGGCATTTGAGTCATTTTCATGTGAAATAATCAGAAACACAATAGTAATGAGCGCGGACAGCGTCGTTAGACATGTAAAAATTAAAAAAAAACGATGCGCCCTTCTAAGTAAAATTTAACAAATTGAAAAAAAATCAGAACCTAATTATTACGGCATTTGCATTATTTTTATGTGAAATAAACAGAAACATAATGAGCGCGGACAGCCTCAGAAATTATTAAAAAAACTATAGATCGCTCTTCTAAATAAAATTTTCAATAAATTAGAAAATAATTCAGAGACTGTATTTTGTTACTGTATATGCATAATTTTTTGCATAAAATAATCTGAAATATACTAGTACTGAGCGCGGACAGCGTCATTTGACATTTAGAAATTATTAAAAAACGGTGGATGCGCTCTCGTAAGTAAAAATTTTAAAAACAAAAAAAAAACAATCAGAACCTAATATTAGGGCATTTGAGTCATTTTCATGTGAAATAATCAGAAACACAATAGTAATGAGCGCGGACAGCGTCGTTAGACATGTAGAAATGATTAAAAAACGATGCGCTGTTCTAAGTAAAATTTAAAAAATTGAAAGAAAAATCAGAACATAATTATTCGGGCATTTGCAATATTTTTATGTGAAATATTCAGAAACAGAATAATAAAGAGTGCGGACAGCCTCAGAAATTATTAAAAAAACGATAGATCGCTCTTCTAAATAAAATTTTCAATAAATTAGAAAATAATTCAGAGACTGTATTTTGTTACTGTATATGCAGAATTTTTTGAATAAAATTATCTGAAATAGACTAGTACTGAGCGCGGACAGCGTCATTTGACATTTAGAAATTATTAAAAACGGTGGATGCGATCTCGTAAGTAAAAATTTTAAAAATAAAAAAAAAAAAACAATTAGAACCTAATATTAGGGCATTTGAGTCATTTTCATGTGAAATAATCAGAAACACAATAGTAATGAGCGCGGACAGTGTAGTTAGACATGTAGAAATGATTAAAAAACGATGCGCTGTTCTAAGTAAAATTTAAAAAATTGAAAGAAAAATCAGAACCTAATTATTAGGACATTTGCATTATTTTTATGTGAAATAATCAGAAACAGAATAATAATGAGTGCGGACAGCCTCAGAAATAATTAAAAAAAAAACGATAGATCGCCCTTCTAAATAAAATTTTCAATAAATTAGAAAATAATTCAGAGACTGTATTTTGTTACTGTATATGCATAATTTTTTGCATAAAATGATTTGAAATAAACTAGTACTGAGCGGGGACAGCGTCATTTGACATTTAGAAATTATTAAAAACGGTGGATGCGCTCTCGTAAGTAAAAATTTTAAAAATAAAAAAAAAACATTCAGAACCTAATATTAGGGCATTTGAGTCATTTTCATGTGAAATAATCAGAAACACAATAGTAATGAGCGCGAACAGCGTCGTTAGACATGTAGAAATGATTAAAAAACGATGCGCTGTTCTAAGTAAAATTCAACAAATTAAAAAAAAATCAGAACTTAATTATTAGGACATTTGCATTATTTTTATGTGAAATAATCAGAAACAGAATAATAATGAGTGCGGACAGCCTCAGAAATTAGTAAAAAAACGATAGATCGCTCTTCTAAATAAAATTTTCAATGAATTAGAAAATAATTCAGAGACTGTATTTTGTTACTGTATATGCATAATTTCTTTGCATAAAATAATCTGAAATATACTAGTACTGAGCGCGGACAGCGTCATTTGACATTTAGAAATTATTAAAAAACGATGCGCTGTTCTAAGTAAAATTTAACAAATTAGGGCATTTGCATTATTTTTATGTGAAATAATCAGAAACAGAATCATTATGAGCGCGGACAGCGTCTCAGAAATTATTAAAAAAACGATAGATCACTCCTCTAAATAAAATTTTCAATAAATTAAAAAATAATTCAGAGACTGTATTTTGTTACTGTATATGCAGAATTTTTTACATAAAATAATCTGAAATAGACTAGTACTGAGCGCGGACAGCGTCATTTGACATTTAGAAATTATTAAAAACGGTGGATGCGCTCTCGTAAGTAAAAATTTTAAAAATAAAAAAAAAACATTCAGAACCTAATATTAGGGCATTTGAGTCATTTTCATGTGAAATAATCAGAAACACAATAGTAATGAGCGCGAACAGCGTCGTTAGACATGTAGAAATGATTAAAAAACGATGCGCTGTTCTAAGTAAAATTCAACAAATTAAAAAAAAATCAGAACCTAATTATTAGGACATTTGCATTATTTTTATGTGAAATAATCAGAAACAGAATAATAATGAGTGCGGACAGCCTCAGAAATTAGTAAAAAAACGATAGATCGCTCTTCTAAATAAAATTTTCAATGAATTAGAAAATAATTCAGAGACTGTATTTTGTTACTGTATATGCATAATTTTTTGAATAAAATTATCTGAAATAGACTAGTACTGAGCGCGGACAGCGTCATTTGACATTTAGAAATTATTAAAAACGGTGGATGCGATCTCGTAAGTAAAAATTTTAAAAATAAAAAAAAAAACAATTAGAACCTAATATTAGGGCATTTGAGTCATTTTCATGTGAAATAATCAGAAACACAATGCATCGCTATCTATACCTACAAAAAAGCAGCAGCCTCGAAAAGAAAACAAACACCTGTATCGGTCAACAACTACGGTTCCAACCTCACCCCCTAACAAGTGGTTTAGGAAACAAGATGACTTCACCACCGAAAAAAGTCCTATCACTACTATTACCGTCACCGCAAACAACAAAAAGCAACCCAAGACATTGGATAGAAAAGAAGAAAATGTCCCAAGAAAAGTGGAAGACGAATGGACAACAAAAATTAGCAATAAACGTAAGGCCAACATACAACAGGGAAATTCAACAAATGGCGTCATTGGATCCTTAAAGGTCACAGATGCTTCAATAAAAGTAGCGCCAAAGAAAGGTTTCGTCTTTGCGTCAAGATTCGCACCTGACACGACTGAAAAATCGGTGTTACAACTATTCAACGAAAAATTTCCAGAAGCAACGTGTGAAAAACTTGTCACCAAATATCCAGAGTACTACTCATCGTTCAAGATTAGCGTAAACCTTCACAATTTTGAAGCCGTGATTGATCCCGCTATCTGGCCTGAAGGAGTTTATGTGTCTCGGTTTTTTCACGAGAAGAAGAAGCTGAGAGCAGAGACGTAGTCATAAGAATATGTCATATAAATATCAGAAGTATTAGAAATAAAATCGAAGCAGTGGACACACTACTGCAAACTCTAGACGTGCCTGAAATCTTTTGTGTTAGTGAAACCTGGTGCAGTGAAAGTGAAATAACAAACATCAAGCTCAGCTCGTATAATCTCATCAGTTACTACTGCAGGGAAATCCACAAAGGAGGAGGTGTCGCCATTTTTGTGCGCGATGACATCAAGGGTAATACAATGTGTTCTATCGTTAAATCAATTGAAAAGGAGTTCGAATATACTATGTGCAATTTAGTTATAGGCGGATCTAAGGTAGTCATTGCTACCTTTTACAGGTCACCCTCGACCAGTATAAGTTCATTTACTAGATCCGTAGAGATGTTGTTAGATAAAACAGTTAGAAATAAGAATATTTATTTTCTATGTGGTGACTTCAACGTTAATTTTGACGATCATCTCACTGAAAAAAGTGCTAATGTCTTGCTAAATGTCTGTAGAGCATACGGCTTTCACAAATGTATTTCTGATTACACACGCGTACAAGGATTATCCAAAACCGTTGTTGACAATATTTTCTGCAATGACTATGTAAATGTAAACAACTCTAAAATCATTTATACTGATCTGTCAGATCATTTTGCTCAGTTTGTTTGTTTTAATATTAAAAGTATTCACACAGATCGGGATAAATACCGCTATAGATCTGACCGCAATTTTAAAAATTTGCACAACATCGAATCTTGTAAATCTTTACTTGCAGCCTGTAATTGGTCTTTCCTGGACAATAACATCGAATTCAATGATAAATTTAATACATTTGTTGAAAAATTTACAGAATGTGTTGACATGGCGTTCCCTTGGACTAAAAAAAAAATTACAGTACGACCTACTAAAAAGCCTTGGATTTCTTTCGAAATCATTAATGAAGGGTCTTTTCTACGAGACATATTCCAAATTTGTAATGAATCCACCAACCCTGCCTTGTATGAAAGGTATAAACATCTTAAAAAACTACATCAGACTAAAGTAGTGCAAGCAAAGAAATCATATTATGACATGAAGTTAATAAATTCAAAGAACATGTC
This sequence comes from Diaperis boleti, assembly GCA_963583935.1. Classification (NCBI taxonomy): domain Eukaryota; kingdom Metazoa; phylum Arthropoda; class Insecta; order Coleoptera; family Tenebrionidae; genus Diaperis; species Diaperis boleti. The sequence goes on along the minus strand of OY757242.1, from coordinate 76,818,993 downwards.
AAAAACAGCCTGGCAAATTATTCACGATAACACGGGTAATAAAAGTAAACAACAACCAAGCAGCTATACTGATGGCGAGGGCAGAGAATATTCTGACCCAAACGAAGTCGCAAATGCCTTCAATCAACATTTTATAAATTCAGTAGAAAGATTAACTTCAAATAATAATATAATTTTGAACGCTATCAGGACAAAAAGTGTAAGTAATTCCTTTTTTTTATTACCTATCACCTTTTCCGAAGTGAGATCAATTATATTCCACATTTCAAAAAAAAATTCAAGTGGACATGACAATATTCCATACTCTCTGATAAAACACTTGGCTGACGTGATATCTGAACCTCTCGCTAAACTCATAAACATTTCATTCGAAATAGGGACATTTCCATCTACATTGAAAACAGCATTAATAGTTCCAATATTCAAATCAGGAAATATAAACGAATTAGGAAACTACAGACCAATTGCGCTCTTACCAGTATTTTCTAAAATCTTTGAACGAGCCTATTATTGTAGGTTATATGATTACCTGAGTGCAACTAATATCCTGACTCATAAACAATTTGGTTTTCGAAATGGGCTGGCAACAAAAGACGCCATTATATCTCTAGTAGAATTTATTTGTCAAAAACGAGATAAAGGTAAATTTGTAGCAAGTGTCTTCTTTGATCTAAGTAAAGCCTTCGACACGGTACACCATGATCTCTTATTAAACAAACTCAGCAACTACGGCATAAGAGGTGCTCCATTATCTTGGCTTGAGTCATTTTTGAAAAATAGGTCGCAAATGGTGGTACTAAAGAACGACTCTCTCAAATATATCTCTGCTCCCGTATGTGTTAACTCAGGTGTGCCGCAGGGTAGTGTCCTTGGCCCGCTATTATTTTTGATCTTTGTAAACGACATAGAACTAGAAAACTCACACACGACATTATTTGCCGACGACACCACTGGTTCTGTCTCTTCGCCTAATTTACACTCCTTAAGTTTAAGAGCAAACCACGTAGTAACACAAATGAAACATTTCTGCTCCGACAATGGATTAGCCTTGAACAACAAAAAAACCAAGTGTATGATTTTTTCAAATAAAACTTTAGACCAGTCCCCCCTGATAAAAGTTGATAATCATAGCATACCACCAAGTGTCTCAGTTAAATATCTGGGTATACATCTGGATAATAAATTGACATGGCATAATCATATAGAGTGCTTAGTAAAAAAACTCAATACCCTATGTTATGTCATCAGAAACCTACGTCAAATGGTCAATATCCAAGTACTAAGAATATACTACTTCGGAAATGTTAATTCCATACTCAACTATGGTATTATATGTTGGGGCAGTGGCGTTGGAATCGAGCAAATTTTGAATTCTCAAAAAAGAATATTGCGTACGATGATGTTCAAGCATGATCAATTCTCGTGTAGAGGACTCTTTCGGAATCTTGAAATATTAACTGTAACGTCTCTATATATTTTAGAATGCGCGTGCTATGTCAAACAACATTCTGACAAATTCTACAATAATAGGACCGCTAACAATAAGTATAACTTTAGAAATTATGCCAACTTACTACTACCACAACACCGTCTATATCAAACTAGTAAAGGGCCATATATCATGTCTATAAAAATATATAACAAATTACCGCTGCAACTAAAGAGTGTAACTAACATCAAGCTTTTCAGAAAACTAGTAAAGGATTTCTTAATAAGAAATTCCTTTTACACTCTAGAGGAATATTTCCATTTTTAATCTCTAAACTCAAAATTCAAAATTTTAAATTGTGCTATCTTGTATTGTCGACAGTATATGTTTGATGTATCCATATGTACTTTTTTTTTTTACTTGTTTTAATTATGTTAAATTTTATGTGACGCTTTCCATAACTGTAAGGTTCAGTGAAATAAAGAAATATTATTATTATTATTATTATTATTAATGAGCGCGGACAGTGTCGTTAGACATGTAGAAATGATTAAAAAACGATGCGCTGTTCTAAGTAAAATTTAAAAAATTGAAAGAAAAATCAGAACCTAATTATTAGGACATTTGCATTATTTTTATGTGAAATAATCAGAAACAGAATAATAATGAGTGCGGACAGCCTCAGAAATAATTAAAAAAAAAACGATAGATCGCCCTTCTAAATAAAATTTTCAATAAATTAGAAAATAATTCAGAGACTGTATTTTGTTACTGTATATGCATAATTTTTTGCATAAAATGATTTGAAATAAACTAGTACTGAGCGGGGACAGCGTCATTTGACATTTAGAAATTATTAAAAACGGTGGATGCGCTCTCGTAAGTAAAAATTTTAAAAATAAAAAAAAAACATTCAGAACCTAATATTAGGGCATTTGAGTCATTTTCATGTGAAATAATCAGAAACACAATAGTAATGAGCGCGAACAGCGTCGTTAGACATGTAGAAATGATTAAAAAACGATGCGCTGTTCTAAGTAAAATTCAACAAATTAAAAAAAAATCAGAACTTAATTATTAGGACATTTGCATTATTTTTATGTGAAATAATCAGAAACAGAATAATAATGAGTGCGGACAGCCTCAGAAATTAGTAAAAAAACGATAGATCGCTCTTCTAAATAAAATTTTCAATGAATTAGAAAATAATTCAGAGACTGTATTTTGTTACTGTATATGCATAATTTCTTTGCATAAAATAATCTGAAATATACTAGTACTGAGCGCGGACAGCGTCATTTGACATTTAGAAATTATTAAAAAACGATGCGCTGTTCTAAGTAAAATTTAACAAATTAGGGCATTTGCATTATTTTTATGTGAAATAATCAGAAACAGAATCATTATGAGCGCGGACAGCGTCTCAGAAATTATTAAAAAAACGATAGATCACTCCTCTAAATAAAATTTTCAATAAATTAAAAAATAATTCAGAGACTGTATTTTGTTACTGTATATGCAGAATTTTTTACATAAAATAATCTGAAATAGACTAGTACTGAGCGCGGACAGCGTCATTTGACATTTAGAAATTATTAAAAACGGTGGATGCGCTCTCGTAAGTAAAAATTTTAAAAATAAAAAAAATCAATCAGAACCTAATATTAGGGCATTTGAGTCATTTTCATGTGAAATAATCAGAAACACAATAGTAATGAGCGCGAACAGCGTCGTTAGACATGTAGAAATGATTAAAAAACGATGCGCTGTTCTAAGTAAAATTTAACAAATTGAAAGAAAAATCAGAACCTAATTATTCGGGCATTTGCAATATTTTTATGTGAAATAATCAGAAACAGAATAATAAAGAGTGCGGACAGCCTCAGAAATTATTAAAAAAACGATAGATCGCTCTTCTAAATAAAATTTTCAATATATTAGAAAATAATTCAGAGACTGTATTTTGTTACTGTATATGCATAATTTCTTTGCATAAAATAATCTGAAATATACTAGTACTGAGCGCGGACAGCGTCATTTGACATTTAGAAATTATTAAAAAACGGTGGATGCGCTCTCGTAAGTAAAAATTTTAAAAATAAAAAAAAACAATCAGAACCTAATATTAGGGCATTTGAGTCATTTTCATGTGAAATAATCAGAAACACAATAGTAATAAGCGCGAACAGCGTCGTTAGACATGTAGAAATGATTAAAAAACGATGCGCTGTTCTAACTAAAATTTAACAAATTGAAAGAAAAATCAGAACCTAATTATTCGGGTATTTGCAATATTTTTATGTGAAATAATCAGAAACAGAATAATAAAGAGTGCGGACAGCTTCAGAAATGATTAAAAAACTATAGATCGCTCTTCCAAATAAAAATTTCAATAAATTAGAAAATAATTCAGAGACTGTATTTTTTTACTGTATATGCATAATTTTTTGCAGAAAATAATCTGAAATAGACTAGTACTGAACGCGGACAGCGTCATTTGACATTTAGAAATTATTAAAAACGGTGGATGCGCTCTCGTAAGTAAACATTTTAAAAATTAAAGAAAAAAACAATCGGAACCTAATATTAGGGCATTTGAGTCATTTTCATGTGAAATAATCAGAAACACAATAGTAATGAGCGCGGACAGCGTCGTTAGACATGTAGAAATTATTAAAAAAGGATGCACTGTTCTAAGTAAAATTTAACAAATTGAAAGAAAAATCAGAACCTAATTATTCGGGCATTTGCAATATTTTTATGTGAAATAATCAGAAACAGAATAATAAAGAGTGCGGACAGTTTCAGAAATGATTAAAAAACTATAGATCGCTCTTCTAAATAAAATTTTCAATAAATTAGAAAATAATTCAAAGACTGTATTTTTTTACTGTATATGCATAATTTTTTGCATAAAATAATCTGAAATAGATTAGTACTGAGCGCGGACAGCGTCATTTGACATTTAGAAATTATTAAAAACGGTGGATGCGCTCTCGTAAGTAAAAATTTTAAAAATTAAAAAAAAACAATCGGAACCTAATATTAGGGTATTTGAGTCATTTTCCTGTGAAATAATCAGAAACACAATAGTAATGAGCGCGGACAGCGTCGTTAGACATGTAGAAATTATTAAAAAAGGATTCACTGTTCTAAGTAAAATTTAACAAATTGAAAGAAAAATCAGAACCTAATTATTAGGACATTTGCATTATTTTTATGTGAAATAATCAGAAACAGAATCATAATGAGCGCGGACAGCGTCAGAAATTATTGAAAAAACGATAGATCGCTCTTCTAAATAAAATTTTGAATAAATTAGAAAATAATTGAGAGACTGTATTTTTTTACTGTATATGCATAATTTTTTACATAGAATAATCTGAAATAGACTAGTACTGAGCGCGGACAGCGTCATTTGACATTTAGAAATTATTAAATGACGGTGGGTGACCTCTTGTAAGTAAAAATTTAAGAAATCTAAAAAAAAAACAATCAGAACCTAATATTAGGGCATATGAGTCCTTTTCATTTGAAATAATCAGAAAGACAATAGTAATGAGCGCGAACAGCGTCGTTAGACATGTAGAAATTATTAAAAAACGATGCGCTCCTCTAAGTAAAATTTAACAAATTGAAAAAAAACAGAACCTAATATTAGGGCATTTGCATTATTTTTATGTGAAATAAACAGAAACAGAATAATAATGAGTGCGGACAGCGTAAGAAATTATTGAAAAAACTATAGATCGCTCTTCTAAATAAAATTTTCAATAAATTAGAAAATAATTTAGACTGTATTTTGTTACTGTATATGCATATTTTTTTAGATAGAATAATCTGAAATATACTAGTACTGAGCGCGTACAGCGTCATTAGACATCTAGAAATGATTTAAAAACGGTGGATGCGCTAATACCATCTGAGTTATTTTTATGTGAATTAATCAAAAATAGAATAATAATAAGCGCGGACAGCGTCGTTAGACATGTAGAAATCTTAGTATTACCGCATTTGCGATGCGTAATTTTGTATATTATATTATTTCGATTTCTAAAGTATAAAACGGTTCCAAGGTTTCAAACATTCGCAAATTGCTATATTTTCAAATTCAAAGATCAACTTACGGCATTGAAGTAATCATAGGCATCTCCTGGGTAGTAATAAAGGGGAGCAACATGCCCAGTTTGTTTGTCCCAGTGCCCATGGAAATCGTACGTCATCACAGCTATCCAGTCGAAATATTTAGACAAAGTGGGGACATCATATCCGGCATCAATGACAGCTTTGCTGGGAGACACCGCTGATGACAGAAGCAACCCTTTAGGTCTAAACGCCTCGCTCAGCTCGCGCACCAACACAGCAAAGTTTTCTTTATCAGAGTCTGGACCCTTATTGCAGTCCACTTGCCAGCACTTGGGGTACTCCCAGTCGAGATCCAGCCCATCAAAGCCCCATTCTGCTATAAACTCGACAACGTGGGCTGTAAATCTAGCCCTGGCTTGTGGGTCGTTGACTAGACGTGAATATTTGTTTCCGGCCGAGTCATTCCAACCACCTAAAGCTATAAGGACTTTCACTCCACGTGATTTCAAAGCTACAACTTTTTTGTAGAATTCGTTGTCTATGTCGGCCCAGGAATCGTGCGGCTTTAGAGTTAGAGTGCTAGAGTCTAGCACAGCGAATCCGTAGTTAATGTGAGTACAGAGACTCGTGTCGATGTCTTCTGGAAGGTACTTTCCATCTCCTTGTCGGTACCACGCCCAGTTTGTGAAATAACAGACCACTTTGTAGTCGCCTGAAACAACATCGGTGCCGCCGATTGTTAACGGTGGTTGTACAACTGGAGTTTCGATTTCAGCAGGTGCCTCAGTTACAGGGGTCGGTTTTGTCACAGGTGCCATCGTACTACTGGCGTCAGGATGACAAGGAGTGTTCTCAGGCCAGTCGCAGTGGTCTTTGTTCCAATACAGTCCGTTAGGACACACTTGCAATTGAAGTTGCCCCTGGTTACACAAATAGTACTGATTACAGTTATCATCATCGGCAATAAAAAGTCGGCCCATGCAAGGCAGACTTTCTGGTGGCAAAATTGGTTCCTGGGGTTCGATGGTGCTTGGGGTTGTCGGTCTTGGCACCACTGGAGGCTTGGTTGGTTTACTCATGGCTGTTTTACCCAGTATACATTTAGGATCGGGTTTGGCATAGTCTCTGAGCACCCTGTTAATGGTTCTAAGAAGTGGATACTCTTCACAGCCGCAAAGATTCTTGAAATCGTCTAAATCTAAGGCCCATATCATTCCACCACCAAGACCCATGGCTTTGATGTATTCGGATTTATGTCGGATCATTCCTATGTCGTCGAAAGATACCCACTGGTCCCTCAGGTAAGCGTAAGGTCCAATTCGGCCTTTGCGGTCTCTGACTACGTTCCAGCCTTTGGTTATAACGTTGGTACATATCTAAAAAATCAATTTGACATAGGAGCGAGAATCTATGAGTCCTTACTTCATAGTAAGCAAGAAAACCTCTAGCTCTTGTCTCTTCTCCTGCTTCTCCACCCCCGTAAGTCGGTGCATTTAAGCCATTTTGGGCGTTGTCAGCTAGAGAGAAAGATTGACCGTACATTGGCATACCCATCACTAGTTTTTTCCTGTCGGCTCCTTGTTCAATCCAGTAGTTGATAGTGAAGTTCTAAAAATGAAATCAGAAGTGCTTTTGTGTTTTACAGCTTTAAGAAATTCCTTACCGTATTAAAAGTGGCGTCGGCATCTTCAGGATGCGCGTACATTGGAGCCACATGTCCGGTGATTTTGTCCCACTGTCCGTGGTAATCGTAGCACATGACCGCAATCCAATCCAAATACTTGGATAATGCGGGCACATCATATCCAGCATCCACTACACGTCGACTAGGCGAAACTGCAGCTGATAGCAGCCATCCTTTGGGTTGGAAGGCTTCATGGAGTTCTTGAACGAAGTCGGCGAAAGCACCTTTATCAGATGCCGGACCTTTGTTGCAGTCCACTTGCCAACATTTGGGATATTCCCAGTCCAAATCTAAACCATCGAAATTGTTATTTTCGATGAAATCAACAACGTGTGCAATAAAACGGCGACGAGCGGATGGGTTGTTGACCAATTTGGAGTATTTATCTCCGGCAGAGTCGTTCCATCCACCGATAGCCACAAGTACTTTTATTCCTTTTGCTTTGAAAGCTGTGACTTTTTCGTAGAACTCTGAAAACAAACTGTTAAGAGGGTATTATGAGTGTAGATGTGACTATACTGTTATCAAAATCGGCCCAAGTGTCGTGCGGCTTAATGATCAGTTGATCGCCATTAAGAACAGCAAAACCATAGATGATATGGGTACACAAATCTGGGTCAATATCGGAGGGTAGATATTTGCCCTGTCCTTGTCTATACCAAGCCCAATTGGTAAAGTAACAAACTACTTTGAACTCAGAGTTGGGATTAACCAAGGCCTGTTGAGTTGTAGACTGTGTTGGTAGCGGAACAACCGTCGAAGAATGAACAGTTGGAGGAAGTTCTGGCTCTTCTTCTGCTTCCACAGGTTCGGGACTTGACGGCTTGCGTTGTTCTTCAGACTCAATGGGAGCAATAGGTTCTTGTTGGCCTGTACCAGCATCCGCCAAAACATTTCTAATAGTCGTCAAGAGCGGATGTCGCCCTTCCCCACATCTATTCTTAAAGTCGTCCAGATCCAAAGCCCAAATCATACCGCCACCCAAGTCCATTTTTCGTATGTACTCTGACTTAATTCTGATCATTTCTTGGTCATCGTAAGATACCCATTGGTCTCCCTTATAGGCATATGGACCCATGCGTCGTTTGGGATCTTGCACTACAGTCCATCCTTGAGTTTTGATATTGTGGCAAATTTCGTAGTAGGCCAGGAATCCTGCAGCCCTAGTATAGTCGCCAGCCTGTCCAGGTCCTGGTGCCTTGGCATTGAGGCCGTTGTCGGATTCTTTTTCTAGACGGAAGGATTGACCGTACAGGGGCATACCCATTACAATCTTTCTTCGTGGTACCCCTTCGGAAATCCAGTAATTTATAGAATAGTTCTAAAAAAAAATTATAAGATTACTAGAACCTCTATAGATAAACAGCTAACTTACGGCGTTGTAGAATGCCACCGCGTCGTCGGGATGATAATAAAGAGGTGCCACGTGCCCAGTCTGTTTGTCCCATTGTCCATGGAAATCATAGGTCATCACAGCAACCCAGTCCAAGTACTCGGCAAGTACAGGAACAACATAGCCTGCATCAATGACTGTTTTGCTAGGTGATACGGCTGCCGAGAGAAGATAGCCTTTAGGTTTAAAAGCTTGTTTTATTTCTGTCACCCAAGCAGCAAAGGCTTCTTTATCTGAATCCGGGCCTTTTTTGCAATCCACTTGCCAACACTTAGGGTACTCCCAATCCAAGTCAAGACCGTCAAAGTTCCATTTTTCCAAAAATTCAAGAACATGTTTGATGAATCTAGCTCTTGCTGCTGGATTGTTGACAAGTCTTGAGTACTTATCGCCTTGAGAATCGTTCCATCCACCCAATGCAAGGGACACTTTAATGCCTTTCTTTTTGAAGTCGGTGACTCGCTTGTAAAATTCTGAAACAATGGTAAACTAGAATACAGAAAGTAGGTTAACTTTGGAGACATACGGTTATCAAAGTCTGCCCAAGAGTCATGAGCCTTGACAATTAAGTTTTCGAAGTCCAACACAGCGAATCCGTAAACAATGTGAGTGCAGAGATCTGGGTGTATGTCTTCAGGAAGATACTTTCCCAGTCCCTTTCTGTACCAAGCCCAATTTGTGAAGTAACAAACGATTTTGAAATATCCAGATTGTGGCTTTAGTGCCTCTGGAAGGGGTGGCTGTTCGGAGGTGGGTGGAATGGGTGGATGCCATTCGGTAGGTTGCCACTCGGGATAAGTGGTACTGGAAGGTTGCCACTCAGGAGAATTGGTACTAGTAGGATTGGAAGGTGAGGACGTCGTTGCAGGAGTTGGTGCATCCGTGACTATATCGACTTCACTAACGCTGCTGGTACCATCACATTTTGCATTTTCTGGCCAATCACAAATAGATCTTTCCTAAAAGTCGAAAATTTATTGTTTCTAAATTACACATCGTTTCGTAATTACGTTATTCCAGTGTAAACCAGGAGCGCACCTGTAACTTTCGAATTTGCCCAAATTACATTGTAAATAGCGAGTGCAGTCCCCGGGATATGGCGCAAATCTGGTACCGCTACAGTCTGAGTATGCTTGGACTTGACCTAAACGAAAAAAATTGTGATCACTTTAAAAGTTAAGTCATACTTACTTGTATATCTCAATTTGTCAAAATGGTACTTCTGAGCCAACGCCTTGCGTCCCATACAGCTAACTTTATATTGCCAGTCGCACATGGCTTTATCGGAATTGTAGAAGAGACCGGGGGCACAGTTTTGCGATAATAAGTGCCCGTTAACACAAACATAGAAGTTGGAACAGGATTCGTGGGGATAGTACTGCCCATTGTTGCACTTCTCTTGGATCTGCAAAGCGGTAGTGCCTCGTTCTGTGGTGGTCTTGGTTTGCCAGGGGTTAACAACGGGAGGTTTGGATGGTGACTGTGTGGTTGGTGGTTGCCACCAAGAGGTTGTTGTCTTCTCAGTAGCTGAAATTTTTAGTTGAGTTGAGAAAGCAAAGAAAATTTGAAACATACTTGAGGAAAATTCTTCACATTTAGCTTCTTTTGGCCAGTCGCATATCTTCCTTTCTTTATTCCAATGGAGTCCTCCTGCACAATATTGTTTTCTTAAATCTCCAAGAACACATCTGTAGTAAGCGTTACAATTGTTTGGATCGTGTAGGTACTGTCCGGGTTCACAAGATTCCGATGGTTTGTCTACTTCGGGCATGATGATGCCTGGGGGTGGAATAGTCGTTCCTTCAGTAGGTCTAGCTGTTGTTGTTGTTGTTCTAGTTGTTGTTGTTGGCCTCGTCGTTGTTGTTTTCGTCGTTGTGGTACTTCTTCTTGTTGTGGTTGTTCTACGAGTCGTAGTAGTCCACCACGGAGTTGTCGACTGGGTTGTCCACCAAGGGCTAGTGGTGGTTGAAGATTTAGTTGTAACTTCCCAATCTGGATGCATGTGTTCAGTACTAGAAGCGCCGGTATCAACTCCGGTAGTGGTTTGCGGTGGTGCTGGAGTTACAGGTGCAGGAGGTTTCGTACAATCCTCTTTAGATGGAGTATCAGGAATCAGACCGAGACCACGATTCAAACTTCGGAGAAGCGGGTAAGACCCACTACAACATCTGTTGGAGAAATCATCTAAATCGATGGTCCAAGCAACTGCTCCTCCAAAGCCTTGTTTTTTGATATAATCGGCCTTCTCACGAACCGATTTTACGTCTTCGAAACCAACCCATTGGTCGCCCTGGTAAGCGAAAGGTCCCGAAGCACCACTAGCGTCTCGGTTTAGTATCCAGCGTTGATTCCTGATTTTGTTGCAAATTTCATAGTAAGCTAACATTCCCGGTTGCTTGGTGTATTCTCCGGGTTCTCCAGGTCCAGCACTTGGGGCTCCTAGGTTATGATTATTGGTTTTTGATAATGTAAAGCTTTGACCGTAAAACGGAATTCCTACAAGGAGCCTGTTTCTTGGGACCCCACGGGCGGCCAAATATTCCATGGTGAAGTTCTAAAATAAATAAAATTATATTTTAAATACTCACTAGCTATAATACTAACCGTATTATACTGCATATATTTATCGCCTTGTTGAGCAAACAAGGGGCTGACATGACCAGTTTGCCATTCCCAAGCTCCATGGTAGTCATAGGTCATCACGGAGAGAAAATCTAATGTTGCACCAAGTGCCGGCAAGTCGTATGCAACATCTATCACCTCTTTATAGCCGGAAATGGCAGCTGCCAACACGAATGGTGGATCTTGTTTATCGAATTCTCGACGTAGTTCCTTAAATGACACTTTATAGTTCTGAACAGAACAATGGCAAATGTGTATCTACCTGAACGAGTTTCGTAAAATTAGGCTTATCTGACGATGCTCCTTTCTTGCAATTGCTTTGCCAACAAACTGGGTAATTCCAGTCTAGATGGAGTCCTCTAAAGCCGTGTTTGACTAGAAAACTGACCGCCCCAACGACGAAGCGACGTCTTGCAGAAGCGTCACTGACCAGTCTGGAATATTTGTCGCCTGCAGAGTCTGTCCATCCACCTAGTGACAATAACACTTTTGTGTCTTTCAAAGAAGTGAGTCGTGCATAAAGATCTAAAAAAATAGTTTTAGTGAGACTTTTGTAACTTATATCGTTACTGACTGTTGTCCAAGTCCGCCCATGGATCGAATTCTTTCATAAGAAGTTTGTCCGGGTCCAAACTCGCAAAAGCGTAAACGACATGGGTGCAAAGTCTTTGATCTATATGTTCCGGCACAAATTTTCCTTCTGACTTTCTGTAGAAGGCCCAGTTAGTCATGTAGCAAACAACCTTGAAGGGAAGAGAAATTAGGTGGTTGTGGAGATTGTTAGGAGTCAAACCTTAGGCTTCTCGCTTTTCAATTCAGCCACTATTGAGTTGTCACCCTGTCTGAAAACGTTGGTTAAATGGACGACTTCGCCAGGTCTGCATTTTTGGCCGAGATTGAATTCACATTTACCAGACATTGGATCAAACATCATTTTGTCGGCGCACGACAAGTGGTAGCTTAGACCGGACCGACAGACGTAATAGGCACCACAGTTTCTGGGGTCACTGAAGAGACCATCGGAGTTGCATGTGCCGTAAGGTTTCGTCGGTGGGCTTTTGTTTTCTTTCATCGGTAACAACTCGTTGCCTAAAATTATGAAGTTAAATTGGGTACTTTGCTTTAATGCTGCGTCACCTCTAAGATGCTTATGGATTGCAGTTAGAAGAGGCCATTTAGTACCACAAACACCTTTGAAGTCGTCCAGATCTGTGGCCCAAACAAAGACACCACCAAGGTTCATCTCTTGCACGTAGTTTACCTTTCTTTCGATACTTTCAAGGTCGTCGTAACCGATCCATTGGTCCCCATAGACTACATAAGGAGATCCTGATTCGTCGAAATTTTTCTGCCAGCCTCCATTCAGCAACATGTCACAAATTTCAAAGTACGCTAAAAATCCTGGCTCTTGGGTGTAGACGCCTTCACGACCGGGACCCTTGATGGGGGCGCCTTCCTGGGTCTCGTTGATGAATTGAAGGGTAAATGAACGGCCGAAGAATGGAATTCCGATCAACAATTTTGATTTTGGAAGACCTTTCTTGATCCAGAATTTGACAGCGTAGTCCTAAATTGAATACAGTTGCAAGTTTGATACTGTGGTTGGTATTAGACTTACCACACTTAGAAAGACGTCTAAGCCACCGTCATGAGGCCGTGAGTACAAATTAGAGTGATGATCAGCCACTGATTCCCTTTCTTTTTGGAAGTCAAAAGCTTGTAAGTTTACGATGTCGACAAATCTAGCCATTCTATGAGGGACATATCCATCTTCTAGTCGAAACCTTGATGCCGGTACGGCAATAGAGAGTAACCATCCTCGAGGTTTGAAGATCTCCGAGAGTTCTTCTAAGAACATATCTAGATTTTGTTTATCGGTCAAACGTCCTCCAAATTCTTCCGCTCCTGGGTACTCCCAATTGATATCCAAGCCGTCGAAGTCGTAGTTTTTGATGAGAGTTATAGCAGACCTAATAAACTCTCTGCGTCGGTTTGCACTAGAAACCATACCGCTGAAACGGTGAGATCCTTCTTGCTGTTTTCCTCCTACCGATATCAGTACTTTTAGTCGTGGGTTTATACGTTTCAACCCTGTAACTGCACGATACCCCCCTTTAATAATATCGAATTCGTCGTCGTTAGAAATCATGTTAAAACTGTGGGGGTCAATGGAAGCAAACGCATAAATGACATGAGTACAGGCAAAAGGATCCAAATCTTCAGGCATAAAAGTTAGAGGCTCCTTTCTGTAAGAAGCAGCGGCTTGGACGTAGCACACAATTTTGTCATCTGCTTCTGGAGGTACGACGGTTTCGACGACCTCAGAATATTTTTCTGTTAAAAAAGGATTGCTTTTGTAAAGACTGCGACCTCTGGCGAATGTGGGGTACTTGATGAGTTGTTGAGAATCGTTATCAATCCGATACGGGGCGGAATAAGGAGACTGTTCCTGAATTATGTTGCGGAATAATTGATAGGGCGTGTACAGGGTCTGTTGTGGAGGATAATAATACACGTCGTAGTTATTCAAGTCAAGGAGCTCTTCGGTGTCATCCAAGGGCTCATCAGGAGCTGGTCTTTTCTCCACTGCGTCTCTCAGGGGAAGTCGTCGGGAATCTGCGATCCTAGAAATTTAAGGGTAGCTGTTATCAATCTGTAGGTGTACACTTACAGATCAGGAACCCTTTCAACTGCCGCTCTCAATGGTAAAGATTGACTACCAAACAGCTGGATATTCATGTAAGCAGCACTTCTGTCGGATATTGGTGACGCTGGTATTCGTTCGACGTCATCTCTTCGAAAACTTGGTTTTGTCATAAGAGACGGGTAGTCTCTTTTTGATCTCAACGCTGAGGATTTGACAGTTCTTTCCTCGGTTGGTGTTAGAGACAATAAAAGTGTGCATAGCTAAAAATGTAATATTGTTTTGTAAAATTTAAAAAAGTAGCAAAAGAAATAGTGTAGGGGCAAGGAGGTGGCAATATGTAATTATAGAGTTGTGTTGGCGTTTACAGCTGCTAAGATCGATCGAGGCTGCACCGGTAATTCGACAAAGATTTATTTTCAGTAATAATATCACAAGAACATAGAAAATATCGATTAAACTTCTGAGTCAAGAGACGTATTTCGCGGAATATTTTCAATGCTCGAGTGGTATTCATTACGATTATATAACGAAAAAATGCGAAATTTTGACGGAATTTTTTTTTCTGACGTTTATTAACAACTATAAAATAAAATCGTTTCTATGGCAAAGTTCATTGCTGGAGCCAGCCGAAACACCGAAATGAATATACCCCGTCGTCAAGGGTATACTCACTGATATACATCGTAACTATGGAAAATCTCTAATTGCTATTGGAGTTTTGTCCTCATTTGCAACTTTGCGCTTACGGAAGTTCGTATCTCCGTCTCAGTCTGGTTCACAAGTCCCTTTTTCCGAAATTCGAGTTAAGAGGCACCAAAAATTATGAGAGGCGTCATTCTATTCGTAATTGCACCAAGAATTTTTTAGTTGAAAATCAATATCAGCAAATAAAAATTACAAAAGTTATAAACAATTAAGTAAACAAAAAAAAGGTGGTTACGTTATATTTCAAAAACTATTTAAGGTATCCGAAATTTGAAAAAAGATCCTTAAAGAGCACGAAATTTCCCAAAAAAAAGTCTAACCTCCCGGAACTTTCCCGGCAATATTTATAATTTTAATTTAGCGGCGGAAAAAGGGAAAAACGCGCGGTTCGGTTCCCGTCCACACCAACCGAATCTGACACCTGAACAAAAAAAAATATAAAAAAAATAAAAAAAAATAAAAAAAAAATAAAAAAAATAAAAAAAAATAACTGAGTAAATATTAATATTAAGGAATAAAAAAAATTGGTATTATCTGGACATATCAATAAACATTAATCCGTCGGTAAAAAAAAAAATTTCTTCAATTTTTCTATTAAAAATGCATTTGTTAATTACTGTAATTATTGTTCTTGTTAAAAGCTAACATATTCACCCTGATAATTGTTAATAGTTCAGGCAATGGGGGGTTCTTGATCGCAAAAGGTCGGACAGAAATGAAATTTGGTGGGATGGTAGATATAGGTCTCCTCATAGTACACCTGAGTTTGCGACCTCGGGGGCTTGCCGCTCGAGGGGTGGGGGAGTAAAGACGCTGCACCGCGACGGTTTTCAGAAAATAGCGCCGTTGTTGTAAATGCTATCGAAAAAAAGTTCGAATAAAATATGTAGAGAACAAAATTGTGCATAATTTTGGTTCTATTAGTTTTTTGTTTGCGACCAACACTTTCCGTTCTACGGGGCACCAAAGTTGGGAGTTGATTTGAAAATTCCAACAAAATCAAATTTTCAGCGCGGATTCCAACGAAGATCGACTTCAAATAATCCTGCAATATTTTTTTTCTGAAAGAGCGATATTTTACGAGTTTGTGGATGTCCCATTTGATGGATTGGGTTGTATATTACGAAAGATATGATTTTTTTAAATGTGCCTCTCCGTACTCCAAAATAGGTTCAAAGTTGAAAAATTCTTACGTTTATCGCTTATAACTCGAAAACTATGTATCCTACGTAAACAATCATCAGAACAAAAATTAAAAGCTATATATTAACAACTATAAAATAAAATCGTTTCTATGGCAAAGTTCATTGCTGGAGCCAGCCGAAACACCGAAATGAATATACCCCGTCGTCAAGGGTATACTCACTGATATACATCGTAACTATGGAAAATCTCTAATTGCTATTGGAGTTTTGTCCTCATTTGCAACTTTGCGCTTACGGAAGTTCGTATCTCCGTCTCAGTCTGGTTCACAAGTCCCTTTTTCCGAAATTCGAGTTAAGAGGCACCAAAAATTATGAGAGGCGTCATTCTATTCGTAATTGCACCAAGAATTTTTTAGTTGAAAATCAATATCAGCAAATAAAAATTACAAAAGTTATAAACAATTAAGTAAACAAAAAAAAGGTGGTTACGTTATATTTCAAAAACTATTTAAGGTATCCGAAATTTGAAAAAAGATCCTTAAAGAGCACGAAATTTCCCAAAAAAAAGTCTAACCTCCCGGAACTTTCCCGGCAATATTTATAATTTTAATTTAGCGGCGGAAAAAGGGAAAAACGCGCGGTTCGGTTCCCGTCCACACCAACCGAATCTGACACCTGAACAAAAAAAAATATAAAAAAAATAAAAAAAAATAAAAAAAAAATAAAAAAAATAAAAAAAAATAACTGAGTAAATATTAATATTAAGGAATAAAAAAAATTGGTATTATCTGGACATATCAATAAACATTAATCCGTCGGTAAAAAAAAAAATTTCTTCAATTTTTCTATTAAAAATGCATTTGTTAATTACTGTAATTATTGTTCTTGTTAAAAGCTAACATATTCACCCTGATAATTGTTAATAGTTCAGGCAATGGGGGGTTCTTGATCGCAAAAGGTCGGACAGAAATGAAATTTGGTGGGATGGTAGATATAGGTCTCCTCATAGTACACCTGAGTTTGCGACCTCGGGGGCTTGCCGCTCGAGGGGTGGGGGAGTAAAGACGCTGCACCGCGACGGTTTTCAGAAAATAGCGCCGTTGTTGTAAATGCTATCGAAAAAAAGTTCGAATAAAATATGTAGAGAACAAAATTGTGCATAATTTTGGTTCTATTAGTTTTTTGTTTGCGACCAACACTTTCCGTTCTACGGGGCACCAAAGTTGGGAGTTGATTTGAAAATTCCAACAAAATCAAATTTTCAGCGCGGATTCCAACGAAGATCGACTTCAAATAATCCTGCAATATTTTTTTTCTGAAAGAGCGATATTTTACGAGTTTGTGGATGTCCCATTTGATGGATTGGGTTGTATATTACGAAAGATATGATTTTTTTAAATGTGCCTCTCCGTACTCCAAAATAGGTTCAAAGTTGAAAAATTCTTACGTTTATCGCTTATAACTCGAAAACTATGTATCCTACGTAAACAATCATCAGAACAAAAATTAAAAGCTCATCAATTACTACAAAAATCACTCCCTAAAAAGGTACTAGATTAAATCGTTCTCGAGATATGTGCCGATGAAAATCTAGTCCAAGTAAATTAGACTTTTTATAAGAAATAATAATTTATAAAGTTTAGAAATTTTGGTTATGAACTCCCAGCAGGCACCCAAATAAAAATCCCCGGGGGGAGCTTTATCCACTTCTGTCCAAAAAGCCACTCCCTAACGTGACGTCATGAAGCCTTTCTGCCTTTTTCTCGTAAACGGTAACTCCGATGAGAAAATGTTATAGGACTTATGTTCTCCATTAAATTCTGCATAAAATTAGTTTTTTGAGATCTCCCACCCACCGCTCATCAATGACGTTAGAAAATGAGTTTAGTTTTCAGCGTGAAAGCAATCCCCGTGTTTTGCGGCGATTATCTCGAAAGCCACTATGGGAGCAAAAAATGTATACATACAGAACTGTAAAGCAGTTTTTTATGTACAAGGTCCATATTGAATAAAACATTTGTAATAAATTGTTATTGGTTAAAAAGCGGGGGTGGACTAATTTTTGCCTTTGCGCTGAAAACAATACTTATTTTCCAATGTCATTGATGAGCGGTGGGTGAGAGATTTCATAACTTCATAAGAGCATTTTGATGCAGAATTTAATGGAGAACATAGGTCCTAAAACATTTTCTCATGGGAGTTACCGTTTACGAGAAAAAGGCATAAAGGCTTCATGACGTCACGTTCGGAAGCGCCTTTTTGGACAAAAGGTGATGAAGCTCCCCCCGGGGGAGTGAGAACTCTTCGAATTTATGTTTGGGTGCCTGCTGAGAGTTCATAACCAAAATTTCAAAACTTTATAAATTATTTCTACTAAAAAGTCTATAGTCCAGGCAATGGGTACAAAAAAGGAATTTTTATTCGCAAAAGGTTGGACAGAAATGAAATTTGGTGAGATGGTAAACATCCACAAACTCGAAAGCATTGCTCTTTCAGAAATTTGCAAATTTCAGGAATTTGCAAATCAACCCCCAAATTTGGCGTCCCGTAAAACGGAAACTGTTGGTCGCAAACAAAAGATGAGTGGAATCAAAATTATGCACAATTTTGTTCTCTACATATTTTATTTGAACTTTTTTTCGATAGCACTTACAACAACGGCGCTATTTTCCGAAAAGCGTCGCGGTGCAGAGTTTTCACCCCCCACCCCATCCAGCGGCAAGCCCCCGAAGTCGCAAACTCAGGTGTACTATCAGGAGACCTATGTCTACCATCCCACCAAATTTCATTTCTGTCCGACCTTTTGCGATCAAAACCCCCTTTTTTGTACCCATTGCCTGGACTAAAACTAAAATCCTGGATTTGTTTTCCCTTTTTTGGAGCTGTTCCTTGGAGGCTTTAGAAAAGATCTCCGTTGGAAAAAAAATATATGATTTCTCACTTTTTTATTAATAATCAAAAGCTTAACAAAATTAAAAACATAAATAAAACAGTGAAAGAAATTTTGTTAGGCGATGATCACAAAAGAATTCAAAAATTTTGTCGTAATTTTTTTTAGACGATGATTACCAAAAAGCGTTTGTATGGCCGCTTTTTTGGAGCCGTGAAGTTTTACTTTTTTGTACACATCTGTCAAATTCTGACAGATCAGTCCCAAAAAAGTGGAGTTTGACAGATGCGTACAAAAAAGTAAAACTTTACGGCCCCAAAAGAAACCTATTGTTTAAAAAATTGTTATAAACAAATTCATTGTTTATATGGTTTTTAAACGATTCCGATTCTGAGCGGACGTGTTTTGCGGCCCTCAAAAAGATAAGCGAATAAGAAAGCGTGAAAAAGTGAAAAAGAAATAGAATGAAAAAAGTGGTACTGAGAGCGAGAGAGAGGAGAGAGGATTAACCCCTTTAGGAAAAGTAAGAAGTTTCAAGAAAAATGGGAAAGAGAAAATATGGAACTAAAAGAAAACATGAAAAAATTGGAGGAGAAAATGGAAGAGCAGGAAAAAAGAATATTGTAGTAACGGGATTGGATGAAGAGGAATGCGAGATCGAGAAGAAACTGGAAAAATGGATGAAGGTCGAATTAGAGGTAGAAGTGACTGTGAGAGAGATAAAATAAATGGAGGAAAAATGATTGTGGCGGAACTTGGGAGCTGGGGGGAAAAGAGGAAAGTTATGGAAAATAAAAGAAAACTAAAAGAAAAAAAAGGAAAGTATACATAGAAGATGATCTGACACAGAAGGAAACAGATATACAGAAGGAATTAAGAGCGATAAAAAGAACAAAAAGGGCAGCGGGTGAAAGTGGGTTATAAAAAGATATGGATAGAGGGAAAAGGGCTTAGGTGGGATGAAGAAAGGGGGGAGTTAGATACAGAGAATTTTTGAATAAGAGCACAAGAAAAAGACGACAGGGCAGAAAAGTGAAAACGAATACGGAGAGGAATAAAGGAGAAAAGGAGCAAATAAGAATAATATTCTGGAACGTAGCGGGAATAACATACAAAGAGAATGAATCTTGGGAGTATTTGAGAGAATTTGACGTAGTGAGAATGGTAGAAACGTGGGTGGAAGAAAAGGGGTGGGAAAAATTGAAAAAGAGAATGCCGAAAGAGTTTAAGTGGAAATGTCAATATGCAGAGAGGGAAAGCAAGAAAGGGAGAGCTAAAGGTGGGATAATAGTGGGGGTGAAAGAGGGACTGGAAGGAGAAAATGGAACTGAAGCAAAAGAAGAAAGAGGGATTATGGAAAGAAGTAAACAGAGAAAATGGAGAATTGTAACAGTGTACAGCTGAAGTATGAAGGAAACGAAGAGAATAATTGAAGAGCAAGAAGAAGGAACTTTGGTGATTGGTGGGGATTTTAATGCAAGAATTGGGGGAAAAGGAAGACGGATAGAAGAGGAACAAGAAACAATAGAAGGAAGATCAACAAAAGATGGAACAGAAAACGCAGAAGGGAGAGTACTGATTAGCTTAGTAGAAGAAAGAGGGTGGGACATACTTAATGGGAACTGCACAGGAAATGAGAAAGGGGAGTACACGTATATTGGATCAAGAGGGGAGACAGTTATTGACTATCTTATGGTAAATGAAGACGCATGGGATGAAATAGAGAATTTCAAATTGGGAAAAAGAATGGAGTCGGACCATATGCCTTTAGAAGTGAAGACAAAAGGGAGAGAGAAAGATAGAGGAAGTGTGAATGAGTTTAGAAGAAAAATTGGGAAGAATATTTGGACGGAAGAAGGAAAAGAAAATTATAGAGCAAGACTTAGGGGGGAAAAATACGAAGAAACAGAAATAAACGAAAAGGTGAGGAAACTGAGCGATAACATAAGAAACGCAACAGAGACAAAAGAGATAGAGATAAGAGAGAAGATGGGGCTGTGGAAGAACGAGTGGTGGGATAAAGAATGCAGGGAAAGGAAGCAGGAAGCAAGAAGGAAACTAATAAATTGGAAAAAAGAAAAAACAACCAAGGAAGAGTACAAGAGAGCACGCAAAAGGTACAATTTAGTATGCAAAGAGAAGAAGCAAAAGAAACGGATGGAAAAAGAGCTAAAGATGAAGGGTATAAAGACGGAAGAAGAGGTATATAGATACATAAATAAGGAAAGCAAGAAAAAGAGAGAGAGAGTGAGTGATGGAATTACTATAGAGGAATGGAGAGATTACTTCAGTGAGCTGCTGGGGGGTGATGAAAACAGACAAGAAAAAGAAAAGAGACAACAAAGAGTGGAAAAAATAGAAGAGATAACAAGAGAAGAACTAGAGCAATAACTAAGAAAACTGAAAAGGAAAAAGACACCGAGGAGGGATGGTATACAGAATGAAGCGTGGATATATGGAACGGAAAGGGAAGTTGACAGGTTGTTAGAGATAATGAATGGAGTGTGGAAGGGAGAGGGATTCCCCCAAGAGTGGAAGGAGGGGATAATATGCCCCATATATAAGAAAGGAGAAAAGGATACAGTCAGTAATTATAGGGGGATCACTCTCCTAAATACAGCATATAAGGTGTACGCGATGATTGTGGAAGAGAGGCTGATGAAGAAAATGAATGAGAGGGGGGTGTTACCAGACGGACAGGCGGGATTTAGGAAAGGTAGAGGGACCATGGATAATGTATATATCTTGAATCACATAGCAGGAAATGAGATAAAAAAGAGGGGTGGCAAGATATATGCATTCTTTGTGGACCTGAAGGCGGCTTTTGATAATGTGGAAAGAAATTTACTGTGGGAATGCTTGAGAAAGAGAGGGATAAATAATCATATAGTAACAAAAATAGAACAGATATATGAAGAGACGATAATTGAGTGAGAGTGGATGGAAGGGTGAGTGAATGTTTCAAAACTTATAAGGGAGTAAGACAAGGTTACCCACTAAGCCCCAGCCTGTTTGCAGCTTTTATTGGAGATATAGAGGCGATGTTCAGGAAGGGGCAGGCAGGGGGGTTGTGGTGGGCAGGGTCTTTAGCATATGCGGATGATTTGGTGGTGCTAGCGAGAGAGGAGAAAGGTATGAAAGAAATTATAGGAAACATGGAGAAATATATGAGGAGGAAAAAGTTGACGGTGAATGTAGAGAAATCCAAGATGATGGTGTTCAGAAAAGGGGGTGGTAGGAGAAAAGTAAATGAGTGGAGATGGGAGAAAGAGAAAATTGAAGAAGTGAAAGAATTTAAGTATTTAGGTTATGTGATGAATGAAAGAAACACAGCAACAGCACATGTGAGAGAGTTAGTGAAAAAAGCAAAGAAGATAATAGGAGCTGTATGGGGAATAGGACAGAGAAAATTTGGACATGATTTCAGAAGGAGAGTAATGATGTTTGATAGTTTGGTGAAAAGCGTGATGATCTATGGAGCGGAAATATATTGATGGAGAGAGCAAGAAGAATTGGAAGGGGTGCAAAGAAAATATATGAAATGGGTGCTAGGGGTAGAGAGAGAGACACCGGGGTATATAGTGATGGAGGAAACAAAGAGAGATGGAATAAGAATAAAAGCAGGAAAAAGAGCAATAAGATTTGAGGAGAGTGATAGAGAGAGGAGAGTGCAGAATTTTGCAAGAGTGTTTGAAAGAAAAAAGGAAAGAAATATGCGAAAGGGGGTATGGAAAGAGAGGGAGGCATATTTCGAAAGAAACGGGTATGCAGAGGCGAGTAATGACAGATGAATTAGTACAGAGAGATAGAGATGTGCAAGTGCAGGAAAGAAGAACGAGAATTAGCTGCTAGAATTATTTATTATAATTTATTATAATTTCGGAAAAGGGACTTGTGAACCACTACACTTTGGTCGCGATTCCTAACAATCGGTTATTTCCATGGGTTAAACCCAGCTTGATATGCGGTAACTGGAATGACTGGTTGCCTAAACGTTGTAAATTTTTTAACGATCTAATAGTTATCCCATAAGTTGTTTTGATCAACATATTTTTTTTGGGAAACCGGTCGGAATGTGTCATTAAACTATCTCTTTAAATTTTTTATAAACATTGATAGGTGGAGTTGATAGGAAAATAGTTATTTAATTGGCTTTTTTTGCCATGATGCTCTAATAAATTTAATTCCAAGACAAGAAAAAGAAATATAAAAATTAATTCAGAAATACAGTGTGCTAATTTTTAGCATTCCGCATAAAACGCTTTGTGGTTCTTAATCCCGGGAATTTTTCTCATGCCAGAAACTCTCCCTCACTATTATAAATTTCCCTGATGCTCTACCGAGTATATTTAATGAGTCACTGAAGAAAAATGACTCTCATTTTATACGAGTGTTGAATTAAAAGGACAAAGCACCCGATGATCAGCATTTTGTGGTTGGCGTGGTCTGTGTGGAGAAGAATAAAAATGACGCCAAATTAACACACCACCTACGGAATTGTTTCCTTGTTGTGTTCTGAGGACGTTTACCGAGCTTGTTTTTACATAAATTTCGGTCATTTGCATGAGCAAACAGTTATTTATGTAGAACTGGAAATATTACAAATTCAATGGAAACAAACAAACCAATATATAAGACCTTTCCGACCAAAGCAAACATCATCGTTATGAACCCCGTGCTAAACATTTCTGTAATAAATCGTCTAAATAAAAAAATCGCTACTTACTGTTAGATGCACCAAACCCATGTTAAAAAAACTTCACGCACTCATAAGTGGATTTGTTGTGAATGCACAACCGCAGTCTTAGTTCTCACCTGAAAAAAAAACTCTTAACATTGACACAACTGACAATGAAGAACTACGTGCGTGCCACTGACCAATATTTATAAAAAAGTCCAGTCACAATGCGCAAATTAAAATTCATAACAGATATCAGTCTCTAAATTAAAGATAATGGTTAGTCGTCTGGTGGCGATTCTTTTATTTCTTGTAGTCTGACTAATGGGGTAAGCTTGGAAGAATGCAAGCAGACCCACGCAAAGGTGTATTTTACGACAGTTCTGATTTGCATATATTTTGAGGAGGTGAATAAATTGGGCAGAAATCGGTATTATCTGATGATATAATGTTGATAGTTCAATGGCTGTTAAAAATCGTGACAACTCGCTCAAACCACCCAAACAAATAGCAACATGTAGTTGGACTTTCTAATTTATCGTACAGTACAATGAAAAACCTTTTTGGTAGTGTTGTGTCTAAATATGTAAAACCTACGATAATAAATAATAGTTACTGGAAACATAATGCTAAAATGTTTGGTGCTAATTAGTAATAAATTTTAGTGACTTTAATACGTGGTAAATTTGGAAACAAAATAATATTTAAAGCTTAAGCTAGTAACAATAACATCGAGAGTATCAACGGTTTCTTGTTTTTATTTAGAAAATAATTTATTCCAAATAAAATAAATAGCTCTACAATATCAGGTCATAAAATGCCTAATTTACTAGACAATTCAGATAGCACCTCATACTTTGCTTTATTTTATTATTTTCTGAATAAAACAACAGGATTGAAGTTGGGACAAATAATAACCACTGTAGGAAAAATTCCATACGTCTACCGTGTTTAATACTTCGTAACTCGTTGATTATCAGAAAAGCCTTGAACCCCGCGTCAGTTTACGAATAAAAATATCAACAAAACTGAAATTGGAGACACCAACATTTAAGCACCAAAAAACAATAGATGCTCAACAAATAACAACAAATATTAGCGAGTTGTATAGCAAAAAATCTTACTTTTGGCTCGTCCGGATCTTCGCACCGGAGGAAAATTTCTGTCCTTGCGACAAACTCTACAGCACGCACCACAACGGACTCGCTCTCGCTCTCGGTGGTGTCTAGGGCACATCAACAAGTTTATTGTCCGCAAATCAAACACACAAATGCGTTTCGTCTCCAAAAGACTGATTCTTATAGGCGAAGAAGTGGAGGTAGAGTCGGACTGGTGTCCAAGCCCGAAAATCATCTTTGCCAATTAGCAATCCGGTCCTGAAAAAGAAACTATAAGGCCTGAATTGTGGTGGCAGCGACCAGTGCACCGTTGAATGCATATCACTCCATGCAATTTGATAGAAATGCCAATGAATCACCTTGAACTTGATCGGTGCGAACACCTTCATTCCGACTACTTAAATGTGCCAGTGGTTTTTAAGATGATTTGTAGTCTAAATGGGAAATATCGGATGTGATGGGAGATATGAATTTATTACGTGGCCGCGAACTTGACCTTTCATTTTAGCACCTGAGCGTGTGTTTATGTGGAGGTTTAAGTAACTCTAACCATTAACGGTAAAGTTTGAGCGAAAAAATGAAGATCGGGTCAAAGTTTGAGTGGAAAAACATTCGTGTTTAACTACATGCAAATGAATTATTATTAATGGTTGATATAAATAATTACATCATAAATTCAATTTCCGTGGTGAAATATGTACTTTATTTTTACTAACAGAGCATTTAATTTCTTGTTTAGTTTTTTCACATTTATTGTTATGTTAACAAGTGTTTGTTGACTTTTATACATTTCTTTAGATACAGTTGCGGACAGAAAATTTGAATGACAATTATGGATAAGTTGGATGAAATAAAGGAAGAAATGAAAAAGATACGAAGAGAGAACCAAGAAATTAAGAATGAGATTGAAAGGCAAATAGAATATAATTACATATTTAAGGCGAAAGAAAAGAGATGGGGGGGGGAGACGGAGGAAGAACAATATTGTGATAACAGGATGGGGTTGGGAAAGCAAAAGTAAACAGCAGGCCAAACAGGATTTTCTGAGAAAAAATATAGAGGTCAAAATCAAGGACTGTTACAATATAAATAGAGATCAAGTACGAGTAGAAATGGAAGAAAGGGAGGGAAAGGAAAAAGTGATGAAGAAAAAAGGAAAACTAAGGAGAAAGAAAAAAACAGAGCTGATATTTATAGATAATGACCTCAAAGCAAAAAAGATAGTTACAAAAAGAAAAAGAACTTGTGCGTGTCAGCTTTGACGCGCGACTGGAGTTTACGGTTTAAGTGTAATTATATTAATTCGATAAAATATTATACTTATATTACATAAATACATTCTTAGGAAGATTAATTTCCTTCACTTTTCATATCATCTTGAACATTAATTTCATCAATACTATCGTCATTATTAAAAACTGAGATTTTTTTCATATCACTTGAACTGGTTTCTTCCATATCTTATAATATTTTATACCTTTATTCACTTCACTGGATATAAATTTCAATGGATATAAATAAGCGAAAGGGGTTGAGGAGTGGAGAAATATACGGAGGAAGATCATTTGTTTACAAAACGTAGGACAAATTATTAATTCAATCAAGTGTCAACCATGTGCTCAATTCATTCATGTAACCCAACCTCGACAATCTGACACGCTCGCGCACACATGATAGTAAAAGTTTTTCATTGCTACCCTTGATGCAAACCTTTTCTCAGAATAAAGTGTACGAAAATATAGAATTTAGGACCTAAAGTATATACAGGGTCTTTACAAATTATTCATACAACCAGTAGGATTTCAATGTCAAAATCTAACTCCATGTACATTTTTTCACACTTTTTCAATTTGTTTTCCCAGGTTCCAAAATGTTGACATTTACAATTAAATTGTTCTGTAATTTGTGGATTACGAGATTTCAATTTGTTTGTAATTTTTTCGATTTGTAATTCAAAACATCTGAGACTCCCGAAATTTAAATTAATAATTCCGATATTTGAAGATTTTGATATTAAAAAATTTTGAATTATGGGTTTCCTTTCAAATTTTCGTCAAGATTTCAGATTCGTTAATTACAGGATTCCAAAATTCAGTTTCAGAATTATCTATTCCCAGGGACCTCAAAAAATCAGGATTCCAATCTACCATGTTTTTAAAGAAAGCAAATTCTAAGATCCAAGAATTTAAATTTTTAAGAACTCAAGATTTCCAAGACAGCAAATTAAAAAATTACAATTTTCAGTTTTGAGATTTCAAGATCTCCAAATTCTTTTTCTCTTAATTCTAATAAAATTACGAGACTATGATTTCAAGATTCTAAGCCTTTAGGTTTTCAGTCTAAATTTTGAAGAAGTTAAAATTTGAAATTCTAATATTTGAAAACTTCAATATTTCATATTTCATTACGAAATCTCAAAATTCTAACAAAATTCCAAAAACATTAAAAAGTCAGAATCTCAGATCTAATCTAAGATTACAAAATTTCGAAATTTTGACAAACAGGATTCAAATTTTCATAATTTTTGCGCAGAATTCTGAAATCTTAGAAGTTCTTTGAAGTAAAATCCTGTTTTAAGTTTACAATATTAAAATTTTGTGCGAATTTCACAAATTTTCGAAGCTTATTTGGAAAGTCTCAAAATTCCAGAATTTCTTATGAACTTAAAAATCTCGAAACTTAAAAACGTAAATATCATTAGTAAAAATTAGAATTTTAGCCATTAAATTGGAATATTTCAATTTTGGTGTGAAGTGCTTGAAGTAATTTTGATTTTTTTAATTCCAGAATTTTGGGTGTTTTGGTATCTCAAGAGATTTTTTAATAACTTCAAGATTTCGGAATTTGTAAATCTAGTTTCAAAATTTCGTGTTTGGTTTTTTTGTACAGATTGTTTTCACGATTCTAAGCCTCCCAATTTCCAAAATTTTTATCATTATAAACAAAATTCCTCAAAAGTTGTAATATTTTTATCTCTAATTTTTAATTTTTTAATTTTTCAATGTCAAAATCTAACTCCATGTACATTTTTTCACACTTTTTCAATTTGTTTTCCCAGGTTCCAAAATGTTGACATTTACAATTAAATTGTTCTGTAATTTGTGGATTACGAGATTTCAATTTGTTTGTAATTTTTTCGATTTGTAATTCAAAACATCTGAGGCTCCCGAAATTTAAATTAATAATTCCGATATTTGAAGATTTTGATATTAAAAAATTTTGAATTATGGGTTTCCTTTCAAATTTTCGTCAAGATTTCAGATTCGTTAATTACAGGATTCCAAAATTCAGTTTCAGAATTATCTATTCCCAGGGACCTCAAAAAATCAGGATTCCAATCTACCATGTTTTAAAAGAAAGCAAATTCTAAGATCCAAGAATTTAAATTTTTAAGAACTCAAGATTTCCAAGACAGCAAATTAAAAAATTACAATTTTCAGTTTTGAGATTTCAAGATCTCCAAATTCTTTTTCTCTTAATTCTAATAAAATTACGAGACTATGATTTCAAGATTCTAAGCTTTTAGGTTTTCAGTCTAAATTTTGAAGAATTTAAAATTTGAAATTCTAATATTTGAAAACTTCAATATTTCATATTTCATTACGAAATCTCAAAATTCTAACAAAATTCCAAAAACATTAAAAAGTCAGAATCTCAGATCTAATCTAAGATTACAAAATTTCGAAATTTTGACAAACAGGATTCAAATTTTCATAATTTTTG
The DNA here is from genome assembly GCA_963583935.1 of Diaperis boleti. NCBI lineage: Eukaryota > Metazoa > Arthropoda > Insecta > Coleoptera > Tenebrionidae > Diaperis > Diaperis boleti. The sequence continues at coordinate 76,790,873 of OY757242.1, read as the reverse complement.
CGCAGAATTCTGAAATCTTAGAAGTTCTTTGAAGTAAAATCCTGTTTTAAGTTTACAACATTAAAATTTTGTGCGAATTTCACTAATTTTCGAAGCTTATTTGGAAAGTCTCAAAATTCCAGAATTTCTTATGAACTTAAAAATCTCGAAACTTAAAAACGTAAATATCATTAGTAAAAATTGGAATTTTAGCCATTAAATTCGAATATTTCAATTTTGGTGTGAAGTGCTTGAAGTAATTTTAAGTTTTTTAATTCCAGAATTTTGGGTGTTTTGGTATCTCAAGAGATTTTTTAATAACTTTAAGATTTCGGAATTTGTAAATCTAGTTTCAAAATTTCGTGTTTGGTTTTTTTGTACAGATTGTTTTCACGATTCTAAGCCTCCCAATTTCCAAAATTTTTATCATTATAAACAAAATTCCTCAAAAGTTGTAATATTTTTATCTCTAATTTTTCTTCGTATTATTATTAACTTTTGGATTTACCGAATGCTTCTGCTACTTTGAGTAATATTTTGTATTTACTTAGACCTTTTGTGGCTATTTTAAAGCCTGAATGTTCGGATTCTCTTAGTTTTACGATTACTTTGACAAAATTTCATAATTTTGTTAGAATGTTTTCTATTTTTTAAATTTCTGAGACACTTGAATTGACAGTAACAAAAAACGCCGGCAGCCAACAATACATGGCACAGTTTAGAGGGTTAATAGAAACATAACGCTTTACTACCCATCAAATTTTTGTACCGGGGGGTTTAAAATCGATTCTTAAGGAGTGAATTCCAAAAATTAAGAGGCATAGTGAAGCATAAACGGCAAAACGGGAAAGTGGGATATAGGAAATTAACAATATAGACGGGGTTCAATGGAGATGGGAAAGTAGGAAGAAAGTAAGAGAGAAGGCAAGAAAAGGGGGCGGGAAAATTAAAGAGGCATTAGAAAGAACAAAGACGAGGGCAGTATTTTGGAATAATATAGCGGAACTAAGAAAAAAAAAGAGGAACATTTCTGGGAATATGTGAGACAATTTGAGATAGTCGGTTTAACATACCGGGTGTCCCAACTAAAATTTGTGCCCTGCAAAAATTCTAATTTCGAAAGACTCAGACGAAAATGCTCGAACAGATCAATTTTGCTATCAAGGGGGACCAAATTGTACCAAACTTTCAGGTCTTTAATCTCACCTCTTTGGCCAGAGGAGCCACCCTCTTAAAAAAATTTAATGACATAGGGGGTCGTGTGATTATTTTATTATTTTAAACCTTATTGAATTTTCTATCCAGAACTACTTTTATCGATTCGTTTCTACAAAAAAAAAAAAACATAAATTTGTTATTTTCCAAATCAAGAGTATTTTATGTAGATTTGAAAAACAAACGAATCGACAAAAGTAGGTCTGGATAGAGAATTGAATAAGCTTTAAAATGATGTATCACACGACCCCCCATGCCATTTAAATTTTTTAAGGGGGTGGCTCCCCTGGCCAAAGGGGTGAGATCTAAGACCTAAAAGTTTGGTACAATTTGGTCCCCCTTGATAACAAAATTAATCTGTTTGAGCGTTTTCTTCTGAGTCTTTCGAAATTGGAATTGTTGGGGGGTACAATATTTTAGTTGGAACACCCTGTATTTAGAAGAACAAAGCTGCGGAGAATCAGAAAAACTGACCAAAAGAATTGAAATGGAAATTTAAGGGGGCGAAAAAAGGAAAGAAAAAAGGAAGAGCGGCAGGAGGTAAAAAAAATGAATAAAAGAAAAAATCAAAAGGAGGACATGGTGAGAAAGTGACAGTATATAGCACAGAAATAAAGACAACAAAGAAGAGTGTATACTTCTGGGGGGATTTCAACGGGAGAATCGGAGAAAGAGAAGCTATAGGGATTGAGAAGAAGAGAGAGGGGATGAAACAAAGAAATCAAGACATGGTGGAAAATGGATTGGAAATAGGAAAAAGTGTGGGAGGTGTTGAGTGGAAATAAACAAGAGGACGAAGAAGAAAAATGTATTCCTATGGGCGGCATAGAAGAAACGGTGATAGACTACGGAATAGTAAACGAAGATGTATGGAAAGAAGTAGAAAAATTTGTAGTAGGGGAAAGAATAGATACATAGAAAAGAGGAGAAGAAAGAGCAGAGGACTAGCAGAAGAAGGTGATGATCAAAATATGGAACGAACAAAGAGTCGAAGAGTACAAGGGAAAGCAAACAGAAGCGGCTTTCTAAAAGAGAAAAGAAGATATAGAGAGACATGTGTATAGAAGGCCGAAGAAGGAAAGAGAAGAGGGAGAGACAAAAGCTATAAGATCAGAGAAGGGGTGTGGAACTATATCAATAGATAGAGAATAAAAAGAAACATTGAGTGTAGAGATAACGATGAACGAGTGGAAGGAATACTCCATGAGGCTGCTGGAGGGAAAACGAATAGTGGATATATGAGTCAAGAAGAGCGCTAGAGAAACTGGTTGAAGTAATGAATGGGGTGTGGAGAGGGGAGAATAGAAAGGTGGAAAACTACCGTGAAATAACGGTGCTAAATACAGGGTGTGGAGGGTGTGGAGGAGAGAGGTAGAGGAAAAGGGAGCATTACCAGACAGCCAAGCAGGGTTTAGAGAGAGGAGGGAACTATGAGTAATGCAAACATCCTGGACCATTTCACAACTAGCGAACTAAAGAAGAAAGGGCAGAGGGTGATAAATTATGTGTAGACTTCAAGGCGGGTTTCGACGAGGTGGATTAATTGTAATTGTCTGCGAGAGGGATAAATGAATGGCTGCTAAAAAAAAGGAGGAGGAGATATACGAAAGTAAAGTGAAGGTAGAGGACAGGAAATTTCATCAAAAACTAATCTATGTGATGTCAAAATAAGGTTTCTTATGGTTTATGTCCTTTTCAATTCCTTTGCAAAAATGAAATCACACTTGTAAATTTATTAATGTCACTTCTATACAGAAAAGGCGAATGGCGTAGGTAAGCATTAATAACAACCCAGGCAAACTTTACGAAGTATTTTCGTAGATGCCAACATTTCATAAAAATGTTTAAACAATTTAAAAGGAACCGAACATAAAACCTTATATGCGACTGGTCAATAGGACTTTATAGACTCGCCTTATTTATGAAGACTCGCTCGCTGCGCTCTCTCGTAACATAAACACTGCTTGTCTACAAAGTCCTAAATTATAGACTCGTTATATAAATATCTATTTCGATCACGGTAGAAAAAAACATTTAATAAAACACATACTCATAACTTGTTAATAACGCTGGTTTTCCACATTTAGAATACATGTTTGATATATAATAATTTGTGATATCTAATCTAAAACCAATTCTGAGAGCGACCTACAGTAAACAATATTTGATGGTTATGAAATTACTTATATCCTGTCATCATTGATATTTCCAAGAAGGTAATAGATAGACAATTATATAAAGGATGTTCAACTAAAAATATATTTGGAGGAGGCCATGATGTCCATTTATATTTGCCATGACTGCACTTTAGGTCATTTGCTGCACTGAATAACATCTGTAATTAAAATTATTATTAAATAATGTGCATGAAATATATGTTCAATTGATCACCCGTTATACTTATATTCAACGTCAGGGATGTTTCTTATAACGTGCAATTTATTTTCTTAGTTAATTGAATTGAGAGTTTTAAATAGGCACTGAAATGTGGAGAAATAATTATAATTAACAGAAATAGAACGAATTTAAAGTTACAACATAGTATTTGTGCCCACATTAATTATTACAGATATAAACTGGAAACAACGTTGTAGAAACAGATTGAAAGAAGATGTGAAATCAAAGGAAGAAGAAATAACAAATGGGAGAGATGTTAATTCCGGCGAAGAGAATGGGAAGCGAATAAATAAATAAGGAAGAGAAAGGCGAAATAACAGAATGATGCAATAACAGTGATTCTAAAAGCAAAATAAAAATTCATGGGACAAAATATAAAGATATTCGAGACGTCACACCAAACAACTCAGCACCTCCTCCTCTAAACAGTAGAAGTAATTAAAAAGTAGAATGAAGGAATAATAATTGTTATTAATGGAGAAAATATTGATCTATATGATTGCTTTTTAATTTAACACTACTTATCGCCTGTCACTCGAAATTGGAGTGGAATAAATTTTATATATACATAGAAGTCCGGAAATGTGTATGTTCAAAAGCGTGTAACTCACACACACAATCACATGTCAGTGTACAATACAATAACTTTTGATTTTATGATCTGTGTTGTTACTAATCAGACACCTGATGCCCCTGGCTACAAAGTAACGGTTTTATATTGTATCTTTCCTAATATGTTGGACAGTTAATTTATGAAAAACCTCTTAATTTATTAAACAATTAAAGTCGTTGCACACCTCTGTAAACGTAACAACACGTTTTCCACTTTTGTTTTCTTTCTGAATATTTCATCAAAGCAAACTTTCGCTTCGATTTGTTTTTGTTTCAGATATAATATTAATCCTCTGTTCGTGATATTGACCCTTAAAATGGCATTGTAGGTTACGACAACGTACAATAATTGTGTTAATATCGATTTAAAATTAAAATATTGATAAACTAACAGGTGGAAAATGTCAATGATGTAGATAATAGAGACCTCCAATTTGTAATAAATGCTCACTTTTTTGCACGAAATCCGACAAATGTTCTCAGTGAGACACACGTAAGCGTATTATATATAGGTAGCAATAGATCTCACACGTATGAATATTTAATGTTGCTAAAACCACTAGTTGATAGTTTTGACACAATCTGAATTTATTATTTAGGTACGAAGTGGAAATCGATATATTTGAGTGTTCTACTGTAATTATTTTGTTTTTTTTTTGCACAAAATTAAAATGGGGTCATTACAGTACATTATAGACCACAGAAAAAAAAATATAATAATTAAAAGATAAAAAAGTAGTTTCAAGAACAAAACAACTGATATTTTTTATTTTCCAACCCAACAGATAATATCAACAAAGTAATTTTTATGCGTTCCGTTTATACAGAGTGTCTTCATGTTTGTAGCCGAAATAGTAGACGCACTCTGCTAATATCCTCGCAGTGCGCTGCTCCTATCTACAACCACCACCCCATAGATGTATCACACGTTGCGCAAGCTGGACCTCATGAAACCCCGAACAACGCTCCAGAAAGCATCTTCTTGTTATCATCTAAGAAGATGCTTGCTTGGAGTAACATCTAACTAGACTCGACTACTCAGCAATGATCTGCAGACCTAGTAGTTCTATGTAGGGTAACAAGAATAAATTGAATTGCTGTGCTCCTCTCTGAATTTCCATTTCCACCGCGCACAGACGGTTACACCTTTTATTATCATTTTATTACCTATCGGAGTATTATTATCATACATTTTTGTATACATACAACTGCGGTTACCAAATTAGCAAGGGCCGACGTACCGGAACAAGAACTGATTAAGATAACTGGCCACAGCAACGCCGCATCGATTCGTCCATATTTGCAGATAGACCATCAACATCACGTAAATATAATAATTGAGAAGCTTAGGAATCAAAGAAAAGAAGGACCCACCAATACTTTTTCAACTTCCAACACTGCTTCGGCGGCATCTCTAGCTGCTTGCACCATCACAGAGCAGGCAATTACTTTGAATGTTACAAAGAAACAAATTGTGTACAATAGCTGACAAATTTATCATTAAATGTTTTTATTTTTTGATTAATGATTTTTTTCAAATTTTGTTTTTTTTTTCATTTTAATTGGTAATTTGGATTGTCAGAAATATTTCTCTGTCGTGCATCTTTGCTTGCTTGAATTTTTAAACTTTGAAGTCAATTCATGAACGGTTTTTGGCAGGCAATACTGTACCATCGTGTTCACAAAAGGTTATCTTTATTTTAATATACATATATTTCTGTATAAATTTTGATAGGTAATCTTTAATATATTATATTATAATATATATTATATATTATAAAATTCCGGTATGCGTGTGTTCGTAATTCTTCTCCTCCTAAACGGCTGAGTTTGAGTGGATCCCTGGATGGTTCTTAGCTACAGTTGGACCCGGTAGGTGGCGCTGTTGTCGAGATCAATTTTTTTAATATTTATTGGGTCACCTGGATGGTTTGTAGCTACAGTTGGACACGGTAGGTGTCACTGTTGTAGATATCTTAGAGCACTACTACTTATAGTACTTCACTTTCTTCAATTTGTTTACTTTCTTTTTTTTTAGTTATTTACGATTTTCAAGTTCTTGGGTTGGGGTCTTGACTTTCATCATTTTTTTAATTTTCTTCAGTTTATTCAGATTCTTGAAATGGGTTCTTCACTTCTTTACATTCTTAATTTTTTCTTGAAGATTGCTTGGATTTTCAATTTCTTGAATTAAGTTCTTCACTTTCTTCAGTCTCTTCAGATTCTTTACGATTTAAGATTTTTGAATTGGGTTCTTCCGTTCTTCGGTTTATTACTTTCTTCACTCCATTCTTTTTCTTCAATTTTTGAGTCACTTCAGATTCTTTTGGATTTTCAGATCCTTTAATAATAATTTGATTCTCCGTTTTCATCAATTTCTTTACTTTCTTCCTTCCTTTTGGGCTTTTCGTTCGTTTAGTTTTTTAGTTTCTTCAGTTCCTTCAAATAATTTTGTATTATCAGGCTCTTCGTTTGCTTCTATTTCTTGAGTCCCTTTAGTTTCTTCAGATTTTTCGGATTTTTTTTTCATCACATTCTTTGGGATTTCAGATTCTTCACTTCCTTTCTTTACTTCAGTTTTCAACTTTCTTTACTTTCTACATTTTATTCAGACTCTTGAGAATTTTAAGGCTTTTGAATTGCATTGTTCACTTTCAACAATTTCTTCACTTTTTTTCCCTTCGGGTTTATATTCGTTTAGTTTCTTCATTCTCTTTAGTTTCATGAGTCTCTTTAGTTTCTTCAAATTCATTCAGATTTTTAGGTTCTAGAATTTGACTCTTCATTTCCTTCAATTCTTGTCAGGTTTTGAATTTATTAAGATTCTTTAGAGTTCTTAGGTTCTTGATTTGTGTTCTTCACTTACACCACTTTCACCAATTTCTTCTTTTCTTTTTTTCTTCTTCAACTTCTTTGGCATTTTCAGGATCTTCGCTTTCTTCTTTTTCTTGAGTCTCTTTAGATTCTTCAGAATCTTTAGGATTTGAATTGGATTCCTCACTTTCTTCCTTTTCCAGATTTTTTGGGGTTTTCCAGTTCTTCTTTTCACTCAGTTTTTGAGCTTTGTTAGATTTTTCATTTGTTTAATTTCCTACAGATTCTTCACTTACTTTCTTTGCTCCAGTTACTCCAAGTAGGGTTCCAACAGAAAGAAAAATGGAAAGTCATCCGTTGAAAATTCCGGAAAAACTGCTTTCCAGACAACTTTTCCAATCTTTCTTTCCTTAAAAACCACTACCAATATTAAAAAAAAAATGTCAAATCGGTCCAGCCGAACTATAATAAAAATGAAATGCGGTTTTTTTATTAGCTATACCGATTTGGGTATTTTTTTTTAATATTCATAGTCCAGATAAGGTTTTTATGGCAATAAAAATTGGAAAATCTGCCCAGAGAATTGGAAAATTCGGGAAAAACTGAAAGGGCTTTTTTCACGATTCGAACGTGGATGGATATGTGTAATTCTTTTTTTGATTTGTTCGTTATGGTCCGGGAAAAGTTTTCAGGAAAATAAAATTCGATACAATTATTATGTATAAAGGAAAGTCGGAAAATTCTTAGAAAGTGCGAAAATCATAATATTTGTCTTTAATTTAATCTTTTTCCTTTTATTTGTCACTTTAAAATAATAGTAAGGAAGATCTGGAGAAAAATCTGGAAAAACGCATTCCGGTATAAATTAAAATAAAATTATATTTGTTTTTACTTTTGTGTTGTTTCGCAATCTGTCCAAAAACAAATTTATTGAAATTTGGACAGGACAACGTCTGTCGGGTCAGCTAGTATAATATAAAACATAATTTTTATCTGGTAAGCAAATGGGTCAAGTACGACCTCCCTTCGGATCGTGTAGGTACTACTATGGATTGCGTATTTTTTTAACAAAAGAACTTGTCGGTTTTTGAAAACAAGAAAAGAACATTGTTTACATTATTTACGGTATTTTTTATTTATTCAAGCGTTATCTTATCAGAGTGCTTAGTCAAAATTAATACTATTTAATTTAGGTCTACGTAATGCTCTTGGCACAATTTCATGAATAGGTAGTATTCGTATTTTAACCTATAAACGAATATAAATGTGATAAATAGTGACATTGCTGAGAAGGTAAGAACAGGAGGAGAGCAGGAAGAAAATTATGGAGAAGTTGTAAGTATGCAGAGAAAATTTGTGTGTTCTAATTTTCTTATTAGTTTGGTTAATTAGTTAAGAGGCACCAAAAATTATTATTGAGGTGTCATTCGATTTGTAATTGCACCAGGAATTTTTTAGTTGAAAATCAATATCCCCAAATAAAAATTACAAAAGTTATAAACAATTAAGTTAACAGAAAAAAGGTGGTTACGTTTTTTGCAAATATATATATAAGAGCAGGAAATTTCCCAAAAAAAGTCTTACCTCCTGGAATTGTCCCGGCAATATTTATAATTTTAATCAGCTCCCGTCCGCGCGGCCGACCAAATTCGATACCTGAACAAAAAAAAAAACTTGTAAATATTAATATTAAGTAATAATAATTTTGGTATTATCTGGACACATCAGTAAACAATAATCCGTCGGTGAAAAATTTTTACCTCAATTTTTCTGTTAACAATGCATTTGTTAATTACGGTAATTGTTCTTGTTAAAAGTTAACATACAAACCCTGATAATTGTTAAAGTAAAATCCTGGATTTTTTTTTCTTTTATGGAGCTGTTCCTTGAAGGCTCTAGAAAAGATCTCCGTTGGACAAATAAAAAAAAATGATTTTTTACTTTTTTATTAACAATCAATGGCTTAACAAAATTAAAAACATAAATAAAACAATTAAAGAATTTTCTTTACTGATATGTTTTGTTATTGCTGTAAGTAATATAAAAATTATTTCTTTAAATTTTTAACTCCTATTGTTTAAAAAATTGTTATAAACAAATGCAGTTATATAATTTTATTTTTTTTTCTTTAATTTAATCCGTAATGGAAATCATTTCTTAAAATTGGTAAAAAATGCCTTTGTTAATTAACTTTTTTTTTTTGTTGCTAAATATTAAAATTAAGAAACCGTTTTTTAAATCATTATTTATATTGCTCTTCTATGTTATGGAAGAGTTTTTTTTACTTTTTATTTGTTTATTTAAAAAAAGTCATAAACAAATGAATTTTTCGGTTTTATTTTTTCTTAATTCTTTGAAATATATTTGTTATAAAAAAAAATGTTTTCTATTTTTTATTTAATTTTTATAGGACTTAAAAATTTATTATTAAATTATTTTTATATTGCTTTCAGCAATAACAAAACATTAGTAGAGACAATTGAAAAAAAGTTTCTTTGATTGTTTTATTTTGTTAAGCCTTTGATTGTTAATTAAAAGTGAATAATAATTAAAAAAAAGTTATTTTTCTAACGGGGATCTTTTCTAAAGCCTTCAAGAAACAGCTCCAAGAAGGGAAAAAAATTCCAGAATTTTAGTTTAACAATTATCAGGATCTGTATGTTAACTTTTAACAAGAACAAATTATTACCATAATTGACAAATTAATGCATTGTTAATAGAAAAATTGAGGTATTTTTTTACCGACCGATTATTGTTTATTGATATGTCCAGATAATACCAAAATTTTTGTATTCCTTAATATTAATATTTACTCGGATATACAGACCGTTTCAATCGAAACGAGCCACCCTCAATAACTTTTTTGGAAGAGATATTTAAGAAAAATCTAAAAACAGGTCAATTTTTATCTCGAGGGGGACATGTTTTGATGCAATAGTAAGCAGGCTTGGTGCAACCCCATACGCTTGACAGGAGCAACCTCGATTTTTTAAATAGGGAATAGGGGTCGAGGAACATGTCGTTTGAAAGGTCTTTTAATTGTCTTTTTGGCCACATAAATATTTTTTTTATTTGTATAGTCTATAAGTTAGTAATTATAAATGAAAATTTTTTTTACGGATTTTTTTGTATTTAGGAATGCCTGCAATTAACGATAAAAAGCTTGAAATAAACATTATTGGACAATTTATTATTGATCTGAATAATGCTGTAATCAAATTTGTCGTCATCCATATTCATTTATACCAATGCTTAACAATAAGTAAATGTTCCCATTGTAATTTAATAAAGTTTGTGGAGTTCGACTTAAATATATTTAAATTTTAATAAGTAAATAAATAAACTGAAAACAAAATAGTCGTGTTTAATTTCCTGAACGATAAAGCAACTGTAGCATTGAACACTAAATTTGATTTCATATGAAATGTTCAAAATGATTTCCATCGACTTCCATGCACTCATACAGACGATTATGAAATACGCTTTTTAGGTTACGCAACGTTTCCGGTGTTATTTGTCGAGATTCCAGGATAATCTTTTGTCGCAAATCTTCCAGAGAAGCTGGTTCTGTCGCAAAAATTTTGGACTTGAGGTGTTCCCACAAATAAAAATCCAGGGGAGTCAAATCGGACGATCTAACTGGCCATTCTACAGGACCTTGTCTACCAATCCAGTGGTCGGGGAAGTTTTTGTCCAGGAACTGCCGTACTGACGCAGTATAATGAGGTGGTGCTCCATCCTGTTGAAAGACCAACGCGTTCTCTAGCTCTAGCCGAAAACCGATAGCATAATAAATACGCAAATAATTGTACAAAAACACAGATTGTCTAACATTGTTGATTGCAAGCTTTTTATTGATAATATTTGCAAGCATGTCTAAATACAAAACAAATCCGTTAAAAAAATGTTTTATTTTAATTACTAACTTATAGACTATGTAAATAGAAAATACTTATGTGGCTGAAAAGACAGTTAAAAGACCTTTTAAACGTCATGTTACTCGACCCCTATTCCCTATTTAAAAAATCGAGGTTGCTCCTGTCAAGCGTATGGGGTTGCACCAAGCCTGCTTACTATTGCATCAAAACATGTCCCCCTCGAGATAAAAATTGACTTGTTTTTAGATTTTTCTTAGATCTCTTTTCCTAAAAAGTTATTGAGGGTGGCTCGTTTCGATTGAAACGGTCTGTATATATATTTTTTTGTTCTGGTGTCAGATTCGGTCGCCGGGGACCTTTTTTCGCCGCTAAATTAAAATTATAAATATTGTCGAAACAACGCCGGGAGGTAAGACTTTTTTTGGGAAATTTCCTGTTCTTTAAGGATCTTTTTTCAAATTTCGGATATCCCAAATAGATTTTGAAATATTTGCAAAAAACGTAACCACCTTTTTTTTTGGTTTACTTAATTGTTTATAGCTTTTGTAATTTTGATTTGCGGATATTGATTTTCATCTAAAAAATTCTTGGTGCAATTACGAATCGAATGACACCTCGATCATAATTTTTGGTGCCTCTTAACTTGAATTTTGGACAAAGGGACTTGTGAACCAGATTATACGTATGTGGATTACCATTTTTGGGTAAATCTGCAATCTGCAAGTTGTTACGGAAAATTTGTATGAAAACTAAAATAGTAAGTTTCTGTATACTTACTACTGAGTATAGTGTAGAATGTAGTAATATATATTTCAATAAAACATTTTAAGTTAATTCAAAATGTAAAAAAAAAGAAATTTTTTTTTCAATATTTAAAACTAGTTTTGTACAGAAAAACCTGCAGGAAAAGGTTTAAGCGTGAACAAAGAGTGTTACAAAATTAATGTGAATTTTTAGATACACCTATCCATATTGCCACTGGCACAAAAATTGACATAAAATACTGCCCTGCTTAAGCTCTAATACAATGGAAGGTCCACATTAAAATTCAATTATTCAAAGATAAATCCGACACCTTGAGACAGTCCGATATCGTGTTATTTTTTCCGAGTATTTCGTCTATATTAGCTTCAAGATGTCACGTAATAGCTATTTATTTTGTTTTCCGTTAAATCAGTGTCCTGAAATCTGAAAATGTCAGCCGTTCACGTTTTCAGGTAAAATTGTATCGCGTGCAGGGGACAATGACAACTGTTGAATTTCGTGATTGAAATATTGTCGTAGCTAATGGAAAGATTTAAGAATTCCAAGTGCGATCGGAACAATGCGATTTGCGCTCTTAAAACTAGGATTAAGCGACGTTTTAATGGCCATTCGCTGTCAAACTAATGCATCCAGTGAGGCAATAAATTCTTAATCGGCTGATGCTAATTTGTAAGTTTTTTATAATTCCGTCAGGGTCAAAGCCTTCAGCGACCTTTGTTAATGAGTGTTTGATTGTCCGCGACAAATCTTAACGCATGGTAATGTCACCATGACGCACCCAAAGACAAAATATCTTTGCATTTTTAGACAGCGAACACATGTTCTGGGCTACCAACCTCCTATTAATCAATGTGGAAACAAGTTCCATACCATGGTCGATAATATTAAATTTATGATTACAGTTAGATTCAACAACCTGCCGAAGAATTCGTCGCAAAATGTTTGTTTTTGAGAGGGCGGGAGTTTTGGAACTTTTCGAGTACCTTTTTTGCAGTGTTTATACAAACACCCATCTTCCGATGTTAGGTCATAGAGTAAATAATAAAGGAGAAAATAACAATCATTGAGAGCAATTAATTGTTCATATTGAAGATTTTTCAAAATGTCTGATGGGGCGTCTAAAAACAATTTAATTTTAATCAATTTGGTATTTTGAAAATTTTTGCCATTTTGCTGATTTGATATAGTGGTATTTCGTTAATGTTTCTTTGATGTGATTTCTCTCATATTTTATTATTTCGTTAAATTGATATTGCGTTAATTTGGTACTTAGCTCTTTTTTGAATATGTTATTTGCTACTTTAATGTTTTATCCAACACCTGTTTATTATGAAGTCATAATAATGCCGATTTTGAATATATTATGGGGTCTATAAAACACTTGTGAACTTATGAATCCATAATTAAACTGTTTTCTAATTTGTCATAGCTCAAGCAAGCTTCCGTGGCTAAACATTTTTTTCGTGACTTATTTGCCTTATAAGACACTTGTAGCATGATATCCTTTAAATTATAAATTAGAGTAGGATTATTTTTTATGCAATGGCCCAGCCTGCAAATTGACTGACAGTAAAATTTGAGGTTATGGTTTAAACATTGTGTCGTTTATGTTTCTCATGTTAAAATGTTTTAATTTAAAGATAATAAAACACTAACAAAGAATGTAGTTTTATTGACAATTACAGCAAATGTTCAAAGTGTTCTCCCCCAGCTTCAATGCAGCTCTTAACTCTCCCTTTCATTCACTCTTGCAGTGCTTCAAGACTGTGCGGGTTATTTTAAAATTCTGTGTTTTTGAGATAAGGGAAAATGAAATAATCTAGAATTGTCAGGTCCGGATTTCGAGGCGGAAATTGAATGACACGATCATCATAAAACTATAAAACTAACACTCGCTCCGCTACAATTCACTAACATCACGAAATCTTGCCACACATTTATAAATTTGTTGGACTAATTTTTGATAATCTGCAGGAAAATTAGGCTAGGTATTTAGTCACTTTCACACCTTTGACATTCAAATATTAAACCAAATTGTCAACAGTTAATAGTGCCAACCTAATATAAATTTCACAGCCTACTCTAATTTATAATTTAAATGATCGCACGGTATACATAGCTATTTCCATATTGTTAATTTCATTCATATTTCGTTAATTTTGTATTTCGTTAGTTTGCCATTCCGAAAATTTGATATTTGGATATTTTATCAATCTGATATTTAGCTATTTTGATAATTTCACGTTTTGCCATTTCGCTGATTTGCATTTTATTATATTGGTATTTTGTTGATGAGATTTCTCTGATATTTTCATATTTCCATAATTTGATAATTACCTATTTCGTTAAATTGATATTGCGTTAATTTTACATTTAACTATTTTGTAAATTTTACACTTTGCTAATTTGATATTTTGAGTATGATATTCGTTAATTTGTTATTATGTTTCGGCAGGTTATTATTAAATTATCACTATTATATTCTTTAAGAGCTGATGATGGCAGTAGTGTTCTGCCGAAACATGTTCCATTTGTAATTTTACACTTATTAAAGTTTGTGGAGTTCGACATAGATATATTTAAATTTTAATTTAAATTTACTCCACTTGGATTTATCGACATTCTTCTGGTTTGTAATTTTTTGTTGTTTTGTTAGTTTGCCATTCCGCCAATTTGATATTTGTTCTTTGATATTTTATCAATTTAGTATTTTGCTATTTCGTTAATTTTACGTTTTGTTCGCTGAATTACATTCCATAATTTCCTATTAAGGATATTTGACATTTCATAAATTTGTTATATTGTTTTGGCTTTCTTTTTTAATTAAACGTTTTGCTGTTGCTAATTTTAAAAGTTGTTAATTTTATATTTCTACATCTTCATATTTGATATCTTTTGTGTTCCGTTAACTTGGTAGTTTGCTATTTTGTTTGATATTTTTTAATAAATTGTTATTTGAAATTTCATTATTATGATATTTTTTCTTTCATCAATCTGATATTTTGTTACTTAGATAAATTGGTATCTTTTTGATTTGAAGTTTTGATATTTAATGTTGTTCGTTTCGCTAATTTGATAATTCATTAGTTAGCTATTTCGTTAATGTATGATTTTGATATTTTGTATTAAATGTTGGGTTTTCATGAATTTGATATTGAATTTATTATTTAACTTTGATAAATTCATTAATTTGACATTTAGGCATTTCGTTAATTTCGTGTTTTCTTATCTGATTTCATATTTCGTTGATATTAATTGAATATTTCGTCAGTCTGATATTTTGTAGTTTCGTTAATCTGAAATTTTGGTATTATGATTTCTTATTTCAACGATTTCGTTAATTTCAAGTTTTTGGAAAATACAATAATCATAAACTTCATTGAAAAGTGTATGGTTTAGCGCTATTATGGTGAAATTATACTCACTAAAAATGCAAAAAAAAATGAATTGAAATTCGTTTAATTGTTTATGAGAGAACTGTACTAGTTTAAAATACGTCATTAGTGGCCGGCATATGAATTAAGTGAGGACCTACGCCTTTCCATTTCTCACTCTCACTCATTTTATAAGTAATTCTTTCCTTTTCGCTCTTACTCCCTCTATGCTCGAAAACTAATGACGTAGTTATTCGCCCGCGAAATAGTTTTTCATTTATTTCATGAAAACGGTTATTATTTAAGCAAAACGAAAAAATAGGAGTCCTCTATTTTAAGCAGTTTCATTTATAAAAAAAGTTTCAAAATTTTGTATACTACCTCATTTACTATTTCGTTATTTTAATATTTTCCTCTTTCATAAATTTAATATTTTAATATGATGTTTAATCTGAATATTATAACGTGAAGTTTCACAATGGAAGTTTAGATATTTGTTTCATTAATTTAACATTTTTATTTTTGATTAATTTTACATTTTACTATTTCGTTAATTTGGTGTTTCGTTAATGTAATATTCTGATAAATCGTGATGTGATATTTTAGTTGTATTTCGTTAATCCGATATTATGCCATTCATTAATTAAATTTTTGTTGTGATAATTTGATACATACATAAATCGTGATGTGATATTTTAGTATTTCGTTAATCTGATATTATGTCATTCATTAATTAGATTTTTGTTGTGATAATTTGATACATATTTCGTTAATTTCGCGTTTTGCTATTTGCTATTGCTGCTATTGTATAAGTTGACAGTCCGTTAATGTGTGTGTACAAAAAAGTAAAACTTTACGGCTCCAAAAGATTTAATTTAATTTTTGTATTCGTTTTGTAAAATAGATAATGACGAAAGTGATGCGAAACACTTAATTTTTTAGTCGTTGTAATTACGAATGTACAAGAGGAGCTGCTCCACACCGTTGAATATGGTGGGGTGGGCTGCGAAGGTTACAGTCTTATTTACGGAGTTGAAGAATTAGAATTAATTGCACCGAACACTTATAAAATAATTCAACAAAGGTGATTTTTTAGATATTAGATGTGTGATGATTATGGTACAAATAAATTACAGTTACATGTACTTTTGAGTGGTGGTAAAAAAAAGCATAGTGTACAACACGTACTGAAGGATATTTCAAACTCGCGTGGCTAAGCCATTCGTTAGGTTCGTGGCTCAAGTGTCTCGACTCGTTTGAAATTTACTACGAAAATACGTTTAAGTATTCCTATATTTTTCTCCCACTTATAGTTGGATGGAGTGTTAATATCAGTTGATAAGCACTGTCTTCATTTTGTCTGTTAATGAATTTTTCCTTTATGATTCATTTTCAAACGTCAGAAAAACGTGACATTGTTCACTGCCATGACAGACAAAGTCGGTTAGCGGCGCATAAAGTCATCTGGCGGCGAATAAAGTCAGCTGGCGGAGCATAAAGTAACCTTGAAAGAAAGAAAATCTAAGAAATTGTCAGATTTTCGGCGTTTAAAGAAAAAAATGCATGTTTTATGCGGAGGAAAGTGGCTTTTCGTGGCGCGTCTGTATTTGCCACGAAAAGTCTCACTTTTGCTCCTAATAAAACAATACTTTTATTTTTCCATAATTTTATCTTATGTTTATTTTGTTACTGATTTTAGTATTTTAAAATTTGCTGTTTGAGATCAGTTCCATAGTTTAAAAACTCGATATTTCTTTAATTTGATATTTTTATATTTAATCATATATATTATATATTTATTAATAATATTATACCGTTTCTTTAAATTCACCTTTTTCTGTTTCGCTAATTTGATATTTCTCTAATGTGACTAATTGTTAATCTGTTATTTTTATATTTCATAATTTTTTTAATTTGCTGTTTCATTAAAATTAATATTTTCATAATTTCACATTTTGTAATTTCGTTAATTTGTTATTTCTTTAATTTGGCATTTAGCTAATTTGTGAATTTTACAGTTACTTGATTTAATAATTGTAATGTTTTGTTATTAATTTATATATCGTTAATGGGTATTAATTTAATTTGATATTTCGATATTTCATCAATTTGATATACATGTAACCATTTCTTAGGTGTTTTGATAATTCCATATTTTGATATTTCCTTAATTTATTATGTCGTTATTTACGTTTTTTTATTTCCCTAATTTGATGGTTCATTAATTTTACGTTTTCTTCACTTCACTTCACGATACCTTTTAAAAATCTATTTAATATTTAACCAATTTGTTAATACCGTGCGATCATTTATATTATAAATTAGAGTAGGCTGTGAAATTTAAATTAGGTTGGCACTACTAACTTTTGACATTTCTACTAATTTTGTCACTTTAACATTCAAATTTTAAATCAAATTGTCAAAAGTTAGTAACTGTGCAATACAAGAAACTGAATGTGGATACAATAAGAAAATGGTTGTCATTCCGAACCAGTATTTTGGTGTAATTCTCAATTTGGATTGATATTCTTTGCTCGTTTATTATATATGTTTCTTTGTGACTAAACAGCGTATGGTTTTGGTACCGTTTGTGTGTGCGGTAGGCGGGTGGGCCGCCCTGTCCACTATACTCATCGACTAACTAAATGGTTGAGTGATGACAACCTTTTTTTTTCATTTAAATCAGAATACACTCCGCATTTTTAAAGTGCCTTCAGAAGCTTAAAGTCAAAAAATGGTTGTCATTCCAATACCACTAGTCAATCAGTTAGTTGTAGATGCGGTGACCCACCC
Source organism: Diaperis boleti (assembly GCA_963583935.1). Classification (NCBI taxonomy): domain Eukaryota; kingdom Metazoa; phylum Arthropoda; class Insecta; order Coleoptera; family Tenebrionidae; genus Diaperis; species Diaperis boleti. Next base: position 76,773,046 of record OY757242.1, on the reverse strand, counting down.
GCGCACCGCATTCACATGTGGTGCCATGAACGACATGATTTTAGTCACAAAAAAGAATTGTGCAATACAAGAAACATAATGTGGATACAATAGGAAAATGGTTGTCATTTCGAACCAGTTTATTAACGATTTAGTCAAAAATGTAAATTTGAGTATACAGGGTGTTTAAAAATTGCCGCACCAAACTAATGGTGTTGTGATCAGAAGCAAACAGTACGCAATAGAAAATATTAAAAAAAAAATGGTGTTAGATTCGCATGTGGCTGAAAGTTTCTTTTATGGTAAATCTGGCAACTTAGGAAATTTCGATGAACAATTAAAGTACTGGCATGTTAAGTAACCAACGCAATGTTCTTCTCAGGTACTGGAATTAATTGTTTCGATAATTGTTGAGAATTGTCAATTATTTTTGAAGTTTGTTATTTTTATAACAACTGAAGGAATAATTTGCTGTAATCAACATTAGAAAATCTTGAAAAGAAACCCACATACACAAAAGAAATAAACACTCTGACTTACTGACTTACCAAATGGTTCTAAATGACGTACGATTGTGTTGGTGCGGCAATTTTTAAACACCCTCCTGTATATTACCGTTTCTTTAATTTTAAGTTTTGGTGCTTGGCTATTCACCTGATATATTTTTCGTTAATCTGTTATGTGGTGTTTCGTTAATTTGGTATTACGTAAGCACGTCTGGGAGTTGGGGAGGGAGGATTGTTTTTATTTTCCGTACAGAAGGGGGTATCTAATTCCTAACAATGTTTTTATGTTAATAAATTTGGAACCTTCATTCTGGCACACTTGTATATTTGATAATTTCGACAAGTAGACGGTCGATATCGCTATAATTGACTACGATAATCCTCCGCCTCGTGTCACTAATGACCAGATATTATCCACCCGTTGGTTATACAAATATCCACCATAATAAATTGATGATTTCAATTTTTTTCACGTACTACTTTAAATTAGAAAAAAAAAATATTAACAAACATCAAATAGAAACGAAATAAAAATTTGAATAATCGGCATTCTAAATAGTACTAGAGAAAGCTATTTTAATTGATTTTAAAGGGAATTAAAATTTTAGAACAATTTTAGCAGAGTGCAGAGTGTTCAAGCTTCTAGCAGGCATGTATATTATGTATATTTGGTTGATTAAAGACATGAATTCGTGTCCAGCCTGAATTAATTGATCACACTGTATATTATTTTACATTTCAAATTGGAATCACACAACTTCTGAACTGAAAGTTTCTAATTGTTTAGAGTGGCGTTTAACTAAAATAGTACTTAAATTTGATTCCTCGTAACCTAATCAACTAAGTAATTCGGAAAAATATAACGATAAAATTAAAGACTAAGAAAACTAAGGCTCCGATATGATAGCATTTTTTAGTATACCTATAAAGAATTTCCTGCAAACCCGTTCTTAATTTATGCGACAGAATAGTAATATCAGTGGCATGATCAACTCAAATCAACATTTTGAAATAAATTACACGTTCGATTTAGTTCGGTCGTGTTCTTCATAATTCGAAACGCCCGACAATGACCCAGCGAGACTTTTAGGTGACCGGAGAAAAAAGCGACACCCCTTTTAAATATTAATCGCTCGACTCATATCTATCATTATCCCTAGCGAAAGTTGCGTGGCCTGTAATTAACCTTGACGGTTTGCCACAAGGATCGATATTGGAATCTAATCAATCAATTATTCAACCCAGTGCTCCCATAAATATTAATTAAAACGGGACGTGTCTGTACAACCAGTGCGTGCTCGTTTGTCGCCACCCTCTCGTTGTAGTAAATCTATCAATCAAGACATAATGACCACTATCGAGAAATTTCAGCTTTGAGACGATTAATTCGGCAACTTTTTAGTCGTACCAGTCCAGTTGGAATCAACAAAGGTACTTGACACGAAGAAGACGACCTTGACGTTATCTTCTCACCAGCATGTGGCACACCCTCGCTGCAAAATTGATTTATCTGTTTGAGATAACTGATAAGACACTGATTCAGTTTCAGGAAAATTATGCGTCCTGCGGAAACGGCGGTTTTTAAGCATTACCACAAATAAAGTGATAATTTGAAACAACTTTGTCGTCACACAGTTTAAGTGTAAATAATTGATAAGATATTTGTAGTGGATTATCGACGACTGGATAAGTAATGTTTCTGCTAGGCTGACGATCCTATCAGTCAGTCGGGTGCAAGTTTCGCGAGTGCGTGAGAAATGGGGACGATCTGGTGGCTGGTTTTGGTGGTGGTACCTACGGTACGATGTGCAAACATAGAAAAACTTGACATTCACCAAACTGAAGGGAAGTATTCTCAAACAATGACTTTTTGGTTCAACCAATCGACTGAGCACTTACTGGTCTTCCCAACGTCGCAGTCTATGTATCCCTACAGGATAACAGCCTGGAGTAAGAAGGCCAGGATACAAAGTCCAGTTCTGGTGGTGGTCCGGCAAGAGCGCGAAGTTCTCTCCTGGCAAATCCCTTTTATTGTGGACTCTTCAACAAAGGAGACAGTCCATTTTCGCAACACCGCCAGAACTCTTTGTCATAACAACATGAACGAAATAACAGAAAGTCGTAAGTCACATATTTACGGTATTCTTTTTTACTTGTACTTTTAGAAAATCATTCCAGTTTGTTGATGAAGGACCTATCGCAAAACTTCATAGTGGCTTTGTCAACGTCGTCTGTGATAAAAGTTGATATTTCCATATTGGTGGTAGAATATAGAGATTTTTATTTGAGGGACGGCATTCGGTACACTACTTCGGTATCACCGAGTGAGCCCCAGTACTACTACTATCGGTTCATCGGTGATCCAAAACTCTTAAAGTCTACGAATGCTGTGATCGAAGTTACCTCAGACGATGATGTTTGTCTGACGGTCTCTATTCAGGACAGCCTAGTAAGGGTACTTTTTGTCATGTACGTTTTTTGAAATTTACTTTGTAGTGTCCAGTTTTCGATCTAGAGCGAGATATAACTTACGAGGGCAAGTACTTGACGATAAATCGTAAAGGCGGATTGAGCATTAGGGTAAGTCATCGTCAGTTTTCACTTTTTATTTTTTTGTGCTCTTTACACGTGCATTAAAGTCTGCACGTGGATAAACTGAAAGCTCGTTCATTATGCAACAGTACTGTAAAAATTTTAATGAATAAATTCTCAGCTTTTTGTGCTCCGTTCTTGAAGAAGTGCTCAGGTGTGTAATTGGATTGAAATCTGGTTCATCTCGATAAAATGGGACGTTTTTAGGGGAAATTTAACGTGGTTTACACTGTAGGTTTAATTAAGCTTTATGCTAAAAAGGAAGTAAACCAAAATAAATTTTATTTTTTTCATTTTTCTGTGCCAGATTTCGGTAAAGTATTTCTTTCTGTTTTATTCAAATGTTGTGTATAATAACAAATCAAATATAAAATATAAAAACAAACAGTACAAATCAAAACTAAAAGACATTATTAAAATTATAATGTACATATTTGCTCTGAGTTAATAAAGAAATAACAATTCATTAACCTAATTTATTCTCTTGATACACAAAGTATTCTAGTAGAGGATATAGGTCGCTTTATCTTTTATATATAAAATTCCGGTGTGAGTGTTCGTAATTCTTCTCCTCCTAAACGGCTTGACCGATTTTGATGATATTTTTTGTGTGTGTTTGAGTGGATCTCTGGATGGTTCGTAGCCACAGTTGGACCCAGTGTGGCGCTGTTGTTGCGATCCAGAATATATATTTTTATTTTCTGACCGATTTGGAGTTTTTCGGTCCTGCCGTTTTCAAGTGATGCGCTTACCAACGAATCTATATAATAAAAATGAAATAAATATAATAAATCTGTCCAAAACGATTTGATTAAAATTTGGACAGGACAACGTCTGTCGGGTCAGCTAGTATTTTATTAAAATTTCGAACAGCCGTGACCTTTGTTCACAATATAATCTAGTTTTGGGCTAATCAGTACCTATATAATAACTCAAGTGTGCTCCTAATAAGTGCGATGTCACTTTTGCTCTTAGATTATCTTATGAATAATTTAACACATTAACCGCTTTAACACGCTTTCATTATGTTTTAAAGTACCTTATATATTTTTTAAATTTTTTCTTGAAATGAAAATAAAAAAAAATATACGAGTGTGCTTTAGACCACACGACTGAAGTAAAACTTCAGTTCGCCAATGTGAAAGTGCTCTTAAGTTTATAAATGGAGCTAGAGATTCCTGAATTAATACCGTCTGCAGTATTGGATAATGCATGTTTCAGTTTGTAGTCAGCGAAAAGTCGGCAATCATGTGTCGCGACTAACAATAAGATAAGTAGCGCAATTGCAGGAAAAATTGACACAGGCCAATGGCTCTGTCGTGGGCAGGGCGGATCCACAACCTAAAAGACGCGGGTTCAAATCCCGTTAAAGCAAAAAAATTTCTATAAATTAATTATTTTTTGTATAATCGTTCGCTTCGCCCGATCACACATTTCATAACGCTCTCGTCAGGCATTCACCAGCTTACTCCCCAAGTCAAGTGTCCGTAAAGAAGTTTTACTTCAAAAATATATATAACACTACGACTTAGTACTTACATACATATTGGTTATTTTATAATATCTTTAAGGTCCTAAAGGTGTAAGGGGGCATTATATTTACAACTTACAATTTTCAAATCATTACAAATTTCTTTTTAAGCAACCAAAAAAAAAACCGTACTAGGTAGTTGATCGTCATTAAATGAATTCCATTTGAGTAGGAGTAACACACAATATAAAAATAAATCTTGTAAAGGTCATTACTTATTAATATCGACATGACATAATTATTTTAAATCAATATCTGATATATCGGAAGCATAAGTTAAAAGTTTTCGCAGACTTCTTAACTGCACAGTAATTAGTGGAAATTATAAATGATTTCTAGTCTTATAAGTCTCCTTTATAAGAAAAAAAGAAACAACATTCCAATATTTTGTGGGATACTTCATAATCTTTATCATTCACATCTTTCCTTTAATCTTCGATTTTTGGGATTGTGCTATTCTTAATTTTGAACCGTTCTTCTTTTAGCTTTTATTCTTCTTAAGGCGAAACGCTCAGTCGCCTCAACTTTGGAACCGAATTACGGCTTTCATTGTTAGGCTATCTTAACGTATTGGGCATCAAAATTAGTAAAAAAAAAACTTTCATCACGGCAAAACGTTGTTTGTTCAGAAAAAAAAATATTGCCAAAATGAGAAGCCAAAATTTTTTTTTTTAACAAACGTGTTGGTGCTTGATTTTTACTGATCTCTGTATTCGGTAAATGCAAGGTGTTTTTATAAATATTGAAAAATAAATTTGCAAATTGTCCCCAAAGTTCGCTAGTTTCAAGCAATGTTGGCGTGGTTCAAGGTAACACAGGCCCCGCCCCTCAGCGGCAGGCAGACGTGTCGACGGCTGACCATATTATATTTCGTGTGTGCCGCAGCTCGTTCTTAAAAAGATAACAAAGAAGTAAAGTAAACAAAAACGGGCCAGTCGCCTTAACATTCTATTTATATTTCGTTTTTATTATATTTTAACCTATATTTTCCTCTTGACACTTCACTTTTCATTTTCATACTTCTCTTTTGTTTAGCATCTTTCTACCCGTTTAATTCCTTTTATAATTCATTTTTTATAATTCACTTTTCGATTTCTGTTTAATATCTTCTCTTATTCTTGATCATTTACTCTTTATTCTTCGCATTCTTATTCATTTTCTTTTGTTCAGAATATTTTTTACACATTTCATTAGCTTTTGCAGTTGTATTCTTGTTTGTTTTCACTTCACCCTCTTTAAGAGTTTGTATCAGAATTTTTCAGGAATCCTGAAAAGTACCTACTAATAAAATTTAAGGGATTGTGAAATTTTAAAGAAAGCTAATGGGTACTAATGGATATGGAACAATTCTAAAGCACTCAGAAGTCCTGAAGAGCCCTGACATTTCTAAAAAAATTGTGAAACGTCCGACTAAACCTTGGGTCCTGAAAAAATATGAAGAGCATCGAAGAGTCCTGAAGAGCCCCAATCGATCTAAAAAATAATAAATAATAAAAAAAGTGCTAATAAGGAGTCCCAAACGATAGTGAAGAGGACTAACTACTCGTGAAGGTGTTGAAGAATTCTGTTACTGAGAAATATTGGAGAATCGTTAAGGATCCCGAAGAATCCTTTCTGGACGGTGCTAAAAAGTGATAACGATTTATAATTAATTAATAATAATCCTGATACATTATGTGAAAATCTGAAAAGTCCGAAAAGATTGCAAATTAGATAGTAGGTACAAGGCTACTGAGGAATCCGGAAGAGTTCTAATAAACATTGATAAATTCTGAAGAATACTGAAGTCTGAGAAACAGATAGAGATATCATATAAATGATTAATTGATAGAAAGTATTATAAGTGAGATAGTCTAAGAGCCAGTGAAAGTTAAACATGACATATTTCAGTAAACCTTCAATTTTGTCAGAAGACTCTCTTATGCTTACTGTTCATGAAATGTGGACTAACTAAGCCCGGTTAAGGTAGGTTTAGTGGCGCTCACTCAGGTGTAACAGGTACAAAAATCAGACGACTTTCAAAAGTATTTCAGTAAAGCTACCGTTTGTATATTTTAAATTACATTATTAGTGTTATTAAAAAATCACAATGGCAGACCGTTATGGCGGTTGTAACATCACAGCAGACACTTTTCAAAGTTAAAAAAAAAAATAAAAATTTTAGTAGATCTATTCGTCAGTAGCTACAAAGTTACTGATGTTAATGAAAGCTTCAGCAAAAAAGTTCGAAATTTCGACGCGAGCTCTATTCCACCTTGCAAAAGCGAGTTTTTAAGAGCTCATTATATTTCTACCATTTGGAAAAATGTTTTCAAAGAAGAGCCCATGGTTGGATAGAGGAAGAAAGTTCCTTCGTTTTCAAATGGTTTGAGGGAGATCAACTTCCAGATCTTGTCAGCGATTTGTTGAAATATTCTCCAGGTAATACAATCAATTCAACTCAAAATGCTTTATTCGATTACAAATATGAATTTCATGTTTACAGATACCGATGACGAACACTTTCCCAACGACGAGGAAAATGATTCTGATGATGCTTATGATTAAGTAAAATAATAATCAATATGACTAGAAATATATTTTATTTGCTGAATTAGTAACTTTGTAGCTACTGACGAATAGATCTACAAAAATATTTTTGAATTTTTTTTCTTTAACTTTGAAAAGTGTCTGCCGTGATATTACAACCACCATAACCGTCTGCCATTGTAATTTTTCAATAACAACAATAATGTAATTTAAAATATACAAGCGGTAGCTTTACTGCAATACTTTTGAAAGTCGTCTGACTTTTATACCTGTTACACGTGAGCTTTGGATTTGTCTCCGCCCCCAATAGCAGAATAACTGTTGAACCATGGACAGGGGGCTTAGGGGGAACCCTTGGGTTTATATCTCAAGAACGGCTGTACCGATTTTTATGATCTTCGATTTGTTGGATTGGTCTCCGCCCCGAATAGCAGAATAACTATTAAAACATGGACAGCGGGCTCAGGGGGCTGCCTTAGGTTTATAACTCAAGAGCGGCTCGATCGATTTTTATGATCTTTCATTTGTTGGATTTGCCTACGCCCCGAATAGCAGAATTACTATTAAAACATCGGAAAAATTACAGGGGGCGGGGAGCTAAGTACAGGGCAACGACAATAACAAAGCCCCCTGGTACAGGGCAACAATAAGAAATAACGCCGGCCACCAAAATTTGTCGTACCGGGCTTTAAAAATGAAAATCGATTTTTAAGGAGTAAACTCCAAAGTTTCACTTCTGTTGCGCGTGGACACCACACACAAATTTTTTGATGATATCTCGAGAATGGATTGACTGCCTTTTTCGAGGGCGAATAATTTATTAAAACATCAGAAACATTAACAAAAAATTTTTTCTCATACATTTAGTATTGAATTAGTATATAACGCCATCTTTGATACATGACAGAAACAAAAATAAACATCGCGTTGTATGCTGGTTCCGGTAATGCCAGTAGATGGCGTTGTGGGCATTATTCTTTTATAAAAAAAAATGAATTTAATTCAGCTAATAAGTTGCCACAACATTTATTGATTCTGAGGCGGTACAAAGTTCGCCGGGTCAGCTAGTATAATTATAAAGATTCTGAACCGAACAGTGGGTGAAGATAACAAAGGGCTGAGAGAATATTGGATAAGTAAACAGACGAAACAAGAATCGACAGTAATGAACGAATAAAACAATAAATAATAAAAAATAAAACAAATAAAATCAAATAACTGTACTGCAAATTATTTATTCTATTTATATTTATTCTCTTGCCTTTTGGCTTTCTCTTTTCCCTCTTTTCCCATACAATAATAAAAGATAGAAAAACTTAATATTTATTATTGTGTTCTTTCTTCTTTACATACTTGTCCTACCGCCCTGTTCGCTTTTCTTTCTAGCTCATTTATATGTCTTTTCTTCTTATTGCTCTCGTTGGAGGTATAGCCCAGGTATTTAAATTCTTTTACTTCTTCTATCTCTTTTTCTTCCCACTTTCATTCCTCTTTCATTCTTCTGCCTCCTTTATGAATAATATTAAAATTTGTGCTTTCTCCATGTTTAATTCTAGCTTCTTTCTTCCTAACCATATTATCACATCTTAACATACAGGGTAGCGCAAAAGTATGGAAACGCCTGAATATCTCAAAAACTGTTAGTCCCATCTAAACCAAATTTTGCAGGTATATAGGGGTCTATAATATCTACTTGGTGTAATTTTTTCATAGTTGCACTGTCATTTGTTTTCGAGATACAAATCTTCCCCCCTTTCTTATCGAGTTCTTTGTCTATTAGGTGTTTCAAGATGTGCACATTGTCGATGTTGCTTCTCCCTTTTCTGAAGCCCGCTTTTCCATCTGGTAACTCTTCTTTCTTCAATTTCTCCTCTAGTATCATTGTGTAGATCTTGTATGCTGTGCTCAGTAAACTTACTCCTCGGTAGATCTCCACCTTTTCTATTTTCCCTTCTTTGTGTATAGGACACACCAGACCCATTCTCCATTGACTTGGGAATACCTCACCTTGCCATACGTCGTTTGCTATTTCCCTCATTGTATCTATATTTCTTCTCTTGCATACATCCCCGCTTAGTTTTGTAGTTCTCCTTAATCATTTCCTTTCTTGTAATTTCTTCCCTTTTCTCTCGTTCTCGCGTTTATTCTCTCTTCTTTCTTCTTCCCGTTTCTTTCGTTCTCTTTTTTATGTACTTCCAGACTTCTTCTTCTGTGTTGATACTTCTATTCTCTTTGTTGACAACTCTTCTTTCATTCTTTCGAGTTCTTTCATTTTTGATTCGGGATCTATTTGTTTTCTTTCTTCTCTTTCAATGTGATGTAGCGCGTTTCTGTACTTCTGTATGCTTTTTGAAGTAAAACTTCTTTACGGACACTTGACTTGGGGAGTAAGCTGGTGAATGTCTGACGAGAGCGTTACGAAAAGTGTGATCGGGCGAAGCGAACGGAAGTTTTTACAATAATTAATTCATAGAAAAAATGTTTGCCTTAACGGGATTCGAACCCGCGTCCTCTCCGTTGTGAATAGGCACTTCACACAGTACAGCCATTTGCGTGTGTCAGTTTTGTATGCAATCCTAATCGCTACATATCATTGCCAACTTTTCGCTGACGACAAACTGAAACATGCATTATCCAGTATTGCAGACGGTATAAATTCACAACGGAGTTTTTTTTCAGATTGTTTTTATGATTCTATTTCCAACGGTTGGTGGTCTGATTCCACACTGTTTCCCACTTTATATCTCCCGTATTTTATTATTCTGAATATCATCCCTTGTGCTTTTTCCATGTTTAATTCTAGCTTCTCTTTTTCAGGTATCTTCCTAAGCATTTTATTACATCTTAACATATATTTATATCTTTGGCCTCCTTCGCTATTGGCACCATATCATCTATATAGATATACGTAAATTCCTCTGCCTCGTCTTCCCAGTTCCCATTTAGTATCTCATATCTTATCTCTTATATAAATTCGAACACTGCTTCCTTCTTTATTTTCTGTTTTATCCTTCGATACTCTTTTCTCCTCTTCTGTCTCATTAATTTGTCTTGTTTTGCTCATCCCTTTACTGTATATTCTGACAATTTAAACTTTATTGTCCTATTTTTCTTCCCTTTTATTCCAGTTTTCTGTAGTTCTTGTTACGTTATTATTAATGATGCCTGTTTTCTGCTGATTGGCATCGTCGCCTTTTGACATTCTCTCTTATCTTCTTGCGTTCCTACCCACGTTTCTACCATTCCAATTATGTCGAAATCACTTCCAATTCTTCTCCTTTGTTTCTTATCCCCGCTACATTCCAATACATATAACAACCTTATTCTTCCTATTATTATTGTTTTCTTCTGTTTGCCTCTGTTATCTTCACTTCTGTTTTTAAATTGTTTTCCACCCACTTCTCGACTTTTTCGCTCATGATTTGTACCATCTCTTCTTTCGCATTTTCCTTTTCTTCCATCTTCGTCTCCATCTGTCCTATCTTCTTCTCTAGGAATATTTTCTCTTCTCTCCATCTTTTTTCTTTTTCTTCAATATCCTCAGTTCTTCCACATCTTCCCTGAGATATTGTTCTTCATCTCTTTTATTTCTTTCCTGGTTTCACTTGCATCTTCTTTTATTTGTATTAGGTCATAAATTATTTTCCCCATCATCTCTCTCATTTTCCGCCCCATTTCTTCTTGGCTCCTTCTTTGGTCTGGTGATCTTGGTACTTTCTTGATTTTTTAGTGTGCTTCTGGGCTTTCGTCTAGCTCTCTTTTTCTTTTATCTTCTTCTTTTTCTTCGCCTTGACTCACTGCTGTTAAACTGTGTCGTCTATAAATAGTATCCAAAATGTGGGACAATCGCCCAGAATTTAATCGCACAAATTTATCTAAATTTATTTATTTTATCCAAAAACAAGTCGACTAATTTAAATGCAAATATTACACGTGTAAATTGACTGTTAATGGCCCATTTTAATGTTTCTCATAAATAAACGAATTAATAACGAGTTCTTTATCAACAGGAACGAGAATACCCCAACGGATTTTTCTTGGTCTTTGTCGCCAAAGCTGACAACTACGAGTGCAGCCAGGAACACTCTCTTCTTCCGCGAGACGTCAAAAGTTCAAAAATTCGTGCCGTTAATCGTACTTCCACCGTTAGCTTCACCGTCACTAAAGGAATCAATGGCAAAGATTATGGCTTCGCAATGGTCATTACACTTGTCTCCACCCTTGGATTTTACATCGTTGCGATTTTTATGGTTTTTGGTTTTACGAGATGGGGCACCATTTCAACTTATCTCAGGACTAATCCGCCGGATGAACATGACGCGACACTTTTTACCGACTACGAAATGGTGGTCGAGCCTGTCATTACTGAAGAGGACCGAAATATATTGCTGACTAAAAAGACACTTACTGTAGATCTTCTTGCGAAAGCTCCTACGAAAGACACGAGAAGAGCCTATAACTACTTGTGGCATATTTTGAGTATTGCGATTTTCTACAGTATTCCGGTGGTGCAGCTAGTAATCACGTATCAAAGGGTGGTCAACAAAACGGGGGACCAGGATATGTGTTATTATAACTTCTTGTGCGCCAATCCAGCTTTTGGTCTCAGCGATTTTAATCATATTTTCTCGAACGTGGGGTATATTTTTATGGGGATTTTATTCCTATCGGTAGTACTGTTCCGACATGCAAAAGTACCAACAACTAATGTAAGTATATGGTGACAATGCTTACAGGTCTGTCTTCACTGATAATTTGTAGACTGGTATTCCTGTACATTATGGTGTCTACTATGCTATGGGCATTGCTCTAACCATCGAAGGTCTTCTTTCAGCCTGTTACCACATCTGCCCCAGTCAATCTAATTATCAATTCGGTAAGATTATAATGGTTGTAAAATAATCAAATTAATTAATGAGTTTCAGACACTAGTTTCATGTACGTGATGGCCGTTCTTTGTATGATCAAAATGTATCAAAATCGTCATCCGGATGTCAATGCTACAGCTTACGCTACGTTTACAGTTCTAGGGATCGCAATATTTTTAGGTAATTGTCATAATAGAGCTTCTGTATTACTTATTTTAATTTTTAGCAATGATTGGCATTCTAAATGGCAGTCTAACCATATGGATCGCATTCGTCGTTATATACTCCTGTCTTTGCGCTTACATTTCTTTTAAAATTTATTTCATCAGCTTCGTTTTTGAGGGATTCAAGCAGTTCAAGAACAGCTTTCAAATTTCAACAGATAAAGTAGAAGCAATCGCCCCTATTAAAAAAGGTGGTTAATGAAAAAAGGTGATAAACAGAAAATAATTTTGAGTTTTTGTAGGCCGATTTGCCATTTTATTAGTGGTCAATTTTGCCAATTACGCCATGTTAATCATCGGATTGTGTTTATACAACACCGGTGTTACAGACTTTGGAACTTTTCTTCTGGGAATTCTAATGGGCAACTCTGTCATACACGCCGCTTTTTACACATCAATGAAGGTTGTAGTTTTAATTAATTTTAACACCGTTCTATTAGCTTGAGTTTTAGCTTGTTAATGGAGAAAGAATTTGTCCCGAAGCCATAATATACGGCGTACTAAGCATTGCAGCTTGGGCTAGTGCCACGGTATTCTTTTTGGATAACGCAACATTGTGGACGGTATGTTTCAGTAATTTAAATAAGTTAGTGATGATAGATACTAAGTAATTTGCATTTATTTATAGCTTGTAGTAGATATATTTGTAATTTCTTTTAATTTATCAGGTCACTCCCGCGGAGTCCCGCCAATGGAACCAAGAATGCATAGGGCTGAACTTCTACGACAAACATGACATTTGGCACTTACTTAGTGCCCCAGCTCTGTACCTTACATTTATGTATTTATTAACTTTAGACGATGATATCATCGGAAAAAAGCGTGAAGAAATTATTGTATTTTAAGCGATTAAATTATTTTTTTTATTTGATTGAGTTTTTTTTCTCAAAATAAAAGTTTCGGTAAGATTGGAGAGCGGCTAGGTCTGGCCAAAATCGTGCTTGATATGATTTACAACGGGTGGTCTAATTTCCAATTAGAAGTGGCTATAAAACCTGAAGGTCAAGCAGATTCGCAATTAGTGCGAGAATCTTTCACGCAAATCGATTTGTAACGCCAAAATGAAGAAACAAGTTTTGGAGAATTTATTTAAGAAGGTGTTTACAAAATATTTATGAGAAGTTGTTTATTTTGAAGACTATCTGATATGTTAGTGTGATGAATATTTTTGCTCGATCAGTATTTTTTCGTGTGGGCCACATGGAACATCTAGTTTATGCCATTTTAACACCGAAATTGATTTCATTCAACAGTAATTCTCAACTACTTTCACGTAATGTTTTTTTCAACATATTGCTAATTTTCTTTCATTAATTTACTTTTAACACCACGATGGTTACACTCACGTATCATTCTTTTTAAACAAATCTTACTACGATTTGTTCACCTTTATTGTTGTCCTCAAAAAAGACGGGGCGAATGTAGTAAATCTAGTTAACTACATTACTATAGTTTCAACAATTCTAATTCCAAAAAAAAATTGTCAACATAAATTTAAACAAACATTTAGTCCGTGCTTCAATTACAGTTAATAGTGTTCCACTAGCGTTCACTACAGTATGCATCTGCGAAATGCTCAGGGCTGTCATAATTTAGAACAATTTTTATAAATGGTAGGTCGTCGGAAAGGGTTTATCAATAAAGACCGAAATGTTTACAATAGTTTGTATCGTAAGTAGTAATCTTTTTGCCCAAAATAAATCCACCGACTATCAAAATGTTTTGAGTGCATCACGGGTTGCCATTAATTTTTCAACTTTATATTTTTTAAGAAACACAATTAACATGATTGTAATAATGCCATTACTGGACGGTTTTAGGTAAATTGTCTTTTACATACTGCCGTTTAAATAAAATAAAATAATCATAAAGTAATTCCAAATGTCATACACTGAAAGATGAATACAAAAAAACTAGTCGATAAGGTAGTAGGTCCAAATGAATAATAGTCTGCAAAAACTTTTTAGGTACGTGTAATAAACAAAGTTTTTTTGTTATAGCTCCCCAAATTTTTAAATAAAAAATATTTCATTGTGATTCTTGAAGTCGACTTTTTTTCGACGTATCCCCCAAATCAGGGCTGTTTTTTCAAGCCCCCTCGCTGTGTCAAAGCTGGGGTTTGGCCTTCCGTTCTCTTCTGCAATTAGTTTGACATGGGGCCACAGTGACGTCTAATTTTTTGACTTTTCTCTAGTATACCGGTACGTTCATGCCCATCCAAGCTACTATGTTAAAAATTTTACATGGTAAATATCCCATTACTGGTTCCGGAAACTTTTCGAAAAAAATTGGCACCCTCAGAAAAGTTCAGTCCTTTTTCTAGGAATATAGTTTTCGCTTAAATCGATCTGTAAATTACGACGGCGCTGAACGGACATGAATAAAAATAACTGACAACGATTTTTTTTTGGCAATTCCGACTTTTTTCTGCTAATTCTGACTTTGTTCTGGCAATAGCGACAGGGATAGGACCATGGTGCTGACCATGGTGTTTCTTTAAGTAGTTAGTCAATCACGTAGCACGGGGCATCAATTTCAGTGATCCCACGGAAGTTGCCGTCTGTGAAAATTTGTTTTTCCGTTTATCATTCATAAAATATCAATCAAGTGAGAATATCATCGAATATTCATGCACATGTGCAATACCCGGGTATAAGCACATGTGTGCAAATATCCAACAACAAAATAAAACAAACAATCCAAAATTTTATTAATGAAAATTACAATTACTAAATTGACAATTTACATAATATTACATACATTATAAATTTACAAATGAAACCGTTTCGGGCAATAGTCTTCCCGTATATCCCTCGTGCACGCCAAATACAATCAGAATTTATATGACTTGACTACTAGCAAATCGGATACCAGATAAACTGGAACATACTTTCAAGGAAACCCAATTTGGATTCCGACCAAGTGGATAATAGTTGTAGTTGATAATAGTAGTAGTAAATGATGTATATACAGTGTGGAAATTAAGTAACGAATAAATTCAGTAACTCCGTTAGTATTTGCGCCAGAAATAAAACTTAAAAAGTATTTGGTGGGGCTTTTTTTTGAGTTATGTTTTTGATTTTACATTCGCATAGAGTTTAATTAAATTCTGATAAAATTGACAGTTCTGTTAATTTTTTGAAATTTTACTAATTCGAACTTTTAATTATTTTTTTTTTTATCTAACCTATTGAGTATTTGATAACGTTGAAATCAGAATAAAAAACTCTATGCGAATGCAAAATCAAAAACATAGGTTCCTATTAAAAAAAATATTGAGGACGTCATAATTGTAAAAAAAAAGTAATAAAAAAAAATTGTATACGTTCGTCGGATGCGCTATAATTAGCCCTACCACATGCTTTTAAGTTTTATTTCTAGCGCAAATACTAACGGAGTTACTGAATTTATTCCTTACTCAATTTCCACACTGTATATAATGAGACAAATAGGATATAGGAGAAAAAACAATAAAAGAAGATAAAGAAGGCAATTTATGCTTTATAGACCTACAGAAAGTAGACCAGATTTATGTTTGAAGCAACTAGGGGGCTAAGACAAAAATGCATTCTGAGCCCGATACTTTTTACACTAGTGTTAGATGAGCAAAGAATGAAGAAAGCAAAGAAAAAAATAATAAGAGTATATGAAATAATTTGCTCGAAAATGAAAAATATAAAGATATCGGAGTTGTGCGACGCGGATGACGTTGTTATAACTGCAAAAGATGAAGAAGCACTTACTATGAATATCAATTTAGAGAAAACAAAGACAATGATAATGGGTAAGAATCCTCAAAAATACTCAATAAAAGTAGGAGAAGAAAAAGTAGAATAAAATCAAAAATAACATCAAAATCAAATTAACGAAATACTAAATTTTCAATCAACGATTTATCAAATTATATAAATAAGTAATAGAAAATCCACCATTTTTATTTCTATTTTCATTTTATTTAACGACGTTGTCCGCGGTCACTATTCATATACACACATTACATTTACACTAAAATTGAGCGCGGACAGCGTCGTTAAACAAAGAGGAAATCTACTATTTGTATGTTATTTTATTACACATCATATTTACACAAATATGTCAGATTGTTGAGAAATTAGAGTAGGCTGTGAAATTTAAATTCGGTTGGCACTACTAACTGTTGACAATTTGAATGTCAAAGGAGTCAAAGTGACTGTATTTTTTTTTTTCTATAGAACGCTGTGTTAAGGTTTTTCGAAATACCTATCCTAATTTTCCTGCAGATTATCAGAAGTTAGTCCAACAAATTTATAAATGTGTGGCAAGATTTCGTGATGTTAGTTTTATGGTTTTATGATGATCGTGTCATTCAATTTCCGCCTCGAAGTACTACGAAGGCGATGAGCGGACATTTCCATTTTCTTAATTTGATATTTTGTTTATTTGTCACTCTGATATTTTAATACATTTATTTATTTTGCTATTTCATCATTCCTTGTTAAATTTTACTATTTCGTTTATTTGATATACCATGAGAACATTTAAATTATAAATTATAGTATGCGATGGCCCAGCCTGCAAATTGACTGACAGTAAAATTTGAGGTTATGTTCTTAACATTGTGACGTTTATATTTCGCATGTTAAATTCTTTTAATTTAAAGGAAATAAAACATTAACAAATAATGTAGGTTTATTGCAAATTACTTCAATGCAGCTGTTAACTCTCCGTTTCATATTTTCGAAAGCATTTTCCAACATCTGAAAGGTTGTAGCGTTGCATGCATTAAAAATTGCCTGTTGCAGTTATTTAAGATTGTGCGGGTTATTTTTAAATACGGTGTTTTTGAGATACGGGAAAATGAAATAATCTAGAATTGTCAGGTCCGGACTTCGAGGCGGAAATTGAATCACACGATCATCATAAAACCATAAAACTAACATCACGAAATCTTGCCACACGTTTATAAATTTGTTGGACTAACTTCTGATAATCTGCAGGAAAATTAAGATAGGTATTTCGAAAAACCTTTAACACAGCGTACTATAGAAAAAAAAATTAAAGTCACTTTGACACCTTTGACATTCAAATTGTCAACAGTTAGTAGTGCCAACCTAATTTAAATTTCACAGCCTACTCTAATTTCTCAACAATCTGACATATTTGTGTAAATATGATGTGTAATAAAATAAAATAAAAATAGTAGATTTCCTATTTAATTAACGACGCTGTCCGCGCTCAATTTTAGTGTAAATGTAATGTGTATATATGAGTAGTGACCGCGGACAACGTCGTTAAATAAAATGAAAATTGAAATAAAAATGGTGGATTTTCTAGTACTTATTTATATAATTTGATAAATCGTTGATTGAAAATTTAGTATTTCGTTAATTTGATTTTGATGTTATTTTTGATTTTATTCTACTTTTTCTTCTCCTACTTTTATTGAGTATTTTTGAGGATTCTTACCCATTATTATTGTCTTTGTTTTCTCTATATTGATATTCATATTAAGTGCTTTTTCATCTTTTGCAGTTATAACAACGTCATCCGCGTCGCACAACTCCGATATCTTTATATTTTTCGTTTTCGACCAAATTATTTCATATACTCTTATTATTTTTTTCTTTGCTTTCTTCATTCTTTGCTCATCTAACACTAGTGTAAAAAGTATCGGGCTCAGAATGCATCTTTATCTTAGCCCCCTAGTTGCTTCAAACATAAATCTTCTTTTATTGTTTTTTCTCCTATATCCTATTTGTCTCATTATATACAGTGTGGAAATTGAGTAAGGAATAAATTCAGTAACTCCGTTAGTATTTGCGCTAGAAATAAAACTTAAAAAGCATGTGGTAGGGCTAATTATAGCGCATCCGATGAACGTATACAATTTTTCTTTTTTATTACTTTTTTTTGACAATTATGACGTCATCAATATTTTTTTTTTAATAGGAACCTATGTTTTTGATTTTGCATTCGCATAGAGTTTTTTACTCTGATTTCAACGTTATCAAATACTCAATAGGTTAGATCAAAAAAAAAAAAAAAAAGTTCAAATTAGTAAAATTTCAAAAAATTAACAGAACTGTCTAATTTTATCAGAATTTAATTAAACTCTATGCGAATGTAAAATCAAAATCATAACTGTCAAAAAAAAGCCCTACCAAATACTTTTTAAGTTTTATTTCTGGCGCAAATACTAACGGAATTACTGAATTTATTCCTTACATAATTTCCACACTGTATATACATCATTTACTACTACTATTATCCACTTGGTCGGAATCCAAATTGGGTTTCCTTGAAAGTATGTTCCAGTTTATCTGGTACCTATCCGATTTGCTAATGGTCAAATCATATCCCAAGTACACGCCAAATAAATTCTGATTGTATTTGGCGTGCACGAGGGATATGCGGGAAGACTATTGCCCGAAACGGTTTCATTTGTAAATTTATAATGTATGTAATATTATGTAAATTGTCAATTTAGTAATTGTAATTTTCATTAATAAAATTTTGGATTGTTTATTAATTTTGTTGTGCATGAATATTCGATGATATTCTCACTTGATTGGATAATGCTGTGTCTGGATTGGTTGAAATTTTCTGAGGGTAATAGTCTAGTATATCCCTTTGATATTGTTCTGGTTAGTGTTATCCTTCTGTAATTGCTGCAGTTTTTGGTGTCTCCTTTTTTGTAAGTTGGTGTTATGATGCCTTGGTGCAGTGTCTACCATTATCTTGTTCATTATATTCTTGAGTTCTTGTATGGCAGAATCTGGTAGTGCTCTTATCATATCTGCTGTGATCTTGTCATGTCCAGGTGCTTTTCCCAATTTTAACTTTTCTGTTGCTTCCTTTATTTCCTCTACATTTATTTCGTCTGTTTGTATTGTTTCTATTCCTTGTTCTATTTTTACAAACATTTCTATGTTAGTTCCAAGAGGATTTAATAGAATTGTTTACCTACTCTCTGGTTGGTTTTCGGGAGTTAAATCTCGCCCTTCTAAAAGATCTTTCCAATATTCTCTCCATCTGTAATTGTTTCTTCTTCTTCTATTATATTTCGTTTTATTGTCCCTAATAATTGCATCGAAATAAAGCTTCTGGTTATCTTTATAATTACTGATACGATCTTCTCTTTTCTTCATCATTATTTCGACGTCCTCTATTCATTTCTCATAGTCTTTTTGGTCTCTTGTTTGCAAGTATCTTTACCATTCGCTGTTTTTATTTCTAACCCCATCTTTTACTCTCTTCACAATTTTTTTCTTTTTTAAATATCTATTACTATTTTTGATGAGCCACCTTTCTTCTATTCCTAATTCATGGTTGTGTATAGTCTGTTTTCTCTCAAATTTGTTTTGGTATTCCTTTCTTACTTCCCTCTATCTTAACTACTTTTAATCAGTTTTCCCTAAAACACCAAAAACAATTTTATTATAACTGCCAACGCACGGCGAAACGTGCGTTGGCAGTTATAATAAAATTGTTTTTGGTGTTTTAGGGAAAAACTGATTAAAAGTAGTTATCTACCACCAAAAGTGATCCAGACAATTGTTTTGTTTCTTTCCCTCTATCTTAATTTGTAGTATTTTATTTTAGATCTTTTTTGTAATTTTATTTTTGTAACACTTCCTATCTCTTGGCTTCTTTTTACTTTAATATCTATGACATTTCTCTAAATTTCCTTATGTCTAGGTATTTTGTGTATTTCTTTTTCTAAAAATGTTTTTAAATCATTTTCCGAACATTTCTATTATTCGTTCTTCATTATTATTTTTCTCTTTCTTTTTGTGGTGTTCTAGTCACTTCCTTGCTCTTTTTGAATATTCCCCCTTGCTCCTCTTTCTTTGTGTCTTTTCGTTTTTGAGTCTGCTTATGTGTAATCGTCGATAAATGTAAAATTTGCCAATATAATTATATCGAAAAAAATAATTTTGATAATGCAGAAAGTGGTATATAAGCAAATATATAATATATCACCATAGGTATTTAATTTGGCAGCTGTCAAACCTAAGCTCAAAATTTGATGTTACATAATTCGTGTTTTTTCTCATTTTGCGTGAACGAATACAAAAAACGCTGTTCAATACTCGTGCGCTGTCACTTTTCAGAGGCTCGGTCTCATTGCAACACTCAGCTTACGCCTCGTGCTGCAAAAATTCGCTCTCCCCTCTAAAAAGTGCGTTGACAGCGCACTTTCATCGAAATATCTATTTCATAACTATAGTGTCGAAAGTGAGATATATCATGCTAGTGTGAAGTTCGACGGACGAAGCGAAACCGAGTGAGGAAAATCACACGAGCAATGATATTTCCACTTTCGAACGAGTTATGAACACTATTTTTAGACGACTGCGGACATTATGCAGATACATAGTTATAGTTACATAATTAATTAACATTAATTAAAAGCAATAAGAAGATCACTCCAACTTACACCTTCAACAAACGTAAAAAAAAATCTGTATTTTTGCAAAAGTTTATAATTTAAATTTTTGTTAAAGTTCTTACGGCTGTTTGTAGTCAGGTGAAATCGGAACTGTGATATATAACCGGAAGCGTTGCGATATATTTCACGAAGTAGGTTGCTTCGTAGATGTGGTTACTTTCATATGCAGTCGTCTAAAAAATCGTTTTTACGTAATGTTAATCAAATATAAAAAATGCGGTTGACCCATAAATTTAAAAGAAAAAAGGGATAAAAACCCTATATGCGATAATATTTCAGTTAGGCATGTTAAGCTAAATGTTTTGAAAAAATTGAAGCGGACTGTCTCTAATTTACGATTTCAGTAGTAAAATATGTTATTATTGTTTTTAAATTATGTTAATTAATAATGTGACAACTATGTATCTGGAAATAGTGTTCATAACTCTTCCGAAAGTGGAAATATCATTTCACGTGTGATTTTCCTCACTCGGCTTCGGCTTGTTCGTCAAACTTCACACTCGCATGATATGTCACTACTTACGAAAACTACTATCATGTGAAATTTTCAATTTCGTTGATTTGTTATTTTGTGAAAAATGAATATAATTTCGATAACCATGACCGAACGACCAAATGGAAAAAGAGGCAGTAACCCTATTGGCATGGATATAGGAGAAGATTAATTTGATATTTTGATATTTCGTTTCACACCTTCATATTGCATTCATTAATTTGTTAGTTTTACGTTTTGTCATTTCGCTAATTTGTTACTTTTTTTATTTAATATTTCTGTTCCGAGTTTTCGTTAGTTTGATATTTAGTTCTTTTTTTTTAATTTCGGTTAATTAAGAAATTTTGTTGTGATATTTATCTCTTTAAAGACATTTACTCAAATTAAATTTATTTCAATCGTAGATTGATATATTTAGCTAATTGGTAGTCTGTAAATTAAAACTTATTGCATTAATTAGATGTTTTGATATTTTGTTAATACTTCATGTGATATTTTCGTATTTCATTAACTTAATTTTTCGTTAATCTAATAAAATATTTAGATATTTTTACATTTTCTTAAATTTAATATTTTGTTGTTTTAATTTGTACAGTTTTGTTGTTGGTGTTTCAATAATTTGATATTTTCCTATTTTATTAATTTCATATTTTGATATTTCGCTGAATTAATATTTCGTTATTATGCAATTATATTTTGTTAATTTATTAAGGTAGTGTTTTGCTGATTTGTGTGTGTCATTTCGTTAATTTCACGTTTTCTTATTTCCTTAATTTACTAGATTGCTATTTCGTTAAATTTGTAATTTCTTTTAATTTACTATATTATATTTTTTATAATTTCAATGTTTTATTATTTCGCTAAGGTAGAATTTTGTTAATCTGAAATTTAGCTATATATGTATTGTGAATTTGATATTTTACTATTTCGTAATGTCATATTTTGTTAATTTGATGTTCTGCCATTTTGTTATGTGAATTCATTAATTTGATTTTTCCTTAATCTAATTTTTAGATATTTTTACATTTCGTTAAATCTAATATTTTGTTGTTTTAATTTCTAATTGGTTGTTGGTTAATTTGGTTAATTTCACAATTAAAATTTCGTTAATCTTAGATGTTGATTTTTCATTAATTTGATATTTTCATATTTTATTAATTTCATAATTTGATATTTCTTAACTGACTTTTCCTTAATTTGATATTTCGCTGATTTAATATTCCCTTATTATGCAACTGGTAATTGTAATTGTTAACTTAGTAATATTTCATAAATTTGATATTTTGGTATGTAGGTACTTCAATAATCTGACTTGCAATTTTAATAATGTGATATTTTTTGAAAATTTCATCTTGCCTTAATGTATATTAAATTAAATATCAATCTGATATATTTTGCGTTTTGCTGTTTCGCTAATTTGATACCATTCTGATGTTCTGATTTTGTTATGATATTCTTTCTTTTCATCAATAGTTAATCTGACATTTTGATTTCGTTAAATTTAATATTTTATTTTGTTATTGGCGCCAACACACTAAAGGAGAAGAGGAAGGCGGAGGCTCAATGGAACAAACTTTGCTCTAATAGTAATGTGATATTTTGTTAATTTTTTAATGTGATGTTTTGTTGATTTGTGTGCTTCATTTCGTTAATTTGACGTCTTCTTATTTCGTTAATTTATTAGATTGCTATTTCGTTAAATTTGTATTTTCTTTCAATTTATATTTTCATAATTTCAATGTTTTATTATTTCGCTAAGGTATAATTTTGTTAATCTGAAATTTAACTATATTATGAATTTGATTTTAAATTTTATATTTCGTTTAATGTGATATTTTGTTAATTTGATGTTCTGCTATTTTGTTAGAAATATTAGTGTTTTAAGCTCTTCCATGCTTTTGTCATTCTTCTTCTAAAACCTTTTCTTGACCAAGTCAAAATATCAGACTGGTAATTTGAATTATTCGGTAATTCGGATCAAGTCGGTTTTAATACATAATTATGTATTGATCCACATTAACGGGTCACTACTGTATTATGTTTTACTATAAAAATGGTTGACCTATTTTTTTCTAGAGAATAAATCTATGATCCTTGTTATACGGTATAGGAATTCTACTGTATAATATATCTGCTATTCTTGTCGACACGAAATTAAAACAGTTATATAAAATGTTATTGACAAGTTCTGATGACGAAGCCAACTCCCTTACTTAAAATAAAGACAAAACGTCTAAAACACTCATCACCCCCGTCTTCAACGACTATTTAAGATATTACATTCACATTCTCATTCAGTTCCCACTGAACCTCCACCATTTCTCGAGCGAAAATGAAAAATATCGCATTCCTTGTATTAATTGCTTTTATATTAATTTATGCGAGTCCCACACTGAGCTACTCTTATGCAGGAGATGACTACAGGTACTCAGACCGAGATGTAAGCAATCTTGTCCAACTAATCAACAAATGTGTTAAAATCGTTTTCCTAACAGTCTGCAAGTCCTGGAGCTCATCAACTAGCCAGTTGGATCGCCTCCCAGCTCCGCTCTAAAGAACTACCTCAAGCAGAAATCCCGGCTCTGCCATATCGACTACCCATACAAGGAAAACGAAACTCGGAAGTCAGTAACGCCATCATTGGATCCGAGGAAACTCAGAAGATGTATCGGGACGGTAGAAAATGATTTTTCTGTCCTAAATAAACCAAACATGCGAGTGTGACCGGTGTTTAACAACTTATTATGTCAAAATGTTTGTAATGCTCGAAAGGATAAATAAATAACCGATTATGGAATTGCAACACTTTCTGCGTCTGTCCCTCGTTGTTTTAAAGGAAACATTTTCCTATTGATAATTATTGGATCCCATGTGTATAGAACTACATATTTCAATTGAAAATGGCTTACAGCACATTTAAAAGTTAAAATTTTATTGCATCTACACGACCTGCGCCCATTTATATCTACAGCTTCGTAAATGTAAAACAGAGATTTTCTTCGGATTTTCCTCCCTAATCCAATAACTCTACGGAAATTGTTTTCCAATTTACCCATTTATATACAATGTCCGTTTATTCAAGTCGTAGCTATTTTTATACGAGCTAAACCAGGTTATCAATTGCCATATTCCTAAATTAATTACTAACAGGCGTAAGCCAATCACGTTGTAAAATAAATCCCTAGAAATGGGACAGTAAGTATTGGAAACAATGCAATCAACACGTTCTGCAACAAGTAGTCCATATGCACAGCCATGTAAAACCACAAACCGTATAAGTGTCTTCCGATTACCA
This sequence comes from Diaperis boleti, assembly GCA_963583935.1. Classification (NCBI taxonomy): domain Eukaryota; kingdom Metazoa; phylum Arthropoda; class Insecta; order Coleoptera; family Tenebrionidae; genus Diaperis; species Diaperis boleti. The sequence continues at coordinate 76,748,598 of OY757242.1, read as the reverse complement.
AAAAAAATTAATAGCAAGACGAAAATAGCTGTTTCACAACATCGTCACCCATTAATATAAACCTATAGAAAGACGTAGAATTATCAACCATCTGCCGGTCGCGCGGAAGGATCCCTTATTTAATTAAACCCATCCAGGAAACACAGATAAATTCGGGTACATAAAGGTTCGGATTGTCTGCTGCAAAGTAGTGCTGCTTTGCCCTGAAAGTTGCAAGAGGTGAGCCAAATATGTTCGGTGTTGTTAAATTTTTTTTCTTGTTGTGGGGTGTTGTGGCAATCACTTTGGCTTTTACCGAACCGATAAACGAGTGTTTAAGTTCATCAGTAAGTTTTTTAACGTCTCACTCAAAAATTACAACTGATCAGGGAATTTCAGCAAGCTTTTCAAAATTGTGATTTCTTTAAAAAAAAGCGCAGTTCAAGTGGTAATCACTCCTTAAGCAGATTATGTGGGAAAAGCAAAAGGACCAACTCTTTGACCGTGGCAATTTTCGACCTGTGCAGGCTTCCTAGTGACATTATAAATTCCCTTAAAAAATAACTTGTCAATTATTTCCAAAATAAATCTTTTATGCAGAAATCCACTCGTGTCTAATGGTTTGTAAACTGTACGACGTTTGCAAGCTCTCAATCACGCTCTTGTGGCTATAAAAGAGAAAATTCTACATGATTTTCTCAGTCTTTACAGGATCTTTCTCTTGAGTGGATTGCTCTGTTTCCAGGTTGAGAAAATGCGCGCTAACGTGGCCAGAAATGCCGCTTTTCTTTTGGCCGTGTTGTTTTTCCAGGCATTTTCCGCTTTTCCTTCGAGACCAGATGATCGCACTCTTGCAAATAATGAGGTAAACTAAACGATCGATTAGTTTGCATAGTGATGTGACTGTTACAGTATCAGGTGTTGAAGAATTTAATGCCGTCCTTAAGGCAGATTATCGCAGAAGACAAGTTTATTGAGGAGAAGCGGAACCAGGAGGTGATGTCGGCTTTCAACAATATGGAACACCTGAAAAATATATTACGATCTGGATAAGTTATTTACTGGACGACTGTAATTGAAATAAATAAATTAAAGTGTTTGATGCTCTTATTGGGCTTTTTTTTAGTAAAGACTCATGTAAGCAAATTAAATTCGGTTGACACACAATAAAAAGCCGTTCCTGACTTAATATATAAATAGCAGTGTGTAAAATACATAACTACATAATTCAGAATAGAATTTGTGTTCAAAGAAGTAAGAAATTATTACATCGAGCAAATAAATAAAAGGTGAGCTCAATCTAAGCCTGTAAAATCTGCAATTCATGCGTGCTTACAATGTAGATATAAAAACAAAATAACTCGAGGAGCTAAAAGCCAGTTTAACTGAAGTTGGTGTTCCAGTATAGTTTTGACGATTGGAGTGCTGGCACAATGTACAGGGTGAGTCAATAGTGCGAGAACGGAAGATAGTGGCTTTACTAATGAAAATAAAAAAAAAATTAATGTCATCATAATAATAATTTTCAGGTATATTTGGTATTTCACTATTCTAGGGCCGTACTCAACTTATTTTTTTTTTTTTTTTAATAGAACCCTATATATATTTTTTCCGATTTGCTGTTCTAAATGCTACAACTGCATATCATTTTTCTAAATTTGGAATACAAGGTGGCCGAGTTATTAATTTTTATGTGAAAATTTTCGAAAAGTCATGTCATTTAAAATTCTGTATCAGCATTATTATTAAATATTGAATATTGAAATTTGGCGTGTCGATAAACAAAGCTTGGGTCTTTCGGACGCTGCTAATATAATTGAATGTTCACAAGAAGCGACTAATTTATGCAATATTGGGACATCCATAACTTTGTTATTTTAAATGGAATAAATATTTTTCTAAGGCTTTGGATAGCCCTAATAATTTTCTTTCACTTTTGTTAAACGTATATTGAGATAATAATTAGACCTATTTGGAAATTGTGAAATATATGTCATTGCATTCACAAAAAGTAGGCTTTGAAAACATGTGTCGTACAATGAAGTTTTGATTTCCTTTCGTCCGTTAATAACGTGTTTTGGTGATCGTATTTCTAAAAATATATTATTTGATAAAAATAAATTTTAGTCAGGGAGTAAACAAAATTAAAGATTTTTGGAGAAAAATTAAAATTCAGTGTGGTTTTTATAAAAACCTCGTAGGTGATGGGTGATGCCCACTGTGTACTGTTTGTGTTTTGGGGTCATAAGCTTTACTTGCATTTAAGAAAGGTTAATTATTTACTTTACGTCATATCAATAAAAAATCGAAAGACTCGAAGGAATGCAAAAACGTAAAAAATCCAAGTAATTGAAATAATATAGTCAAAAAAAAAAAAAATTTGAAAGAAGCACGTTAAATGATTTCAAAGTATTTACAGAATCCAATTAACAAATGAAAAGAACGAATTGAAATTTCAGAAAGAACTGCCAAATGTGTTAAAGCATCTAAAGTATTATCAGAATTAAAGCATCCAAGAAATCTAAACAAGCACACTATTAGAGCGGATGAAAAATGGAAAAAAAATATTCGAAAAAGTAAAAAAAAAGCATGCAATAATCGAATCCAAAAATAAAGATAACCGAAACAATCCAATTAATCGAAAGAGCAAAACATTTTTGAAAAGATCCACAAAACTAAGGGCTTGTTCTCTGCCCGAACCTGTACTGATAACAATAATAATAATTATTATAAAGTAACCATAAGAGAAGAATCCAAGAAATCCAAAGCAGCGAAAGAATGAAAACAATCAATAGTAAAAAAAAAGGAATAGAAGTAATACAAAGCATCGAATATATTTACTCAAAAAATAGACAAATACCCAAAAAATCGAAAAAATAAAACAACAAGAAATCTGAAGAATCTCAAGAATCTAAGAAGCGAAATCGATAATAAAAAAAAAGGAATTAATTCTATAGAATGTAAAGATTTTGCAGATTCCAGAAAATCTACAAAAGGGATCCAAGGAATGCCCAGAATATAAAAAATGGAGCAAACTCAAAGAATCGATAGAACCGAAAAACCAAAAAAAAAAAAAAATTTGAAGAAACCTAAAGAGCCCACATATAAAATTCAATCTCTACAACGAATATGTATAAGAGATTCAGGGTGCAAAAAAAACTATCAAAACCATAGACATAAAAAAAACTCGAAAAATATATCCAAAAAAGAAGAGAAAATCCAGATAATCAAAAGTCGAAAGAATTACTACGTTACCAAAAGATCAAAGGAATCAAAAATCACAAAACAACTTAAGAGTTAACTTAAAAAATAACAGATTCGACTTCAAAAAGTGAAAAATACATGGATTATTATTATCAATTTTTTTTATAAATTATGTTATTATCAAAATGTGGTCATGTTAGTATAAGCAACAGTAATTTTTAGTTGGTCACATTGAATGTCAAATTCTGAAATTTATTCCGTCGTGGTGACATCAACACACTTTGTCGTCAACCACTTTGACATCTATGAACATAACCTCAATAGTGTCTACTATAGAGCTCGGTCCGGATGATACAACCTGGTCTTTAATTGCATTTTGACATTGACCATTGTTTGTAGTCGATGCCAAGCCAAATAGGTTACAAATTTGTAACATATTTTAATTATACAAATATGTATATCAACAACGTTATAACGCATAAAAAATTCGATATCATTCGAGACGACCGAACACGACGTCTGCCATTTGAGATGTTTTGCTCAGCACGAGTCCCCCACCCACGCTCACGCCTTTCGGTGCGGGCGCCGGTAGACTTGCGATGTGGCGGGAACGGTCAGCCTATCTATCTACTACCTATTTGGCTTGGCACCGAATTCAAAGACATCATTCAATTATTTTTCACTTTTTGAAATCAGTGCTCTTTTTTAAGAAGTTTTTTTTACAATTTTAAGTGATAAGTAGACCTATGTAGTAAAGACGCTTCTCGAATAATGAGGAAACGACGGCAATTAAAAATTCCGTGTGATCCCGTCATCAGATCCTGACCTGGTGACAATGGGACCAATCTGGAAGTATACTCTTTCAAATAAAAAAAAATACAAATCGGTCCACAATTGACGAAGAAATCGGTGAACATAACATGCATAGTCCAAGCAAAGTAGACTTTTTAGAAGAAATAATTTATTTTTGAAATTTTGGTTATGAATTCCCAGTAAGGACCCAAATAAAAATCCAAAGAGTTCCCACCCCCCTGGGGGGAGCTTCATCCCATTTTTCCCAAAAAACCGCCCCCGAGCATCACGTCATGAAGCTATTCTGCATTTTTCTCGTAAACGGTAACTCCGACGAGAAAATGTTACAGGAGTTATTATGGTCTCCATTCAATTCTCATGAAGTTTTTGCCTGTTCCCCTTCCAACGTTCATAAATGAGTATAATTTTTAGTGCAACGGCAAATATTAGTCCACCCCCGTTTTTTGCGGCGATTATCTCGAAAACCATTAGTGGGAGTAAGAAATGTATAGAAACAAAATTGTAGAACAGGTTTTCCTGTACAAGGTCCATACTGAGTAAAACATTTTTAATAAATTGTTATCGGTCAAAAAAATTGTTTAGACCTGTGCACTTTCTTTCTTGAGCCTCAATTAATTAAACTTAATAAATATGCATTACCTATTATTATTATCATATCATTGAAGAGCTTGTTTGGGAATATTTCATTGGGAGAACTCATCCCTAGTCGTCAAAAAAAGACCCATCTGTCCCCAAATCAGACTTTTTAGAAGAAATAATTCATAGTTTAGAAATTTTGGCTATGAACTCCCAGTAGGGACCCAAATAAAAATCCAAACAGTTCTCACCCCCCTGGGGGGAGCTTCATCCCCTTTTGCCCAAAAAACCGATCCCGAGCGTCACGTCATGAAGCTATTCTGCATTTTTCTCAGTCACTCCGACAAGAAAAAATCTTATATTAGGTTCTCCATTAAATTCTGCATAAAACTGGCCTCATGAAGTTTTTACATATCTCCCACCCAACGCTCATTAGGCCAGGCGACAGACAGTTCAATAAGGAAATAATTAGTGGAAAGCTGGAAATAGCCTTAATCTCTTTATTTGGACCCACTTATTACTGTCCTAAGTTTTCCCCCTCGAGCGAAGTCGGCGTTGGCCCTTATGGCCCTAAGAAGGTACAATTTTTCAGTTTTTTTGCAAATATCTCTTAAAGCATCAACTTTATCAACAAAGTACTTATTAGCAAAAATAATATAGAGTAAATTTGCAACAAAAAAGTTCCTTACCGTTTCTTTCTAAAGTTAACCATTACGATGCTACGGCCATTCAAAGTGGAGCCCTTTTTGGTCCTTGCGGAAAAATTATAAAAATCACATGCTATATCAAAGTTTCTACATGTTATAAATAATTTTGAACATCCCACTTATAGAAGCTGTTAACTTGTTACAATTATAACTGCGATATAAGGCAAATAGTTGGGGCTAACTATAGTCCAAGCAAATTAAACGAAAAACGACGAATAGAAGAAATAATTTATAAAATTGAGAAATTTTGGTTATTTGGTCCCCAGCAGGGACCCAAATAAAGATCCGAAGAGTTCCCACCTCCTCAGGGGGAACTTCATCCCCTTTGGCACAAAAAACCGCCCCCGAGCGTGACCTCATTAAGCTTTTCTGCATTTTCCTCGTAAACGGTAACTCCGACGAGAAAATGCTATCTGACCTATATTCTTCATTAAATTCTCCATAAAATTGGTCTCATGAAGTTTTTGTCCATCTCCCACCCAACGCTCATAAATGACGTTCGAAAATGAGTATAGTTTTCAGCGGAAAGGCAAAAATTAATCAATCTCCGTTGACCTGGTGACAATGGGACCAATGGGGCAGTATACTCTTTCAAATAAAAAAGTAATTTTACAAATCGGTTTATAAATGACGGTTCTGAGGTAACAAACATTAAAAAAAAAATACAACCGAATTGATAACCTCCTCCTTTTCTGAAGTCGGTTAAAAAATTCAGAAAGTATAAGAATTTAAACCGTAACATTTGAAAGAGTCGAAAGACTAAAATTCTGCAAAAAATCAAAAGGTGAAAAATCGAAAGATTTTTTTCAAAAAATGTATAGAATCTAAAAAATCGGAGGTAAGTATCAGGAAACCTAGAAAATACAAGAATCATAAGAAGAATCGAAAGAAATCTATGGAATTTAAGCAATTAGTAGACTCCACAAAATCTAAGAAACAAAAGAATTTTAAGGAATTTATATAAATAGATCCACGGAAACCAAAGGATCCAAGAGTTAAAAACTCCACAGAATTGAAAATCATATGAATATAAAGAAAATGTAATCAAAGTTACAAAAGCTCTTTTTTTTTGGGGGATTGAAAACTCATAACATATAAACTAACAGGAATTTTCAAAAAGTCAAAAAGCATCTTGATTTCTCGCGAGAAAGCCTGAATGAATTTGGCAGTTTTTGTGAGCTCTTTCGAAAGTATCATGAGAGATCCCTGATTTGAGGATGTTTTTATTCGCCGTTGAAGTACGGAACCTGTAATTCACGTAGAAGAAATTCGGATTGCCTACCCGACCTGGGGCTAGGTTGGGCAGCGCCTTTGTAGAGGGGATTCAGCCCTTACCATGCTGCCGTGTTAATTGAATAGAGCGTATCTGCAAAAAAGTGATTTTGAGTTAATGGAAGTTTTATAATAATTTTTGCTGTGCCATTACGAATGTATTTATTACAACTGTAAAATTATTGGATGGCACAGCGAAAATTATAACTTCCATTATCTCAAAATCACTTTTTGCAGATACGCCCTATTTAATTAACACGGCAGCATAGACAAATTAAGCCTACGGCCCTTACTGTTTGGACCGCCGTACCGACAACAACGCTCCTCGCAGCGAGCTCGTATCACTTTTTTAAGCTCGTATTACTTTTTTTTTTTAATTGTTAAATCTGATTTTATTCGCACGAGTTTTCCATCTTCTTTAAACTCAACTAGGGAGTCTGGAACACACGTGGCACCAGACTGCGTAGTCGTGTAATGAGCGGAACAATTATTTTGTAATTCGGGGCAGTTCTTCATTAATAAATTAGATCTGTATTTTTAATTACTCTTCTCCATCCGTCCTCTTCAAGAGACAAAAGACAGTTTCCTTCCTTTGTCAGATCCCAAAAGCTTCCTCCTCTTTGATCTTCAAGTGAAGTTTTGCTAACAGGGAAAGTATAAAAAAACACCATTTGTTTAGTTAATCAAGCGTTTAGATTAAAATGAAATCCACAATACGTCTTTAGGTTGGGTTCTTTAATCGGTAAAGCGAATTTCAGAGGCAGTCGTAGTAATGTAATACAAATAAAAATAACGAAACAACAAACTGAAAGCACAGATGTAATAAATAAGTAAAACAATAAATGTTACTATTTAATTTAATCATTTATACAATTTTAGAGATGCAAAAGACCACTGGATGCGGCATGTGCCATTAAGGTGTTTGCAGCCTGCTGTGTCTCTAAAAGAATTCTTGTTTCATTCATCCACTGCCTTGCTATTGATCTCGGTGCACCTTTCAGCAAATTCATATATTTAAGGGTTTGCGCGAAATCCCCTCGGTCTAGCCAATATCTGGAAGAAGTGTGTCACAAAATTATTGTTTCAGAATGTTTTCAATTTACCTAGCTCTTTGGAGAATTTCATTGGTGGTTAGCTTACTAAAATCGACTTTCTCATCGTTCAATTCTGCTTGCGGGATAGGACTGGGATTTTTGATTAAGAAAATAGACTGGAGATAAGACAGGATATGGAGTGGCAAAGCGCCACCCTCTTCAGGAACAAGAGCGACTCTTCGCGCGACAATTTCAAGCTGCAGGAAACGTTCACGAAGAGCGTCTTCGGGGAAAACACCTCTGTCTTTCGCTTCGTTTGGAATGCCGTTAATGACCGCTTCAACCAACTCGTCACCTTTCGCTGGAAGTGGAATGCAACCGACCATAAGTTAGTTTTAATTCGCGTTGCGACTCACCTGCTGCTTTCTGCACCAATGTAATCTCTGGACTTAGAGGTCTCAACTGATCTTTCCATGGTATTCCAGGGCATCCGGTCTTGATCGCGCGTAACAGCGCTTGACAGGCAGCCCACAAGACTTGCGATTGTTTTGCCGCCTTGTCTGCCGCATCCCTTGCTGAACAAAGAAGTAAAACAATCTTATAAATACAACACACTCGTTCATCAAGAGAATGTCCTCGATCAATCATTGCAAATAATTAAATTTCAATTTATTTTTTATAACAATATCATGGATTTAGTACTGAACACAACACAACCTGCTTGGTCCGTACAAGAATAATTACAACACAGTAAAAACTCGCTTTGTAAAGATTTATTTTTTTCTGCAGAGCGTGAGTAAATACTCCAATTATTGTGCAATAAGTGCGGGGCACTATTTTTTTATTACGAACGCGGTATTTTAGATTGATAAAGACGATATGTCAAAGGGGTATTAGTTTACAGAAAACACGATATGGCTATCGATTTACTCTAGTACCGATTTATGTGCGATGAGAAGGTTTTGGGTATTTTATTGCCAATATTAATTGCGGGCAATCGTGAAGTAAATAAGTCAAAGCTGGCCATGCATTTATAGGATCCATTCTATTAAACGCGGAGAGCGCAGGATTTTACAATTTCCCAACTCCAACTCTCGCCTATGTGCCAAGTGAGAACGCTATATGAAATGTATATTGTGGAACAACTGTAGCTTCACCGCTAAATTGGCGACTGAGAGCGTGCAGGCTTGGTGCGGTCGGTTGTGGGGAGTAGCGGAAAATTGTCAATAGTGGCACACAAGGACGCAGCTTCGCTTGTACTGAAACGGCGTGCGCATACAATTTTACTAAAAATACGTACTAAAATAAGCATAGTGTCAAACGGCTCCTCTGAGACTTGAACAACCTAAAAGACACCTAAACACCTTTTTCTTCTAAAAGCTCTAAAGAACAAAATAGATGCGAAAGTTCTTATTTTGAAACTTCAAATATGTCGTTCTGTAAAATTTTGAGATTCGGGTTTAGGTATGCAATTTACCCAGCCTTTCTGTCTATTCCTGCCAAATTACAAATCATTGATGAACGATTTTGTTACCATTTTTGAAACATGGAGGTGTCTAAAAAGTTGAAGCTTATAATACCTCAAAAACCTTTTTTCGGGGACCCTTTTCCGGGATTTTTGAGTTATTTCTGTGCACTTTGGGCTCTATTGAATCTAAATCTGCCACAATCTGCGATGTCAGGAAATTTTTGTTAAAGATACAAAAAACAAAATAAACACAATTTTCTGAATAATATCTAATATCGTTGAAGTTCCTAAAGAATGTCTTCCCTCGTCCGTGTCATTAAAATCCATTAGCGACTGTCTCTCGTCGTCTGTTTCATTCATCATTAGAGAGGGTCTTTCTTCGCCTGTTTCGTTAATCGCTGAAGCCATTAGAGAGGGTCTTTCCTAGTTTGTTTCGGTAATCGATGAATCATTTAACGACTGTCTTTCCTTATCTGCTTCGTTTATCGCTGAAGCCCTTAGCGAGTGTCTTTCCCCGTCTGTTTCATTCATTACTGAAGCTCTTAGCGAGTGTCTCTTCTCGTCTGTTTCATTTATTGCTGAAGCCCTTAGCGAGTGTCTTTCTTCATCTGCTTCAGTTATCGCTGAAGCCCTCAGCGATTGTCTTCCTTCGTCTGTTTCGGCCATCGCTGAAGCCTTTAGCGACTGTCTTTCTCCGTCTGTTTTATTCATCGCTGAAGCCCTTGGCGAGTTTTTTCCTCTTCTGTTTCATGCATCGCTAAAGCCCTTAGAGAGTGTATTTCTTCATCTGCTTCGGTTATCGCTGAAGCACTTGGCGAGTGTCTATCCTCGTCTGTTCATTCATTACTGGAGCCCTCAGCGATTGTCTTCCTTCGTCTGTTCCGGCCACCGCTGAAGCCTTTAGCGACTGTCTTTCCCCGTCTGTTTTATTCATCGCTGAAACCCTTGGCAACTGTGATTCCTCGTCTGTTTTGTTAATCGCTGAAGCCCTTGGAGAGTTTTTTCTCGTCTGTTTCATTCATTGCTGAAACTCTTAGTTAGTGTCTTTCCTCGTCTGTTTCATTTATTGCTGAAGCCCTTAGCAAGTGTCTTTCCACTTCTGTTTCATTCATTACTGAAGCCCTTAGCGAGTGTCTCTTCTCGTCTGTTTCATTAATCGCTGAAGCCTTTGGCCTGTTTTTTCCTCTTCTGTTTCATGCATCGCTGAACCCCTTAGAGAGTGTCTTTCTTCATCTGCTTCGGTTATCGCTGAAGCACTTGGCGAGTGTCTATCCTCGTCTGTTCATTCATTACTGAAGCCCTCAGCGATTGTCTTCCTTCGTCTGTTTTGGCCATCGCTGAAGTCTTTAGCGACTGTCTTTCCTCGTCTGTTTTATTCATCGCTGAAGCCCTTGGCGAATGTCATTCCTCGTCTGTTTCGTTAATCGATGAAGCCGTTAACGACTGCTTCGTTTATCGCTGAAGCCCTTGGCGAGTGTCTCTCCTCGTATGTTTCATTTATTGCTGAAGCCCTTATCAAGTGTCTTTCTTCGTCTGTTTCGTTCATTGCTGAAGCCCTTAGAGAGTGTCTTTCTTCATCTGCTTCGGTTATCGCTGAAGCACTTGGCGAGTGTCTTTCCTCGTCTTTTTCATTCATCATTATAAAGTGTCTTTCCTAGTCTTGTTTCGTTAATCGATGAATTTTTTAACGGATGCCTTTCCTAGCCTGTTTTGTTAACTGCTAAAGCATTTATTGAGTTTTCCTGTGTCTTGCCCTTGACGACTGCGTATCCTCGTCTTGTTCGGTTATCGCTAAAGCCCTTGGCGAGTGTCATTCATTGCTGAAACCCTTAGCGATTGTCTTTCCTAGTCTGTTTCATTAATCGATGAAGCCTTTAACGACTGCTTTTAGTCATCCGCTTCGTTTATCGCTGAAGCAATTATTAGCGAGTGTCTTTCCTCGTCTGTTTCATTTATTGCTGAAGCCCTTAGCGAGTGTCTTTCCCCGTCTGTTTCATTCATTATTGAAGCCCTTAGCGAGTGTCTCTTCTCGTCTGTTTCATTTATTGCTGAAGCCCTTAGCGAGTGTCCTTCCTCGTCTGTTTCATTCATTACTGAAGCCCTCAGCGATAGTCTTCGTTCGTCTGTGTCGCCCATTGCTGAAGCCCTTAGCGATTGTCTTTCCTCGTCTATTTTATTCATCACTGAAGCTCTTGGCGAATGTCTTTCCTCGTCTGTTTCGTTTATCGCTGAAGCCCTATCTTCGTCTGTTTTATTCATCGCTGAAGCCCTTAACGGATGCCTTTCCGCGTCAGTTTCGATAATCGATGAAAACCCTTAGATGTATTATGTAAGCATAATTTTATTACTCACATAATATTACCAACATTAATACAAATTATATGAAGGGGATGAAAAAATTAACCAAAGTAATTTATTAACAGGTGCTTTCGAGATCTGGGAACCCATATTTAGTGTCTAAATGAGCCGTTACATTAATAAAAATTTTAATGATTGAAGTGAAAGACAAATAATAATATGTACTGGTAGCTCTAAAATGGGGTGGCCATCGCATCAAAAATATTAAAAAATATAAAGAGCTGAAGTCTGATAATTACAAGTTAAAAATTACCATTAGATTTTTTCATCCCCTTCATATCCTTTGAAACAGCCCACTTGGTTCAGAATGAATTATCCGAAATTAATACGAATATCACAATATTTTAGAATATAATTTTGTTGATTAGGTAAAATAAATGAATATCTTTATACAGGCTGTTCCAAAATTAGCGAAAAAAAAACATGCCACGCAAAAAAGGGTTTTCCAAGTGCGAATAATATGGTTTTAGTTATTTACCTAACGTGTTTGGAAAGTGAAATTTCCCGCGTGAGCACTTTGTTTGAAGCACAACCAAAGGGAGTGCTACATTTAGTGCTAATGCGGGAAATTTCCCTTCCAAATAAGTTAGGTACAATATTTTTTGTAACGAATCAAGCCCGAAAATAAATCAAAAATAAATATGTAATTTAAAATCATATTGAATTTCGCACATTTAAAAGTTCGTAGAATGTGGCAAGTGATTCCGTGAATTCTGCCTCACTGTCACTTCCTGTATTCGCTGCACTGACCAACACCCACCCTATGAAGCAAATGTCATTTTGGTTTGTAACATGATTTTTTAGTTTTACTTTTTATTAAGTTTTATTTTATTTTTTGTTTTTTTTCCCTTGCTATTTATGGCTTATTGTGTTACGTTTCAGTTTTTTTCCGCTAATTTTGGAACAGGCTGTATATAAAATTCCGCTGTGCGTATTATCGTCCTAAACGGCTTAACTGATTTTGATGAAATTTTTTGTGTCTTGGAGTGGATCCCTGGATGGTTCTTAGCTACAGTTGGACCCGGTAGGTGGCGCTGTTGTCGAGATCCAGGATTTCTTTTTAATTTTCCCACAGAAACTTGATGATTTTTTTAATATTAATTTTATTGGGTTACCTGGATGGTTCTTAGCTAAAGTTGTTGAGATCCAGATTTTTTTTTAATTGTCTGACCGATTTTGATATATGTATATTTTATTTTATTTATTGTGTCACCTGTATGGTTCTTAGCTGCAGTTGGACCCGGTAGGTGGCGCTGTTGTAGACATCTAGATTTTTGTTTCAATTTTCTGACCGATGTTGATGTTTTTTTTTTGTACTTATGGAGCCATTGTTCTTGGCTACAGTTGGACCAGGTAGGTGGCGCGGTTGTCGAAATTCAGAAATTTTTGTTGTCATATTCATAGTTATAAATTTATAATTAAAAAAAAATCCGGTGTGCGTGTGTTCATAATTCTTCTCCTCCTATTTTTTACATAAATTCATAATTATTACTCCAAGTAGGGTTCCAACGGAAGGAAAAATAAAAAAAGTCTGCCGGAAGATTGGAACTTTTCTAATACATATTTCTTTCATTTCCGTAAAAACCTGGACCACTACGAATATTATAAAAGAAATTGCCAAATCGGTCCAGATGCGGATTTCAGCAAATCTATACATATAATAAAAATGAAATGCGGTTTGTTGGTAAGGGCATTACTTGAGAACGGCAAGACCGATTTGGTTATTTTTTTAAATATTCGTAATAGTCCAGATAAGGTTTTTACGGCAATAAAAATTGGAAAATTCGGGAAAAACTTAAAGTGCTTTTTTCACGATTCGAACGATGGATATGTGTAATTCTTTTTTTGTTTTGTTCGTTATGGTCCTGGAAAAGTTTTCAGGAAAATAAAATTCGATACAATTATGTGCAAAGGAAAGTCGGAAAATTTTTAGAAAATACGAAAATCATAATATGTATTTTTCTACTTTGGTGTCATAATTGAGATTTTGTGAAACTAAAAGTAGTGTCACAAAGGAACTTTTTGTGAAACTGTTTTTGGTGTTTTTCTTTATACGTATTACATTGGTATTGAGCATTTCTAGCCAACTCCTGTCGAGGTCAAGCCAAGTGTCAACTTCTCAGATAAAAAATATAACCACAAACACAACCAGTACTACCTAATCCTAAAAATGCCTAGAATATTTAAAAAACATTATTTTAACATTTACATAAAACGAAGAGCTCCAAAGTAGAAAAAATAGTATATTACACTCGTTTAACGAGGCATTGTGACATTCGTTCTATTCGTTCTACCCACTCATGTCACAATGAAGCCTCTTGTTAAACTCGTATAATAATGTACTATTGTATGCCCTCTCGATCATAACTGATGATAGGAACGATATAATTATTTGATGGATTCTTGTCTCTTTTATTCGTTATGCTCCCGGGATAAAAACAATTCAATTGAATGTTTTCACTTTAAAATAATAGGGAAGATCTGGAGAAAATGTGGAAAAACGCATTCCGGCATAAATTAAAATAAAATTACATTTGTTTTTACTTTTGTGTTGTTTGGCAATCTGTCCAAAAACAAATATAATGAAATTTGGGCAGGACAACGTCTGTCGGGTCAGCTAGTTGTTTTAAAAAAATATATTTAGTTTTAGTTTAATTAATTAATTTAGTACTCCTTTTGCCAGCGACTTCGTTTGCGTGGTCTTCAATTTCCCAAAGAAGAGAAACGGTTTGAATACAAAATAATTTTTGCTTTTCCATCTGGTAGCGATTGTCCCTGTGCTCTGTTGACAGTCATTGCGAGTTCGGAAACACGAACTGTCGTTAAATTTACGAAATCGCGCGTCGCCTAGTACAAAATGGTTGTACTAATTCAGAAACCTTCGCGGGAGTGCGCACAACTCACCAAAGTTTTATCGCAATCGGATAAACGGTTTAAGAATGCATACGGGACGAACAAACATTTTTATATTATGTCAATTTCATTGCTGCGGCGAAAGTCGAAAAAAAAAGACGATGTGGATACATTTTTTAAGCGGAAACTCAATTACAAAATTTTGATATGCCGTAAAATTTCATTGCATTGAAAATCGTATTCCGTAAACTAAAAGATATAGAAAAAATATGCAGCGATCGAAAATTAAATTAGTCAAAGTTGGACATTTCATTTGACATTTAATTGATAATTTTACTAAACTACGACAAGCGGCTTTTCGGGCATGGCCAACTTTGACTAATTTAGTTTTCGATCTCTCTGTACGATGCAATTAATTTCTTAGGTTCGCAAATGTAGAAAACGAATCCAAACCCAATGGTTTGCAATATTTTTTTTTTGTTCCAAAATTGTTTAATTTCGAAAAATAATTTATAGCTTGCCAATTATTGGTCCTTTGAAAGTGACGAATCTAAGGTATTTTGTAAAGTAAACTTTTTTTTATAATTTCGTTGTTTTGAATATCGTTTTTCTTAAAAGCAAATTATGTACCTGAATGGAATTTCTCAGGTTCAAAAGTGCATTCTAAATAAAAATATGTCATTTTATGAATCATAATTAGAGTTTTAACTGCATTGTAATATTCTTGAACTTCAGAAGCTTTTAAAATGTCGTTTTTAAGGGTAAAGTTCTCTTCTCCAAAGCACAAACCTTTCAAAGCATGATCCAACCCTCTCAGACGTCCAACCATAGCAGCCAATTGCGTTTTATACTTCATTTTTTCTTTTTCCAATTCCTCGTCGAACTTTCTCGCGTAAACACGTTCAATTTCCAAAGCGCGGGTAGATACCACTTCATCCAGATGGTCAGAGAACACCTGGGACTGACGTTTCAGTTGTTCACGTAAATCGTGTTCAGCTTCTTTTCTTAATTGCAGACACTACAAAAATATATTAAAACATACTCCTTCTTCACTATGTGTATCAAGAAACAAACCTGCTTTTGGAAGCACAACGTCAATTTGCGCTTCTCTTCATCCACGGCATGGCATATTTGAGCATTGTCCACAATAGGGCCGCCCCCTCTTTTTGCTGCTTCTACAGCTGCATCTAACTTATAAAGTGCAATAGTCTCAAGCCTGGCCAACTCTTTTTGATAATATAGAACAACACTGAATGCATGTAAAACAAACAAATCCAAATCAGATTCATTAATATCTAAATTTTTGTTGTATAGATCAATGGATGGGAACAATGATTCCAACTCTTCAGAAAAGTGTGTTCTAGCCTTTTGAACCTTCTCCCAGTACTTCTCAGTAACACTACTCAATTTCCTCTCGGTCTCAAACTGAGCCTTAGCATTGGCAATGTCATCTTGGACTTTTTCCACATTGATGTTGACCATTTCCTTAGTGGCAGCAGATGATTCAATGCCTGGCTTTGCTAGCAAGGCTTTCAATTTTGTCACATTCTGTGTTGCTATTTTGGCTTGGTTTTCAGCATGTTTGATGGAGTCATTTTTTGCTTTAGTTTTGGCCTTCAGGGCCTCCCACTGGGGACTCCCAACTTGCTCTACAGATTGTTCAATTATGGAGTAGATTTCTTGATTGTAGATTCTTAAATCGTATATTGCTTGGTTGTATGCATTGACAGCATCTGTGGCAGCTTCACAGATTTTTGCTTCTAGTTCAGCCAAATTGCTGGGGTGGGTTTCAGAGACTTTGACCTCTTCAGGGGGTACTTTGGCGTCTCCAGCTGGAAAGAGCCCAATCAATGTACAAATTTTAAAATAAATTTTAAGAAAATATCAATTAGTAAGTTAATAAAAGCAAATACCAATTTTAACTTCACACTGGCCTTTCTCCTTGTCTTTTTCCTCAAGCCTGATTTCTGTATAGCCATCTTGAGGTTTTTTAGTGTCTTCCAAAGCTGGTATCACTGGCTGTGGTGCTAGTAACCTCACTGTTAGTCACACAAAACAACAAACACCTCTCCTACCTTTGTATGGCTTTGCATCAGGCTTAATCACAACATCCCTTTGCTTTTTTGGGTCTGGGGTAAAAAGTCCCAAAAGAGACCTTTTAGCATCACCATACACAGTTGCAAGTGAATCGATCAAAGTGCTGTCCTCTTGGAAAACAAACTTTATGACGTCATCGGTCCAAGGAACATATTCCACCAAAGTTTGTCTAAAATCGGGGTCGTATTTAGCGTAGCCGATTGTAGCACCACCAACCAAAGCGAGTGCCCCCAAGGTGTAAATGGCACCAGAACCGGACTTCTCTTTTTTCTTAGGAGCAGGTGGGGGGCAAATGTCCTTTGAATATAACTTTACATTTTTGTATAATTTCAATTCTAATATCCGCCGGGATTTCTGAAAGAAATCGTTTTGAGGTTAGATTAATCCCACACAGTAATCGTAGCTAACCGAACAACAGACCAGTATTAGTAAAAAAAGAGCCGCAAAAGGCGAATTACATAAAACTATTTATAGTGGCGGAGTCACGAGATGACATAACAGTACCACTGGGCCCATATTAATGAATTAAGTCAATGAGTGAATTGGGGGGGCTCACCGTTTGTAAATTTTTAGAGGGGAATCTGCCTACAATTCTTAACATCTTCTGGGGCAGCCACTTTGGGAGCGGTTTCAGCAAAAATTATCCAACACAAAAATACACCGTCCAGTTAAATTGACAGCGCAGACATCACTCAATTTTATGATGTGGAGATTTGCTTCTGGAGGTGAGTTAAGTAAAGCCAATCGAACTTCGTTGCACTGGATCCTTTCTTCAATAAATGACGAGTTTTATGCAAAATAAACTAATAGAAATTGGTGCTAATTTGTAATTTGGAGGTTAAGATGAGTGAGAACTGTTATGTTGGTGACATTGTAAAACTACTCAAAAATCGTTGGCTCTGTCTCTGTCTGACTTATGATCAACAGTACCCATCTTGCACGGTTATGTAATGCTGCCAACTTAACGTAGTTTGGTATCACAATGTTGCGGTTTTTACTTCCAGCTTCTCGTTTGATTTTTCGGAGCCCCCCGGTGCAAAAGCTAGTGCAAGCCCCATCGAACAATGTCAGTGCACGTAATTTTACATCACTTATCTCTGCACAGCCGTCGAGTCTCTTGGGACATCCGAAACTAACCCAAATTAGTAACAACATAATTTCGAGAAACCTCATTAAATTCTCGGCCACGAAAGGCAAGAGGAAGTCTGTTAAAGCCGTACATTTACGTTTCTACCGACTTGCATGGGGTGCGTGGGTGAGAACCAGGGCAGGGCGTCATAAGAAGTTATGGAAGAAGAGCCCCCCAAGAAAGCGAAGGTTGAGACAACACGTTATTTGCAACGCCACTCAGAGCAGGTTGTTGGACAAAATGGCAGGAAAGTTTTGGACTAAACGAAGATGGTATGTAGATGACCCATATGAGCCATACCATGAAAGGGAGTATTTTCCATTTACGTCAGTTAAACCACAACCTTATATTCCAGCAAGTGGAACAGTACCTAATTGTTAAATAATGGCAATAAAACTTTAATTTTTACTTATATAAAATTACACAATTGTGTTTTTGAGTCTACCAATTCCTTCAATCTCACTTTCTAAGATATCTCCTTTTTTTAAGAACTGAGGGGGGTTTGAGTGCATGCCAACGCCAGCGGGGGTTCCAGTCAGAATCACGTCTCCTGGGTACAGAGTAACTATCCTGTGAACACCAAATTAGTGTGCTTCTCAAAAAACAAAGTCATGTACTTACTGTGATAAATATGATACAAGAAAGTCAGTTTTGAAAATCAGTTCTGATGTGTTTGCATCTTGCTTCAACTTTCCATTGACCCAACTTTTTATATTTAAATTATTAGGATCAACTTTATTCTTTGTAACTACTGCAGGTCCCAAGGGACAGAAAGTATCCATGCTTTTGCCCAACAAGAACTGACCGTTATTCCTCTCCTTCTGCCAGTCGCGTGCTGAGATATCCTGGGCAACAGTGTAACCAAAAATGTAGTCTTGGGCTTGATCGATCCTAATAGCTTTCGCCCGTTTGCCAATAACGACGGCGAGTTCCACTTCCCAATCGACGCTCTGGTGCACACATCTTTTTAAATTAATAATAACAGCCTAGGTGTACACTTACGTTACTTATTGGGGGCAACTGCACCTGGTCGTATGGCCCCACAATACAAGACGAAAACTTGCTGAAAAACATGGGCTCCTTTGGGCGTGGGAGGTTTTGCTCTTCACAATGACCGCTGTAGTTGAGCCCCACACATGCTACTTTATCGGGTTTCGTGATGGGAGGCAGCAGGTCAACGTCTTTTAGGGGGATCACGGATTTTCCAGAGGCGATTAACCTGTGGAAAAAAATTGTAGTTAGATGGGAATGATAAATTTGTCCATGTTTTGTCCAGAAATAAAAACAATTACAGAGTACATAATAGTTATTTATGTATCAAGGGAATAAACACCCCTGTTAATCCCGGGAATGTAAAAAAGAGGCGACCGTAGGGAGCCGAGGGCATTTTCATTCGAGGGATTAACGGTGTTTATTCCAGAGATGCATACAAAATTTTCCTCCCAACCGCCTAAATTAGAAGCAAAAATTTTGTATTGCGCGGTACGGTGGAGTTGAATAATGGTTACTATGGAAACGAGTTGGTTTATGTGTGAAAAACGATTTACTATGGAATAAAATCGCTGTATTCCCTCGGGAATAAACTACCACATTATTAGCCAGAAACGAGGGAATAAAGTTGCATTTTATTCCCGGTTGGGAGGAAATAAAATTACCTCTTTAAAAATATAGGAAGTCCACTAAAACAAAGAATTATTATAGTCTCATCAGTAATGCTACGATAAGATGGTTATCAAAGATGTCACCCTAAAACTTGTTGTTCCACGAAAAACGAAAACGATAATTACAAAATTAACACCGGATATGCATTTCTGAAGTCCGAAAACATATAAAACGACACCCAACTTCATATGTCAAAAACTAAAATTTGTATTAATATTTAAATGTAGACCATTCCATCGAATAATCGAACAAACATTTCGAATCAAATGTCATTTTTGGTGTTGCTTGGGAAACGAAAATTAACACCAGAAAGGAGAAAAGCGCAATAAAAGCAAAAAAGAAGAGTTAGAATAAAAATAATAGGAAATTGAGAATTTCGGATATACGATAATTGAAAATCAACTAAAATTCCATTAGAAATACTATTTCTACTAAAAAAAAATTGACGTTAAATTTTTGACAGATGACAGTCAAAACATAAGATCAAAAATTAAGAAACTTGAAGTTATTATGATACACTCTACTCTGTATTCGACGAATTTTTTTTTATTCCCACATCCCCAAATGTGAAAGGCGTACTACGGCGTTGTTGTGTAACCTATTTTGGCTGAATTATAACCTACTTGCCTATCAGCTTCAATAATAATTACTTTCAGTTTTACTTTGAGTCCTTGGCGGTGTTATTAACATGGCTTTATCTTCAAATAGTGACTGATAGGGTTATGACCTACGGGGTGAAAACGTGGGAACGTTCTTGCGGCTCGGGAGTTGTACAGTATTAGATTTATTAGACGATGTTCCCCTGAACATAAGCATGTCAGAGTGATTAGATAACAATTAGAGAAACGGCCGGTATTGTGTCCCCCACGGTCTTCAGATTTAAACCCATGTGATTTTTTCGTGTGGAGCCACATGAAGCAGTTTGTGTACGCGGAAGCTGTAGATACAGTAGAACTTTAAATGCGGGTTGCAAATGCCAGATATTTTTGAGCGAGTACACAATCAAAATTACAATACAGACGATACACTTTATTCTAATTAATTAATTAACTGTCAATCTAAATTAGTTTCAATTTTAGCTTTTTGGGTCTCTTACAAAAAGCACTATATCATATACGCGGTATAAAAGGTTACCTTTGGGCTAATTTTAAAATACACTTTTGTACTTCTTGTAAAACAGTTTTAATTGTAACAATTTGCCTGATTTTAACAAAACAAGTAACGACATTGGAAAATGAAAATTAATGCAAACATAATAGAAATAAAATATTTCAATAAAACAAGTAACATTAAATATTTTTTGTGATCCCACTTCTGAAACAAGAGTCCCTGCTGTTTGAGGTATACATAAACCCACCTTCTTTAAAAACTGCAGTCTTTTGATTTTTTTAATAGTTTGCATTTCTGTGACAGATAATTTGAAAGGAGTATATGTAGATACGATTTTAAATGTCTAATTTAGTAAAGTCAATAAAGTTATCAGCCCATCAGCGAGCGATGAGAGTAACAGGCGAGTTCGAGAAAGACAGTTTATTCACGTGGTGCATACAATCTTTTATCCTCAATCGTAAAAATTTTTAATAAAAAAAAATGGAGATATAACTTATCACATTTTATTAGACGGTAAAGTAGTAGACCCTGACGGATTATATAAGGTGTTCATTTAAAAAAGTCATCAAGTTGCTTATGATTTTTTGAGTGACGAAAACGAACTGAAAAACGATTTTTTGCTTCATCTACGAGTTGAAAGTCCGCAACCAACAATACATACTTTATTATTATTTTCGCAACAGACATACGTTAAAATGTTATGTGAAATTCATAGACGACTTGATGACTTTTTT
This sequence comes from Diaperis boleti, assembly GCA_963583935.1. Taxonomy (NCBI): domain Eukaryota; kingdom Metazoa; phylum Arthropoda; class Insecta; order Coleoptera; family Tenebrionidae; genus Diaperis; species Diaperis boleti. Next base: position 76,727,602 of record OY757242.1, on the reverse strand, counting down.
AAATGAATACATGATATACATTTTATTTTTAGTCCTGAGGTCGAAATAGTTTGAACTTAAATGTTTGGGCACTATAATTAATCATCATTGTTCTCAAAGGATCAGTAATATGTATAATCCATTTTTTTTTATAAACAATTGTCAAAATGTGGTCATGTTGGTATAAGCAACAGTAATTTTTGGTTGGTCACATTGAATGTCAAATTATGACATTTATTCCGTCGTGGTGACATGCACGATGCAATTTCATGATAAGTCGTTAACCACTTTGACATCTATGAACATAACCTCATTAGTGTCTACTATAAAGCTCGGTCCGGAAGGACATATTTTTAGATGATACAGCCTGGTCTTTAATGGCATTTTGACATTGACAATGGTTTATAAAAAAAAATGGATAGTAAGTGATTTATTCAAGAATTATTATCATTTGAAAAGGAAGAATACTTTTTTCTAAATTCATTAGGAAAAGTTATTGTTATTGTTAAAAAGTACACAGTTCATTATTCTATAATTTTAAATGAGGATTTAAGCCCACTCAATTTTTATAGAAATTTTATTTTAATTTTTGTAGATCTCTACATACTACACATAGGTTTCTTTTCCGTGTTGTTTTTGACTATAAATTTTTGCGTCAATATGTTGTAATAACCCTAATTTCCACAAATTTTGTCCGAAACCTTGGCACTAAAGTCATTTTTCATTACTCGGCTCGCCTCGGCAACTAAGCACACATTCGTACTGAAAATTAGGAGTTCAGTGCCTTGCTACATAAATAATTATTATTGACAGCAGTGTTAATCACCAGAAAGTCACAGTTATCACAAAATAACTATTGGAAATACATAATGAAATCACTTCTTCTCAACGCTAGTTTGAAGGTTCTATCAATAATAGATAAATAAACAGTTTTTCTGATGTAAGTAACGCTTGCGCGTCACATAATCTTTCTTCTTGGGAAAACCGGCCACTAGGTATTACCTAATAGGTACCTAACAGTAGGATTACACATTAAGAAAAAGATAAGACTATTATAAGTTATAAGTAATATTATATTATTTGCTCGATTAAGTAATCTCTATTAGAATTGGTAAAATGGAAAACTAAAAATGATCTCATGTTCACCATCAGGTAGCTGGACTACCTGTTGAATAATTAAACATTTTCCTTCCCAAACGTGACGTGGAAATGTCGCATTCAAAGTAACCACATAATTACAAAAATAGAAAGTTGTTTACCTTTTTGCCCGTTCGTATACGTCCGTCCCGGCTGCCAAGAATTTGGTAAGGGTGTTGGGGATGGAGTGGTCCACACTGCTAATATCGAAAATGTCCCCATCCTGGGTAATCTGTCCCCCTAAATGGGGCAAACCACCCGTTTTCAGTTTGAATTGAACGAACCTCATGCTGGAACTGGACGTGACACTGAAACTTCTTATCATGCCATGTGATTTGTTAGTGAAAAGCAATCTTTTGGAGTTTGAAAAAAAATAAGTAATTGTTGACGAACGCATCTTTGTGGAGTTGACGGCGTGACTGATAAGATTCGCAGACAAGATCGCGACGGCGATATGGTTTATAAGGTACAAGGGTATTTGTCGTATATCTTTATCTTAAAGTACCATTTGCACCGGTGAAGCAAAACAACCGAACTAAGGCCACGCGTGAAAGTGACTGCAACCGGTCTGAGGATTTTTGACCTATTTTGAGGAAAACAACAACTTTACATTCAATGGATAATGACATTAATGAATCTTTCGTGTTTGCTAACAATTTTAAAGAATTGTGGATGGCCTTGTGGCACGAATTTTAGTCGTTGTAGGCCCGTAAGTAGAATTTATTTTATGTTTATAATAATGGTACTTGACACATCACGTCCCTTGATCATGCGCCTGTTCATGTTTATGTTAGCTGCTGACATCAAACGTCCAGTTCTTTAAATTCCTTACCGACTTCTGTTACAATAACTGGCCAACTAGTTTTATTTTCCGGAGTTTTTACAGAACACCACTGTTACTTACCGTATTGTCCAGTTTCTTATTCCGCTATTGTCCAGCAGATGGCGCACCCTTCTCATAGTCTATTCTCACAGCCAGCTAGCTACATCGCCCATCATGGTACATCTTCATACATGAGGTAGCTGGCTGTGTTTATTCTATAATAGAAATATTTATGTGAAAACTCGAATTGCCGGAATTGTCGAAAATTTACATAGGTAGTTATATATATTTAGATGGAAGTTTGACGTGCAAAGCCTACCGGATGTATGCCATTTAAACTTCCTTCTCATTTTTGACTGTGTCTTGGTTGGAGAGTAGAGTTGGAGCGAATATGGGTTATTCCGAGCAGAACAAATTTTCCGTGTAGTTCGATGAAAATTCTGACTTTGAAAGAGTACTTGATATAGAAGAAACATTTATAAATGTAGGTACGTGTTTAAAAAAATGTAGGTATTCAAAAACTTTAAAGAAATAATAAATTGTCAACGATCCGATATTATTTATGAATTTTAGCATCTGATTAATATCTCTTTATACAGTGTGATCAATTAAATTTTGTTTACAGTTTGTGTACAATTTATTCAAATGCGGAATTGGAGGGGGAGACAAAACAAGTAAAGGAGGCCCTAGACGGTCAATCAATTTGATCAAAGCTGGAGTCAATCGATTGAATCAAGCATATGATTGACCCGTTGACGAAAAGTTCACAACATGAAATATGAGTGTAGCAATTCAATTCCATTCAAAATAATTTGGTCTAATTCAAAAAATTCACACTAATTCAAACAATTCAGTTCAAATTCAATAAATAGCGTACAGACTAATTCCGAGACTAATTCATAAGTTTGAATGGCTCAAGCGGTTGACGATTGTGCTGGACGGTCTAGGCCAATTTTGATCAAGCATTGACAATTGAGTTTTGACCAAAAGATTGAAGGTGTACAGGCATTTATGAAGACCCGATGTAACCAATAGAAATTCTACATGTAGATATTGTCTTTGTTTGTCCAGGTGAACAGTTGAACGTGGAAGAGTCTCTGATACAATCCTACACGGTTACTTGTATTCTAAGCTCGGTTAGTGCCACAACCTTATTTTTCTTCCATAGAAAATGAATCATTTATGTTATGTCTATTATATTACCGCTAGAAATTGTTGGGTATATTGTATTTTTTCATTTCCCAATTATTGCACTCTATCGTAACCATTTTGAGATAAGTTTTCCTCAAAAAGTTTACGCAATTGTGAGCCTTTCATAGCGAATTAGCAAATTGAGTTCTGTAATTCTTAAATAATATTGTTATTACTGTGAATTCGACATCAAAGACAGTCTCTTTCATTGCATTGATAAATATGTGCTTAGGCGCATAAAAACAAAATCAAGTATAGTTTAAAATGAAACAAGAAATTCTTGTATTGTAACTCTAGCTTTTCTACAGTAATGTTCTGAAATTTTATTAATAATAATTTTTAAAGGTAATTGTTGACAGAAATATCCTACCCCAATGTTTAAAAATGTAGCACAAAAATTACCGTACGGCACTGCACGCTAGTTCGACTGCGTTATCTTTAGGCACAAAAAAGGTAGCATAGTAGTTATTTTTCTTGGTTTATCAGCAAAGGTCAGTCACGTGTTTTTGGTACTCCATAGTTTCAAAAAATTTCAATAATAATATTTTAATTAAAGTAAAAAAAAATACAAGTTGCTGAGATTACAGTAAATAATGTTCAAAATGTCTCCCGTGTAAATTCGCACACGTCTTTTTTTTTTGTCAACATCACCTCATTGTTTCGTGCAGTTGTTGCTGCATCTGTCACCCGTTGTCTTAAGATGTCAATAGTTTCATACGGTGTCGAGTACACTAATTGTTCCATGTATCCCCACAAAAAAATCACAAGAATTTAATCTGCTATGGGTCCATATGTAAAATTCCACAGTAAAATTGGCTGGAATTTTTTTTAAACTCATTCATTCACTCACAGAATGGTTCTAACTACACCCCACTAGAGAATCACTAACACTAAATAAAAAAAACTATGAACATTTCAGTTACATGTCACAAATCGGAACAAAAAAGTACATTCCTTTTTTTATCATCAGAAGTAAATAATAGGACTATTGATGCAAGCAGAGACGACTCGTCAATGCGAATTTGTGCTTCCTAAGTATCGGGGAGAATTCGTGAGTTAGAGGAGTACGGCAACTATAATAATTAGTGGCCTGCGTGAAAGAAATAGCTGTGACAAATGGGATGCGCACAGGTAAGCGCACTCGCTAGCAGGTGCCAAACCTACCCCATCGCTACCTAACTTCGATAAGAAATTAAATATCCATACATATCCATAAACCAAACGACCTAAAATTGTTTCTCGAAAACGTTGCGAGCCCTCGTACTATAAGAATTACTTCTAGATAACGTTTTTTTTAGATGCCATTAGCATTTTCCGTAGAAATTCTTAAATCTTGCTGGTTCATAAAGTAAGTCCTTTTTACAGGGTGATTATAATAAATGAGTTTCCATCAAATTGGCTTTGGAAAATATGTCGACGTATTTTTAACGACCATTTGCCGCTTCATTGTGTACAATGATCAAGGAGTCACAATAATGTTAGTGTTAATGGTAATGTTAATGTAAACGCGCAAGTTGCAACTGTTCACAATCATGGTAATGGTAATGTTAATGTTAGTCGGCGATGTGAGACGTCCAGAAAAATTCCGGGTTTCTTAACATTACTCTTAACATCTACCAATCACATTTGAACATTTCACACATGCCCAGTGTTGTTATTATTGTATTGAATGACATTTGAGGTTAATGATCTTCACATTCTTACTTTTCTTTCAGCAGTATTAACAATTTCAATTTTTTTAATGTTGTAATTCGATTGCATTTTCCCTATGAAACAAATTTTGAATGCAATAGAACTAACAATAACAAGTTTCTTAATAAACCAGAAGAATGTCGATTAATCCAAGTGGAGTAAATTTAAATACATCGAACTCCACAAACTTTAATAAGCGCAAAATTGTATAGACCGTATTAAAGAACATTTCAGGGACATCTATAGCAGCACAGATCTTGATCTTCCCCCATCAACACCTTCTTCTTTCGTCAATGATATATTAATAAAGAAACATAGTTTTGCACCATGAAATTCCAAATTGATTCATTAATGCAATAAAGGCCGGAAATTAGATTTTCTTTCTGGAAAACAGATCTTGTTTAAACGAACAGAATAACTTAACATTAACAATAATCTCATTATTAATTCACTATTTTAATTTTTTACCACTCAAACAAACTTACCAGATTCTCCTTGACCCATTTTTAATATTTACATTTTATAAAACGTTGTTTTTACGAAATCCTTTAAAAATCATGTAACCTTTTCAAAACGTCAAATTTAATTCAAAAATAACATAATAATTTTTAATATGCTTTAATGTAAGAACCCCTCTGTAATTCATCAATTGTATCATTAATCTTATCATCTATAATCTCTAAAATTAGGCCTGATGATGGCAGTAGTGTTCTGCCGAAACATGTTCCCATTGTAATTTTGCGCTTATTAAAGTTTGTGGAGTCCGACTTAAATATATTTAAATTTTAAGTTTCTTAATGTTGTTTTCTGACACCTGCCACCAATCAGCTGATTTTTTAAACTTCTGCTGTAAGTTAGCTCCGCCTATAAAAAGGCGCGAACTTTTAAATGTTACATCCTCTTAACATCCACGTATTGTAAACTCAAGAGATATATCGTACGGGTGTGGAGTTTCGAGGGACATAAAAAACTTGTCGAACGTGTGCAAGTGTGAGATGGTGTGCAGGCCCGTCTTCTTGAATAATTGTTTTGTTATAATTTTGATCGGATTTGCAATTTACATATCTATACTTTAAGTTAAATGTCGCCCAAATTGAGACTTACTAAAACAACGTTCAATAGCACTGCATAAATCGAAAGTGTTATTAGCAGATTCGAGCACGTCTTTTACTGAAACCTTAAATTTTCTGAATACTTCCCTCTCGGCACGCGTATAAACCGGTGCGGTTCGCCTTTAACAAGTTTTTTATATTCCTCGAAACTCCACCTCCGTACGATATATCTCTTGAGTTTACAATAAACATGATTGTGAACGCTAGGTCACTATTACCATTTTGGTTAACAGTAACATCACCGTTAACACTAACATTATTGTGATAGAGGCTTTAATTGTTAGTTGCCTACTAATTAATTAAAATCAGCCTTTTGATCAAGGCGGCAAATTAACAAAAATTTCATAGTTAACTTGATTGAAAATCATTTATAATCACCCTGTAGTTCCAACACTGTTGTTAATTTGCTTAATTATGAGTTAATTTGTGCGTAGGACATACTAGTTTTTGAAAAATTGACTTGAAATCAGTTTAGGCACCAACACGCCGCCAATGATTATATTTCATCTAAAGAAATTACCTATACGTCACGAATTTGGTTTTCTTCTCGGATTTTGCACTAGAATCCGTGGGTTTTAATCAGTCCGAATCTAGCGTGAAACATGAAATTGGTCCTTACACCCTGGTCTTTAGATAAGACGTCTCCATAGAAATCGCCGCTCAAGACCGTCGCAACTCAACATAAAATCGGGCTGTGAATGAGATCTTCCGGTATTAAACGTAAAAAGAAGGACTAAAATAATCTATAAAGAAGGCGAAAAAAGTACATGTTCCTCGACAAACCTTTAGTGTAACTTTTGCCAGTTTGGTAATTATACAGGCTGTCCCACCTAAAATTTGTAGCCCCCAAAAATTCCAATTTGGAAAGACTTAGAAGAAAGCGCTCGAACAGATCAATTTTGTTATCAAGGGGGACCAAATTGTACCAAACTTTCAAGTGTTAGATCTCAGCCCTTTAGCCAGGGGAGCCACCCTTTAAATTTTTTTGTGGCATGGGGGGTCGTGTGATACATCATTTTAAAGCTTATTCAATTCTCTATCCAGACCCACATTTATCGATTCTTTTCTACGCAAAAAAATCATGAATTCGATATTTTCCAAATATACATAAAATACTCAACTAAAATTTGTAGCCCCCAACAATTTCAATTTTGAAAGGAAACGCTCGAACATCAATTTTGTTATCAAGGGGGATCAAATTGTATCAAACTTCCAAGTCTTTCAGATCTCACCCTTTTAGCCAAACTTATGTTGGAAAACATCTTACATAGATCCTTTAATAACCGTGGAAATAGAAAATCAGCAAGATATAGAAGGAAATCAAATGTTGGACGAAAATGAATTCTTCTTTCAACAAGATCGCGCTCCACCACATTATCAGCACGATCACCAGACTTAACAAGTTTAGATTTTTTCTCTGGGGCCATTTGAAGTCAGTGATATAATATAAAACACAACCGGCTAATTTAGAGGACTCACGACAACGAATATTGTTGATGAATGCAGGCGAATTCCGCAAGGAACATTTCAAAAAGTTAGACAAGAAATTGAAAACCGAATCTATTACTACCCGGAACAAAACGGTGCTCATTTCGAGTGTTTTAAAAGATTGAAGACGTTTTTTTTTCATCATTCATGGTGTGTTTCTTTACCTACTTATTAATTGAAGTTTAACTGATTACTTGACGTTAAACTCACGTGGGATGTGCTGCAAAGCAAGCAGTTTTCTCAAAAACTAATCGTATGAATAAAAAACCCGGCCAAGGGAGCGCACCTGCAGGTCTAAAACTACACTAATTAAGTGTCCCCCTCACAACCAAAATTGACCGGTTTCGGCATTTTGCACATAACGTTTTTGTTTTCTAGATATTTAGGGTGGATTGTTTTAAAAAAATACCAATAGCTACTCAGTGTCTAAAATGCTAACAATTTTATTGACTATTCAGTTCACCTATAAAACTCTGACATTCGACCAATAGCAGCCGTAGAATTTCAAAATTTTGGCCAATCAAAATCAATTGCGGTGATAATAAAATTGTACTAGTACAAATTGTCGCCGACAATTGTACTAGTACTTTTAAGAAAAATCGTTTGGTTCACTGAATAGTCCTCCGAATACGATTCGTAGTCAAAGTGCAAGCACTTGTCGCATTTTAAGCAATTTCAATGACATTCGTGACATCTTAGAAATTGTCGACATAACTTTGACTACTTACCGTATTATAAGTGATTATTAATTTGTTGGTAATTGAAAAAAAAAAGAGTTCTAAACATGAGTTTCTGCACAAATTTTGCAAAAATCTGTTGAAAACACTTGTAAATTAATTCCAGTGAAAAAAATTCAGTTATTTGAAGACCGGAAACTGGCAAACACAGTGACAGCAGCAGTGAACGAGGATGTGATGCTCGTTTAAAATTTCTAGACTACCGGGATTTATTTGGATGACTTTGTAAATTTCCAAAATATGAGGGTATGATCCATATCTTCCGTGTGCTGTGTGTAGACATTTTTCAGCGCTCTCATTTATTTCCTTGCTTCAGTTATATCTTCTTTTACTTTCATTTTCAGACCCATTTCTTCTTTGCTCTGGTGATTTTACTGTTTTCTTGCATTTTTGGGATGTTGCTCGGCTTTCTTCTAGTTTTTTTTTTCTTTTAGTCTCCTCTTTATCTTCATCTTAAATTTCTCCTTTGTGTTTTATATCATCTCGTTACCTTTAGTAGCTGATCTCTTCTGAAAGCTCCACAAACACCAATTAACAAAATGACCTAAAAATTCGTTGAATTGATCGGTTTATATTAATTTGAATTACCTTTTCTAGTAGAAATCTATTATCAGGTGTTTGTTGTAAAAATCTCGCAATATCTTCTTTTTTTAAATGAGAGAATAATGGGCAAATGGTTTTAAAAGAAGAACTTCTATATTTTCAACAAGATGTAGCACCTCCTCACTATATTACCAGTGAGACAATAGCTGAATGATAGATTTCCAAACCTTCGGATCAGTAGACATAGTAAACAATTGAATGGCCTGCACGATCTCCTGACCTAACTCCGTTTGTTTTTTTTTGTAGGGTTATTCAAAATCCGTTTGGTAGTAAAGTGTACTTCAGTAGTTTTTTATTTAATTGCAATGTTTAGTTTTTTTATACAGCTGAAAAGCTTTTCAAAGGCTCTTTCAAATGAAATATCATAATGTGATACCAAATATATAGTCCCCCCTCGCGGTCCTGGCAAATACAGTGTCAGCAGCAGTGAATGAGGATGTAATGCTCGTTTAAAATCCTGAGGGTATGATCTGTTGAAAATCCTTATCGGTTTGCAGAAATTGGTTTACACCCTCAAGAAATAGGTACTTGGGTGGGAGTGTCCAGTCGACGACTCATAAGGCCCATATTTTTTTAAACAACAATAAATTGGGAGCGATATTAGCAGACCACTTTAGAGCAATTTATAGACGAACTGAATGATGAAGAATTACAATATGGATACTTCCAGCAGGTTGGTGCGACCTGCCATACTTTATATACAACAATGAATTAGCTTCAATAGTATATTGATGACCTCTTGATCTTAGTTGTCCCTTTGCATTATTTTATTTTTAGTCATATCAATAATATTGTTCTTAGGGTTCCGTACCCAAAGGGACCCTATTACTAAGGCTAAGCTGTCCGTCCGTCCGTCCGTCTGTCACAAGGCTGTATCTTTTGAACCATAATAGGTAGACACCTCTAATTTTCACAGAGTGTGTACTACTATGGCCGCTACAACAAATAATAAAAATAAAATAAAGTTAAAAATAAAGAAGTCCCCATACAAGATAATGTGACGTGTTGTCTTGAAAATTTCCATATAACATTTTTTAACTTTCTTTTGTTTTACTGCTCAACCGGAAGATATTATTCAGCAATTAAAAATGGTTCAACACAGCATAATTTTAATGCTCTACAACTTTTATATCTGACGTTTTGCTCTGAACTATTGTAAAATTCCCATGTGTCAAAATACATTCAGCAGCCTGTATATTAAGTACTAGATGGCTTCTACGCAACGCAACAAATTTATATCGCATATTATGGGGAAGAAATACGTGGATCGCTAAGGTGACATTCTTGCAACATCTATGCAAACTGTAATTAAAACAACTGGAATTTGGCCACATGACATTAAACATGTTTGTAAAACATGAAAATGCATTAAAAGGATGACACGTGATGTTATCTCTAACAACAGGTTTATATGTTAGCCGGCATCTCAGTTTTTCTACTTGTGATATTTATTTTGCAAAAACGAATTGGATTTACTTTTAAAAATATAGCAAACTTGTGCACAGTATAATATTTTCTACATTACAAGGTTAATTGTAAACCATTTGTCCAAGGATTTTAGTAAGAACATATCGGGTCTCCTGGAAGCTGGACAGTATAACGGATTTTTTTTTGGCGTTTTTAAATTTAATAACCAAAAAACCAGCGAGTAGTAAGAAACGATTCATACATTAGAAGAGAACAGTTTTAATGTCTTTATTAAATCTCTAATTAAAGAAACTGCTAGAGCTAATGTTACCTCTCATTAAAATTCTTGCGTTTTAACCTGTAATAATTTCCAGGAGCACCACTGACGACAAGTTTTATGGTTAATTTGTGAGAAAACGTCTTAATTTTAAGACACCTTAATATTTCCCAGAAACCATTAAGAAATATATCGTATATTTGGGCAGGATAACAGTATTTTCATTACTGGCACAAATTTGGATCCACTAATGAGACATATTGTTTACTCTGTTACGTTCGGATAATTAACTTACTTAGTTCCAGTCCAAAATTGGCACAGGTCCTCATTTTATTTTAAAATTTATTAAAGCTGACAAGGGACGCTCCGCACCCAAACCTCGAGCATACACAAATGAGCGAGTTAACATCTGATAAGATACTTGTATGACAACATTTCATAAAGAGGGTCTCTCCAACAATTGACGTGCGCTTCACTTTATACTTTTTCGAGATTTGGGACCGATAATTACCAGGCCAGGCTTAGCGTAAAATTGGAAGTGCACGAACACTTGGGGTGGATCTCAGGCACGTCGTTAAACTTACTCCTGAGTTAAAAAGAAGCGATTAAAAAAACCGCAGAATCAAGATTGAGCCTAGTGGGGGATTATAAACGACTTTGTTCGAAATTCTCTGAGTCCGATTCTGGCGGATTGTCATTTTCGTGTTATTGATGACCAGGCTTGGATGGCTGCGAGATTGTATCGGAAGCCTTTTGTTTCGACAATCAATTATCTCTAAGTTGACTGCGGCATTTTAATTTAATTAGGGTGTATTATGTGGCGCATTTCTCCAGAACTAACCGGCCGTTTAGTTTAACCAGATTACATCATTCGGTTATCATTTTAAGTATGCGTCTCTGTCAGCTCCTTCATGTCGTTTCGGTATGTAAATTCAACGAGGACCATTGGTATAAACAAGTTGTTTGATGACATGTCCGGAACCTGAACGCGCGTTTACAAAATAGAAAATAGCAGAACTAGAACTCGTCAAGTGCACCATTTGAATAAATCACTTCGGTAGACTTCTTGAGTTATGGAGTATTAAAGGCTAGGTGACCACCATTATATGTGGCACGGACTTGAATTTGTTCCTAGAGGTTGTTACATTTTTCTACTGGAGCGAGGTTCTAGGAAGAACGAAATTATGTATACCTATGCAAGTTGGGAAATAGGGTAGTTCGAATTAAAAATTATGAATTAAAAGTTGTGAAATTATTTGTAAGTAAACCTTATTTCATATTGTAATTATTATTACTTTGTTACATAATGATATATTATACTGTCCGTTTTTTTACCATTGAGGTGCAAATAATTCACACTCATGAATTGTACCTAAAATCTACCCCAGTAGCCAAGTTTATTTATTTCATATATTTATTATAAATATTTATAAAATATTGAATCTTTTTTAATATCAGTTATATTAAAAGAATGTGAATGAAATATGTTGTGGAAAATATTTGAAGTATATTTTTTTTGCAAATTTTTTTTTCTATGCTGGAAAGAATATTTTGCTTTGTATATTTTTATACAGTGAGCGGTAAAAGTATGGAATAAATTCATTAAAAATTAAACAATTTTTTTTCAAAATTTTTTTTGGACGGGTCAATTTTGGTTTATAAAAAGGAATATTTTTATCTCAAATTAAATTTCAAACAGTCATTTGTTTTCGAGTGATGACGTCATCGATATTTTTTTTAAATAGAAACCCCCTATTTTTTTTCTTGATTCAGATAGTCCTTTTAATGGTCTAAACGTCAGTATAAATTTTTTTATCTTAGATAATGAAAGTTTTGAGAAAAAAAATAAAATTGGATTTTTTTTTATGACAAAAACAAGTCAAAAAATCAAGTAGGTAAATAAGCAGAAAAATGTTGTTTCCAAGACGATTTCCGGAAAAACAATTTACACATTCAATTGAAACTGACTACCATTTGACTGTTTGATTTACCTACTTGATTTTTTGACTTATTTTTGTTTGTCATAAAAAATCCAATTTAATTTTTTTTCTCAAAACTTTCATTATCTAAGATAACAAAATTTTTATATTGTCGTTTAGACAATTAAAAGGGCTATCTGAATCGAGAAAAAAAAGGGGTTTCTATTTAAAAAACTATCGATGACGTCTTCACTCGAAAACAAATGACTGCTTGAAATTTAATTTGGGATCAAAATATTCATTTTTATAAACCAAAATTGACCCGTCCAAAATTTTTTTATAAAAAAAAATTGTTTAATTTTTAATGAATTTATTCCATACTTTTGCCGCTCACTGTATATATTCTCTGTATATTGTATATATTTATTTATTTGTGATAACAAAAAAACTTTTTTTCATAAATTTGGTGCTGTAAACGGTTAAAACGAAAAAAATAATTTCCCAAGACTTTATTGCATAACATGAGCTGGGTATAACATCAGGTACATAATTAGAAGTACAGTGTAAACTTTATATAGCGAACTCCTATAGAGCGAAAAACTCCTTAAAACGTAGAAATTGGTAAGGTCTGTTTGGTTTATATTGTTATTATATAGTTTTCTTTTGCTCTCTGTACAACGATTGATAATAAATTAGAATATCTAAAATGATAATTTATGATATCCCATATCAGTAAAGAAACTCGGACATATACTTATACGTGCAAGGAGCTCACTGAAATGAAACTGAACTGAACCGAAAAGTTAAAAGTTCAAAATTATTATTAATTGGCATAATTTCTTTAATTTCTACTACATTAATTGTAACTTAGTTTATGGCTCTACCAGTCTTTATTTCGCCCAGTGCACTTTTTAGAGAGTAATAAACGACTCTAATAGAAAATTGAAATTTATTCATGGTATGATTTAATATAGTTTGATTTGAATGATTCAGGGGCCACAAGAAAACTCCATCAGAATGCCGCCAATAAGATGAAGAAATTAATAAGGTTGTACGTGGCATGAGCCAAAGCTCGACTAAAAATTAATAATTAATTCTTCATCATAATACACTATTCACAAAAATTAAGGGAGCAAAAAAATTCTAAATTTTTCGGTGATTTTTGACGGGCTGTATTTAAGTGAAAAATGGTCGTTTCAAGGATTTAAAATAAAATACATTTTAAAGCTCCAAGGTTCTAGTTTTCCGATATTTTGGCCAAAAATTTTTAGGAGCCATGTTTTCCACGCAATCCAAAGAAATAGCGCGGAATATTTTCTTTACAAATTTTTGGCCTTCTTTTTTTTACTCCACGGGCTCGGAAAAATTATTTCGGGTTGAACCATTATATGGACCGGATATACTGTTTATTCAGCTTCAATGTTCTTTTTTTAGATTGTATCTGAGACCATTTTTGGCGGAGATATCCGATATTAAACGAAAAAGGATTCTTTTGCCTTCAACCATCGATATCTCAGCAACCAATGCTCGTGCAGGAAATCGAAGGGCAGTTTCGGAAACTGGAACAAATTTGCTATGAAATCCTGTAAAAACATTTAAGAAAAAAATCTTTTTCCACCTACAATATCGACGAAAACAGTTGAAAAAATCGGTTTTTTCCCTTGTTTTGGTAAATCGACCGCATCTTCACAAATATTGATGAGGAGGCTAAGGATCTTAGGCATTTTTACACCTCAATGTACTCCCAATAGCCCTGTGAAACGGCAAATCGGTCCATGGAGCGGTTTTTTCCCGATTTTAGGAAAAAATTAAAGGAGCAAGATTTTGTTTTTCAAAGTACTGTAATCTTCATAAAAATGGAAAAATCAATTTTTCTTCAACTATTTTCACAATTTTGGATCTGCTACTGGGTAAAATAAAAAAAAAAATAATAAGAACCTTTGACTTTATATCTTGATTATTTTTAACAGAATTTGTATATTATGCACATCAAAAAAATCGAAATTAAAAAAAAATATTTTGCGTTTAACCTACAGTGTTGTGTATCAAGTGCGCTAATATATATCTAATATATTTAAACGAGCGATTCTTGTAAATTTATATATCAATTTATTTCGCGGATCTCTAAAACGGCTATCACGATTTGTATGAATTTTGGTATTTGAATAAGGTTTTGCTTGTTAAGTCTACCTACATATATAGTTGTATTTCTTGTAGAAACTCAATTTTACAAAAAAATAACGTTTTTTTGAGAACCTTTATCCGCTGTCATGCTGACAATTTTAAACACTTTTGTGGTGAGGATGAATGAGAGTGGAGACGCGTGAATGAGAGTAAGTAGTTACGCCCCCCTGTCCCAAGGGGGCTTGTTCGCCTCAACGGGGCCTTCTCGGGCCCTCCTGTCTCAAGACTTTCGACTTCTAGATATTCGTCCCCTCCTGTCTTTACTGTTGATAATAATTATAATAAAAAGTGCAGATCATTGATATAAAATGCAAGTGAGTAATAATAAATAATACGTGAATAATTTGTTTCAGGATTTAATGTTAATGTTGCCTATTACCAAGATGAGATGTCAGATGTTACACATAATATGTGTGTGTTGTTCTCATTATCGGGATTGAGTTGGAGTTTTGTTAGATTGTGTTAAATCATTGTCATCTTCATTACGTATAGAAATTCTTGGTGAACAGAAATCTGAAAGGAAGTGGTATATGTGACAATGTATTTATCTTGTGCAGCTTATAAAATGTCTGTTTCATAATAGCATCTGGGTGTGTGTGGTCCGTAAAGGTATTCTTTGGTATTGTAGGAGAGTCAACCGAGCAATGAAGGAGGCCAAGTCAGAAAGAGCATCTCGGAGGAAGCTGAACAGTCTGAAACACCAGTGAAGCCCTGTAGCAAAAAACAATCAACTGTTTGGTAGTATACTAACTTCTCATTAGCACATTTTCCATGTTTTGTTTTTTATATAATAATTATTATAGTTTATTTTTATATGAAATGTGCTGTTAGCAAAGTAACTTTCTGTTGGCACATTTCCAGTATTTTGTTTTTTATATAACATAGTGTTATTCAGTTTTTGTTGATTGTTGTATACGTTTATTGAGTTTTCGGTTTATAGAATATTTTGTTTTTATTTAAAACGTGCTAATCATAGCTAGTTATGGTTTATACTATTCAGTCTTTAGTCTTTTAGTCCTTCTGTTTTTTTGCTAGTCATCTCTTTAAAATTTCAATTCCAGTCAAACAGTTACGCGGAGCCCGTTTGTAGTTGTATACCGACGCTTCACGTTACGGTGGCTCGCCCATTTGTCAACCCTGATTCACTGGGCTTACTAATGAATGTCCACTTTAAGATATCCCCAAAATAGACCATGCAATACATAGGAGAACTTCGAGTTGCCTATTCGGCAAGTTGCTCTGAAGTTGGCAACATCCAGCAGTGGTTGGCAGCGCGCTGAAGCTAGCGTTCCTTCTAGATGGTGGGAGGAGGACCGGCGTTCGTTAGTTTAACGTTAGAAGCATCCAGTCGTAACTAACGCTTAATTCTTTGTTTTTATTTGATTTTATTCCACTATGCGTTCTTCTGTTTTTAAAGTTGAGTGTGCTCTAGGTTTAAATTGCATTGTCGGAATTTCACGTTACCAGAAGGATCGGTTGAATTTAAATTAAGAATCGTGTGTGTGGTGCCGCCCGACGTATTTACAGGTAACCGTTTTATTCTATCTGTTTCTTTTTGTCATCCTCAACATAATGAGGTAGCCTTGAAATCGACCGGCGTTTGTTCCATACTAGAAACTCCTAGATAACAATCTTTTCGGTTTTTACCGTTGTCCGGCCACCCTTTTGTCAGCGTCACTAATAAAATGGCCGCCAGAGTGGAAAGCTATTACTCACCCCTTTGTTGTTTGGTCTTGTTTAAATAATGACCACTACTGCTATTCAAACTTGGATAAATCATCTACCTGTCTTTCGGTATAAGGTCGACAGCAGCTTGCGGTCTATTAAAAGCTATTTTATTTCTGTTGACTTGAATTAACCAACACTGAGTAAGAACTGAAGACTAAAGGGCAAAAAGTGGCATAGAGCCACGCCGAATGTCGGGGTTCTTGTCGTTCGCTTGTTACTGAGATCTAGCTATTTTCGACACCGGGAAACCAATTTTCGGTATTTAGTGCTTTTGTTTGCGCCGCTGTCCCGTCGCGATCGTTTCAAAATGGCTTCCAAGGAAAACATTTGCATTACTTTATATTGTTTGTCCGTACATGTTTCGAGGCAACAGATAGACCAAATAGTATTCAGTTTGTGGTTCGCGTTGCAGGCTGCTGATTGGGGGAGTTATGTGGCCCTACTTCGGCTAACCTGTACCTAAACTGTAAATTAAAAATTTGGGGAGCTATAACAAAAAAACATTGTTTGTCACACGTACCTAAAAAGTTTTTGCAGACTCATCTGCTATTCTAGACTCGGCTACGCCTCGTTCGGAAACAGCAACGATTCGTCCGCCAAAACTGTATTTTAGGTACTAATGTTGCTTATTACCAAGGTGAGATGTCAGGTGTTACACATCATATGCGTATAATATGTTATTTTGTGTGTTGTTCTCATTATCGGGATTGAGTTAGAGTTTTGTTAGATTGTGTTTAAATCATTGTTATCTTCACTTTGAGTTGAATTTTAGAGTGGAGCTAATTTAATTACATTACATTAACATTTTGTATTGCTTCAGGAGTTCTTTTCTTTGGACGAGCGCTATCCGTTTTCCTGTCTGTGCTTCCAGTTTCACGAAACAAGTTAACGGAGTGCATCAGAATATCGTAAAATCACTACTAGCTTCAGAAAACATCATTATATGTCGTGTTTGAAGCTTCAGAAATTGATTTTCTGTACCTTACCTAATAATGGATTTTTCTCTCCTACTAGTAGATAATAAAAACAATGTTGACAATGTTGGCATGGTTACTGCCGTACTTGATGTTTTGACTTGACATTTGCTGTCATTATTAATGATAGGTGACACCTCAACAATGTAGAACTGGGGAGTTGGAATTTCTTGCCAAATGTGAAATTTGCCAGCTGAACCACACTAGCAACATCGCAACAATAGTAGATATGACAGGTATTGATTTAATTTCATATGCTACTTGCGATGCTTCGCATCTTGGGCAATAAAATAAGCTCGGCTAAGAAAAATTGCTTCTCAACCTTGGTGTATAATTACTGTTATGTAATCACTACTTAATAAAGATATATTTACCGGAAATATGCTAAACATTCTTGGATGGAGTATTGTCACTGATGCTCATTAGTTTTTTGTCCAGTGCGAAAATATGCTTTTTTGTTGTTCTGTGAAAACCAGTAAACCAAAGCAAAAATTATTTGAATTTCTTAACTTGACACGAAATTTTAAAAAATGAGATATAATCAAAAACATGACTTTTTTCCACCGCCTACTCCAAATGGAAATTTAAAGAATCGCATGTTACGTCGCCTTTAGCTAAGGGAGAACCTGTCAGAAAAACAGATCCAAAGGACCGATGCAAATATTTAAATTGCTTGATAAATATTTGGAGTCACCTTCATTAATATTTTGTAGTCCCTAAGGTATAAAAAAATTATATTTATATTAGAATATTAAACATGTTTTTTGATATATACGAAAATTGTCCACTTGAATTTACTCGAGTTACAAAAAAAAGTGGCATTAGAAGTGCTGGTGTCTACAAAAATGCCATTTATCCGGTAAATTTGAGCAAAATTGATATTTTCCAAGAAAAAATAATTTTTATCCCACATTAAACAAAAATACATCATTACATAGAAAATCAAAAAATTATTGTACCACTTGGCAAGAGATAAAGTTTTGAAGTTAAAAGAAAAACATTACATAAAAAAATTATTATTACTCCCCTGCGCGCCCTAATGCAAACCTTTACACGACATGGCATTCTTCTTATTAGATCATCAATCCTTTATTCTGGGATCTCATTCCATTTTTACTGGTGTTCAAGCTCTCGCGGAGTGTCCGGACGCTGAGGTAGCTCCAGCAGTGGTTGGCAGCGCGCTAAAGTTGGCGTCCCTTCTAGATGGTGGGAGGAGGACCAGCGGCCATTTTACATTCATTCAAACTTTAACGTTAGAAGCATCAAGTCGTAACTAATGCTCAATTTTTTGTTTTATCTGATTTTATTCCACTATGAGTTCTTCTGTTTTTAAAGTTGAGTGTGCTCTATGCTGAATTTCACGTTACCAGAAGGATCGGTTGAATTTAAATTAACAATCGTGTGTGTGGTGTCGCCCGACGTATTTACAGGTAACCGTTTTATTCTTTCTTTTTCTTTTTGTCATACTCAACATAATGAGGTGGCCCTGAAATCGACCGGCGTTTGTTCCATACTAGAAACTCCTAGATAACAAGCTTTTCGGTTTTTATCGTTGTCCGGCCACCCTTTTGTCAGCGTCACTAATAAAATGGCCGCCAGGGGGGAAAGCTATTACTCACCCCTTTGTTGTTCGGTCTTTAAATAATGACCACCACTGCTGTTCAAACCTAGATAAATCATGGAACAACTACCTGTCTTTCGGTATAAGGCCGACAGCAGCTTGCGGTCTTTTAAAAGCTATTTTGTTTCTGTTGACTTGAATTAACCGACACTGAGTAAGAACTGAAGACTAAAGGGCAAAAAGCGGCATAGAGCCACGCCGAATGTCGGGGTTCTGAAAAGTAGTGCCTTATTGTTATGTTGTTTTGCGCCCCCTTGCGATTTCCCATTTCGTCGTGCTTTTGTTTTGTGCGTCTCGTTGCGTTTGCGCCGCTGGAAAACATTGCGTTACTGTATATTTTATTACTTTATATTGTCTGTCCGTACATGTTTCGAGGCAACAGATAGACCAAATAGTATTCCTTCGTGGTTCGCGTTGCAGGCTGCTGATTGGGGGAGTTATGTAGGCCTACTTCGGCTAACCTGTACCTGAGAGGTGGGAGAGAAGTCGTTTCGACTTTGAGTTGTCTCTTGGGCTGCAGGGTACCTAGAAAAGGCAGTTGCTACTAACTCCTGAGCCTACTAGGTTGAAGTTGCAGTACTGTTTTCGGGCTACTAACAAATTGCTTGCTTCACAAATATTTAAAATACTTAACAACTAAAAGAATAGTCCCCGAGGTAGGGTTCTGCTTTTTCTTTCATTGTCTGACGATCACAGGCTAACCTTTAAAGTTGGCGGTTTGTTTCAAATTTTTAAAAATTACGTTTGGTGACGTCATTGACATTTCATTTCATGTTCAACTTCAAAAAGTGGCGGTAATGTAAATGGGGGGGGGGGAGGGGGTGTATCACAACTTAGAGACTATGAATTATTTGTAACCTTTTTATTTTAGCAATTTCAAAAGGTGCTTTAAAACAGGTAAGTAAAAGGTAAGTTTTCTGGATTTCCCAAGGGCCATTATTTAAATTGTAATTTTAGTCACTAGTCACTCAAAGTCAATGTAAAAAACACCTAAATTGGAACTGTTCGACAAAATTATGATTGTTTTACGTTTTTTAATTTTTAATGTACAATTTCAATTACATATTCTTATGTTAAACATTATTATTATTTATTAACTTTTAAAAATTTCAAATGTTTTCGCATTTAAACTGACTCTTTTCTAACAACATTTAAGCATGTTAAATGTTTTTTGAAAAACTAGGTAAAATCTTACGTAAGGAGGAGGTGGGGTCCAAAAAATCTTGTGTGTCCTTACATGGGAGTACGGGTGGTCAAAAATGGCCGAAATCATTCTTACGTAATTAATTAATGGCCCCTTATTATTTATGTAGTCAATAACGAAAAGTATGTCTAATGTTCAGCACGCTTCTCACACATGGATGCAGCCCATGCAATGTCTACAGCATACTGCTCAATAAAATCAATATAAGCGCTGATTTCAGTATACACCGAAGGAAGGTTCGTTGTGCCACATTCCAAACCAAGTTCGTCAGCACCCCATATTGCGAAACCTATCAATACATCGTCTTGAACCAAAGGAGAACCTCTGTCATAAAAACAAGAGCCCGTGCTGCCATCTAATGGACCACTGCAAATATTTGAATCGCTTGACAAAAATTTTGAGTCACCTTCAGCAATAATTTCTAGAGCCTCCTTACAGTCTGAAAAATATTATTTTTACTTAGAATATCAAACATGTTTGTTAACATATCATTACCAGTATAATCTACCAATGAAACGGTGGTACTTCTTGAAGAATTAGCGTTTGCACCCCAACCAGAAAGAACAGCATTTCCTTTTGGCACCTCTCCCTTCTTTGGAAGACGAAGTGGTTGCACGTATTCATTAAGGGTAAATGGAGTGTCGACTTGGAACAGAGCAATGTCGTAGGGAGTAGTAAGATTGTACCGATCAGAGTCTGGATGAGGATATTGGTGCTTATTATCAACGTAGATTTCTTGCCTGTTGTCTAGGCCATCTATGGTTACGGTACCCGCAACGATCGCATATTGGAGAAATGGAGGTCTATTCCTAGGCTTATATACACAAGTAGCCGATGAGACAACCCAATATGGTGAAATAAGAGCTCCTGCACATCTATGCATGTGTATATTGCCATAATCTGTGTCAATAATCTGGATAGAGACCAAGTAAGGTAGGTGACCGATGGGATCCGCAGTGGCTGCGAAAATGCCTACAAAATAATAGTTTTTATTTGCGGATTATTTTCGAAGATATATTAAAATAATTAATTATTTATAATTTACTAATACATTCTAAAAACTAGAAAAATATAAAACCGTTTTTCTTTGTTCTGGCGTCAGAAAGAGTTATGCTATGTTATTTTGGATGGATAACATTTTATGTACAACTTACTTGTTTGATAGCATAAAACAATATAGTAGCTTCAAGCTTAAATTGTTGTTGATCACTTGCGTCAGTACGTGTAACAAATTAATATGCTGAACAAAATAAATAAAAACAAATTGCTCACTTTAGCTAGTAAAAAATCATATCAGAATATTAAATACGACTCTGCAAATCAAGACACGTGCTGGCCAAAGAAACCCGGTCTTGCACTCGATTTGCCAGAGTCGACCAGTTGCAACAGGAAAATGGAACCGGTTAACATCCATATGGTATCGGTAACAATTTACTTGTCCCGCAATGTCTCGATTCCAACAATAAGTATAACGCATACCGTGACAATTTAAGCTTGAGGCTACTATAAACGATCAAATAGCACACAACAGTAACGGGTGTTTTTTTTTAATTTGGCGTCATAGTTGGCGCTGACTATGAGTTTATGTGAACAGGCCACAATTTTTTGCCTGGTTTCATTTAGACGGTTATGTGAATTCATAAAACATGCGGGTGTGGAGTTCAAAAAAATCTAATTTTATCGAAGAGGTTCCACTGCACCCCGAAAAGGTAGGAGTAGCAGCGTGTTGAACTGTCGCTTAATTAAATTAAAAGTGAGGTTAGATATAGATTCAGATGTCAAGTTAATAATTGTCAGTTCGATGGCACGTTCAAAGTTAAACATTCATGGCCAACTTCGACGAAAAATAAAAAGAAACACCCGTTATATTTTTATGCGAGTTCCTGTGTAAATTGGACGGGATTTAAAAAAGCACCAGTGAAACGAGGACCGCGACACATACAATTTACACAGGAACGAGTGTAATACAACGTTCTATAGATCGACACAACCTCGGCAAGTCTTTAAATTGCTTAAAATCCATAAAAATAGTGCGACGTTTATCTGACATTTTTTTATTGCATGACAGAGAGTGTTTACACAAGCGAAAATTTCTGACAGTGTCGATCTAGAAACTATCTATTTAAGAAAATAAATTTTAATACTTACAGACGGTCAAAGCTAAAAATGAAGTGAGGAGCTTCATGGCTGTAGATTTTCATAAATGCTTAATCTTTACATTGGCGTCTTATATATTCGTTCAGTAAACTTTTTTTTGTTATTTGTTTCATTACCAAGTGAATGTGTACCTGCTGATAAAAAATAAATTGATTCTTCAATGATTTCTAGGAATCTTCAAAACATTTAATAATTTTTAGATCATCATCATTTAATTGATATGATAACAAACACTTATACGAGGTGATTGTCAAAAACCTTTGACTTTATATATTGATTGTAATTTTTAACACAATTTGAACAAGTGTATGCACAACAAAGAAACCGGAATTGAAAAATTTATTTTGGTCAAACCCTTAAAGTGGGTTTTACTGGTGAAATAGATTTTTGCCTCTGTACATTTTTTTGCTATTTTTTCATTCATTCATATCTGTTCTCCACCGTCAGTCAAATATCATCCACCAAGCCTATCGGGGTTCTGCTGGATTACTCCTCCGAGCAAATGTTTGTAATTTGTTGTAAGTTTTCAGCTCCTGTTGAGAATAACATCTATCAACGTTTCTAATCTCCGCCGGCAGAAGGCAGTCATCTTGGGGTTGTTGCGCTTGCTCAGGACACGTAATTCTCGGTATTCGTAGTCATTCCATGGTTTGGGGAGTGGCTACGATGTGCGATACAAACATCTGACCAGAAAGAAAACGACTTTTTTTGTTTTTATGTCATTTTTTATTCTTATGGTTTAATTTTATTGCTGATAATAAATAATTATAACTTGTTAAATTAGATTTTGGATCGAGTAATTAAAATGGCTTTCACAACAAAACTGAAAAGCAACCTCTGTAGCATCCCTATTTAAAGAAGAAAAACTTATAATCTTTATATATATTTAATCGTTGAACATGAATCGATTCAGACCAAATAAAATGGTATGTACTGCACCCATCTTTTTAATTGTTCTTTTTTTTTAAATTAACGACATTGATAAGATCTAAGCCTAGATTACTTTCCATTTTCAAAAATTTCACAGGTTCATTAATTATTTACAATTCATTTTAGGCGAAAAGCAGTCCGTTACAGTCACCGATTTTAAAGAGCGTGACTAGTTTTGAGTAACAAGCTGACGAACTACAGCTAAATATAACTTAGTCCATCCCCTGAGGTTAGGATGCGCAAGTGGTGAATTCAGAATGATGTAGGGAATTCGAACTCACTTATCTTATGACATTCACCTGGAGATGTTATAAGTAGACGTTCGTGGAAAATGCTGCGACAGGAGTTAGTCTTACTTCAAAGAAAGAGATTAAGGGGTAGGTACTGCGCCACCCAGAATGCCCGGTATAGAGCACGTTTACAACGTTGGGATTCTGTTTTATGTATACCTACGAAATTTAAATACGGGCAACGCATTAGCGAATTGTACAAGAATGCGTGTTAAACGATTGCATCAAAATACAATGGATTGCGAAATTTTAACCGGACGACTGGGAAACGTATTTGAATACCCAGAATTCATATGAAGTATTCTGGTGCACTATTGCCATTTTCCTTATGCTATTATTATTAATAAATCTTAAGGGCAAACCTTTGATAAGGTTGGGATTTTATTACCACAACCTGTCTTCGGACATGGTCTCCGTTTCTACATTGCTGAGTAGTTTAGTCAGGGGCATATTATACCGCACAATACACAGTGTACGTATTTTATTTTATTTTATCTAACATATTTTTGTATTCATAATAATTATTGATAAATTTGTATTTTGACAATCCAACTCATTATTAAATCACCAATGAAAATGCTCTAATTTATAATACAGAACCAATGAAATACTGATTGCACTGACAAGAAAACCTGCTTCCTTTTCTTTTCACTACAATCACGCTCCCTTGCTCTTCACTTGTTCACCGCAGTTACTCTCTACTTTTTCGAAAAAAAAAAAAAACACAAAATTAGAAAAAAGTCATTAATCAAAAAATAAAAACATTTTAATTTTAACGGTAATGATCAATTTGGCAGTTATTGTACGCAATTTGTTGCTTTGTAACATCCGAAGAAATTGACTCCTCTGTGATGGTGCAAGTAGTTAGGAATGCCGCCGAAGCAGTGTTTACAGTTGAAAAAGTATTGGTAGGTCCTTGTGTTGTTTGAATCCTAAGCTTCTCAATTATATTTGCGTGATGTTGATGGTCTATCTGTAAATATGGATGAATCGATGCGGCGTTACTGACGCCAGTTATCTTAATCAGTTCTTGTTCCGATACACCGGCCTTTGCTAATTTAGTAACCGCAGTTGACCTTGTTGAATGATTTGTGACCTTAATTCTTTTTATTTTTATTTTTATTTAGACACCCGATACTTCTTTCTGATTTTGGTAAAGTATGTTCGATCCCATAATGACCAGGTGAACTCTCTGGAGTTCGGGTCCTGCTAAACTAGTGCGTGCTCCACAAACCAAATTTTGATTATCTGCCGATAACATCATAAATACGGTGAATAATTGATTTATTGTGGGTTAACTGAAGCCGACTTCAAACATAATTTCTTTTGTTCAGTATAGCTCCAAGATGGTCCCATGATAATTTTATTGTTATTGGACATAATACAATGTAGAATCGGGAATGGAAAATCTAGAATTTGTGAATATAATTTCGAATATTGAATCTCGAATCTCAAATCCTCGAATACCGAATCTTGAATCTAAAATATCCAATTTTGAATTTTTATATTTAAACTGACCCTTTTAACCTTTAACCATGTTAAAAGTTTTTAGGAAAACTAGGTAAAATCTTACGTAAGAAGGGGGAGGTGAGGTCAAAATTTTTTTATGTGTCCTTACATGGGGGTACGGGGGGTCAAAATCATTCTTACGTAATTAATTAATTGCCCTTTATTATTACACTTTATGTAGCCAATAACGAAAAGTATGTCTAAAATTCAGCATGTTTCTCACACATGGATGCAGCCCACGTTATGTCTACAGCATACTGCTCAATAAAATCAATATAAGCGCTGATTTCAGTATACACAGAAGGAAGGTTAGTGGTGCCGCATTCCAAACCAAGGTCGTCAGCACCCCATGTTGCGAAACCTATCAATACATCGTCTTGAACCAAAGGAGAACCTCTGTCATAAAAACAAGAGCCCGTGCTGCCATCTAATGGACCACTGCAAATATTTGAATCGCTTGACAAAAATTTTGAGTCACCTTCAGCAATAATTTCTAGAGCCTCCTTACAGTCTGAAAAATATTATTTTAACTAAGAATTAACATGTTTGTTAATATCATTACCAGTATAATCTAGCAATGAAACGGTGGTACTTCTTGAAGAATTGGAGTTTGCACCCCAACCAGAAAGAACAGCATTTCCTTTTGGCACCTCTCCTTTCTTTGGAAGACGAAGTGGTTGCACGTATTCATTAAGGGTAAATGGAGTGTCGACTTGGAACAGAGCAATGTCGTAGGGAGTAGTAAGATTGTACCGATCAGAGTCTGGATGAGGATATTGGTGCTTATTATCAACGTAGATTTCTTGCCTGTTGTCTAGGCCATCTATGGTTACGGTACCCGCAACGATCGCATATTGGAGAAATGGAGGTCTATTCCTAGGCTTATATACACAAGTAGCCGATGAGACAACCCAATATGGTGAAATAAGAGCTCCTGCACATCTATGCATGTGTATATTGCCATAATCTGTGTCAATAATCTGGATAGAGACCAAGTAAGGTAGGTGACCGATGGGATCCGCAGTGGCTGCGAAAATGCCTACAAAATAATAGTTTTTATTTGCGGATTATTTTCGAAGATATATTAAAATAATTAATTATTTATAATTTACTAATACATTCTAAAAACTAGAAAAATATAAAACCGTTTTTTTTTGTTCTGGCGTCAGAAAGAGCTATGCTATGTTATTTTGGATGGATAACATTTTATGTACAACTTACGTTGTTTGATAGCATAAAACAATATAGTAGCTTCAAGCTTAAATTGTTGTGTAACAAATTAATATGCTGAACAAAATAAATATAAGTAAATTGCTCACTTTAGCTAGTAAAAAATCATATCAGAATATTAAATACGACTCTGCAAATCAAGACACGTGCTGGCCAAAGAAACCCGGTCTTGCACTCGATTTGCCAGAGTCGACCAGTTGCAACAGGAAAATGGAACCGGTTAACATCCATATGGTATCGGTAACAATTTACTTGTCCCGCAATGTCTCGATTCCAACAATAAGTATAACGCACACCGTGACAATTTAAGCTTGAGGCTACTATAAACGATCAAATAGCACACAACAGTAACGGGTGTTTTTTTTTTAATTTGGCGTCATAGTTGGCGCTGACTATGAGTTTATGTGAACAGGCCACAATTTTTTGTCTGGTTTCATTTAGACGGTTATGTGAATTCATAAAACATGCGGGTGTGGAGTTCAAAAAAATCTAATTTTATCGAAGAGGTTCCACTGCACCCCGAAAAGGTAGGAGTAGCAGCGTGTTGAACTGTCGCTTAATTAAATTAAAAGTGAGGTTAGATATAGATTCAGATGTCAAGTTAATAATTGTCAGTTCGATGGCACGTTCACAGTTAAACATTCATGGCCAACTTCGACGAAAAATAAAAAAAAAACACCCGTTATATTTTTATGCGAGTTCCTGTGTAAATTGGACGGGGTTTAAAAAAGCACCAGTGAAACGAGGACCGGTACACATACAATTTACACAGGAACGAGTGTAATACAACGTTCTATAGATCGACACAACCTCGGCAAGTCTTTAAATTGCTTAAAATCCATAAAAATAGTGCGACGTTTATCTGACATTTTTTTATTGCATGACAGAGTGTTTACACAAGCGAAAATTTCTGACAGTGTCGATCTATAAACTATCTATTTAAGAAAATAATTTTTGATACTTACAGACGGTCAAAGCCAAAAATGAAGCGAGGAGCTTCATGGCTGTAGATTTTCATAAATGCTCAATCTTTACATTGGCGTCTTATATATTCGTTAAGTAAACTTTTTTTGTTATTTGTTTCATTACCAAGTGAATGTGTACCTACTGATAAAAAATAAATTAATTCTCCAACGATTTCTAGGAATCGTCAAAACATTTAATAATTTTTAGATGATCATCATTTAATTGAATGATAGCAAACACTTATACGAGCTGACTGTCAAAAACCTTTGACTTTATATATTGATTATAATTTTTAACACAATTTGAACAATTGTATGCACAACAAAGAAACCCGAATTGAAAAATTGATTTTGGTCAAACAAGAACCACACCAGTTTTTTACCCTTGAAGTTGGTTTTACTGGAGAAGTAGATTTTTGCCTCTGTACATTCTTTTGCTATTTCTTCATTTATTCATATCTGTTCCCCACCGTCAGTCAAAGATCATTCACCAAGCCTATCGGGGTTCTGCTGGATTTTCGGCAAAAAGCAGTCCATTACTGTCACCGATTTAAAAGAGCGTGACTAGTTTTGAGTAACAAGCTGACCAACTACAGCTAAATATAACTTGGCCCATCCCCTGAGGTTTGGATGCGCAAGTGGTGAATTCAGAATGGTGTAGGGAACTCAAATTCACTTATCTTATGACATTCACCTCGGGATGTTATAAGTAGACGTTCGTGGAATATGCAAAACAGTTTAGACACAATTTTACTATTTTGTACCAATTCAGAACTTGTCAACATTGTATTGGTATGTGATGGTTTTTTCTTAAATTCCGATAACATTAGACAGCTCTGTTAATTTTTTGAAATTTTACTAATTTGAACTTTAGCGCCGTTTTCATTAATTTTTTCCTTAATGAAAAAAAATTGGTATACGTTCCTCGCATGCGCTCTAATTAACCCTACCATATGCTTTTTAAGTTTTATTTCTAGTGCAGATACTAACGGAGTTACTAAATTTATTTCTTAATTTCCACACCGTATATAAAAATGAATCGCCGTTCGTATGTCACGCTAAAACTCAAAAACGGCTTTTTGTTCGTCATAATACAGGGATGGTTTAAAATTATTTTTCACATGGACATGGGGGCCCAGGGGGCCCCCTTGGGCTGGATCGATTTTTCGGGTCAACCGATTTTTATGATTTTTTTATATTTGGAAGGTATGAGAAAAGGTGGTAAACTATTTTTCACATGGACATGGGGGGTCAGGGGGACCCGTTGGGCTAAACCGATTTTTCAGCCCGACCGATTTTTATGTTTTTTTTTTTATATATTTGGTATGTATGAAAATAGGTCGTAAAGTATTTTTCACATGGACTTGGGGGCCCAGGGGACCCC
Source organism: Diaperis boleti (assembly GCA_963583935.1). Lineage (NCBI taxonomy): Eukaryota > Metazoa > Arthropoda > Insecta > Coleoptera > Tenebrionidae > Diaperis > Diaperis boleti. The sequence continues at coordinate 76,699,061 of OY757242.1, read as the reverse complement.
CTTGGAATGGACCGTTTTTTATGATCTTTGATTTGTTGGATTTGTCTCAGCCCCGAATAGCGGAATAACTATTAAAACATTGACCAGGGGGCCCAGAGGCACCCTTTTGGGTTTGAACCCTAAAGTTCAGGTGAAAAATCAAAACATTAAAAATAAGTAATTTTGTATGGGAATCGCTATGTCAGATTACTTTTAATAGATGGCGTTCATAATGGAACTATCAGACGATATACAAAACTGTGATTTCTTCTTGAATCGCTACTTCGGATTACTTTTAATAGAACGCGATAACGTGATAAAATTGTATTTTTATTGAATACCAGATGAACGCAGTGGGATCTTAGATTCAAGATGGAATAATGATGTATGAGGAATTATAGGGTTGAATAGATAGAGCCGATATCTTGCGCTATATTCAAGGAAATGAACTAGACATATTTTTTTATCACAATTTTATTTTTTTCTAATCTCTCAACCTGCAAAAGTGAGGAGTGTACAAGAAGGAGTGTACCTACCATCGCCGGCAGTCGCTCAGGGCACAAATTCGTTCGTGCCGTTACTTCCCTGTTTGATTACAGTGATCGCGCCTGGTGCTCATTTGGCCAATAATGATTTAACGGGAACGTCTAAAGCTGTCATAAAACCAACCGAAGTGGATACAAGAAGCTCTTTTCCCATGTTTTTTCGCGTCTTAGCATCTCGTTTTTCGTTGATTGTTTTGTAATGTAGGTAAGACAAGAGCTTAGCCGGTAATTACATAGCAATATAATTAGGCAAGTAGTTTCTTTCATAACAAATTAGAGCCTGTGGCCAACCAACGTACAATTTAGTCGTATTAATTATCCGAGAGCATTCGAGAAATCGAGAACAAACACACATAGGCGCGTCTTAATAGCCCATAATTTCAAGTTGAATGTCTTATGGCGAAACCAGTTTTATTATAATTTGTCTAACGAATTATTAGCCGTCCGATAATAGATGCGCGATCCGTGTAATTTATAAATTCCACTATCACACATCCCATAAAGTCGATCCTAATCGGCCTTATAACTGATATCTTCATGTAAATTCGATGCTACGAACAAAGCTAATATAATTATTCCTCGTGGAAACTAATGTGTACGTTGGTTAATCATCCGGTATGATTTAGTGGCCTCCGGTCTTTATTAAAATTAATAACCAACATAAATAACACGTCCGAATAGCCAAATAAACACTCGCTTCGTTTTATAACTGATACCACTAATTAAAAACGCCAATTTATTAGCCATCGTTAACGTAAGTTGCACCATCTCTGATTTGCCGGATAACATCGATGGAACAGCATCAGAAGATTTCTGCCTAACCTCAGGGACAGCTCAACACTTTGAAATGTAGATTGTAGCCCATTTTTGTGCGTACTTCGGTTATGCTAATTAGATGTAATGATGAGTAAGTGAAACATTGAAGTTTTAGATTGTTGTCCTCGCTTGTGTTGCACGTGTGCGAAAAGATTTTTTTTGAATAAAGGTTTATAAGTAGCTGTTTTTTATATAGTGATAATAATTATACTTATCATGTAATGGGTTAACAATAAATATGATTTGTCATGTTGAAACTTTTAAATATCATTCTGCCAATTAATCTTACTATCAAGTTGACTATTGCCAGATTCAACAAGTTTCAGGACGGAGACCTGGTCAGTTGTGGATAGGAAGCTGGACCCCAAGGAACAGCAACTTATTTTGTCACTAGATGAGCACCCCTGGACTAAAATCCAGGAGTTGTAGGGTAAGCCGTGAACATTTCCAGGGTGATATTAATTTAAAGCTTTAGAGAGGAGCAGGCAGGCATCCGAAGGGATGGAGGTTGAGGAAGGGGGGACCGCGATGGATCCACAATCCGAATCCCAAGGAGAAGAACGAGGGAATGTCTTGGAATCCAAGTAACAACCTTATGTCATCCGAGGAGGATGGAAAAATAAATCGTGGGTATCTTCAGGACCTTATTATAGATAAATATGCATCACTGCAAGGCGGCGTCAGCTGCCCTGCAAAGGTAATAACCTCGATCGACATAGTGCAACCACACACTAATGTTCCCAATCCCTCTGTTTGCTCTAACACTCAGTCCATCAGCCGTTTTGGCGACAGCCACTACCGCCACATCATCTGCATGTCCGACAAGTTTCACCTCGTCAGACATCCTCAGCCGAAATACACTTGTTCCAGAAGCTGGTCTTCATTCAATTGACTGACCAGATTTGATAACCCCAGATGTCCTGATCCATCTCCTCAATAACCTTTCTCCGAGGCATTGGGCTCTGTTTCTTTCCTCTCGTCGTTATCCACTCTTCTTTTTTTCTTTTCCTCCAACTGGATATTGCGGGATACGTAGCATCCATAGAGCACCCAACTTTTAAACTCCACCCATACAAAGCCCTAGCCTTCTCCTTCCTCTTCCACCGTCTTCCACACGTCCATTACCACACCACTTCCATTGCTGTTCTGTTGTAGGACTCTTATCATCTACTCTTCATCACCTCTTAAGAAGACCTTGTTTGTAGGCAGGATACTTTCTCGAGTCCGCACGGTGGCCCCCAACCTGGCAGACATAGCACTTCTGCGAGTCTGACTTGTAGTCACTTGCCTTATACAGTGTCGCACATCGAAGACAAACAAAGAAACCTTTCTCTCCTTATCTTTGAATTCCCAGGATCAGTGCACAAATCGTTCACACTTACTTTGCAGTCCAACTATCCCACGCTCAGGATACGCTGTCTAAGCAATCGTTTCACGTTTTTTTTTAGAGTGTGGTACCACGGCTAATTGTCTACCACGCAAAGTTGTTCTCAGGGTCTTAACCTCACACTCACCCTCGCATACTTTTTAACTTTCTCCTTTGACTTTCTCCTTGGTGGCGGTTCCATCCATCCCTTTTATAAGAATGTCATCCATCTCGGATAAACTCTTGACACTTTTAGTATTCGTGCATATACTATCGTCTTGTGCTCGACGCATCCTCTCCAAAAGCTGTCGCTTCTAATTTTTGTTCTTTACACGGAAAATGAGGTCTCCAGCCTTTGTGTTATCGAAGGGTTTAACTTTGAGGTCGGCAACGTTGGCACAAGACTCCTCTTGTTCTTTCGTTGGGTGCATGCTGGCTTCACGGGGGTATTCACGGTGATTCTTCCGCTTCCTGCTTCGGTCTAGTACAAGGTAAATTTTACCTCATATATTCGATCATCTTGCTTACCACCCATTTGTAGATCTTACACACAAGATTTTTTCCTCCTTCTTCCCAACCATCATTCTTGCACCACAAAGTAGTGGTGTCGCTTCAGCAGCTTGCTCTCGCCAGATTCGTCCTCACCCAAGTCTGGGCAGCTTTCGCTAGCTATACAGGCCGGGGTAGCCTCTTCCAAGCGGCCGCTCTCAACAAGATGCGGGACCTGGAGGAAGTTGTCAATTGACCTGACGTTTTCGTCTCGAGCTCCCGCTACAATCATAACCGTGTCATTTCCCATGTCCTTCAGGGAGCAGTTCTTTTTGAGTTCCACTCTACGGAACACCCGTTTCGACCACTGCTTCTTCACTAGCCCCTTATATTTTAAGAAACTGACGATGTTGTCGCTTTGGTTCAGCTCATACTCAAGCATCTCCCCTTCCAGGTCTATTTGAGTTTCTGGCTCACTCGTTTATTTCTCTAGTTCCATCCCTAATCCTAATCCTAATCTGTTTCAGCCTCAATGACACTCGAGCCATCTCCCAATCGACTGAAACAGAATTTTCGTCGGTTTGGAGAGTTGAGGTTTTAGGATGATCCCACAAACAATCCTCCTAAATTCCCGGTTTATCCTTCTCTGCTCTCCCTTATTTTGCAAGTTTCCTCCTTGTGTCCCCATCAGATACAAAAAAGCTTCTTTGCAACCTGCCATGTCCCCCTGTTTTGCCGTCGTCGTTAAGTCTGCCTTCTTGGTTTTTAGAGAAGAAGTTATCTCAGAGGTTTTTAGATATTTATAGAAGTTTTCTCCTCGTTGGTCGGCCGACTAAGGCAAGTCTCATGGCAACGGCACTCCGTAGACTACCCATGTTGGGCAAGAACGGAGGTCGTTAATCACGGAACGCAGTTAAAGTTTTCAGGGGAGCAGCAGCGGTACTGCCCGTAGCTTGTAGACCCGGAGGTTGTGTTCTCCCACATTGCGAGTGGGCGTTTCCGAGTAGTTTTCGACGGGAACAGTGGGTTCGGAGACAGGTGTTCCAGGTAAAAACGATTTATACTGAGACGACGGCGCGACGGCCCGGAAGCGGATGATGTCATGATGATCTCACCACGTATGGTAACGTAATTAATCTGGAATAGTCTACATGAGAACGTCTGGGAATAATTATTCACATGGGATGCTCTAGAAGACTCTGTGGCGGTGATCTCATGCTATACCACGCTCGTACAAGACACTGATCTCATTCTTCTGGAATAATTCTTTGCGTTGGAAACATGATCTCATGATTCCGGGAATAGAAGAATTCGAGAACGAAGGGAGCGGTATAAGAAGGGATCAAACAACGGAGCAAGTCAGTCTATTGGAAGCATCGTGAACAAGTGATCAGCGCGTGATATTGTGAAAGTCTGTACATTGTGAAAAGTTAGTCTTAGTGGTCTTTTTAATAAAAGTTTGTAAATACGGTGTGCGCCAGAATATTTCTTTAAATCTTCGAACCCGCCCGGCTCAGGCTACGTTACATTGGTGTCAGAAGTGGGATTTAAAGAAGCGGACGTAAAAAAAAAAGAAACATCGAACCAACCGGTACGTGACGCATGTCAAAGCAACCTTCTAGAAGAGTCACGAGAAGTAAAACCATGGAGGCTCTACACGAACAAATGGCCGTTCTTCTGGAACATTTAGAAAAGAGACGACAGGAAGAAAGGAAAGAACAAATGGCACTTCTAGAACAACTAGAAAAGCAACGACAAGAAGAAAAAGAAGAGGAAGAAAAGAGACGACAAGAAGAAAAAGAAGAGCAAGAAGAAAAACGACAAGAAGAAAGAAAAGAACAAATTAAACTTCTGGAACAACTTCACGCAGAAAAAGAAGAACAAGAAAATCGACGACAAGAGAAACAGAAGAGAATTTTCGAACAGCTCGACATTTTGCAAAACACCTTTAGAGAAGACGTGGAAGAGAAGGTTCGCGATATTCACAAAGTTGTGGAAAGGAAATTTCTAGAAATTCAAGAAGGTGTAAAAGAAGAAGTTCTGGAAATGAAAGAAGACGTAAAAGGGATAACAGAAGAATTGGAAAAGAAAGTCAAGGAAATGGAAACAAAGCTGAAAAGGATAACAACGGGGCAGTCGGTCGTGACAGAACCGTCATCACAAAGGCTAAAACCTCCGACCTTTGATGGTCAGACCTCGTGGTTTATGTACAGGAGGCAATTCGAGGCAGCGGCCGAAATGAACAACTGGGGTGAAGAAGAGAAAGCCACTGCACTGGTGTTATCCTTGCGAGGACAAGCTCTTCAGCTGCTGCAAACCGTCCCGGAGAGGGAACAAAAGAACTACGTCGCCGTGGTCAACGCTCTCGAGCTGCGGTATGGAGACCTCCACTTGAACCAAGTGTACCAGTCACAGCTGAAGTCACGAGTTCAGAAGAATGGCGAAAGCCTGCAGGAGTTTGCGGCGGACGTTGAGAGACTCGTACATCTGGCCTACCCAAGCGCCCCTAGCGACTTCCACCACCAACTTGGAACAAGCGCGTTTATTGATGGGGTCCGTGACGGTGAGTTGCAGCAAATGTTGAGACTAGGTAGACATCAAAAATGCGCCGATGCCCTCGTGCACGCCCTGGAGTTCGAGGCGGCTAAAAACGCTTGTCGTCCGGCGGCTCAACGTCTGCGAGCAGTAACTATGGAGGAAGCCCCGAAAGACGGAAACGACCTGCTGCGACAAATAAAGACGTTGCTTGAGGAAATGCGGCACGGAAGCATGACAGGCAGACCCAGATGCTTTAATCGTGGGAAAGTGGGCTACCTGAGAAGAGACTGCCGTTTAAGGAGGTCACCGAAGCAGACCCTTAGGAATCCGGAGTCCAGTCCAGCTAGCGCTTTGGAGCGTGTGCTAGCTGGCCCGACAAAAGCCCCTAAGGTCATCTCGGTCTCACAGTTACGAAGAAGGAACGACAGTCTGTTGCTGGAGGGTCGAATCAACGGAGCTGGCTGTTCTATGACCGTCGACACCGGAGCTACCGTCTCGATCGGAAGACCAAACATCTTCAAACCGCTGGGAGATTTCCAATTGGCAGAGAGCGACCTGGTGTTAAAAACAGCAACGGGAGAAGCAGCACGAGTATTCGGGGAAGTTGAGGCAAGACTCGAGTTGGGGAGGTTCGAGTTCGTTCACAAGGTTATTGTGGCTGATATAGTGGACGATTTCATCTTGGGCCTTGACATCATGAAGAAGTTCGGATTCGTGCTGGACATCAAGAATCGCATGCTGCTAGTTGGCAACGAAGAAATCTCCCTGCATTCTGCGATACCATCCGCCGACGAAGTGAAAGTGATAGTCTCCGAAACGGTCCGTGTACAGAAGAACTCGGAACAGATTGTGCTGGCAGAGTTGGAAGAAGACCCTGGAGGATACCGGACTGGAATAATAGAACCGAACGTGACCACCAACCCGGACGTGACACAGAAAACACAGATCATGGTAGCAAGAACACTCGTTGAGGCTAATGGACGAATTCCAATCCGTGTAGCGAATTTAGGCGAAAGTCGTGTTACACTACAGAAAGGGCAGACGATTGGACTATACCATCCTGTACTACGGGTCGTCCGTTGTGAAGAACAACCTGTTGGGTGTAACAGAAAAGAGGCTCAGCGAACGAGTGTAGAGAAGCTTTTCCTAGAAGACTGGAAACACCTTACGAACCATCAATTAGAGAAGGCCATGGCATTTATACGCAAGGAGACTGACATCTTTGCTACAGAAGACCGAAGCACCGGCAGAACCAACATGGTGCAGCACAGAATCAACACAAGAGATGTTGCTCCGGTCCGACAACCGCCAAGAAGACTTCCGTTCGCAAAACACCAAGAGGTGGCTCAGATGGTGGACAAAATGAAAGCAGACGGGATAATTGAAGACTCCTCAAGCCCGTGGTCGTCACCAGTTGTATTGGTAACGAAGAAAGATGGTTCCACTCGCTTTTGCGTTGACTACAGACGGCTGAACGATGTAACTAAGAAGGACAGCTATCCGTTGCCACGTATCGATGACACCCTAAGCATGTTGTCGGGATCGCAGTGGTTCTCAACCCTGGACTTGAAGAGCGGCTACTGGCAAGTTGAGATCCATCCCGATGACAGAGAGAAGACGGCGTTCTCGACTGGAAGCGGTCTCTACCATTTTAACGTCATGCCATTTGGACTCTGCAACGCTCCAGCCACTTTCGAGAGGTTGATGGAACTGGTTCTGCGAGGGCTGACATGGAAAACCTGCTTGGTGTATCTCGATGACGTCATGGTAGTTGGAAGAACCTTCGAAGAACATTTGAAAAATTTGGAAGAGATCTTCAGCCGCCTGCGGAATGCCAACCTTCAGCTCAACCCCAAGAAATGCCAATTGTTCCAGACAGAAGTGAAGTTCTTGGGTCATGTGGTTTCACCCAGCGGAGTACAAACAGATCCAGACAAGATCGCGGCCGTCCGCGAGTGGCCACGACCAAGGGACAAGCACCAGCTGAGAAGCTTCTTGGGCCTCTGTACCTACTATCGCAGATTTGTCAAAGGGTTTGCTGACATTGCCAAGCCTCTGCACAGACTCACGGAAGACAAAACTCCATTTATCTGGAATAACGAGAGTGAAGCAGCGTTTAGAACTTTGAAGATCTCGCTGTGCACAGGTCCTATTCTGTCTTACCCGAGAGTAAAGGGGCGGTATGTCCTGGATACAGACGCCAGTAACAACGGTATCGGGGCAGTCCTTTCGCAGGTACAGGAAGGCGAAGAAAAAGTCATCGAATACTATAGCAAGATGCTTTCTAAGCCGGAAAGAAACTACTGCGTTACGAGGAAGGAGTTATTGGCAATCGTAAATGCAGTAGGACATTTTCACAAGTACCTGTACGGTCAACACTTCAAAATCCGAACGGATCATGCTGCGTTGAGGTGGCTGTTAAGCCTTAAGGATCCAGAAGGACAGACAGCCAGATGGTTGGAGAGGCTCCAGCAGTATGATTTTGAAATCGAACACCGACCAGGCAGATCACACCAGAATGCGGACGCACTTTCTAGGAGGCCGTGCCGGAGTGACTGCAAACATTGCACTCGGAGAGAGGCATCCAAAGAATTCGAGGGCGTGAAGAGATTGGTTCTGCAACCTCAAGATGGATGGACGACGGCGGAAATGAGGGCAGAACAACTTGGAGATAGCGAGATTAGTGCAATTTTGGAAAGCAAAGAGAACGGAAATCAGAGACCACAATGGCAAGACATTTCGGACAAGAGTCCTGCTCTCAAAGCACTATGGGCCCAATGGGATTCACTGAAAGTGGAAAATGGCCTGCTGAAGCGAGCATGGGAGAGTACAGACGGGAAGTCGGTGACGATGCAACTGGTTTTGCCCAAGTGTCGCGTGAAGGAGGTCTTGCAAGAAATCCACGGTGGAGTGTCCGGCGCACATCTGGGCGTGAATAAGACCATGGGTAAAGTCCGTGAACGCTTCTATTGGGTTAACGTTCGAAACGATGTCGAGAGCTGGTGTCGAAAATGTGACACTTGTGCGGCGAGCAACGGTCCACAGACGCGTAGTCGAGGAGCCATGAAGCAGTACAACGTTGGGGCACCATTCGAGAGAATAGCCTTCGACGTAGCAGGACCGTTTCCTACCACTGATTCGGGAAACAAGTACATCATGGTGGTCATCGACTATTTTAGCAAGTGGCCGGAAGCCTATGCCCTACCCAATCAAGAAGCTGTGACGGTTGCCAAGGCGTTGGTAGAAAATTGGATTTGCCGCTACGGACTTCCACTAGAAATGCACTCGGACCAAGGGCGGAACTTTGAATCTGGAGTGTTCCAGGGCGTCTGCGAACTATTGGGCGTGCGGAAGACAAGGACGACACCCCTGCATCCTCAGTCAGATGGAATGGTCGAGCGTTTCAACAAGACCATGGAGCAGCACTTGTCCAAGGTGGTCGATCAACATCAGCGGGACTGGGATCGGCGTCTACCTTTGTTTTTGCTGGCGTACAGAGCGGCAATTCACGAGACGACCCACCAGACACCGGCGAAGATCCTGTTTGGACGGGAAATGCGTCTACCATGCGATCTGGCTTTCGGATCACCGGGACAAAAGCGGAAGGACGTGGGAAACTACGTAGACGAACTACAGGAAGCCATGTCCAGTATACATGAACTAACGCGCAGTCACATTCGCGTGGCGAGCGACCGGATGAAGACGCGTTACGATCTGAGGGTGAATTCGGCAGGATTCAGTGATGGAGACTTGGTATGGTTGTTCAACCCTCGGCGAAAGAAAGGTCGCTGCCCAAAGTTACAACCCAGTTGGGAAGGCCCGTACACGGTTGTAAAGAGGATTAACGACGTAGTGTACCGGATTCAACGCAATCCCCGAGCCAAGATGAAGGTGGTTCACCTGGATCGTTTGGCACCCTACTCCGGGACAAATCAACAGGATTGAAGTAGATTGTTCGGGACGAACAATCTTTAAAAGGGGGGCAATGAGACGACGGCGCGACGGCCCGGAAGCGGATGATGTCATGATGATCTCACCACGTATGGTAACGTAATTAATCTGGAATAGTCTACATGAGAACGTCTGGGAATAATTATTCACATGGGATGCTCTAGAAGACTCTGTGGCGGTGATCTCATGCTATACCACGCTCGTACAAGACACTGATCTCATTCTTCTGGAATAATTCTTTGCGTTGGAAACATGATCTCATGATTCCGGGAATAGAAGAATTCGAGAACGAAGGGAGCGGTATAAGAAGGGATCAAACAACGGAGCAAGTCAGTCTATTGGAAGCATCGTGAACAAGTGATCAGCGCGTGATATTGTGAAAGTCTGTACATTGTGAAAAGTTAGTCTTAGTGGTCTTTTTAATAAAAGTTTGTAAATACGGTGTGCGCCAGAATATTTCTTTAAATCTTCGAACCCGCCCGGCTCAGGCTACGTTACAATACGATATAGTTCCCTAGCACCACGATATGTACATCAGAGGATTGAGGGTTGTATCGAGAAATACATTCGAGATGCTGAAATTTGGAGTACATTGCATGTAATAAAATTGTTTATGGAGCTATGCCAATATACCAGAGGAATGTTTTCATTGTTTTGCAAATGAAATCAGTACAATTTGAAACCTACCAAAAGGTGTCTACAACGGGATACTGCAAAAATAAGTTGTTTTTGAAAATATCTGTGTTCAATCTACACACAATGTGATTTTTTGAAAACGATCCACTCTAAATATCTAGAAAACAGTAACTTTATGAGCAAAATGCCGAAACCGGTCAATTTTGGTTGTGAGGGGGACACTTAATTAGTGCAGTTTTAGACCTGCAGGAGCACCCCCTTGGCCGGGGCAGCCCCCTCAAAAATCTTAAATGGAACAGAGGGTTCAAAAGTTTATTTTTTGAAAGATCCATTTAACCTCTTTTTGGCTATGTAGTAGTTTTTTATTTCTACTCTTAGTTTTTAAGAAAACGTCACTTTTATTATCTAAGATAAAAAGTTTTTATACTGACGTTTAGACAATTAAAAGGGCTAACTGAATCAAGCAAAAAAATTGGGGGTTTCTATTTTAAAAAAAAATCAATGACGTCATCACTCGAAAACAAATGACTGCTTGAAATTTAATTTGATATAAAAATATTCATTTCTATAAACCGACCAAAAAAATTTTTGAAAAAAAAATTGTTTCATTTTTAATGAATTTATTCCATACTTTTGCCGCTCACTGTATATAAAAATGAATCGCCGTTCGTATGTCACGCTAAAACTCAAAAACGGCTTTACCGATTTGAATAATTTTTGTTTTCTTTTGATCGACATAATCCAGGGATGGTTTAAAACTATTTTTCACATGGACATGGGGGCCCAGGGGGGCCCCTTGGGCTAGACCGATTTTTCGGCTCGACCGATTCTTATGATTTTTTTTTTGTGTATATTTGATAGGTATGAGAATAAGTGGTAAGCTATTTTTCACATAGACATGGGGGCGCAGGGGTCCCTTTGGCTGGACCGATATTTCGGGTCGACCGATTCTTATGATTTTTTTTTATATATTTGATAGGTATGGGAATAGATGGTAAAGTAGTTTTCACATAGACATGGAGGTCCAGGGGGCCCCCTTGGGCTGGACCGATTTTTCGGGTCGACTGATTTTTATGATTCTTTGTTGTATATTTCGTAGGTATGAGAATAGGTTTTAAACTATTTTTCACATAGACATGGGGGCCCAGGGAGCTTCCTTGGGCTGAACCGATTTCTCGGGTAGACCGATTCTTATGATTTTTTTTTTATATGTATATGATAGGTATGGGAATAAGTCGTAAAGTATTTTTCACATGGATATGGGGGCCCAGGGGGGGCAGGGGACTCCTTGGGCTGGACCGATTATTATGATCTTTGATTTGTTGGATTTGCCTCCGCCCCGAGTAGCAAAATAACTATGAAAACATTGACATGGAGGCCCAGGGGGGCCCTTAGTTTTATAACTTAAGAAGGGCTTTTATGATATTTGATTTGGTGAATTTGTCTCCGCCCCAAATAGCAGAATAACTATTGAAACATGGACAGGGGGCTCAGGGGGAACCCTTGGGTTTATAACTCAAGAACAGCTGAACCAATTTTTATGATCTTTGATTTGTTGGATTTGTCTCAGCCCTGAATAGCAGAATAACTATTAATACATGGACATGGGGGCTCAGAGGCCTCCTTTGGTTTATAACTCAAGAACGGCTGGACCGATCTTTAATTTGTTGAATTTGCCTCCGCCCCGAATAGCAAATTAAATATTAAAACATCGGAAAAATTACAGGGTATAGGGCAACGACAATAACAAGGCCCCCCTGGCACGACAATAACAAATAACGACGGCCATCAAAATTCGTCGTCCGGGCTTTAAAAATGAAAATCGATTCTTACAGAGTAAACTCCAAAGTTTCACTTCTGTTGCGCGTGGACTCCACACACATTTTTTTTTTCTTTTCGGGAGCGAATAACTATTAAAACATCGGAATACATGGCAGAAACAAAAATGAACATGGCGTTGTATGCTGGTTCCGGCAATGCCAGGAGATGGCGTTGTGTGCATTACCTTTTGATAAAAAAGTGAATTCAACTAATAAGTTAACACAACATTAACAGAAACAATTTGAGGCGATACAAAGTTCGCCGGGTCAGCTAGTTTTAAATAAAATGTTTGTTTATTACAATAAACTTTTAAAAATAGATTGTTTTATTACGAGCAAAAGTGATACCTGTTTCACAATGATGTTAATGTTAGGATGGTAATGTTAACGTAATAATTAGAACCCTAATAAACAGATGCGATTGTTCACAATGATGTTGACATCAATGGTAATGTTAAAGAGTACGTAACCCTGAACATAACATCATGTTAAAAAGCAAAAATATTTTAAATCCTACCATCACTCTTAACATTGCTGTCCTACGCGCATGCGTCGAGCGAGATTTTTGACAAGTTTGTGGAGGCGAAATTTGAAAGAAACATTATTGACATTGAATTATTAATTGAATTAAAGCAAAATCACCCATATCTTTATGATAAAAGCAGAATGTTTTCAATAATTTAATAATTGTGATTTACTTAATGCTTCTTGTGTAATAAAGGCACGACAATGTACAACATGGACTTGACATGAACTCTTTTTAGCGTTTATTATTTGCGCGTTCAGTTTAGACTGTTTAGAGGTTATAGTCGACAACCTGTCAATTAATACAAAGCTCAAACATGAAAACCCTACAAATTTAAAAATAAAAACAAAAATTTCTCTAGTGCTAGTTAACATTCATTATGAACACGCAAGTCTTAACATTGTCATTACCACTAACATTACGTTAACATTAACATCATTGTGAAACAGGTATTAGGCTTTTCATAGCAAAATTAACTTGGATAAACCGCAAGAAAATGTTCTACATCCGTTATGTTTCACCAATACCGACAAAATTGAAATATTTTTTTCATATCCAAAATATAAAATCTCGAAATTAAATAACAGAACAGAAATTATAGCAGACAACACTTGAAATTATTGGGGAAGCGGAAATGTTATAGAATTACAAAATATCGAATGCAAAATATCCAGTACAAAAATTTCTCGAAAAACAAAATATCGAAAATACAAAATATCGAAAGAACAAAATATCCAAAGTACAAAATATCGAAAAACAAATCATCGAAACGACAAAATGTCGCAGGTAAAAAGGTGTTTGATAAACGACTCAAGAAACTACAAGATTTTCTATAAAAATGATCATACTAAAATATTCTAGACATTTTTACGAAGAGATTGAGGTACGGATGAACACGATCCGTTTGTTCTAAATATTTTAAAACTTAACACAAAATCTGTACAAAAGTTAGACGTTTTTAGGTTGGGAAGTTGCCGTCTGTGAAAATTTGTTTTTCCGTGGATACTTAAAATTGGTACCTCGCGTTTCGCGCTCTACCCCTTAAGGAAGCATAGTCCAAGGTCATATTTTCATGTACGTGGAACTAGAAATGTTGACAGGGCAGATTGAGTGAAAATTTGTTTTTCCGTGGATCATTGAAATTGTATATTTCGATATTTTACTGTTCAATATTTTGTATGCAGATTGTAAGATATTATGTATGCAGATTTAAATAAGTCCACTCAAAAAAACACGAAGAAACCCGAAAAATACGAAGAACACGAAGAATCTGAAGAATCTGGGACAAATTTATAGAATAGTGAACTAGTTAAAAAACCTAGAAACTCCAAATTCAAATAAAATACGTTACTTCGTCAATATTTCCATTTTTTCGCCTCCCTTTCAGTTTCAATACTAAAATTTCTTCATCTATACTTTTTCAGTCTCTGATTTGTATTTTTTTTTATTTCGCAAGATATCCCAATTATTGCAGTTTCAGTTTCCTGCACTCCTCCAAAGATCAGACGAAGTTTCCTCTCATTGAATACTCCTTCTTTTACCTTTATTTACTTAATAATATGATAATGTTTCTACTATATTCTTTTGAAAATTATGTATTGTAAGTTCCTAGCTACACGTTTTTAAATTGAATCGTTCGGGTTTTGACAAATTTTTAAGTTCTATGTTTTTTCAGATTGTTAATCTTTCAGGGTTTCAAGTTGAAAAAATTAAATTACTGAATAGGCTCTCAGTGTCAGATTTCCAAGATACCAAGTTCAAGTTCTATCAGATTATCAAGTTCTCATATTTTTAGGTTTTCAAGTTCTATACGCCCCATAATTTTTTCGTTCTTTATTCCTTAACAATCCTTTATTCTTCATCTCTTTACTGGTTCCCCTCCTATCGACTTTGTTACTTGTCTTTCGGTGCACCGATTTAGATTTGTATTTTTTTTGTTTTCTAGGTTTCTAAGCTTTCTTCTTTTCAGTTTCTGAGGTACTATTACAACCTAAAATAGTTGTAGTAGTAACGTTCTGACAAATATCTGAGGTATGGGTGGTGACACAGAAAATACAGTTATGTGCTCAAAAGTCATATAATGAGCAAATAAATAAACACAGAAAATGTCTTACAATTAAACAATATTAATTTAACGTTGCGATGATTGAAATTAAATTGACAAGTAACAACTTGGTTATTAAATAAAAACTATAAGAATGTTGAAATGAAAATGTAACAAATTAAATTATGACTATTGTACTACTCTTAAGGGGTTAATTAATGTCTTAGTTGAAAATTTACAATTTTACTGACGCGATAATAAAAAAAACTAGATGCAATGTTTAACAAAAAAAGAACTATTACTTATCTCCTTACAAATACCTCAACTTGTGATCCTGGAAGACAACCTTATGTTCACGTGTGGAAAATACTCAACAGCTATTTCAAATGAATATGAAACATGAAACAATCTACGGTGAATGCTGGTGGATCTGCCCTTTTCTTCTCCCCGAATTCAACACTTAATCGATATATCCGCTAATGCGATTTAGTTAAAAATTAACTGGACATCTCTACCGTTACTCCTTGTTTAGGACAAAATTACGACGGACATGATACTTCGTTAAGATGTCGATCGAAAAGAAGGCCGCAAGTTCGTCGCGTGGTATGCAAGAAATTTTTCGTGCTTTTTTTGCGTGCTGGTTATCTCTAATCTCTGATTCGTTCTTGAATATCTCGATGGCCAATGCGCGGCAAAATCAAATTGTAACAGTACCTATCGAATTAAAGTTTTCCAGCTCTCTAGAATTCATCATGACCGCGTGTGTTTAGATAATAAAATTATCTGTTTTTAAGGTTCTCAGGTTTCTTACTTCTCAGCTTTTCCGTTTCTGAAAGTTTAAAATTCATTATTAAATTTAATTAATTAATTTTTTTTACTTGAAAAGTGTCATTTGGTTTGTCGATTGAAATCTCACAGATCTCATGTTGTTAAGTATTCCCTCTCAAAATCGAGATCGTCTTATTGCAGTGCAAATCAAAATGGCTTTCAGATCCTTAAATTTTCTTTCACTTTTAGTTTTTCATATTCTTAAGGTTTCCAGGTACTCAAGTTTTCAAATTTTCGGGATTTCCTTTTTATTTTTTTACTTAATACCTAAGAACATGGAAACTTGAGCATACAAAATTCCTTTTGCAATTATTACTTATTATACTTATTAAAACTTGATTGTTGTTTTTAAGTGGTACACTTTTTTGTAAACCTTTCTATTTATACCTAACGTCATCAAGATTTAAATGTTTTCGAAAGGAACCAAACTTTTTTTATTATAACCTACTTTAAGATATAATTGGTTTATGTTTGCCGACATGACTGAAAATCCTTTCAAGAACATCCAGAAATTCTCAAATGATAACTATTTGGGTCTTCAAATTATTTTTAAATTATTTATCCATAAAGAGTGTTTGGTTACACAACATATACACTTAAACTAGACATAAAACGAAGAATCGAGAACATTACCTGTTTTTTGTATAAACCCGACGTCATCGCTTCACCGATATGGGCGTGAACCTTCCATCCAGAAAAGTTTCCTTGGGCACAATGGGTGCGTTCTGGATTATTAAGGTTCATTAAATAATTTCCGGCGAAATTCTGCGCGCAAACAAGACAAAACGAAGTTAATTACCCATTAAATGTACTGGATAATGGTATGCAAATGAGCAGTTGAGAAGGCGATTTCATGAAAAAATTAAAACTGATTGACATGTGTATTAATTTGAATAATTTAAACGTAGAGTCGTTACAATTATAATAATTCCTCAAGAGCAATGAGCCGACTTTTCGTGCACGTTATGCGGTCGCATTTGGAACGCAATTTTCTTATCCGTCTTGCGTGTAATTTGCATAATTGTCTTTTAAGACACATCAACGCGCTCGATTGAGGGTTTATTAAAATGTTGTTCTGCTGATGGCCGCCAATTAAATATCTATCAGCGCATCCTTCAGGTTGCCGAGTGACATAGTTTGAGGATATTGAGGAGACTGTGCATGTGCACCTGCTATAACTAACCGCCGCGTTGATTGTATTTCTTGACTGTTATAATTATTGTTGTATTTCACAGTGTCGTTATATTAATACCAAGCGATAGAATTATGTACGAGTTGGGAAATAACAGTCAAATTGAACATTTTGGTACAATATGATAGTAAGAAATGAACGAAATATAACCGATTTCAGTCCGGCCATCAGAAATTGAACGAAAGAGCTTTTGAAGAAGAGACAGTTGCATATGGCACTCAGAATTAAAAACTCCAACAAAAATACTGTGCTAAAGACGAAAAGACAAATATGTAGGTATACATGGCGTTAAATGCAGAAAGACGTACCATTATTGCAGATATGAAATAAATTGGAATTCGAAGACAAAACAAAAATTAAATCAAAGAAAAAGTAAACAAGTTTGGGTTCTTTTAAGTAATCGAGCATAATTTTATTGTTGTACTCTCACCCTAGCCATATCAGTCAAAGAGCGTAAGCTATCCAGTCTAGCTTCTTTTCATTTTGCAAGAACCCACATACAATTTACAATGCTTTATCAGTCTCTGACGATATGCAAAACTTAAAAACTGTGTATCAATTGTTTAAGAAACACCCATAAAGCTGATAACTGCAACTCTGGTTCGCGCGGTTGTAAAAAATGTTTACGACTTTATAATACATTGTTACGCACAGATAACTTTCTCATTCAATCGGAAACAAATTCAGCAAACAGTACTGCGACAAATACTCAATTAAATATGGCATCAGAAGTTTAGTCAATGCCGATAAGTCACGTTTTATTTGACCCCAGTAGTCAAGACTCTAAAGGTAATTTGGAGAAATACAGAACCACTACTAACTTGTCAAACAAAGTCATGTTAATCAAATTTGGTGGGCCAACTACAAATTGTTCTCAATTACAATCTACATTTGATTCGATAATTTTATTGAAAAGACAGGAGCGTAAATACTATTATAGTAAAGGAGGTATCGCCAACAGAAGGACTACTTCTTCGGGACGTACTACGAGGCTCCCTATCTCAACCACGATGACTGCTATAGGGGAGTATTACGAAGCAACTGACCCCAAGTAAGCTCAAGATTCTGTTGGTTAGACACACGTCATCGACGATCTTCCGAGCAACCACCGCCGGCCTGCAACACTTCCTACTGTAAGAGGGGATAAAAGACACTTCCAGTGACACGCAACCGACGACGCTCTCGACAACAAAGTGGTCAGAACGGCGAACCTGCACTGCATCGCTGGATCCGACATGTTGGAAGGAACCCTTGAAGTACGATCTTGGGGACCCCGAGTTTGAACGGCGTTTCCAGCAAGACCATGCCGGTATGGCGAAGTATTTCCTGAAGAAATATCCACCCCCAGATGGACCTGGAGGCCTACATCAAGAGGCAGTTCGTGCTTAAGCTCGTCCATATGCGCCGTCGCCCAATAGGTCAACGGGAGGTACCCGTCGTATACGCCGGTAGTGTGTAATGTGTAAAGTGCAACAGCCAAGTGACACCGCGACACTCCCGACGCTTGACAAAACTGCCTTTCTTAATCTCACAGCCCAGAGGCCAATCGCCGTCGATCCACTTTTAATGCCTGATGGGAGCGCTCTGACGTCTAACTTGTCCAACCCGATACCTGATTTTGGCCACTCCACAAGAAAGATCTATCAGCTGCGTCTGTAGAACCGTTGACAGGGTTTGAGGCAGGAAAGATCAATTCCATGTTTCCACCTTCTTCAGCTGTGGGAGATAAGGTTGGCCCCAAGGCAGAACCCCCAAACCTCACCAAACCAAAACGGACCTATTTCTAGGTGCTAAGCGCCGAAATCATGTCCCTGAGTAGGGCAGCCGCCCCCAATGGTTCCGGGGACTCGAAGTGGGGCCTATTCCAATATGCACTTACAATCCTCTTCGTCCATGAGCTGTGGAGCTGTGAAGTGTTGTTTATATTGTAATTCATTAGTTTATTGATTTAGTTTAGTAATATTATTTTTATAAACAACCTGCTAGATGCGACATGCTGTTCTTTGCGACCTTGTCAAAACAAGTCAACAAAGAACACCTCCCAGTAAACACATGCACGTTGTTTTAACGTGGAAAAGCCGTGTATGTGGTTGCTAACACGTTTATGGTTGAAAATATCACGTTATATTTTGGTAATACCTTTAACGTTATTTCAACGTATTTTATATAACGTAAATTCAACGTTGATTTACAATAAAATATTGACTACGTATCTATAAATGACAATTCAACGTTAAAAAATTACGTTATTTTTAAATATTATATATGACGCAACAAAGACGTTTAATCAATATTGTTAATCAACGAAAGGTACATAATGTTGATAAAATATAAGTTATTTTATACGTGCAGTTCTGACGTTTGTTTCTCGTGAAATTTTTACATTAAATACACGTGTTTTTCTAGTGTCATATAGGCGTCTTTGTCGTCGTTTATTTTTCGTGAAATTCTTACATTAAGTACAGGTGTTTTTCTAATCAAATAAAAAATAAATTAATTTAATAATCAATTTACTTCCCTTATTTTTTTTATTATTGTATTTTACTTTACCTCAATTTACTTTTTTTTTATAAAAAAAACATGTTAAAAAATATATATTTATTATTTAAATCATAACTTAAATCAAATTATATAAAATAGAAAAGAACGAATGGCGGTGAAGTCTAAATTATTATTTTTGAGTATTATTTCTCATAAAATTTTAACATTAAATACACGTGTTTTTCTAGTCATCTATACTACAAATAAAAACGCATTCGAGGCGTGTTTTGGCGCCGTTTAATTTTCGTGAAATTTCTTCTTTTTACGAAACATGGTAACAACTAAGTTAGCTCTTGTAAACATTTGGCACTCCAAATTTTACCCAAACAACCTTGAAATTTTGACGTTTTCTCGTGGTTGAAATGTTTTAGGATCATCTCGCCCGCCTAGTTCGCAATAGAGATGAACAATCGCTCTTTGAGAATTCATATAATTATTCAAAAACAAAACAATTGTCTGGATCACTTTTGGTGGTAGATAGCTACTTTTAATCAGTTTTCCGATTCACTCATCACCCTGATGATGCCAACATTGTTGGCGAAACGTGCGTCGGTATTTATAATAAAAATTGTTTTTGGTGTTTTAGGGAAAACTGATTAAAAGTAGTCATATAATTATTATTAAATTAAAATTTAAAAATAAAATTGACATTCCCTATTCTATTATGGTGTTAATGTTATAAAAAATTACAAAAGTTCTTTAAGCCAACGGCAAAGAAATAATTCAATGTATTTAGCTATATTTACTTACGTAGATGGGTACTTACAAATATTAATTTAAATGTTTGTTAAATTTGAAAACAAAAATTAAGATCGTTAATGATTAATAAATATTGGTAATGTCTGGTAATGTGAAACGTGTCAAAAGACCAGCGAAAAGATTAAAAATAAACCAACAAATCTCTTTTGAGAGTGTCTTTGACGGAGAAGAGTTTAGTGTTGGTCAGCGAATGAATAGTTTTTAAAAACGAAATTGAAAGCAGGTATAATAGGGGCTGGAATTTTGAGAAGAACGCATATTGGTTTATGATGGGGGCTGAAGGTTGAGGAACCGACGACGCGAGCGTAATTTTATTGTCGAAAATAGATAATAACCAAACGTATAGATCAGTACTATCATTGAATATCAATACTTTAGTTAGAGTAGTTAGAGTATTGATATTCAATGGTACTATCAATAAAAATTTCTGCCTTATCGAATTTGTTTTGGCGACAAACAAACATGCTGCTTCCAAGACACAAAAATGTACGTGATTTACAGCATTTTTTATTGCCTTGCACCCCGAACGAAACGAAACCAAGGAACTCTTTCCAGATGTGTCATCTGTGCTTGGCCATTGCTTCGTTCATTTTCATTTTTCGTCTGAGATCGTGCAGTTCGTTTCGTTTTCGTTTGCCTTACCAAGGTTTGAGATTTGTGTAGCTTCCAAAAGTCCTAAACGTAAGTAGTACAGTATTTTATTTAAAAGTAGTAACTAAATATACATTTTTTATCCATAGTACTAACCAGAATTTAAATTTATTCCGCAAGTGTACCGATTTTATGACTTTCGTCAAAAGTGGTACTCCATGTAAGACCTGGCCTTCCTACAAGATTTTTAAGATTCATTTTAAGACAGGTATATACATAATAATATATGATATTATATTTATGATTTTTCTAATTAAATATTTTTTTAACTTTTGAGCTTCTTTGCAGAGGATTATGACACAGACGATAAAAAGGCCAACAACCTCATCAAGGAGATTGGGGAAACTGCAGAGGAAAGTGGAAAGTCTCTCAAGAAAGCAAGTTTTTGGTGATGAGTCTCTTTTTGATAGTAAGCGGCGTCGAACTGTAAACCTTGGAGAGGATTTTTGCTGTACCCCGACGACGTCTTATACATCGCCAATGTCAGCATTTTCTGCAGCTTCAACATATCCTGGTAAATTGTGTCATTTTATATCATTTACGACAATCATATACCTAGTAAGGATTTTTTTAATTTTGCAATAGTTACTTATAGTTATTTCTTATAGATTTTGAGGCAACTGTACTGCAAACATTGGCAAAACTGACCCAGCACGTCGAGCAACACACAATCCGAGTCATGAAAAAAATGATTTAATTTAATTAGAACAATTAGCCCATAGTAATTATTTTAGTTTTTTTTTATAATAATAATTATAGTTATAGTTATATATGTAGTTTATAATATTAGTAGTACATAGTTGATATTATAGTTTTTAGTAATTATTTTCATATTTTCTATTCACCTTTATACATTATAATAGATTTGAACTTTTGTAAAACATTTTTTTTTGTTTGTTTTATAATAAATATATGTCATGAAAATCAACACTTTTTTAATATACTTATTTCCTAAAATCACCTAAAGAAGACTTATTTTATAATATCTTTAAAATACGTTTACAGAACGTTTTGTTGAGACATTGAAAATGACGTTTAATTCAGAAAATCAACACGTCTTTTCAACCTGGTAAAAACACCTGAAAGAGACGTGTTTTATCAGACGTTTGTAACACTTGATTTTTACACGTCAAAAGTAACGTTGATTTCGGCGACATCGTAACGTCAATTCTACGGTTGGTAGGCACTCGTTTGTTTTACGTTTTTTTCACGTTGTTTTGTTTACGGAAAATCAGTACGTCTTAACAATGTTGTAAAATCACGTAAAAAAAAACGTGTTTTACTAGACGTTATAAACACGTCATATTTACACGTCGAAAGTAACGTTGAAGTCAGCGACATCGTAACGTCTATACAACCGATGGTACTCGTCTTTTTTACGTTTTTCTCACGTGGTTGTGTTTACTGGGCTCCGGACATCTTCGTCTTCTCGATAATAACATCAGATTTTGGGCAATCCAAATTTTTATCTGTCCAATTCGCCCCTGCGTGAGTAAGATGCAGATGTTAGTAAACAATTTTAAAAAATGTGGCTAATTACAGAGAACATTCGGTAATAAATTAGTGTTTCGTTAAAGACTTGTAACACGAGAGATCGGTTCGTAATTTGCATTTTGCACGACAAAATCCGTGTTTACTAATTCCGAAGAAATCTAAAGTATTTATTTAAAAGCTTCATAATGTAGTATCTATTTACGAATACCTTTATTGTGTAATTTGACATAAGTGGAGAACAAAAGTTAAACACACAGTACAAAATTTATTAACATTTAAATTAAGTTTGAAATCGGAACACCATTTGGATATAATGTTTATGTTATGTTGAAGAAGCTCTACATCATCGTTTGATTCAATTCAAGTAGGTATATTTTGATGTCATCAGTATATGCTAGAACGGGACAAGATAATGAATTCAAAAGATCGTTAGCAAACGGGATAAACAACAACGGTTCTAAGTTAGATCCCTGTGGTAATCCGGACGTGGCAGTAAATTCGTCTGATTCGAAGCCTTTATTTACCTCATACAAAGCATTTTCTATTGCAAAGATTGTAAAGCATCTGGAGAGAAACCGAAGTAGTTCAGTCCTTCAGCAGATACATCTGAAGGAATATACAATTAACAAAAAAAAAGTAGTATTATAAATAATGTAAAGCATTTGCATTAAATCTAACTGGTAAATAAGAAGTAATAGTCTTTAGCATTTTTTTGAACACTACTATATTTTGGGTTCCTTTAGAACTTTTCAAGACTTGTTAGAACTCTTCGGGATTGTTCATTATTAGAATTCTTTAATAGCTATTTATTATACAAGTGTCTTATAAGGGAAATAAGTCACGAAAGAAATGTTTAGCCACGAGAGCTTGCTCAATTACTCTTCTTAGTCTTTGTGTGTAATACATAGTTTTATCCAACATCTCCTTCTGTAACAGTTCTTAAAACATTCATCAAAACGTCGGCAATTTGGATATAGTTTATTAAGGATGGGGTCCTCGTTGAATAAACCTAACAGGCGCCTGTAGATGGCACTTAAATCGGACTTTTAGTCTATTTAAATTTGTCTCCTTCCCCGGGTGCCTGCTAAGCCCCCTGCTAACTATAACAAAAACAGGAAATGTAGACAATTTGTGTTTTGTCTAGACAAATCGCCAATTGACCAAGCTTTTTAGACAAAGCCCAAAGTGCAATACAAATTTCATGTCTTTCGGCATTTGTCCAGACGAATCGCGTTATGCCTAAGTAGAATTAGACAAGTCATATTTTTAACACGTTTGTTGTAATACATTAATACAAATAAATAAAAGATTTTAAATAAAAATAATTCTACAACAGGTAAATTTTCAGACAACTATGTCACTTAGAATTTCAGAGTAAATTCTAGGTCTTGAAGAATGCTGAGATTTTTTTATGAAATGTTTTAAAAATTCTTTAGGGATGCCAAGTGTTCTGGAGTTAAAATTATTAAAGCCGCTAAAAAATCCTGAATAGTGAATCCCTGAAATTCGAAGAGCCCTGAAAAGATTTAAAGCATTTTCATTTTTCATATAATAATAATCTGCTTTTTACTTGTGAAACTAGTCAAACAAGAGTTCCTAGAACTATCAAGATGACAAAGTTTTAGAAACGATGAAACGCTGCTCGGCAAAAGTTAAATTTTGTTGCAGATATCAACGATTATGAACTCTCTTCGAAAAGAAGCAAAATTTTTACCAAACGCATAACATGTCTGGCAAAACTCCTGTGAACATTTACACAAATGTAATATCATTCAACGTAATTACTTTGTTTTCCGTTTTTCATTTTAGCAATATATCCATCGGATAGTTTTGATTTCATTTGAATTAAGTAAGGTGTTTCTTTATTAAATTTTATTTCAAATGTTTAAAGACATGGTATTTCTTTAAAGAAATAACCCTTTACATACATAAAGAAACAAGGCTTTATATACATAAACCATTTTTGCAAAATAAAAATTCTTCAATAAAAAATTATAAAAATAATTTTAGACTTTCATAGAAAACATTTTTTTTTTATATAACATTTATAATAGAAAATATTATTAATTATAGTATTAGTTTGTACCTTCTCGCTACCAAATTTGTATAGAAACCGTCAGATGCTCAGATCAAAGATTACGGTAAATCACTTAATTAAAAACCGTATTACCCATCAAGTTACCTTTTTCAGCGTTTTGTAATATTATGCCAAAGAACTGCTATTTTGGATTTTGTGAGTTACTTTATCATTACCCTTTTCATCTTCGTATAAAAAATCCACGAACTAAAATGATATTTGATATTTTTATTCTATTCATAATAATAATATCTACATCTTCTGTGTAACATTGTACAATTAGGTCTAAATAATATATTGTACAATAAGTGCTGATATTTCAAAAACGGATATTTCAAACGAATTGTGACAGTTGAGCTCGCAGTTGAATTACGAGCGCATGGAGTGGCAAGAGTGAAATATTCTTCAGCACGTGTTGTACACTTTGTTTTTCCTTGGAGCACAACTCAAAAGAACAAAAGAAAGGACATGCAACAACTGAAAGTGCCTTTTTCTATAGGATTATGATGATAACTCACATCAGAATCGTAATCCACCTTCTCTCGGATTTTGGCAAAAACGCTTGAATCGCCGTCAGCAATAAAAGTTTTATATCTGACACCATGTATTGCAATGCTTTGACTAAAACCCTCGCAAATGATGTCAGATTCAATTGCCGAAGAAGACCCGGACCAATTTAACTGAATGGGAAATATATATTGGAGGAGACCTGCAAAATGCAAACGACTCTGAACAAATAATCCCAACGAACCGTCTTTGTCTGTATTTATTGTTGTTGATACATCAAACACATATTGCACGTTTAGTGGAGACGTGCTTGTAAATAGACCTCCCTCATTACGCCTTCTTCTGCCACTTGTCGCAAATCACCAAAAATTACGTATTCATGGCTTCATTCGGAAGGGTAGTTTACAACAGGTTTTCCCAAATAACAGGTAACTAAGTTGACGGTGGTGGCAAACAGAAACACATAACAAAGTAATAAAATAGGTATAGTAACCGACAAATTTACAAATCCTCCTCCACAAGATAGTAATATAATAGCTAGTCCGATGCAAACAACACATTGTATAATAATCATGAAGATGGTAAAGGAAGTTGCCTGAATCTCAATAATTTATGGGAACCCGTAATAAAAAGTAGGTACCGATAGACGCAGTAAAGACGATTTGTTGACCCAGTGAAATAAGTTCACACCCACGTCTCTATTGGAACAACCTCTCAATCCTTATTTTTTAGCTCCATTTTAAGTAAAACCAAGGGTTAAAATTTATTTTGGTTTTCGGATCCGTAATCAGCATGACGGCTTTTATAAATTAAGTTTCAGTCTCATCAATTTTTTCCAAATTTCACTGGTTTTTAATTGTTTTTTTAAAAACCACCAGCACTAGGATTTTCAAAATAACAAAGAGTAAAAAGTGTGTCATGTTCTTTGTTGTGTCAAAATTTCATTGGAATTGCTTCAGTCGTTTTCCTTACATTGGTTCTCAAAGTTCTTATGGAAGAATAACACGGAAGGATCCCACCCTTAACAAAAAGTCCTAGAACCCATAATCCATCGTAAAAATTCAGCAAAAACCAAAAAAATTTGTCGTTCAAAACTGTTGGCTTATAAACTGGTTGCAAATGAGAAAACCGTTAAATTATGGGTTCATAAGTCCACTAGTGTCTTATAGACCTCATAATACATTCAAAATCTTGGTGAGAGGTATATACAGAGTGAACATAAAATTCCGCACAAAATTCATAATTTAGTTATGTAATGTTCTTGCGAAAAACGCTCGAACAGGTCGATTTTTGTTATCAAATTTGCCATTTTTTGACATAAAAATTTTGATGATGACGTCATCTGTTTTTGAACTATGACACCGTCATCAATTTTTTTAAATGGCAACTCCCAACTTTCTTTTGGGTTTTAGATGCACTTTTCAATTCTCTATTCAACAAGAGTAATAAAGTGATACCTTGCATAACTTTTTTTTTTGAAAAAATTACAAATTCTACTTGAAAAAGTACTATTTCACTACGAATTCGTGGTGAAATGGCGCAGATTAATAATTCAAAGCGTTAAAACACGTCTGGGAATGTGTCAAATAGTTGGCTGGTGGCAATTTGAGCACTTGCGTCAAATTGTATTAAATGGTTTTTCTTTTTTCGTTGTTTGCTTTCCAAATTTATTGTTATTTTTCATTTTTTTTCAAAAAAATAAATTTTTATTTTTGATGTAAAACGTATTTTTTCAAAAAAAAAAGTTATGCAAAGTGGCAATTTTTTACGCTTGTTGAATAGATAATTGAAAAAAAATTGGGAGTTGCCATTTAAAAAAATTGATGACGGCTTCATAGTGCAAAAACAGATGACGTCATCAACAAAAAAATTTATGTCAAAAGATGGCAATTTAAAAACAAAAATCGACCTGTTCGAGCAATTTTCGCAAGAATATTACATAACTAAATTATGAAATTTGTGCGGAACTTTATGTTCACTCTGTATATGTATCTGCCTTTAAAGTGTCTAAAATTAAACAGACAACAAATACACTCCTAAAAATAATAAAAGCAGCATAGGAGACTTGCTGGAAAACATACTTAATGTATTTAGTATTTAGTAATTTCTATAATTTTCTTATACAGCTGCACACAACCAATAAAGATATTTATGTACCAAGGGCATAATGAGGATGTTGCCCGAGAATTATAAACATCGAGTTATGCCCGTGGTGCATACAACGTTTTATATTTCACTGCATTTGAATTTGTGAACATTTAAAAAATATAAATTTTGAATTTGATTTTGCTAAATTTCCTCGTTTGCGGCGGCTTGTATCTATGAAGTTGGAAGCTCCCGTGAAACTGGAACGTCCGGCGAAAATAGAACTTTCGGTAAAACTGATGCCTCCAACCTGAATGTTTCTTCATTTAAACATAGTATAGACACAGCATAAATACTAACCAGCACGATATCTCTCAATCGCGCATCGATATGCGCAATGTTCTGTTTTGGAATAAAACCTGTCAATTTCTGGCATAACTCGGCCAGAGCCGGACTCGGCGGAATGCTCAGCAGAACTGGTTTAGCGATCGATGTTCGCTTGGAATAGTTTGTAGCGAGCAATAACAAGGACTAAATTTTGTTTCTTTTTATAAAAAAAATGAAATGTATAATAAAACATCTGTTGACAGGAGTTTATTGCACACGATTTTTTTAATACTTA
Organism: Diaperis boleti; assembly: GCA_963583935.1. NCBI lineage: Eukaryota > Metazoa > Arthropoda > Insecta > Coleoptera > Tenebrionidae > Diaperis > Diaperis boleti. Next base: position 76,671,595 of record OY757242.1, on the reverse strand, counting down.
GTTTTTCGGGGAATGTTTAGATAAAATGATGGACCGTTTGAACGATATATGTTTGATAACGTGTTATTAACATTTACAACACTCCACTAAACTAAGCGTACATTTTTATTTAAACTGAAGAATTAAGAAAATTTATGTTTTTTGTAATAAATTTCAATAATTTTTGTTCAACATTATTTTTTCAACACAAAACACTAAATGTTGGGTCTCATTTTCCACCAAAAAAAAAAGATATAACTACCAACCAGCATTATTACAGAAATTATTAAACATGTTAAAGAGTACTAATTATATTCTGCAAACTCGACTACTTCCGTTTATCGTCCCCTGTCGATATTATTCGTAGAAATGCCGCTTTTGACAATGTTGCGCTCATTTCTACAAACAGCTACTTCCAGACTAAATCGTTTTCTTTGACTTTCTAAAAATACCGCCCTTTGCATAGGAAATGAGTCCAGTTCTTGTCTCGACTTAGAGAAGTGCCTTTTTTTATAATTAAATCATGGGTAGTAAACCAAAAGGTGGAATTATTTGTTTTTACAAATATTTTCAAATCCTACCCTGTCTTCTATTCCAAACTGGCGTCATCAAGGTTAAATTTTCATTTTCAAGAGATCAAAGGCGCCGCCCGAGAGATATCGTGCTGGTTAGTATTTATGCTGTGGTATAGATATAATAAATTGTTCAATTAGTGGATCTTCATTTACAAATTGTATTTTTAACTTTAAATAAATAATAATAATAACATTTAAAATTTTTGAGGGCATAAGATGCAGGCATTATGATTTATAGGCCCTAGGGCATTATAGCCTATTTAATATATCTCGTTGTCAAGGTATAAAAAACAAATAATGATTCAGTGAAATATAAAATAATATATTTTCGATTCTTATTTTGTTTAATTTGTTAATATTGTTTTTTAATGCATACAGAAAAAAAGTGTTATTTTCAGAGCTGTACCGAAATTATCCACCCAAAAAGGGCTAATAACTTTAAGCTACTTATTCCTTCCAAAGTTTCCAATGACTATAATTATGTAGTAGAGAAACGCATCTAAGAATGATTCTTTTATAATATTTAGATGCCCGTCTGAATATTGTCATTCATAAATTTGTTATCAAAAATATTAAAAAGAATGTACACATTTTTAAAAACCTGCCTGAGATGCAATTACGATGGGCTAGGGGCGCAGAGAAGGCAGAGAGGGTGATCGAGAATCTGTCCGTAGCCCGGCGGTCCCGAGATTTGGAATTCTACATTTATAATTGTTTCTAGTTTATTATTTACGACCAAAATATGAAAGTGGTACTATAGAAAAAACAATAAATGGAGCAATAATTTTACAAGCGAACACTTTTTTGATTTAGGCCTTAGATTTGGAGATAACCGGTGAGAAACGGTGAAAATCGCATTAATTATTGGTTATTAATTAATTACAGAGAATGTTTTGAAAAAATATCAGAAAAAAATCACTCTATCGAAAAGTCAAATTATGTAACTTTTTTTGCACAGGACGATTTTGTGACGAATTCGGATTTAATGTATGTATTAGCTTTCATTCCTGAAAATTCTAGCTTTGTGAATTGAAACTCCCACAGGGTGACCAAGACAAAGATTCGCAACAACCGAACATCTTGTGCTTTTCAACTTGTTGAGAAGATGCCGCCCCCAAAATATTGGCGCGGGATAAATTTAAGATACGGTGGTTGGAAATCGAGTGGCATAGCTGAAACCTATATTTGAGGAAATTATGGATATGAAATGAGTTGGCAATGAAAACGACATCTAGCAGGAGAGAAGTATTTTCTTTCAATTTTTAATATTCTTTAAACATTGATCCCAGTATGTAATATTTCAGTAAAACCAAAACTTACAAGTAATTATGTATTTATAGAGTTACTTCGGTTTTAAACAATAGGTAATAGGAACAGTGTTCTATTTCACTTTAATGCAAGTTTGAATCCTTATTATAACCGTTTTGGCATTTCAAATTAATTTCCGTGTAAGCTCGTTGTACCAGATTTTATAGCTATTTATAATTATAATTTATGTTGATTATTGTTATATGGGAAGTTGCAAAAACAAGATCTGAAGTTTCTGCATCGATAGTACTCAAACAAGTGTGTGAAATTACGATTCTGTTTCTTTGGCGCGTTCCATTACAGGAAAGCATGTGTGACCTAATCCGATTTTAATATGCACTTGATACATAACTGTGATTTTATGAACGCATATGTCACTTAGTTTAGGTAAATGTGTAGTATATAATTTACAAGAGAGAACCTGTGGGAATTTTCGGAAATATTCGTAGTTACATTAAAAATTCTTGTCTATACATACTGAATGACTGTGTAAATGTGCAAATAAGTAATTTTCAATTATAGTTTCATGAATAACTGCCTATATCATCAATAACTAATAAAATATTAATCAAAAGCATGTATGTATCAGACATATAAGATAAAAAATATTGACATAAAACCGAAGTAAATCAATTTTTAACCGCAAAAAACAACCAACACGTATGGCAATCTTTGGATAAACACCCAGTGTAGTCATTACCTATACTTTATTACAAATTCATTTAACTCGGGCTATTCTACGTCCCATCATGTATACGAGAAGCGTCGAGGAGAGAAAATTTACGACGTGACTCTCATTATGGCATGCTGAGAACATAAACACCTAAATTTTGTCCAGTCCCCTTTTTAAAATTATACTCTCTACCTGTTTTAGTCGATAATTTCTAAAGATGGGAATTATTTTTACATTTTTTATAACTAGTGGTCTTTGAGAGCATCAGTTACGAGCGGGCACCGAAAATGATTTTTTAAATTTTTATAATTAGGCCAATAACAACTCTATGGATTTATGCAATTCGAAAATCTATGGTCAATGTTGCTCTTTTCCTCCTTGCCGAACTGTTTTGCTCTGGTGTCAAAAAAAACCTCCAAGAGCTTTAAAAAACTTGTTCTTCCATACGTGTGATACACACTTGTTGCTCACCATTTCGTGCCTTCTTTAGGTTTTATGGCGTATGATTATCCATCTGCTAAAAGAATTAGACATTAATTGGAACTTATTACATGTTTATCACAATTGGGTGCCAATTAAGAGCATCAATAAGTATAAAAGTATACATAACCAGATTACTTTTTTACTAACACAAATAAAATAATAATAAAAATATCCAGTAGTCCCATTTACCCACGACTCTTTGTCACGATTTTACGGTCATCGACAAACCATTGACATTTTATCAATCCAAAAAATATATAAGTAAATTTATGTGCTGCGACTTAAAATTTATGAATGGCAAAATTATGTCTCATTAATCACCAAGTAAAGGTTTAAAATTCTTAAGTAACTGTTAACGCGATCGTATCAAAAAATAAAAGGGTGTCAGAAAAGCCCCAGTGCAGAAAATTCATTTATGAGCTATCGATGATTCTGGTGCTGTAATGGTGGATTGCATTATAATTATACACATTAACTAAAGTCGAGAAAACTACCTAACTAATGTAGCTTAATAAGCGTCAGTGCGAAGACTGTGGCTCGGCCTGCGTTTTGGGCACCCGCAGCTTCACATTCTATCCGCCCGATAATAAATCGAAGACTGGTTTTTGATATTTTGAAAATATAATTACACGTTTTCATTCTGTAATGGAATACCGGGAACGGCGTCAACGGGAAGGCAGCTCGCAGTGCTCGAGGGGGCCGTTTAAGGCCCTCTCGTCACGGCACACCTCGGTGATGACCCCGTCCCGTCAGCATATTCAAACATCACGAATCGAACCTTAACGTTAATGATAGGAATTAGCCGGCCGTTCGATCCACCGCTAATACGTAGTTTAGTTACAAATTCAGCCTCCAGGGGGATAATTTACCAAATTACCCACCATAACACTTCAAAATAAACAAGAAAACAAGCCACAATCGCCATCGACATGATCGTGAACTGTTTATTTAAATAAAGTCCGTTATTTGAGGCGGAGGCGGTCGCCGATCTAGTAGCGGTCTCGTTAGCACTTCTGATTTTCAACCCTCGCAGTCGACAAAAGTGAAGATTCAATCCGGAAGGTTGAGTGGCAAGATCACATTTTGGCCAAAATTTGGGGACCGGAGAGTGGTGTACAAATTGGTCCACATGCTGCTGCTGTGTTCACTAACTTAGCTAAATATTAAGGTGTCCATTATCAGGTTTAAAGTGGAGGCGATAACCTGCTCTTCTTTCAGTAATGAGGGTACCAATTACAACTGCACCATGAACCCTTCAGATAATTTCATAATCAATGAAATAAAAATCTGTGTCTAGCATTTAGTTTGTTTTGCTTAATTAACGTTATTATTTCCTTTTCTTACTGTACACCTTTTTACAACAGCCGCTCCTCAAAGCCGTGAGGTTACTGACTACATGAAAACCCGTAAATCATGTGCTTTCAGCAGCCAGAGTGACCGTTGCAATAGGACTTGCGGCAAGCAAACATGAGTTTTACTGGAAAGGGATAATTTCTAGATGTCTAATCACCGGAACGATGAAAATGTTATTTGCAATCGTATTGATCAACCCCACGAAGTTATTATATTTAGAACTTTATACCATTAGAAGGAAAACAGTTTCCTTAATTTCTTCATCTTCAGAGTTGTTAGGCTTCGGCCATCTAGTTTCTCCGTGCTCCACGAGGGAGTTGTTTTATCTTCGCATTTTCCGGAAAAATATTCCAGTAAAAATTTTGAACTTGAAACGGAATAAATTTGTGATCGCAGTTGGCTAAACGTATATCGGTACTTTTGCTTTACTCTTTACATTAATGGTCAAACTTTTAACCTATTTTCTCTGACTGTCAAAAATTTGGATTCTTACGTCAAAACAGTTTTTCATACTGAGACCAGCGCCCTCTAGTACCGCCATAGATAAATTCCTAAAAACGGATCAAGCGATCGATGTTATCGACTGAACAATTGACAGCTACCTATCTGTGTGTCCGTCAAAGATGTCTTACCAATAGATACGGTGAAAGGACTAGAATGCATAGTGATGGGTGAAGCCAACATCTCAACCCAAATGTGACGTCAGATGTTGCGTTTGGGTTGCAGCCATGCAGCTTTGGTTGCGGAATAATATTGAATATTCCAAAAGAACAGAAAATTAAACATTCTTTATTGTTTTTCTATATTCCGCTATTAATTATCATGATGATAAAAAAATATTACTCCTTATTCTTATTTTATTTATTTTGTGGATTTCCTAAATAAGTGTTCCTTCTAATTGCATAGTTGGCTGCATAAAAATTAACCCTATTGTGACGTCATGTTGGCTTCAAACATTTTGCTTTGCAATGTATCTACTGGCAAGACATCGTTGGTCAGGATGCACATTTTAAATCCCACATTAAAAAGGATGCGTGCCTGCTGGCGGGAAGTGGCCCATTCTTTGCGAGTCCAGTTTTTGGTTAACAATAAACGAATAATCTGTTATGTCGTTATAACAGTCGCAACAGTAAAAAACCGATTCAAATCTCGTCAAGAGAAATACCGGAGGGAAATAAAATTTGAAGCCGAAGCCACAAGGAGCGGTGCTGGTATTAATACCAGAAAAGAGTGGCCCTACATGAGTTTCTTCCGTTATATGAATGACGGAAGTGAACCTCGAAAGTCTGAAGTTAATATTTCTATTTGTACTTGGTTAACTTTTGAAAGTTTTTATAGAACGACATCCAATGAAAGAATAATTTTGGAGGAAATAAGTGTGCCATCATCTTCAAATAAACATAGAACTTGATCGTGTAGACGATCGGTTGGAAAGTGATAGCGATTTCGACTTATTAATGAGTCCACCAGTGGTTCAAGTTTGCACCCCAGATACTGCACCACAGAGAGCTGCAAACTGGAGCAGTGTGGGAGTTCAATAATAAAAAAAGGCGGTTGGAGGAAAACCTCGCCAGCCGCATTAATATCGGTTTAGGACGCGATCCGTAATGTTGGAGCCCCTGCCAATCAAGATGCCAATAACCGCCGTATCCAAAACTTTTGTAATTATTTGCAATCAGAATTGGAAAAGTTGAGACCATTTGATGGTTATGTCATTATGGAACAGACTGTTGCAAATTTATTAAATTTCAAAGCTGATGTAAGAAATATGCAAATAAAATACTTAAAAAATTGTGAAATAGTATTATTTTTTTATTAAGAAGTTATATTGTAACTGCAGCTTCTATACCATTAACATAATGCTTTAAATAATCCCTGACCTTTACAGCTAAGTTAAACATTATGTGTTCCTATCTCCTCTGCAGAGTTGTGAGATTTTCAAAGGCATTGTCTTGTGGTACGTCCCTTCTCCATCCTCCAGGAATCAGAACACATTTTCACATTTTATAAAATTGTGAAGACACACAGCAGCCTTTACAATATCATCAACGGTTTCGGGGTCTGCATTGATGGTCCTAAGATTCTAAAACGGGCCACCAAGATCCCAAATGTGTTTTCTATTGTTCTCTTTTGGATTTGCTGCCTTGACATATTATAGTGGCGATAAAGCGTCCCAAATACTAAAACATGTTTTTCGCACTATACATATCGGAACGGAACTCATATGACAAACTTGGGTAAGGCAAGAAACTGAAGACTCACTGCTAACCGTCATCCTGCAGATACACTTTCACGGCGAGAATGTTTTTGTAATCTAGGACCAACAAGTGACAATACTTTGTCGAACGACTGGACGGTCATTGTTGTAAAATTGAAAAAAAAAAAAAATTCGGTGTCTCCAAAGCACAAATTGTGAAAAAAGCCTTCTGCAAATAATAATTGCACCCAGTTACGTCTACGGCGGACTTTTTGTGATTCGACAGTGGCCTTTTTTCGAAGATGAAGAACTCCCAACAGTGTCGCTGACGCACCCAATAGAACGACTTTCTCGCAGGTGGCAGGACCCATATTTCCACCTGAAGCAAACAAAAACTATTCTGTAAATAGGTACAGATCAGAAATATCCGTTTGGGTCATTTTTATCTTTTTAATTTCTTTTTATTAACTCGAATGCGACACTAAAGTCTATAGAAACAACACAACAATCCAACAAAACAATAAACATACATAATAAACAACTACACTTGTTGTCTGTCAATCACCAGAAAGCACAGAAAGTAACCTAAAGCGCATGTCCACTCGAAACTTTTACTATATTCAGAAAATCAAAAATGTTTATAATAAATTAATGTTGAAAATGTTCGCCATTTTGTTGTAGACACAGGCGAGCTCTTCTGCTCACTCCATGAATAACATTTTCCAACATGGCGTTGTCGTTGTTTATCTTGTTAATTTTATTTGTTATTCTTAATCTCATTTCATCCACAACAGAATAAATGGAATTCTTCAAATGTGGCCACAAAAAAAAACATGGTGTGAGGTCGCAGGATCTTGATGGCCAGACATTTTCAGTATTTCTGCAAATAATTCGATTATCAAAAAATTCTCTTAATAAGTTGATGGAAGCTCTTGTTGTGTGCACTGTTGCTCCATCTTGCTGGAAATAACCCATCGCTACGTGGATTTGGTTAATAAATGGTAACAAAATTTCTTCTTGATAACTCGTGGCTGTTATGTTCAGTACCTTCAAAGAAAATTGGTCCAACTTTACGTCTTTTTGTTACGTACCAAAAACTGGTTTGATACCGCCCCAAATCTAGCTCGATGAAGATGGGCTGGGTCTATTGTTATTTATGCTATATCTTTATTACTTAAATGGACGCCACCAGTTCTTAACGCAGAAGAGGATGGTTACAAAATTATTAAAACTGGAAAACTTTAATAAAACTTGAATAAATTAAATGAAATAGTCAGTCAATAGGATCATTCATCAGCAAAGTTCAGTTACAAAAAAGATTAAAGCAAATAAGAATTTACTCATAAAACTAATATCTTAAATTAACAGACCGAATTGAAATTAAATACGTCGATTTATAGCTATAAAAGTCGAGGCAAGTATAGTGTAAACAACTTAGGTATCCGTCAACGACGACGATTTGGCGATCTAATTAGTTTTATGTTACACGATAGAGACGATAGAGTTGATGCTAAGTTATATTATTACTTTAAATTATTACTTTGGTCGATAACCATAAAAACGAAAGAAGCACAAGAGATACGTATAAAACAAAAACAAAAACACAAGGTGTCTTATCTGGCCTTGGAACTCTGGGTGTCTTCCAGAGGGAGACGACGACGATTCTCCAGCCCCTGACACGATTAAGTCTTCCTCAATGGTCCACGTTGGAAATTCCAAGGAATACCACCCTCGATGGCGTAGTTCCAATCCAGATTTAATTAAGTGGTGAAGATTCTAGGGTTCACCCCGAGCCAGCACCCTAATGAAGAAAATTCACCTTTAAGTACCCCGTTTAACGAACAGAAAGGCCCTTGCCTCCAATGAGGGACCTGGACGACTCCAAAGAGACAACGAAATGTGGACGCACCACGTGGACGACTTATTCGGTGGTTTTAATCCCTCCAGGTCGAAAATGATTCCGTCGATTTACAAATGTTTCCAACGAGACGAGAATCACTCACTTCGATGAAACGGATGAGTTAATCCCTTGCGGATAATTCAAATTTAATTATAACTACCACCACGTTTCATCAACCACCGAATAATAATGTCTCTTTTTGACGGAAAACGCCGGCCGGAAGAAGGCCTCTGAAACCTGCTCAGCGACGAGGTGACGATTGACGTACCGCTGCTTGACAGGTGTGAGGTTATGTAGATGTAAACAAAAGAAGTTCTTCATTATTTTCCGACAAAACACAAAGAAATATTAAATGTTGGTATTACCCAGTTGAGGTTCCATTAATTTAGCCCCTTGGCGTTTTAGGCAGTGGGAAAAGTGTTGCATAATTCCAGAACGAAAGATCGAACCAGATAACACCAGCACAGCGAAGAATGAAGAAGAAAGACGATAACATTGAGAGTAACATTCCCTAATGTCGAGCACAATTACGGTTTACAGTAGAAATTAGTCCGAGCGAGAATAGAGTAAAAAGTACGAAGAAAACAGCGGCTTAAACTCAATAGCGATGTACGCCGATTACCATCTCCCTTTTTTTGGTAAAATGCTTTAGGATGCCCCAAACCAGCAATCCCTTCACAGCGAGGTGATCCAAACCCAAAACAATTCATGAAACAACCGAAAAAAGGAACGAAACATGTAAGGTTAATGAAAAGATAAAATTATCTTCACAAATGATTGTCCAGACTCCAACTTTCTGAGGATGAAGGGGTGTTTCCACAAAGAAATGCGGATTTTCTGAAGACCACATACGCATATTTTTGGAGTTAAAGTTTCGGGGCCAATTTTTTTAGACAGCCAACATTTTTTTATAACCAACCTTCTTAAACTTCAAAATTGTTACATTGCTACAAGATCTCAACTATTCATATAACAAAACATGCCTAAAATACTACATAATCGTTCGAATTGTACACGCGGAATTGGCTTCGTTAAAATGTCTTCCGCTTGATCCTTGCTTGAAACATGGTCAATCACTAGCGCACCTTCGTACACTTTTTCCCGTATAAAATGAAACCGCACCTCACAGACTCCAACAACACAATTGCTGCCAAGTTTTCTGCCTCCGTCGTCGACAAAGATACACTTTGCTGCCGCCTGCTTGCCCAAACGATTGCTCCCCCGCTGTATTTGAAGACGATGCTAACACCTTTGTGTTGAAGGATCGCTGGCAATCAGCGTCACTATAATCTTCCAATTTGTCTGTGTTTCCGCCAAATTCGTAGCGGACGCTCATCGTTAGTGTTCCCTCCAAATACTTCATGCTGCGCTTTACCATCTCCCAGTGTTCTTCTCCTGGTTTTTCTAAAAACTGCGACGCGTAGCTAACAGCAAAAGCCAGATGCATGAGGCATCCAACCGCCTCTCTGTATGAAGCACTTGTCAACGTGTTCGTCATCTCTTCTGTTTGCACGTATCTCTCAATTTTTGAAGTCCAGTTTCAGTGTACCTCGCTTGATCAATGACAAAGGAACCATGATTTTCTCGCTTGATATGCACGTTCAGAAAATATCCGACTGGTCCAATAGTTATCTTGAACTCCATATTTAGTTTTTGCATAAATTCTTCAATGTCAGATGTCTTGTTTGCGATTACCAGGCCGTCATCAACGTATAACACCACTATCAGTTTGCAACTGTAGGTAATGCGATAGAGCAGACACGGGTCTTCAAACAAAACGTCTTTAAACCGCTTGTTCCAACATCTTGGGGATTGCTTTAAACCGTACAAACTTAGCTAAAGTTTGCAACCATCTTCAAATCCTTCCGGCTGTTCCATATAGATCTCTTCTTCAATGGTGCCGGTGAGAAATGCGGTGTTAAGGTCGAACTGTGTAATTTCAACCTTTTCATTTCAAACCTAGCAACTGGACTGAATGTATCCTTGTAATCAACCCCTTCTCGTTGGCTAAAACCTCGAACTACCAGACGCGCCTTGTAGCGATGTATTTCACCATCTACAAGTAAATCGGCCAAGGTCCAAGTGGAATTTTCACCTCCATTGCTGCCGTCCAGTGCAATTTCTCCGTCGACTCGGTTGCCTCTGCATAACTTCTTGGTTCTCCCATTTCAGTTAGCACCGCTTCAATTAGACGTCCAGGTGCTTTAATTCTTGTTCGGTCCCTTAGTTGTCGGGTTGTCGATTTAGAAACAGTGGCTCATCTTCGTCGTCTTTTAGGTGATTGTTCACTTCAGTTAGACAGCCCCTCATTCTTCCTGGTAAATTCTGGTTCGAACACTACGTTTCTGCTACGAATAATGTTGTTTCCTGAGTTCATGCCAAAACGAAACCATCCACATCGTTAGAATAATCAATAAAAATACCGCGTTGTCGCTTTGCATTCTATTTCTTCCTATTTTTTTTTAGGCACATGTACATAACAATTGATACCAAAACCACGAAGTTTATTCAAATGCGCAGTCTTTCCTTCAAACAGTTCATATGGTGTCTTCCCATCAATTCTGCTCGGTCCTGTAAGATTAAGAACGTACACCGCTCTGTTTACAGCTTCCGTCCATAAGAATTTCGGTAGATTCTTCGCCAAAAGGATCGTACGAGCAAGCTCAATTCTGTATACGGATTTGTGACGACGAAGGCTGCACTAAAGTACATATACCCTATAGGGCTCTTAACATGTTCCATCCCTATAGGTCTAATGAAATTCTATTTTTAGGCGATGATTACCTCTTTTGGAGCTGTAAAGTTTTACTTTTTTGTACACATCTGTCAAACTCCACTTTGTTGTGTCTGATCTGTCCGAAACTAAAACTACCAATTAGCCTTACACCGTGCCAAATGCAAACAGCAGTTAGTAGTGGGGATATATGACGCAGCTGCCAGCGGAGAGAAGAGGTACAATATAAAATATCCCCTCACTTATATATTGCATTTTCGTGTCGGGTCAGGTCAGGTCAGGTCTTACACCGTGCCATAATTCATTTCAAAAATGACTACAAACTCGGCCGTCCTGGTGATCAGCCGATTCGGCTGATGAGATGCTATTGTCTAGAAAATCTGTCCTTACCTTTTTCTTTTGTAATTCGATAGGGTCCTAAATGTTCTGGAATTAATTTATTAATTAATAATTAATATTCTTTACCCGTCCCTCGAACATCATGCCTTTTTTCATTTCCACTCCGAATAGTAATTTAAAAGGGCTGAAATTGGTGGAACGACTTGTGGTGGAGTCCAACGCCTGCTGGACCTCTTGAGTATACTTAAACCAATTGGCTGGACTCTACGAAGACACGAATTGGCTGTGACTTTGTTTTCTGCTTGGCCATTTCCTCGCGGCACTCCAGTGCTGATTTCAATGTGTTCAATGTCTTCTTTGGCGCTGTAATTTTTAAAATATTGTGCACGAAATGCTCCTCCCTTATCGGTGATGATTCTTCTTGGATTCCTAAAAATTGATTGATTAAAATTCAATTTCTCCATGACCTCTTGAGTTCCGAAAGTCTTCGTCAGAAAAATCCACGTAAATTTGGAAAATGCGTCCAGTAGAAGCAAAATGTACTTATAATTCTTCCTGATTGAACGGTCCGGAATGGTCTAAATGACACGTACCGAGTGGTCTTTCGCCTTTGGGTATCGGATTCAAAAATCCTTCTTGTTTCCCCACGTATTGATAAATTCCACGATTCTCTTTTCAAGCTTTGGAATAAAATAGTCTTTGTTAACCGTATCTTTTGTCTTTTTCGTAGCAAAATTAATTAACTAGATCATTCGGAATTGTCAATAACTTGTCTCCTTCAATTTCTTTGTACAAAATGTTTTGCAAAACATAAGCATCATAAGTTTCTGTCTCCAGAATGTTCATCATCGGTTTTAACGATTTATCTTGCAGTTGTGCTCCTTAAATTTTTTTGAGGGTGTTATCTTCCATGGTCATTATGGCAAGGGGTCTGCTGAGTGCATCAACATGTCTCATCCTTTCTCCTTTTTGCTGTTCTAATTCGTATTCTAATTCTTCGAGAAACATGACCCATCGAGCAACTTTGGAACGCTTTGAATCTTGATCCTAGCAAACTTTATAATTACCAAGACCTCTATTTCATAGCTCGTCAATTTTTCTTGTGGTAGCGTAGTCTTTTGCTCAAGTAATGAACCGGGTAGCAAAACTGATCCAAACCCATGTCTTCTAGCGTCTACGTGGAGTTCTGTTCTAACAGTCTGGCGAAAAGTTTTCAATACTGCTTCACTAGTAAACTGTTAATATTTGCTTGTATTCAAAATTCTTTTGATTTATCACTGGAGTTGTTAATATTGATAGTAAACGTGCAGTTGGTACAATTTGAGAAGTGGACGGCACTGGAAGATGCTTGATTGCTTGTTAGTGAATTGTGAATATTGTCAACAGGAAGGTTATTTTCTGTCGTCGTAGAGGTGATGCAAGTGGGACAATTAGATGTTGGAGAACCCATGGTGTTAGTAGGAATACAAGAGGTTGAAAGGCCATCCCTGCCTGGCAAAATTTTGTTCGAAATTTCCGTTTTGATGGACATGGAATCTTCTATATAGCCTTCTGCTACAGTCAAACATTTCCAGCCCCCATGACGCTTCAACATAAGAATATCACCTCCAGCTTCAACCAGTAATGAGGCTGACCTGTATGTATGGTAATTTATATAAAAAAAATATGTTTTGTATGTGGTGGTCGTAGGGCTGAATACTGTATGAAAAACATGTTGAGTTTCCAGAATTTCATCAGTGACGGTAATTTTTTTTTGTCGGTTTTTGTTTGCTAAATAGTAATCCGTTATCTTCAATATCACATACAGACATTTTTCGTAATTCTTCACGCCTCAACTCCAGTTAGTCCAAGTATCAAGCCGTAACTGTCGCTATCACCGATTTTTAACACCTGAAAGAGACGCAAAATTGAACAGGAGACGCTTGCACTGTTTTGACAAGAGACACTTTTGTTTTTTGTTATCTAAGGTAACTATATTTTTCAGGAAAATGTGACCAGAATTTTTAATTCTTTTGGATCATCGCCTAAAAAACGTCGGCCAAAAAAGATCACTTTTACGGCCTCGATACACATATTGCCATTATTTGCTGTTTTTAAATTCTAATCGGTGTTGTTAAATACTTGCTTCAGAATTCGTGATCAACTGAATTATCTATCTAGCACGCTAAAATGTCGTGCACACTACAAAGCCATACAAAACGTACTATAATTAATATATTAGTTTAAACTAACAATAAGTTATTAACGCCTGAATTCTCCAGTAAAGTTCCCATTGTAACTAGTAGATACAAACAACTATAATATTGTTAGATCTAATTGATTTTATTTGAATTCACCGCCTGATAACCGAAGAATAACGAATATAACCGAAGAGTTGCGTCGGGTAAAACACAGGATGATGTCATACACACAGTCGGTCTGCATGTGCAGACTATGACTGGTTGTTTGACCATTTTTATTAATTCTGTGTATCCTTTTTAAGAACTTTTAAGAATATTGTGTTTGTTCCACTCTGGTGCCAACTTTCGCAAAATTTGAATTACCCACCCCTACCAGCAGGGTGTCCTTTTCGTGGGGTCCATTACAGCTATACCATTTGCATCCTATTCACCATTAATTCCGTCCGAATTCTCACGAATCAGAATGATCGACTCACGATTACTTGGCATAAGCTTCAATTAGGTTTGAATTATAATGGGTGATAGCATGGCCGACAAGGCAACAAAGCGTCCGGTTCTTCCTAACCATGACAAACGGAAGCATGAGCGATTGTTGACTGTCACTGAACGCAGTAGGCGGTTCGAATCTTGCTAATTGAGTGGGACCATTGGAGTACCAAAGTCAACCGGCTTTTTGTTGTGGATGGAGATAAAATTGTTTGTGGTCAGCTGACATTATTCAATTTGACAGGGTCTATGTGTTTTTAATATTTGGATTGTGTAAAGCGTTGGGTGCGAAAGGCATTCCCATAATTTGGGTTTATTTCATTTAGTTGTACCTGAAAACAGAACCGGCTCGAGATGAACGCTGAACGGGACCACTACAAGACAGAAATAAACTTTAGGTTAACCTGTATTTATTGCTAAGGATGAGAGTTGAAGCAGGATCTGTATGATTCTATTAGGGACATTTTATAATTTCAAAAACAAAAATTTTGCGTAACTAGAGAATTCTATTGTCTTTAAATTCGAATGGCCAAATTAATACAGAGTTGTTAACTAATAATATCATGATAGTAAAAATCCTTTTGTTTAGGTAGAAAACTTTTTCATAAATAGTTATTTACATAAAAGTCAGGAAAATCTTACATTACTGAAGAGGAGCTAAATTTAAATACGCGGCACTTTTTTAAAGCTCCGAGTCAAGTATAAGAGATTTTACTTTTATTAGAAAATAAAAATCAAGTTTGCCAATTTTGTTGGCAACTATAGTTACAAATCAAACAACATCGAACAAATTTCATCAATTTTGTGTGTGTGTTGTGAAAACAGTGTTTGAATTTTCCGGACTAGTACTGTAAAGACTTTACAAGACGCAAAATAATAATTTTTCGATGTTGTTTACTTTGTAACTATAGTTGCCATCAAAATTGACAAACTTGATTTTTGTGGAATTTGTAAAAAAAAATTGTACATTTCGTCTTTTTTACGATTTCCGGAAAAATTTAATACAAAACACGTCAGTAAAATCTCTTACTTGATTCGGAGCTTTAAACCACTCCTCCTATAATTGCAAATACTGCCCCTATTGATAAAACATAATGGAAGTGGGCAACAACATAATATGTGTCGTGAAGTATGATATTTAAAATACTCGGCACAAAGTGCCTCGTATTTAAATTTAGCTCCTCTTCAGTAATGTAAGATCTTCCTGACTATTATGTAAATAACTATTTTGTACTCATTGCTTATAGATACCTATTTCCCGTTTATCGCCGATGCGCGGAAACAAGAATTTCCCGCACTGGGGTGTTTTTTACTTTCCACGTCTAGGAGGGACATTTGCTTCATAGGGTGGGTGTTGGTGAATGCAACGAATGCAGTAAGTGACAGAATTCACGAATATCCATATGCGGCTCGGAAATTTTAGGGGGAAAAATGCTAAAAAAAATTGTGTTTTCGGAAAACTTGTACATGTATAGAAAAAAAACGAAATAGTCAAATTAGGAACAAATTGGGGTATGAATGAAATAATTAAGAGACTCGATAAAGGAAGAAGAGGCAGTAGAAAGAAATTCTTAAAAGAGGCAGAGAAAAAAAAATAGTTAATAAACCAATAAAGAAAAGTCAAACATTAGGAGAAAGACAAAACGTTAGGGGAAGAAAGGGAAAACAGATGCAGCGGAAAGATGTAATTTAGAGACGTCGAAGCAGCACGGGATGGAAATACTTAAAAGGGACAGAAAAATAAAATAGTTAAGAGAGTGACTATAGGAAGAAGAGTCATCGGAAGGAACTAGTTGAGAGATTCGCTAAAGAGAAACAGTCATTCTGCAGGCAAATTATTATTCTTACTGACACCCTAATAGTTTTTGATTCTTGTAACTAAAATAAATATACTTCTATAAAAATTTCTAAAAACGGATGCACAGAATAAATTAAATAGTATCGGCCTTGTTTTGCAATGAAGGTGATATCGGCCCTAACCGCGTAAGAAAAAAAACATAATACGAATGTTTTTTTTTGTATTTTTACAACTAACACCGCCATCGACAAGAAAGTCCAGTTACTTATTCCTGGAAAATTAGAATTAGACAACAATATTATGATGCTCGTCTTCGGAGTTCTTTGGGGTAGACTGAACGTAGTGGTGGATGAATGTAGAAGTGTATCTGTCAAGGGAAAAACATTTGATATTAAGAAAAAAAGTCCAGGCTTAATCTAGTTTGCTACGATACAAATATTAATTTGTAAGTGGAATACACGGCAAAGTTTTTGAAGGACAAAAACTGGCAATGTTATAAATGAATTTCAACCAGAATCTTTAGGTCCGGAAAGGTAGATATTACTTTTTGTTTAGTTTAGAACTTAGTTTAGAAGTAACAACGAATTAGAATTGTCGACTGCAAGAAGTACTAACAATGCAAAAATTGGTAACCAGATGTAAGTATTTCATCCACTAGTTAAAATCTTGAATAAAAAAATACTGTTTTATAGGCGTAAATTAGGTAGAACTTCAAAAAGATAGAAGTAATTTTTATTTAAAACTCAGTATTAAATATAGAATCGAATTAAAATTATAGGAAAGAGACTACTCTTTTGAAAAACAAATCAAAATTTATATTGAATGACTCCACCAAAATCGAGTTTTCTGATGCAGGGCCATAGCTACTAGGCAAAAGGCAAGTTTATAATTTTGTGGATGAACCCTCTTAAAACCCCCGAATGCAAGTTGAAAATTCGGTATACTGCATGTGTTAATAAATTATATTATCAATTCACTATCACGATTACGGGGTCCAAAACTAGCGGATTATCTTTTTCTTCCATTTCTTCTAATAGTCATCTTGAATCATCTTTTTTACAGAAATCATTTTACAAACATTATGTAAGCTTACTAAATGCGTTATCTTTATTGTTAAAATTTTGTACTGTAAGTGAACAATTAAATGCGTACGTAATCCAGCACAAGATTCTGTACTTGACATAGTTACTGGGCGTTTTATGGTAGAAAAAGTTTTTACTGGAGAAAGTCCTCAGAATTTAATGAAAAAACAGAGTCAAAGAAAAGCTGCGAAAAGTCCGTAGGTGTTTGTTTGTTAAAAGTAAACCGAAGCAAAAGATCAAATCAAACAATGCGTTTGATAGCCAAAAAGATTCTGGACATGGACCCAAATTTAATAAAACATGAAATGGCCGACTTTGTGCAAAGTCTACAAATGACGTCTTTAGAGCGGGACAAAACAGTCGCATTTTGGATTAATTTGTAAACGTCGCAAAAATTCTGGAGATCTGTGGTTCGATCACTTCTTCTTAGATGCCTAGGAATGTAACTTTGCGGGACTAAATTTAAATGCTCTTAGAGTTAAGACGAAAAGTACTCAAAGCTGAAAGAAATTTATGCAGGGGTACCGCAAGGCAGTGCATTGAGACCAGTCTATTTTTATTTTAAAAAGTATTCTATAATTTTCCGTGAATTTAATATAAATTTTATAGTTTTCACACAATTTTGTCGTTGCTAAGATGCCAGATGTAATTGTGACGGTTATGTTTCTCATGTTAAATTGTTTCAATTTAAAGAAAAGAAAACTAACAAATAATGTAAGTTTATTGAGAATTACAGCAAATGTTCAAAGTGTTCTCCCCCGTCTTCAATGCAGCTCTTAACTCTCCGTTTCCGATATTCAAATGCATTTTCCAACATCTGATGTTATAGCGTTGCATGCATTAAAAATTGTTTTTCAAATACGTTTTTTTTTTTGAGATACGGAAAAATGAAATAATCTAGAATTGTCCGGTCCGGACTACACCACACGAATATCACGAAATCTTACACACATTTATAAATTTGTTGGACTAATTTTTGATTCTGCAGGAAAATTAGGGTAAGCATTTCGAAAAACCTTTAACACAGGTTTCTATAGAATACTTTCATTCACCATTCTGTTGTCGTTTTTTTGAAGTCACTTTCACATTCAAATTTTAAATCAAATTGTCAAAAGTGAGTAGTGCCAACCTAATTTCTAGTTCACAGCCTACTCTAATTTATAATTTAAATGATCTCATGATACTTACATCACAACTGCTCACCAGAATGTCCCGCTAACGTAAATTCCCATTGACTAGTCCTCTCTGCTTTCATAAATGAGTCCGATTATTTACCTTTGCCAAAGGCAATTTAACCAAGTTTTCCGTTACTTCTTGCCCTAATCTCTGAGAAAACAACTAAATAATAGGGTGACAACAATATAGCAATAGTAACAATATAACCCATAAATTTCGTGACTAGTACTTGCAGATGATGAATTATATATTTTTGCCAGTTGTTTTGTAAGTTTTAAAGCTACTTTACTTTCTCTTAATAAGGTGATACCATAGTTCACGCTTTGGGAATTGTAATTATGATTTTAGGTAAAAAAAATAATAACTCATTTAGAAAAATATAAATCTGCACTCAAAAATCATAATCGAAGGTTCACTTGAGAGATAATAATTTACAATTTTAAATTAAAAAGCATGTTTGTAGTTATGTGTCTTCACCTGAGACTTAACTATGTTACTGATGTAACTGAAATCTTCACCAAATAACTGCATATACGATTTTTTTTTAAGTATGAGCCATAACTATGGTGAAGTAAGTAAAGTGATATTACCTCAATTTTTCTGACAATTTATTTGTGTAATTCATTGTAAAATACACAAAAAACGTGTATTCAAGCAATTATATAAACTAATTTTAATATAACAAACTGGTTGATAACACAGTCTTTATATTTTTTAAATATTTAATACATACGAATTAATACTCTTGATAAATATTGGTAATCTGTCACTATGCATAATGATCAACAATATTTACTTTGATGATTTTATATTCACATTTACAAATACATATTCAATGAGGAACTTGCATGATTTTTTTTCTACCTCGAAACTTTCTCCAAATAAAGCTATCCGGTAACAGAAAGCCGTAATTTATTTATTTTTGTTCAATGTTCATCTGTAATCGAATAATAAATAAAATACTTTCGTTGCAAGTCAGCGCTTTCGTACGCGACCTAAAACGCAGTGTGATTGGCCGATCAAAAAATTACGTCACCCAACGGTAAGAGCGCTCCACCGTACGAGCTGCACAATGTAGTTCTGGCGTGTATGCGTCTGATGTTAAATTTCTGCAGGTTACAAATGTCTGAAGAAGCTTGCATGGAGGTAGAAAAACATACGATGATGAACTACATTATGCTCGAATTACTGCATCAAAAGCTTATGATGCTGCACATTGTCAAACCTTTACTGCAACATTGGTAGAAAATACGAGCTTATGGAGCTTCCAAATTTGAAGTTTCAGAAGCAACGCAAAGGGGCATTATACTCGAATCTCAAGTTCTTTGCGAGGTACAGAGGAAATTGGAAACATGTAGAAATTGTGGCTTACTATTAAGTTGGCATTATCCATTCATTATTGCTTCACCCGATGGTATTTCGGATGAGGCAGATCTTGAAATAAAATGTCCTGCATCTGTAAAAGCAATGAGTAAATTTATAAATTCTAAAAATGAAATCACTAGTAAGTATTTCGCTGAAGTGATGGAGGGAATCTTCCACATAACTTTCGGCCCCCGTCGACGAACGCCACCCGCCATGTCTTTTTAGCCCCAGCACATTAACTCCTTTATTGACTATAAGTGTAGCCGATGTGCGTCCAAACCAGTGCCCAGTAAAAGCTTCAGCTGGTTGCAACTTTAAATACTGCTATTTTTATTGAGGGCCAGCCTCCAATTGCGCCTTTTCCTACGACTTGGGCAGTGCATTTACCATTTCGGTAGTTCAGAAATAAATGATCTGACCTTGCGTTGCTTGATCAAAGTCTTATGTATTTTCCAAATAATGAACTGCTTTATTTTCTCTATCAATAAATGTGAACGTTCGCTAAATATTCGTTTTTGTATTTGGAACATTTACTATAAACATTCCTTCACGTTCTTATTCTGTCACTCATATTTTAATATTATATAATTCCTCTCGTCTACAAGTGCCCGAGACCCCCCATATTTTTTATTACTACCTACAAATATACAAGAATAATGTTTTATTAGAACCCAAATTTGCCAGCTCATCATCTGAATATACCTTCTGAATTAAAAATTGTTCGTCTGGTGCTTCATTCAAGAATTTTTCCATGTCTTCTTTGGTGAAAACTCGGTCTATATCCAATATTTTTTTTATTAGAAGATAAGCAATTATTGTAGCAAACTTAGAAATGTCGATAGTATCATAGAGAAAAATTGTACTCTTTAGCATTGAATACTCCGCCCATAAACTGCCCGTTGTCTTCAGTTGTCCACTTTTCACCTCAAAATACGCTAACAAGCCCTTTTCATTTAAAGCAATCTTCTTTGCTTCACGCCATTCACGGTAGATTATTACTATCGATATCGGAATCGCTCATTTTTGCTTCGAAAACAGAACTATGAACGATTCTACCAAAAACCACAATTTTACGTGTTTGGGAAAAAACTATAGAAACCATCGAAAAGCCACCCAATAGTTTGAGTTTCAATCTTCAAAAAATTGTAGGAGTATTATTCCAGATACTCCAATAGTGCAAAAAACAAACTATTACCGTTCTCCATACTTAATATACTATTTACTGTCGGCTTCAGCCATAGCGTATTAATTTAAACACAAAACACATTCAATGGTTTGCCACATTCAACGAACTTTTAAATGTGCAAAATTCAAAATTATTTTAAATTATTTATTTTCGGGCTTGATTAGTTACAAAAAATATTGTACCTAACTTATTTGGAAGGGAAATTTCCCGCATTCGCACTAAATGCAGCAGCACTCCCTTCGGTCGTGCTTCAAACACGTTAGGTAAATAACTAATTTTTGTATACCCTTTTCAAAATTACAATTATTATTATTATAAAATTACAATTTGAGTCCGTAAAATGGTACATTTACGGCCTAGTCCCTAAAAGTTGTAATAGCAACCTTTTGCGGATTATTTTTGTTTAAATAGACTAAATAGCTATTTACCGATCGATTTGAGCGAAAACAAATTATTTTCCCAGAAAAGGACCATTTTCTGAGGGTGCCATTTTTTTCCAAAAGTTTCCAGAACCAGAAATGGATTTTTTACCATGATAAAGTTTTTAACATAGTAGCTTGGATGGGCATGAGCGCACCGGTATACTAGAGAAAAGTCAAAAAATTAGACGTCAGTGTGACTCAATTATGTCAAACTTTAAAATCATTGCAAAAGAGAACGCAAGGCCCAATCCCAGTTCTGACACCGGAAGGGGGCTTGAAAAAACAGCCCCGATTTGGGGGATACGCGAAAAGTCGAAAAAAGAAATCACAATGAAATATTGTTTATTTAAATTTTGGAGAGCTATAACAAAAAACCAATGTTCGTTACACGTACCTAAAAAGTTTCTGCGGACTCAGCTGCTATTCCAGACTCGGCTTCGTTTCGTCCTGAAACAGCAACGATTCGTCCGCACAAACTGTATTTTAAGTATATTTATAACAAAAATAGCTATTTCAGAAGTCTAAGCAATCTCCTTTTGTTTATTCTTTTTTAATTTCAACTTTGATTTAATTCTCACTAATTTGAGTTGCGTCTGTAATTAATAACTGAGAACATCTAATGCTGCAATAATATCTTGTGTTTCATTTAATTTCAGCTGCAAAAAAAACTGCAGAGGTTCAAGAGTATTAAGAGTATTACGTACGCTTTGATGTTATTGCTCATTGCCCCATCTAATTGATGGGCATGAATCGAGGTGCAAGCTTGAAGCATTTAAGTGAAGATCACGCACGCAACTTGAAAAATTTTAAACACGGATTGATAGTAGGTATATTAAAGAACGAGTTTCATAAGGCTAGTCTTATGGTCCCAATCCAAGTTTAAGAAATCTCGAACTGCAAGTTTTATAAAGGATGAGTGCCATAAAGGTCGTATGGACGAGTTGTTTTACATAAAAATGAGAATCTTTAAAATCTGGAGAATTATGTAGTAGTTGTCGTAACACATGTCAGATGTTATGGGCTATATTCTGACATTGAAATTTGAACTAATTGTCACTAAAATTGTTAAAATTGAATGAAGAGAAATTTCTCAATGTGACACCGAAATGTGGACATCTCCAAGTAAATAAAGCTGCAGTCATCTGAAAGAAATGTACCTAAAATGTAAATATATTGTAACTGAGCCGGGCGGGTTCGAGGATTTAAAGAAATTCTAGTGCACACCGTAGTTACTAACTTTTCACTAAGTACAAACTTTCACGAAAACACGCTGACCACTTGTTCACGATGCTATAGAAAGCGTCAGGAAAATAGTGATGTAGAACAAATAAACGAGTGCAAAATAAAAAACCTGCTCATCGACAATCAAGCGGCGGCATTCTTTGATTGTTGGCGGCCGATCTTTGAATAGCACGTGTACAAATCGGAGAGCAGGTTTTTTATCTTGCACTCGTTTATTTGTTTGATATTACTATATCCCTGACGCTTTCTTTACCAATACACTGTCCTGCTCCGTCGTTTGTTCCCTTCTTATACCCCTCCTGGCGTTATCGATTCTTCTTGTACGATCGTCGTATAGTATGAGATCACCGCGACAGAATCTTCTAGCCTCATGAGAGCATCTTATGTGAACAATCATTCCCAGACGTTCTCATGGTCTGTGGACTGTTCTAGATCAATGCCGTTACCATATGTGGTGACATCATCATGACATCATCCGCTTCCGGTGCCGTCGCGCCGTCGTCTCAATATTTATTACAGAAAATGATGACAAAATCTATAAGTAAACGTGATTTTCATACCAGCTAAGGCTTCACATGGAGGGTGTTCATTTTTAAATTTCTTTGTGGATAGGGTTGGGTACAATAAAGCATCCAGAAAAAAAGTGCCTAAGAAGCATCAGTCCAAGTTTTATACGAAACCCAAATCACCTACTAAAGCACTCAAATGGGTGTTATAATAGATCCGTTATAGACGCGAAAAAAAAATTAAATATGTACTGGCAAACATCACATTTATGTGTATTTGATGTTTTCACATTACAAAATGTAAATGATAATTCTTGTTCCGGACAAATTACAAAATGTAATTCATGTAAAATATCATTATTTTATACCAATTTATCCGACACTGTCCGAATAACAAATCTAGCAAATTGTTGTTTGAGAATCCGTTTAACGGATAAGTATGGAAGTGCGAAAGTATGATGAGAAATCCCAAATTTGCCCATGTTTAAATTCGGATTGCCTACCCGACCTGGGGTATGGTTTTGTACGTGAAACGAGCAACAACGACCCTCGCAACAAGCTCTTACCATTTACTTAAAATTTGTTAAATCCGATTTAATTTGCACGAGTTTTTCATATTGTTTAAGAGTTGCGTGTTCAGTTTAAAAATCGAATCGTTAATATTAACCTGTGACGGAAGTAGCGTCCAAAACCACGTGTAGAGTGTTTGAGTCACCGGAAATACAGATTACCTCTTTATATTTATATTTCTGCCAAATCTCTCGTAAGTACCGTGAGATCATTTAAATTATAAATTAGAGTAGGCGGTTTTTTATGCAATGGCACAGCCTGCAAACTTACTGAGTAAAATTTAAGGTTATGGTAAATATTTACATATGTTTCTCATGTCAAATTGTTTTAGAAAATAAATAAATAAATAAATTAAATAAATAAAGAAAATAAAACACCAACAAATAATGTAGGTTTATTGAGAATTACAGCAAATGTTCAAAGTGTTCTCCCCAAGCTTCAATGCAACTCTTAACTCTCCGTTTCATATTGTCAAATGCATTTTCCAACATCAGAAAGGTTATAGCGTTGCATGCATTGAAAATTTCCTCTTGCAGTTCTCCCAGATTGTGTGGGTTCTTTTTAAATACAATGTTTTTGAGATATGGAAAAATGAAATAATCTAGAACTGTCCCGACTTCGAGGAGGAAATTACATGACACCGCACTAAGATCACGAAATCTTGCCACAAATTTATAAATTTGTTGAACTAATTTTTAATTATCTGCAGGAAACATTCGGGTAGGCATTTCGAAGAACCTTTCTATAAAATACTTCCATTCACCATTCTGTTGCCGTTTTTTTGAAGTTACTTTGACTTTCAAATTTTAAATCAAAATGTCAAAAGTTAGTAGTGCCAACCAAATTTAAATTTCACAGCCTCCTCTAATTTATAATTTAAATAATCTCATTTTACACGAATGAAATTTGCAAACGATTATTTTTCTGTTAATATATGAAATTCTCAGCTAAATCATTCCAATTTTCGAAGATGTGTTCTGGTGGCGTCAGGTCATAAACGTAGCCGCTTTATATTTTATAGCCCGCCACTATAAAACTGTTCTGTTTGTACCAGAGACTAGAATTTATTTAAATATTGTCGTATGAAAACCATGTAAATTTTGTATAGTCATGCAATTTCATAAAAATTTCTTCTAGCTTCATTTCTTTTAAAGCGACGCAAGTTTTAAAATAAACGATTCCATGTATTCACGACTCCATTTAGCCCTTTTCAGGAACTAATGTTTGGTTAAATACCATTTAACCTTTTTGTTTTTCTTTCAGAAAATAATTATTGTTATGTTGTCCTGATCAGGAATAGTACATTTTACAGCTAGTAGTGAAAAAAATATTGTTTTAACTCTCCCCTATAGGGCACGCCGAAGCTATTTCAGTTCCCGTGGCTGCTGTTGAATTTAAATCGATTTTTGTACAGTTGTTCGCCAAATAGAAGTAGTTTGAATTATTAGAAGACCATGGTTAGTACCTCATAGTAATCATTAGAAAAAGAAAATAAAACGGAAAATCAAACCAATCTCTTGCAATATTGTGTCCATATATTTATGTATGTTATTTCTGTGCTTAGAGCTTTCTCTCATTTGTTCATTCCTAAAATAATATTGTTGGGAAGGGAAGTCTTTTGCGACGATGTCAAAAGTACATCGAATAATAATTATCACAAATTTTATATCAGTAAAATAAACTGAACGTTATATATTTATATTGCCAGTTGTCCTTACAGCGTATTTCAGTTGTTGTGGAACTTGAATGGCCTTGTCACACTTAAAATTTGCCTTTGAAACTTTGCTTTAGTCGATTCACCAGATATAAAATAAATGCATCCATAGTTAAAAAGTTTCATGGCTTTCAATATCTTTCCACCTGTGACAATCTCGAATATGTACACTCTGGATGTAGACTAAGGGGTTATGTCATTGTATCTGTTTTATGTAAATTGTCGTAATGAGATCAGATGACTTAACCTCATGCATATTGTACACCTGAATTGTTGAATGGCATTAATGCATGTTATTCTCTGGAGAACTAAATTGTCCACCTAATGCAAGCACCATTGCAAATTGTAAGATGGAATTTGTTGGCTGTACATTCATATTAAATTGTCAAACCATTGCCAATCAAACGACAAAGGCTCTGCTTTTTCTTGTCGGATCATCACAATTCATGTTCAAAAAGTGGAGCAAAGTGGTAAATAGAAAAAATGTTTATTTTGACGAGTTTTACTTGTGGTTAAATTTTCTGCTAAGACTGTATAGCGTAAAAGTCGACCGCTGGAAAACCATCAATGTGTGTTCCATAGATGTTACAAAATAAAGAACACCAAGGTCGAGTTTTTCAACTTGGAATCACCATTATACTCTACCTCTCCTCGTCAATACAATTCTGTTTTTCGCTATAAGACAAAATGAAGGAAAGGCATAGAAAAATTTTTTCTTCCACGTTACTGTAAAGACATATAGAAATAGAGAATTTGGATCTGATTTTCACAGAATGTTTTGTGCACATTTCTGGTTCAACTTTGTCATAAATAGAATAGTGTCAAATTCAAAACATATCTTATGAAAAGACACTATTATATTCCTTTTCGCTCTTTGAGGAGCTTAGAACGTCAACTACTTCTATTTGCTTTTATTCAATTCGATCTTTTTTAATTCTCTGCATTTACTTGCCTTCCATGTTTCAGCACGTTTATTGTTTTTTTTTTCCATGAGCCCGGTATTCTACATCCGTATCTGGTTTTCTCATGGTGTGGCTTATCCACATTTATTTTCTTCTTTGTATAACTTTGTAATGGGCTTTCTGGCGTTATTGCAGTTAAAACACAAGTTAGATATAGTTACTAACAAGTAAATAGAAACAGAAACAAATCAGAAACACTAAACCGGAGATAAAAAGCAATCTCCAACCAATCTGTGAATGATGTGAAGCCTCAGTGATTGTGATTGCCAATAAACCCAATAAATAAAGGTTTGAATTTTCCGTCACTGTTTCTTCTTATAAAAAAAAACACAACGTAGGGCTGTTATTTCCTTTTCGTTTGCTGGAAGATCAAGTAGCCAAATCAAAAAATTGTGGGTTTTTAAAATTTCGGATTTGACACTTAATTTCATGTTCATGTTCAAAAACTGACGGGGACCACATGGTGGTTATCACTGTCTGTTTTAATTAGCCAATAATTTTTTTTTTTGGAAATCGATTCTTAAGTAGTAAACTGCAAAGTTTCACTTCTGTTGCGCGTGGACTCCAAACACAAATTTTTTGATATCTCGAGAACGACTTTTTTTTTTTCGGGGGCGGATAAAGATGAAACATAAAAAAAAAATTCTCATACATTTTGTATGGAATCCGTATGTAATGCCATCTCTGATACAAGACAAACAAAAATGAACATGGCGTTGTATGCTGGTTTCGGTAATGCCAGTAGATGGCGTCGTGTGCATTATCCTTTGTTAAAAAAAAAACAGAATTTAATTCAGCTAATAACTTAACACAACATTTATGGATTCTGAGGCGGTAGAAAGTTTGCCGGGTCAGTTAGTTAATTTATAATTTAGTTATTCATAATACGTTATTTTGGATTCATGGAACATTTTAGATGTTTACCTTATTTGGTAGCATAAAACAGTAAATGATCAAATAGCACAAACACAATTTAAATAAATTATTTTTAATACTTACAGACGGTCAAAGCCAGAAATGAAGTGAGGAGCTTCATGGCTGTAGATTGAACTGCTCAATTTCTACATTGGCGTTTTATATATTCGTTTCTAATTTCATTTTTTGCTTATTTGTTTCGTTACCAACTGAATGTGTATTGATAAAAAATAAATTGTTTCTCGTGATCAAAGCATTCAATGATTTTTTGTTCTAATCATTTAATTGATAGCAACCACTTACTTTCTAGAGAGTCTGAAAAAAATATACTTACTTTAAAATATTAAACATGTTTTTTCAAGTGAAACTTCTTTGATTCTACAATTTCCGATCATTGCGAAAATTCACTGGTAGATAAAAAAACTTTAACCACAGACAGGTCAAATAATCCTGTCTGGCAACATACGATACCAAACTTTTACTTTTTTGGACTGTAATGAAGTTGCCGAATTTCTCAAGGTCCGAATACATCTACGATGGTGTCGAGACGGTACATTTAATAAAGCCGTGCTCCGAGTCGTCTTGGAGACTTCTGGGAAGACGTGTAAATAATCTTTGTACATATTGTAGATAATAAACCTATAATTCCATCGCGGTATTTTGTTTTATTCCCTTCCGCAAAACTAGATAGCTGACCCCTGGCTTACCGTACTCCGGCTTAGCTACCCGCGGTCCCGTGGAGTATACCACGTAAAAAAAGCCTGGCGTTCGAAACAACTCGACCGTAGATAGCGTCACAGGACTCTTGACTTCTAGTCTGAAATATAAACTTTGAATTTTCCCTGGCCCAAAAACGACAATTTTGAGAGGACACCACTCCATTCCTTTGTAAAAGTAGCGTCCAAAAAAAAATTCGAGTCGGAAAACATAATCACTTTCTTTTAAAGGATGGACGCACTTTGGTTGAAATGGATAAAATTTGTTGCTTTTGTAAATTCGTTGAAGGTCGTCACTCTGGCAAACTCCCATTTGCAGTGATCTTCTTCGTGGTCTTTTTTTGAGACCTTCCACTACAGAATCCAAAGCCACGGCACTGGCAGCATGATCTTCATCAGTGTACATCTTTTTTGAGGTGAAAACGTTTAGCCGCTCGTCAAGTACAGTGATAGCCGGTCAAACTCTCTTGCGTTTCAAAGATCGTCAGATTTGAATCGCTCATAACTACGAGACTAACAATGGTTGATGCCACAACGGGTAGGGCATGTCCGAAGTGTTTGTCGTACTGCTTTTTTTTGTCTGTGGCATCATCGGACTAGTGTAGATGCATGTTTGTGATCGGTGGAAATTAGCGTTGTATAAAATTATGAAATAGTGTAGCGTAAAAACACGATTAGTTAGGACGTTCATTCAGGTGTCATTGTGAAGAACTTGCGAAGCACTAAAAGGAGTCAAAGTGAGGGGATAAAATTATTCCCCGGAATATAAGTAAAAATCGATGTTAAATAAAAAACTACAAAAAAATTAAGATGTCGTCTAATATGAGTCGTAAGTATGCCCGGAATTAATAAAAACGCCTCAAAACGAATCCAAGAAGCATAAAAAGTCGAAAGCATCGAAACTAAGGCGAATTCTAACTTTGTATAAACTGATCCCGTTATTTCAACTTTGTTCACAAATTTTCTTGAAATTCTTGGATTACGTGTCAATATGATGACTGAATTAAAAAAAATCTTTGCTAAAGACTTAGCATTCCGATTTTTTGACAACAATGAAGTTTCAGTTTTCAGGCAGTTTTAGGCTTTGAATAAAACTAATTTATTGCCATGGCAGACAAAGTGGTCATTTGTCATTGCCTATTGACGTATATAATGTCACGTTTTTCTGACGTTTGAAGGGAAAAAAAATCTCGCAATCCATTTATTCACCCTTCTAGTGAAGTGGGTTTTAATAGGAGAGTAAATCTTTGTCTCTGTACATTCTTCTAGCTTTTTTCTCATTCATCCATATCTGTACTATTGGTTCAAAATGTTATGCAATTTTTCAATTCTAGTTTCCAACAGTCCAAGAGCCGACGTGTAGATTTCTAATGCATCAAAAACACGAAAAATTTTGTATGCGTCATAGAGAATGAAAATATAACAAATAACATATACGTTTCATTTATTGAAAGGTATTTCTGTATTGGCCGCGTCAAAGATCTCAAAAATAAAATAAGCCTAGGATGCTGCTAGGGTGCTATAAATTTTAAATCTAGATGTTGAAGGCCGGAAATTCTGTAAAAAATAATCAAGATATAAAAGGTTTTTTTGACACCTCGTATGTATCAATTAAATGATAAGAATAAAAAACTATTGAATGGTTTGAAGATTCGTAGAAATAATTAGAAATCATTTTATCAATATACATTCATTTGATAAGGAAACAAGTACGCAAAAAATGAATTTAGAAACGAATATATAAAACGCCAATGTAAAAATTGAGCAGTTGAAAATCTACAGCCATGAAGTTCCTCACTTCATTTCTAGCTTTGACCGTCTGTAAGTATTAAAAGTTATCTATTTAAATACTTAGGGAGTGTTTGTGCTATTTGATCATTTACTGTTCTTTGCTACCAAACAATGTATAAGTCCATAAAATATTGTTAAGAATCCAAAACAACATAGGATAGCAAAAAAAAGGCAGTTCTATATTTTTTTAGTTTTTAAAAAATAATTGGTGACTTAATGATTTTAATATATCTTTGGAAATAATTCTCAAATCGAAACTATCGTTTTGTAGGCATTTCCGCAGCCACTGCGCAAGGACTGGATCCCATCAGCCACCTACCATACTTGGTCTCTATCCAAAGGATTGATGAAGAATTTGGTGGTAATACGCATGTATGTGCAGGAGCTCTTATTTCACCATTTTGGGTTGTTTCATCGGCTTATTGTGTATATGAGCCTAGGATGAGACCTCCATTTTACGAATATGCGATCGTTGCGGGTACCTTAACCATAGATGGCTTAGACAACAGGCAAGAAATCCATGTTTCGCGTGATCACCAATATCCATATCCAGGCTCTGATCCTTACAATGACACTACTCCGTTCGACATTGCTCTGTTTCAAGTCGACACTCCATTTACCCTTAATGAATACGTGCAACCACTTCGTCTTCCAAAGAAAGGAGAGGTGCCAAAAGGAAATGCTGTTCTTTCTGGTTGGGGTGTAAGGCCCAATTCTTCTAGAAGTACTACCGTCTCATTGGTAGATTATACTGGTAATGATATCAACAAACTTGTTTAATATTCTTATTGAAAGTAATATTTTTCAGACTGTACGGAGGCTCTAGAAATTATTGCTGAAGGTGATTCAAAATTTTTGTCAAGCGATTCAAATATTTGCAGTGGCCCATTAGATGGCAGCACCGGCTCTTGTTTTTATGGCAGAGGCTCGCCGTTGGTTCAAGACGATGTATTAATAGGTTTCGCAACGTGGGGTCCTGCCGAACTTGGTTTACCTTGTGGCACCACTAACCTTCCTTCTGTTTATACTGAAGTCAGTGCTTATATTGATTTTATTGAACAGTATGCTGTAGATTTATCGTGGCCTCCATCCGATTGTGAAAAACATACTGAATTTTAGACATACTTTTCGTTATGCACTACATAAAATGTCAATAATAATTATCAAAATATAGTAATCTGAAGAATATGCAATACTGTGTTTGATTTAAGCGTCAAAACTGTTGTCCCTTTCAAGCCTTTCAACTTGCCACTGAAGAGAGATTGAGGAACTTTGTGTTTCCCTTTGTCGCGTGTTTAGGAAATGTTTGGCAACCACGGCGGAATTGGCAACATAGATAAACTTTGTGTTTCCATCTGAGCAACTGAATGTCGCCAATAGTTTGTAGCTTGGGAAACCGCAACTCAGTGTTTCCACTGATGTGAAAAGTTGCAGCAACATGGAGGAAGACGTGCTATAATCGCGTGTCGATTTTTCCTTTGATGTTACCGCTAGAAATGGAAACCGGCGACAAATGGGAACAATCAACATTTGTTTCCGAAACAATGAGAAATATTCGGAAACATTTGGGAACTTCTAGTAACACAAAAGTTTCTCAGTGTCTCTTCAGTGAAAACGAAGCTTTAGAGAAGAAAGTTAGGACATTATAACTGCATAATCTTGAAACTAATTCAAATTTATTCTCCCCTTACAACACGCAAGATACTCTATTTCAAGAGGACGTAATACAGGTCCTGCAATAATGAAACAATGTAAGGGTCCCCCAAATCCACCTGGGACATCTCCTGGAGGCTGCAAGCCAGAATTTTCTGAGTTTCCGATCCTACTCTAGCAAGACCAATGCAAAGGGTGTTTTTAGTCACTACAAAACCAATAAGAGTCATTTTTACATCATTTTGACATCTACCTAGATCGTCCTGTCCCTTGTTCTTCAGTATCTTTAGCAGTTGCTGCGAAGCCTCACTCACAGACATGAATTTAGGTGGCATGTACTCCCTTCTTCTTTGTTAAACTCTCTAATATCGGCTGTTTGACCTTTATATCTGCAACATTTCCCTCCAGTACATTTTCTGTCACAATACTGAACAAACATAAAATTTCAAAAAATATATTATATAAATATTATTAATTAATATTATTATATAAATAATTTTTTATATTCTTTAAGGGCTGATGATGGCAGAAGTGTTCTGCCGAAACATGTTCCATTAGTAATTTTACAGTTATTAAAGTTTGTGGAGTTCGACATAGATATATTTAAATTTTAATTTAAATTTACTCCACTTGGATTTAAAAACATTCTTCTTGTTTATAATATTATGTATTTCTATGTTTTATTTTTATCAAATTTCTAATATTTCTAATATTATTATTCCTTAATTTAATAATATCTATTCTACAATTTATTTTTCAATAGATGCTAAAATTATTAATTCGATTTTGTCTTTTAGAAAACTCAATGTAATAAATTGTTTTTCATTTCAGATCATAGTTTCGTGTTAGACATTTTAAGGGATACAGCGTTTTGAATAAATTATTCCAGGTGCTGCCAATAAATCTTTTTATTTCATCTAGGCAAATTGAATTCGCCTGCATGGCTATAGAGTACTTTTTGTAAAAAAGAAAATAGCTCAAATGTATACATACAAAAATCTCTCACTAAAAATATTTGTATAATATATTTTTTGAAATACAGGGGGTCCTAGCAGAAAATTTAACAACAAATAGAGCTCGTCAAAATTAACTTTTTTTTATCTACCATTTTGTCGCAAACGCTCCCTTACGGAGTTAAAATTAAGAATAGTTTAACCCCTAAAACAAATACCCGCCTATGGCCCCAATTTCATTCATTGTGAGGAATCCACAAAAACGCTACCCGATAAACAATCGAAATAAAAACTGTTTAAATGGAAACGTACTAACCTACCATAATATGCATAATATTGAAGGGGTTCAGTTCGTACCGTGCGATCATTTAAATTATAAATTAGAGTATGCTATGAAATTTAAATTAGGTTGGCACTACTAACTTTTAACAATTTTATTTAAAATTCGAATGTCAAAGTCAAAGTGACTTTTCAAAAAAACGGCAACAGAATGGTGAATGGAGTTAACAGCTGAATTGAAGACGCGGGAGAATACTTTGAACATTTGCTGTAATTCTCAATTATTCTACATTATTTGTTAGTCTTTTATTTTCATGAGAACATAAACGTCACAACGTTTACGATAACTTCAAATTTTACTGTCAGTCTAAGCAGTCAGTCAATTTGCAGTCTGGACCATTGCATAATAAAACAAGCGCCTACTCTAATTTATAATTTAAATGATCGCACGGTATGTAATAGACTCTCTATCTTACGATAAATGCTGACACACCGACACCACACATCTTTGAATACCTAAAAATTTTAGGTTCAATTTGGGACGTCCGAGACACAAACAAGCGCCGGACTTCATTTGCATTACTTAACGCTAACATCATAGAAACTGCAAAATATGTAATCGTCTTGTAAATTACAATAAATAAATTCTTAGTATTTGCTTAAGTTCATTTGAAATCACAGTTCATTTCTTAGCGGCCGGCGCGACACAACTGATAACAAAATTTACTATCGACAATTTTTTTTGTCCCAAAAAAGTTTGAAGGTGTTTACCTTGTTCGGCAAAAACTTTCTCATGCGTGCAAGTTCAATTTAGTCATAGGCGGAGGGTGAAATAAGGGGTCAGAAAAATGTTCAAAAAAATTGCGGATTTCAGCCAAGGGGTAAATAGAAAAAATGTTTATTTTGACGAGTTCTACTTGTGGTTAAATTTTCTTCCATAACACCCTGTATATTTAAAATATTTGTGGCTACTAGGGTACATCTAATATCCTACTCTGTATGTAACAGAGCGAGTCGAATGACTTACTGTGGACGA
The DNA here is from genome assembly GCA_963583935.1 of Diaperis boleti. NCBI lineage: Eukaryota > Metazoa > Arthropoda > Insecta > Coleoptera > Tenebrionidae > Diaperis > Diaperis boleti. Next base: position 76,638,022 of record OY757242.1, on the reverse strand, counting down.
TGCCATTGGATTCGTCCACATAAAAAGAGAATCGTATCCATCAATGAAGATACGAATTAAATTTTTTAGTGAAAGTGTCTCGATTTTGCTGCAAGTAAAGGTCAGTACCTTGATATTGTGCACTGATATAAGCGATGATTACGAAAAAGGTGATTTTACGGCCTCTTTTGGAGCGGTAAAGTTTTACTTTTTTCTGTCACTCATTTTTTTTTCTGACTGATCTGTCAAACTTCACTTTTTTGGGACTGATCTGTCAGAATTTGGCAGATGTGTACAAAAAAGTAAAACTTTACGGCTCCAAAAAAGCGGCCATACAATAGTATATTGTGCAACTAGTGCGGCAAGTTGTCGATTGCCCACGAAAGCGAAGTTCGCTTGAGGGGGCAATCAACAACGCCGCACGAGTTGGACATACTATTTTTTATTGCGAATGCGGAATAAATCCCAATATAAAATTGGACTCCAGGGGCAAATTCAGTTTTCAGTAGTTTGTTTATCTGAATTTGCGTATGTGCAAAGAATAATTTGCGTGCGACAAGTAAACTTTGCGCACCCAAATTAATAAATGGGCAAACCGTTACTTTGCAACCGTAACTAAGGTTTCAAAGATACTCTTTGTCCACATGAGCAATAAAAACACCTTTTTGATAATCATGATCTAAAAAAAATCATGACCAAATTTGAATTCGTTTGTGATCATCGCCTAAAAAACGTCGTGTGCACCTCGGCCAAAAGTTCTTTTTTTTCTGTATTGTGTCGTGGGCTCGCCTCGGCTACAAACAGCAGATGCGTAAAAAAAGCTAACAAATTACTATTAATACTTACAAACGGTCAAAGCCAGAAATGAAATGAGGAGCTTCATGGCTGTAGATTTTCGTAACTGCCCAATTTCTACATTGGCGTTTTATATATTCGTTTCTAATTTCATTTTTTTGCTTATTTGTTTCGTTACCAGTTGAATGTGTATTGATAAAAAATAAATTGTTTCTCGTGATTTCTACGAATCTTCTAAATATTCAATAATTTTTTATGCTTATCATTTAATTGATAGCGACCACTTACGAGGTCAAAAAACATAAAAAAAACTCAGTGCTGCCATTAAGTGGACCGCTGCAAATATTTGAATTGCTTGATAAAGTCACCTTCAGCAATACTTTCTAGAGAGTACCTACAGACTGAAAAAAATCTTATAATATTAAAGATGTTTTCTGAAGTGAAATTTCAGATCGCATAGATAGATAGAAAAACTAGCCACAGACAGGTCCAATAAGCCTGTCTGGCAACATACGATACCAAACATTTACTGTTTTGGACTGTAATGAAGTTACCGAATTTCTCAAGGTCCGAATACATCCGCTACGATGCTGTAGAGACGGTGCAGTTTTCGGGAGACATGTAAATAAGTTTTGTACATATTGTAGATAATAAACCTGTAATTCCATCGCGGTATTTTGTTTTATTCCCTTCCGCCAAACTAAACAGCTGACCCCTGGCTTATGGTACCCCGGTTTAGCTAATCGCGGTCCCGTGGAGCATACCACCTAAACGAACTGGCGCTCGAGGCAACCCAACCGTAGCCATTGCCATGGCAAAAAAAATGGACATTTGTCATTGCCTATTGACGTATACAATGTCAATGTTTTTCTGACGTTTGAAAAAGAAAACGATTTTTTCACGTTTCTTGTGAAGCAAGTAGATTTTTGCCTATGTACATTCTTCTAGCATATTATTTTTCTTTTATCCATATCTGTATTATTGGTTCAAAATCTTATGCAATTTTTCAATTCCGGTTTTCAACATTTAAACGAATAGTCCAAGAGCTGACGTGTAGATTTCCAATGGATAAAAAACACGAAAAATTTTGTATGCGTCATAGAGAATAAACAGATAACAAATAACATATACCTTTCATTTATCTCTGTATTGGCCGCGTCTTAGGCCTAGGACGTCACTTCCGGTTGAAGTTATGCAGTGCATCAATGAAATTGACGTCAAAATGTAGACTATAATGTCTAAAATAAAATAAGACTAGGGTGCTTTAAATTTTAAATCTAGATGTTGAAAACCAGAGATTCTGTTAAAAATAATCATGATATAAAGTCAAAGGTTTTTTGACACATCGTATAGTATCAATTAAATGATAAGAATAAAAAGCTATTCAATGTTTTGAAGATTCGTAGAAATCATTAGAATCCATCAATATACATACATTCATTTGATAAGGAAACAAATAAGCAAAAAATGAATTTAGAAACGAATATATAAAACGCCAATGTAAAAATTGAGCATCAGTTGAAAATCTACAGCCATGAAGTTCCTCACTTCATTGCTTGCTTTGACCGTCTGTAAGTATTAAAAATTATTTACTTAAATAGTTTTTGTGCTATTTGATCATTTACTGTTCTTTGCTACCAAACAATGTTCATAAAATGTTAAGAATCCAAAACAACATAGCATAGCTCTTTCTTTCTCTTTTAATTTTTTTTTAGTTTTTAAAAATGATTTAGTTACTTTATTATTTTAATATATATTTGGAAATATTCCGCAAATCGAAACTATCGTTTTGTAGGCATTTCCGCAGCCATTGCGCAAGGACTGGATCCCATCAGCCACCTACCATACTTGGTCTCTATCCAAAAGATTGGTGACCAATATGTTGATAATGAGTATGTATGTGCAGGAGCTCTTATTTCACCATTTTGGGTTGTCTCATCAGCTAATTGTGTATATAAGCCTCCGATGAGACCTTCACTTTACGAGTTTGCGATCGTTGCGGGTACTTTAACCATAGATGGCCTAGACAACAGGCAAGAAATCCACGTTTCGCATGAACACCAATATCCACATCCAGGCTCTGATCGGTACAATCAGACTACTTCCTTCGACATTGCTCTGTTCCAAGTCGACAGTCCATTTACCCTTAATGAATACGTGCAACCACTTCGTCTTCCGAAGAAAGGAGAGGTGCCAAAAGGAAATGCTGTTCTTTCTGGTTGGGGTGTAAGGCCCAATGCTTCAAGAAGTACCACCGTTTCATTGTTAGATTATACTGGTAATGATATCAATAAATTTGTTTGATATTCTTATTCAAGATAATGTTTTTCAGACTGTACGGAGGCTCTAGAAAGTATTGCTGAAGGTGATTCAAAATTTTTGTCAAGCGATTCAAATATTTGCAGTGGTCCATTAGATGGCAGCACCGGCTCTTGTTTTTATGGCAGAGGCTCTCCGTTGGTTCAAGACGATGTATTAATAGGTTTCGCAACATGGGGTCCTGCCGAACTTGGTTTACAATGTGGCACCACTAACATTCCTTCTGTTTATACTGAAGTCAGTGCTTATATTGACTTTATTGAACAGTTGGTTGTAGATTTATCGTGGCCTCCATGTGATTGTGAAAAACATACTGAATTTTAGACATACCTTTCGTTATGCACTACATAAAGTGTCAATAATAATTATTAAAATATAGTAATCTGAATAATAGGCATTAGTGTGTTACATTTAATTTACGTAATTCCCCAGACATGTTATTATCGTGTGTCGATTTTTCCTTTGGTGTTACCGCTAGAAATGGAAACCGGCGACAAATGGTAACAATCAACATCTGTTTCCGAAACAATGAGAAACATTTGGAAACTTTTAGAAACATTTTCGGCAACCATCAATAGAAACACAAAAGTTGCTCAATATTTCTTCAGTGAAAACGAAGCTTTAGAGAAGAAAGTTAGGACATTATAACTGGATAATATTGAAATAACAAGAGTGACTAATTCAAATTTATTCCCCCCTTACAATGCTCAAGATACTCTATTTCAAGAGGATGTAATACAGGTCCTGCAATAATGAAAGAATTTAAGGGTCCCCCAAATCCACCTGAGACATCTCCTGGAGGCTGCAAGCCAGAATCTTCTGAGTTTCAGATCGTACTCTAGCAAGGCCATTGCAAAGGATGTTTTCAGTCGCTACAAATCCAATAAGAGTCATTTTTACACCATTTTGACATCTACCTAAATCGTCCTGTCCCTTGTTCTTCAGTATCTCTAGCAGTTGCTGCGAAGCCTCACTCACAGGCATGAATTTAGGTGGCATGTGGGTACTCCTTCTTATTCTTTGTTAAACTCTCTAATATCGGCTGCTTGACCTTTATAATATCTGCAACATTTCCCTCCAGTACATTCTCTGTAACAATACTGAACAAACATAAAGTGTGCAACTTATTCCAATAATTAGAAAGAATCCTCTCATAAAAACTGTCTGGTTTTCAACCCTCCGTCCAATAGGGAATTGAGAGTCTCCTCAAAAGTGTACAACTGCAACCCACAGCGTTTAAAATGGAGGCATTGTGGACCACCCTCGTGTCAACCCTACGCTCTCTTGACTTCAGCACCAGGTCCGTGTGGGTCCGTATCAAGATATTCAGCTCGAAATTCTTCCCAGATATCCGGAACAAAATGTTTCCAAATCCCGTTTACTTTTGTTACATTGCGAAAATAAGATTGTACGGGTCCCACTCAAGTTAACTTTTGCAAAAGAACAGATTTTTATTTCAAATCAGATTTGACAACTAGATGACTTTTACACAATTGTATCGATCAAGAATCGACTCAAAATTATTTTGGATTCAGAGGCTCCTACAATCACGAATTTTGTTGCTCACTCGTTATATATCGTACTATTTAACATTCTTGCGCTATTTAGCCATGCGGAGGCGAAGGGGTACGGGAGTAACAAATTATTGGACGGAATTATTGAAACAAAATCATGCGGTATAATACAACTTTCGAAATTTGCATCTCTGACCTATTAATATTAAAGACTAAAAATCCGCCACGTTGATGATTATTTATTTAAAAAAAGTACCTCTTTGTATTTCAACCTATTCGATTATGCAATGTAAGTGGACGCGGACCTTTAAAAGAGGAAATTTACGCGCGTCAATTCTCAACCAATAAGAAGCGAGCGTAGAGAAACTTGGCAACTCTGCTTGAATGTCAAATTAATGTCAAACAAGCTTCACCGTCGATCACCGTCTACGTTGATCGCTTGTGTTTGCTGGTGCATTTTGTGGATAGCGGTTTTTGAGTAATCTGCTTGACAATGACAACGAGATGGTTGTTCTCTGTTACCGAAATAATGGGAATTTTTAATCGTCAGTGTGCAACATGTTTAAAAACCCAAGGTAAATATTTAGAAAATATTGAATTTTTTTTTAATATTAGTTATATTAAAAGAGAATGTGAATGAAATATGTTGTGGAAAATATTTTAAGTATATATTTTAGTAATATGTACACTTGCTTTCAAAACTTTCGCGTACACCTTCAAAATCAAGTAACAAAGGTTTTACCAATATTTAGTTGTGTGAATGCCACATTTTGAATTTAGGTTATGATGACACTGACATGCTGTCTTCTGCATATTATAAAAAAAGACACGTAATTATTAATTTGTGTCCTGAGGGACCGATCCATTATATTAGTTTATAAATAATAATTAAAGATAAAAGCCAACGACGTTTACAAGACGTTTAATTCGGCAGTAATCCGTGTTTGTTGTAGAAGGTAATGAAGATTGTAGCTGTATCTGGTAAACAGAAAGAAGGTAACAGAAATTTAATTAAAACGAACACATCAAAATAAATACAAATATATTAGAAAAGGTTTTAATATTTTGTCATGGCCTCATTAGCCTCTAGCACCGCATTCAATCTTCTGGGCATAGATCCTATAAGGTTTCGCCAATCATTTTGGTCTTCGCTCAACTCTTCCCACGCATTTTGAATTAGTTCCCACAATTCATCAGCATTTGCAATTCTAAAGTTCCTTTTATAAATTTTCTTGAAAATTAAACCCCAAACATATTCTATGGGATTACGACGGCAAGCTGTTACCTACGATCCTAAAAAGTTGGTCTCAAAAACTGCTTGTTTGGCCGTATTGAAAGAGTTTTACCTTAAATTATCCAAAAGGGCTCCGTTATGCACCGCGTTTGAAACTTTGGGTCTTCCCGATTATGGTCTTTTAGTCACCAACCCTTCTGGTTCCCACGTCTTTTTTACTCGTAGAACAGTGCCTTTATCAAGTCCATAATGAGTAGCAACCCTTCTTATGACCAATCTTCAACTTCTAATTTAGAAAGAATCAAAACTTTATCTTGCTCCGTCAGTCGAAGCATTATGACTTTTCAAAAGATCAAATGTCAGAGTTGATTACAACCCTGATTTTATACAGCAAAACATAAGTGTACGCGAAAGTTTTGAAACCAAATGTACTTATATTTTATTGGAGACATTTGCTTATTTTTTTTTTCTATGCTGGAAAGAATATTTTGCTTTGTATATTTTTATAATTATATTTTCTGTATATTGTATAAATTTATTTGAGATAACAAAAAACGTTAAAACGAAAAAAATTAACCTCCCCAGACTTTATTACATAAAATGAGATGGGTATAATATGAGGTAATTATAAGGTAAATATAAGTATAATAATATAAGTATACAGGGTGTTCGGTAATTCGACAGCCATCTCTTTAGGAATCGTAGGGGCGACCGCCCTGAGTTCCAATCTAGTGTTAAACTTTCTCCACTTTCACTCCTTGAGAAGCTACAGGTCTCAAAGTTCACCCAATCAGAAATTATGTCAGAATTTAGTTTGTGATCATGAATCCAAGCTACCTGGAAAAAAAAATCCGGCTACCGTCAGTGTGACAATTTTGATTAATTGAAGCCAGTGGTGTCCAAAGTGGTATTTGAACTTGAAAAATGGGTGGCATTATACCTTTAATGAACTAGCCGACATGCACCTATGGTGAAGTCGGTGCCATCGGTGCCAATAGTATAGCGGCAGTGAGGTTGTACCTAGAAGGATCGTCACGTCCCCTATTGCGGTGTGTTTTCCAATTTGGATCGGCGTATTCGAGAATTTGGAAATTTAAGGCCTATGAATTAAGACAGAGGTAGACCTGTAGCCGATAATGCTGTAGCGCGGGATGAAGAAATATTGGATATGGTAGCCGCTGAACCCACTCTTAGTGTGTGCGAGATTGCTCGCAGAATTCATATTCCAGCGACAACGGTATGGACAACAATCTCGAAGGAACATCTGCATCCATACCATATTAATTGTGTCCCAGCTTTAGTGCCTGAAAATCTTCCAAGAAGGCAGCAGTTTTGTGAATGATTTCCGGAGAGATGGATGGCCCGTTTCCGTGGCCGGCCAGGAGTATGGATTTAACTCCGTTAGATTTTTATTTCTGAGGGCATGTGAAATCGGTTGTTTATGCCATCGATATTCCTGATGTGAACGAATTGCAACACAGAATCCTACTAGCGTCTGATCAAATCAGGAATACCCCAGAGCTTTTTGAAAACGCTAGAAGTTCGTTGTTGAGACGGGCCCGTCTTTGTATACAGAACGATGGTCGCCGATTTGAACATTTATTTTAAATATTTAAGTTACCTTTCTTTAATAATAAACCACTTTGAATGATGCAGTTATTTTGTTAGTATCTTTCCCAGTATACGCCACTGATTTTTGATTGACTTTAGCCGTCAAATGTGACAAAGTCTCTTTTTTTTTAAACAGAATACTTGATTCCACAGAACTGGGGCTGATGAAACCATTTCTCTGATTGGCCTATTTAAAATCCTTCTAGTTCTTTATCGGATGTTAAAAAAAATCAAGTAATTGCAAAATATGCTTTCTCTGAATGCTGTGAGGCCACAGTAAAGCGATGGCTGTCGAATTACCGAACCCTGTATAAGGTCTATTTGGTTTATATTCTTATTATATTGGTTTCTTTGGGCAAAACGGATGTCGGCCAGTTAGGGAAACCCAAAGGGTCATAAACCATTACCTGCCTGGCTAGACTCCATGACCGAGGAATCCGAAATCGAGAGTCTAAATCAAGCTTCCAAACTCTTACAGATTTTGTGTTATTATATATGTGTTATTGTGTTGACTACGACCACGACATAAATAGGTAAGAGTTTTAATTTGATGTATAGTTTTATGTATTCATGGTAGTTTTGTTACAAAAACCGAGAAATTGAAAGAAATCAAATAATTATAATAATTTGAAATGTATTCATGGTATGATTTAATATAGTTTCAATTGATCCAGGGGCCACAAGAAAACACCATCAGAATGCCACCAACGAGGAGATGAAGTAATTCATAGGGTTTTACCTGGCATCAGCCAAAGCTCGACTAAAAATTAATAATTAATTTTTCATCATAATATTACGTATCTGTGTTTTATTTTTATCATATTTATAATATTTATTTTTTTATATTATTATTCTTTAATAAAATCTATTTAATTATATAGCACTCCAATTACAGATATTTATCATTTATTTGATAGCCTTTCTACAGTTTATATCTCAATAGATGCTAAAATTATTATTAGGTTTTTGTCTTTTAGAAAACTCAAGGTAATAAATTGTTTTTCATTTTTGATCATAGTTTCATGTGTTACTTTCTAAACAGGACTAGGGATAAAGCGTTCTGAATAAATTATTCCAGCTGCTGCCAATAAATCTTTTTATTTCATCTAGGCAAATTGAATTCGTCTGTATGACTATAGAATACTTTTTGTTAAAGAGATGATATTTCAAATGTATATTTTTTCAACACTTGAATAAAATATAAACAGTATATTCCAAAATCTCTCACTAAAAACATTAATCAAATATATTTTTAAAAATATAGAACCAAGAAATTGAGATTTAAGATTGAGATTTAACCGAAGGATTTTAACATCAGCTGTTTTAGGTCGCTGGCTGCTGACGAAAATCAGCTGATTTTTAACCGTCTTTGTCATTGTGATGGGGTCATCTGTGATTGTTATAGTCATGTGTACTGCGGCTTTGTGTTATACAATATTGGCGATCCGTGTAATTTGTGTTGCTATTTACACCGGCGGTCATTTCTACACATTTTAGAAAGTGATTTACCATTAAGTCAATACTAAATTAATGACATTGTAGATCGTGTATTTAAAACTGTCCACATTACTTAATTACATCCAACTACAATTATCTATTTGTTCAATGTGGGAAAACAAAAAGAGGAAATCGAATAACAGGTTGGAAAATACTTTTCAGTTAATTGAAGGTGCTAGTATAAATTATTTATCGTAGGATCAAAATGTCACTCAGTGTGTACCTTTAAAAAACAAGTCTGGAGCACAATGGTAAAAAAAAATTCCATTCAAAACACATAACATCTAAACCAACTCCATATGGGAATGAAATGGAACCAGTGGCCTTCAACACTACCAAAAAAACAGCCCCACTTACAACATAAAAAAATGAGAATTGTAATGACATCTTTATCCATGGCTAGCATACTGTCCTGATGGTGTTATATTTTATGTTGGAAAGTCACAAAGGTTGTTGGAGATAAAATTTCCTTATTTGGGTAAATGTAAATAACGACAGTAATCGATATTAACTTTTTATTGTAGGAAAAACAAAGTCCTCAGGCAAAGTCATATCTTTGTTGCAATATCTTCGAAAAGATTGCAGTCTCAAAGAAAATCATGCCTGTTAATTATAGTCAAATACAAATTTGTAGTACTACGACGTTAATCTTCCACTTTTTGTATCATAAATAATCTGAAAATTTTTATTTTAGATACCAACATGAACTCCACTTTTACCAATTTTACAGATGTATACAAGAGATGTGTGCCTCACCTTTATAAGGACACGACTGAAGGTGGGCGTAGCTACCATCTGAGGGGCCGTAATACCTACTACACTAGTCGTTTTATTCCCATGCGTCCCCACTAATTATAGTAATAATGTCTTAAAAAAATGACCAAATTTTTGAATTCATTTGTGATCATCGTCTAAAAAACGTCGTGTGCACCTTATCTGCATTGTGTCCTCGGCTCACGCCTCGGCCACAAACAACAGATGCGTCCAAAAAAGCTAACCTTTACGGCCTAGGTACACAAATTACTATTAATACTTACAGACGGTCAAAGGCAGAAATCAAACGAGGAGCTTCATGGCTGCAGATTTTGGTAACTGCTCAATTTCTACATTGGCGTTTTATATATTCGTTTCTAATTTCATTTTTTTGCTTATTTGTTTCGTTACCAGTTGACTGTGTATTGATAAAAAATAAATTGTTTCTCGTGATTTCTACGAATTTTCTAAACATTCAATAATTTTTTATGCTTATCATTTAATTGATAGCGACCACTTACGAGGTCAAAAAACATAAAAAAAACTCAGTGCTGCCATTAAGTGGACCGCTGCAAATATTTGAATTGCTTGATAAAAATTTGGAGTCACCTTCAGCAATACTTTCTAGAGAGTACCTACAGACTGAAAAAATCTTATAATATTAAAGATGTTTTCTGAAGTAAAATTTCAGATCGCATGGATAGATAGAAAAACTAGCCACAGACAGGTTCAATAATCCAGTCTGGCAACATACGATACCAAACATTTAGTTTTTTGGACTGTAATGAAGTTACCGAATTTCTCAAGGTCCGAATAGATCCGCTACGATGGTGTAAAGACGGTGAATTCACCGAGTCGTCTTCGAGAGTTCTGGGGAGACGTGTAAATAAGTTTTGTACAGATTGTAGATAATAAACCTGTAATTCCATCGCGATATTTTGTTTTATTCTCTTCCGCCAAACTAAACAGCTGACCCCTGGCTTATCGTACTCCGGTTTAGCTAATCGCGGTCCCGTGGAGCATATCACCTAAACGAACTGGCGCTCGAGGCAACCCAACCGTAGCCATTGCCGTGGCAAAAAAAAAATGGCCATTTTTCATTGCCTATTGACGTATACAATGTCAATGTTTTTCTGACGTTTGAAGAAGGAAACCATTTTTTCACCTTTCTTGTGAAGTAGATTTTTGCCTCTGTACATTCTTCTAGCATGTTTTTCTTTCTTCCATATCTGTACTATTGGTTCAAAATCTTATGGACTTTTTCAGTACCGGTTTTCAACATTTAAACGAATAGTCCAAGACGTAGATTTCCAATGGATAAGAAACACGAAAAATTTGGTATGCGTCATAGAGAATAAACATAACAAATAGCGTTATACCTTTCATTTATCTCTGTATTGGCCGCGTCTTAGACCTACGACGTCACTTCCGGTTGAAGTTATGCAGTAGGTACATTAATGAAATTGACGTCAAAATGTATAGATTTTAATGTCCAAAATACAGTAAGACTAGGGTGCTTTAAATTTTAAATCTAGATGTTGAAAACCAGAGATTCTGTTAAAAATAATCATGAAATAAAGTCAAAGGCTTTTTGACACATCGTATAGTATCAATTAAATGATAAGAATAAAAAGCTATTCAATGTTTTGAAGATTCGTAGAAATCATTAGAAACCATCAATATACATACATTCATTTGATAAGGAAACAAATAAGCAAAAAATGAATTTTAGAAACGAATATATAAAACGCCAATGTAAAAATTGAGCATCAGTTGAAAATCTACAGCCATGAAGTTCCTCACTTCATTTCTAGCTTTGACCGTCTGTAAGTATTAAAAATGATTTACTTAAATAGTTTTTGTGCTATTTGATCATTTACTGTTCTTCGCTACCAAACAATGTACATAAAATGTTAAGAATCCAAAACAACATAGCATAGCTCTTTCTTTCTCTTTTAATTTTTTTTAGTTTTTAAAAATGATTTAGTTACTTTATTATTTTAATATATATTTGGAAATATTCCGCAAATCGAAACTATCGTTTTGTAGGCATTTCCGCAGCCATTGCGCAAGGACTGGATCCCATCAGCCACCAACCATACTTGGTCTCTATCCAAAAGATTGGTGACGATGTGCAGGAGCTCTTATTTCACCATTTTGGGTTGTCTCATCAGCTAATTGTGTATATAAGCCTCCGATGAGACCTTCACTTTACGAGTTTGCGATCGTTGCGGGTACTTTAACCATAGATGGCCTAGACAACAGGCAAGAAATCCACGTTTCGCATGAACACCAATATCCACATCCAGGCTCTGATCGGTACAATCAGACTACTTCCTTCGACATTGCTCTGTTCCAAGTCGACAGTCCATTTACCCTTAATGAATACGTGCAACCACTTCGTCTTCCGAAGAAAGGAGAGGTGCCAAAAGGAAATGCTGTTCTTTCTGGTTGGGGTGTAAGGCCGAATGTTTCAAGAAGTACCACCGTTTCATTGTTAGATTATACTGGTAATGATATCAACAAATTTGTTTGATATTCTTATTCAAGATAATGTTTTTCAGACTGTACGGAGGCTCTAGAAAGTATTGCTGAAGGTGATTCAAAATTTTTGTCAAGCGATTCAAATATTTGCAGTGGTCCATTAGATGGCAGCACCGGCTCTTGTTTTTATGGCAGAGGCTCTCCGTTGGTTCAAGACGATGTATTAATAGGTTTCGCAACATGGGGTCCTGCCGAACTTGGTTTACCTTGTGGCACCACTAACCTTCCTTCTGTTTATACTGAAGTCAGTGCTTATATTGACTTTATTGAACAGTATGTTGTAGATTTATCGTGGCCTCCATGTGATTGTGAAAAACATACTGAATATTAGACATACTACATAAAGTGTCAATAATAATAATTATCAAAATATAGTAATCTGAAGAATGTGCATTAGTGTGTTACATTTTATTTACGTAATTCCTAATTCAAGTCGTAAAATTGTACTATAATTTAATTTAATTTAAATGTAAGTGTTTACAATACGCTTAGTAAAAATTTCGTTTAGTTGCGGTCGACGTAAGGCTGACGTTACATAATGAAGAAGATTCCTGTATTACCGAGCTGAAGGTAAGTAAACATGTGGTAGTGAGGTTACGTAGCGAAAAATAGAGAAATAGAAGGTGATATAAAGAAAAAATTAGAGAAGATATTGGGAAAAGCGAGAAGAGGTATTGGAGAAAGGTAGGAAGAAAGAATTGGGCAGGGAAGAGGAGATATAGTCAGGAAAAAGAATAAATCAGCGAAGCCGGAAGATAAAGACATCTAGGAGGCGCCACAGGAAGCGGATGAACAAGAGATGAGGGAGGAGATGAAAGGAATAAGACGAGAAAACAAGGAACTCAAGAGAGAGATAGAGAGGCAGAGAGAAGAATTTAAAGAGAAGGAGAAGAGATGGGAAGGAGAGAGAGACTGGTGGAAGGAGAGAGTGGAAAAGCTGGAAAAGAGAATGGAAATCGAAGAGAGAAGAAAGAGGAAGAACAACATCGTGATAACAGGATGGGACGGAGAAAGAAAAAGTCATGTAAAAAAGAGGTTTTTGAAGGAAAATGTAGAGGATAGTAAAGTAAAAGATTTTTACAGGATTAACAAGGATCAAGTATTGGTGGAGATGGAGGGATGGGGTGAGAAGGAAAAAATAATGAAGCACAAAGGAAAATTGAGGGAGAAGAGGGAAACAAGGGGGATATACATAGACAACGACCTCACAAAGAAAGAAAGAGATTTACAGAAGAAACTAAGAAGTATGGCGAAGGAAAAAAGGGAAGAAGGGACAGAAGTAAGAGTGGGATACAGGAAATTAATAGTGGACGGGGAGCAATGGAGATAGAATGAAAAGAGCGAGAGACTAGAGGTTTTCCAATAAGAAGAATAAGGGGAGGAAGAAACGGCAAAGTAAAAAGGACAATGAAACGGGAAAAAAGAAACAAAGAAGGAAGTAGGAGGGAAACTAAGGAAGGAAGGGGGAAATCAAAGAAGGTAACGAGAAAAACAGGGGTGAGGGCACTATTTTGGAATGTAGCGGGACTAGGGAAAAAAGAAGAAGATGTTTGGGACCATGTGAAGGAGTTCGATATTGTTGGATTCACAGAAACATGGGCAGAAAGCTGGGAAAAAATAGAAAAACTGTTACCAAAGGACTTCAAGTGGGAATGGCAAGGGGCGAGAAAAAATGAAGAGCACAGGGGGAATAATAACAGGGGTAAAAAAAGGAATAAAAGAGAATACTAAAAAGAAGGGAGAAGAGGAAGGTCACATGGTGAAAAACGTTAAAATAAACAGTAAATGGTGGAAAATAGTGACAGTGTACAGCAAAGAGATGAAAGAAACAATAAGCAAGATAGAAGAAACATTAAAAAACAACAGGGAAGAATGTCTACTTCTGGGAGGGGATTTTAACGGGAGAATTGGGGAAAGAGGAGCCAGGGATTGGGAAGAAGAGAGAGGAGAGGGAAAAAGAAAATCCAAAGACAAGAAAAAAAACGCGGAAGGGAAGAAGTTGATGAAATGGATAGAAGAAAAAGGATGGGAAGTGCTGAATGGAAATAAACAAGGGGACGAAGAAGGAGAATGGACCTACATAGGCGGTAGAGGAGAGACGGTGATAGACTACGGAATAGTAAACTAAGAAGCATGGGAAGAAGTCGAAAAATTCAGAATAGGAGAAAGAGTAGAGTCAGACCATCTGCCTATAGAGATAAGAATAGGAAGGGGGATAGAGAAGAGAGGAGGAGAAGAAAAAATAGAGGAAATGCGGAAATAGAGACGAAGAGAAACCGAGTAGAACCTAAAGGAGAAGAAATTACAATGGAAGAGGTGGAGAGGCATGTGAAGAAACTGAAGAAAGGGAAGGCACCAGGGAGGGATAGAATACAGAATGAGTCGTGGATGTATGGGACGAGAGGAGTGCTAGAGAGGCTGGTGGAGGTAATGAATGGGGTGTGGAGAGGAGAAGGATTCCCGGTAGGGTGGAGAGAGGGGGTAATTTACCCCATTTACAAAAAAGGGGAGAAAAATAAAGTAGAAAATTACCGAGGGATAACTCTCCTAAACACAGGGTACAAGTTGTATGCATCAATTCTGAATGAAAGGATGAGCAGAGAGATAGTGGAAAAGGGAGCATTACCAGACAGCCAAGGAGGATTTAGAGAGGGGAGGGGAACTATGGATAATGTATACATCCTGGACCATTTGACGAACGACAAAGAGTGAGTTAAAGAAGAAAGGGGGGAGGGTGTATGCATTATTCGTAGACTTCAAGGCGGCTTTTGACAAGGTGCACAGAGAAAGGATGTTTGAGTGCCTGAGGGAGAAAGGGGTAAATGAATGGCTGGTAAGAAAGGTGGAGGAGATATATGAGAAGACAAAAAGTAAAGTGAATGGTTTGGGACAACAAAGGGAGTGAGGCAAGGGTGCCCGCTCAGCCCCTTGTTGTTCACGATGTATGTGGCAGATATGGACGAAATGTTAGAGAGAGCACAAGCGGGGGGGTGTGTGGTAGGTAGAAAGGAGTGGCGTTTGCGGATGATGTGGTAATGGTGGTAAAGAGTGAAAGAGAAATGAAGGAAATGATAAAGAGTTTAGGAAAATATGTGAAGAAGAAAAGACTAGAAGTGAATGTAGAGAAAACAAAAATGCTGGTGTTCAATAAGAGAAAGAGGACGAACGCAGAGAGTGATTGGAGGTGGGAGGGAGAAGTAATAGAACAAGTAAAAGAATTCAAATACTTGGGGTATGTGTTGAATGAAAGAGCCACAGATAGGGCACATATTAGAGAACTGGTCAGAAAAGCGAACAAGGTGATAGGATGTGTATGGGGAATAGGAGAGAGAAGGTGGAGAGGCGATTTTAAGAGGAGAATGATGATGTTTGAAAGTCTTATTGAAAGCGTGTTGTTGTACGGAGCAGAGGTCTGAAGATGGTAAGAACAAGAGGAGATAGAGAGGGTGCAAGAGAAATATCTGAGGTGGGTGCTAGGGGTGGAGAGAGAAACGCCAGGGTACATAGTGAGAGAAGAATGCAAGAGGAATAGGTTGAGAGTGAAAGCGGGAAAAAGAGCGGTCAAGTTCGAAGACAGGATGGAAGGGAGGAAAGAATGTAGGATACTAAAGGAGTGCTGGAAAGAAAAAAAGAAGAATTCAGAGGAGAATGATAGGGAGAATTACTACAGGAGGAATGGGTATGCAAGCAAAGAAATAGAGAGACTGAGAGAAAGAGGCGTGTGGATTAATGTAGAACTAAGTGAAAGAGATAAGGATACGGAGAGACAAGAGAGGAGAGAAAGAATCAGAGAATCCAGATACAACGGGAAGTACGGAAGATGCATGATCGAGGAAGTACCGAAGTATTTGGGGAGGGAGAGCGAGAAAGAAAGAAAGATGATGGCGAGGTTTAGGTGCGGAAATGAAGAGAGGGAAAATAGGTATTGGGCAGAAGATGGAGGAAGAATGTGTAGAATGTGCTATGAGGAAAGAGAGACGATTGAGTATATGTGGAACGAGTGCAGTGAGATGAAACAAAGAGAGAGGAAATACTGAATGTAGATGGAAGGGAAATTAAATGGATAAAAGAGGTATGGAAGAGGAGAGAGAAGGGAGAAGAGGAAAGGGGAGGGGAGAAGAAATAGAGAATTTTATTTAGTTTTTTTTATTATTATAATTATTAAGTTTACTTGTATATGTATAGGAATCAGAAAGCCCGTAGAGCAAATAAAGATTTATTATTGCATAATGAAGAATATAGACAGAACTTAAAAAATGGGAAGAGTTAAAAAAAAACGATAGAACCCGCAGTAATAAGAAAAGAGAAAATAACCACACGACGAAACTATAGGAATAGAAACGACTGGTGGGATAAGGAATGCCGCGATTTGAAGAAAGACGTGAAGAGGAAACTCCCGAAAATAAAAGAAAACAAAATCGAAAAAAAAGAATACAAGCAAAAATGTATAGAAAAAAAAACATATGGAGCTAGAAATAAAAGGAAAAAATTGAAGCACTAACTTGCCACAAAGAAAGATGGAGATATATAAACCAGGAGGCAGTGGACAAAAGTATAGGAATACATACATGGTGTGGTCGCTAGTTTTTGCGGATGACATGGCGGTGATAGCAAAGAAAGAGAAGGGAATGAGAGGGATGATTAGATGTCTAGAAAAGTACATGAAGAAAAAGAACGTAGAAAAGACCAAAATGATGATATTCAAGAAAGCAGGCGGAAGAGAGAAGAAAAGGGAGTGGAAATGGGGAAACAAAGAAATAGAGGAAGTCAGCGAGTTCAAAAGTACCTGGGATACTACTTTAGCCAAAGAAACAACGCATCCATACACATTAAAGAGCTGAGCAAGAAAGGAAATAAGTTAGTAGCGCAAGTATCGAGCATAGGAGAAAAGTTGTTCGAAAGGGAGTTTGAAGATCACACTATATAATTATGTACCTATACTCAACTTTTTTAATATAATAACTATAAATATTTTAAAGTAAGTTTAAAAGAATTTATCGCAAATCAAAGGTGGATATGAAGTAGTGTCTTACGTAAAAAACATCTCTGTCCATTTTTTTGAAACAGACAGTATACCCTTAACTTTTTTCCACGCGTGTATTTATAATAACGTCAGCGATAATGTCACAATCCCCCTTGTCATAATCGATACACGTGGGCGAGGTATTCAGACATTACACCAAACAATTAAAGATAGAATCCCAAGCTATGCCGATGGTGGATTTTGATGGCCGTGCATGTATAGGAAACGCACTCGCGGCCAAATTACAGCCTGTCAGACATGCAGAGTCTCGGTCCGTCTCTCTCTAATTAGCCAACAAAATGCAGTTTTAGTCGAAACCATTGTTAAGTTCCTCCAGCATCATTATAATAACATCGTCAAATCTAACCGGCTTGACGATCCAATTATGTGCAATTAGGATATATTGCTATAAAACATCGGCCCCCTGCTAGCACCACGAACCAAAAAACGGGACCACTGGAAATGGTTAAGATTCTATTAATTAAGGCAATTTACGGCTCCTAAAAAATGCCCGTATTAAAAGCGAATTTGGAACGAGGCGCGTCGACGAAATTGCCTTTAAATTTATGCTAAACGGCTGATTTAGAAAGCGAATAAACATTGGCTATTATATTAATAAGAGGTACCCTATAATAAAGATAAAATGGTCCCCGCAAACCAGATGAACGGAGTTATTAATGTGGTTTATAAGAGTTTTTATACCTACTTACCGAAGAAAGGATGGGGCGTCGAATCAATTTGTTTTTATTATGGCCAGACCTGGACTTTGAGTTTGACATCTGACGTTAAATTTACTCATTCTAACTAAAATATATTCTTACACTGAGATATAATTCAGAGTAGTTAACACGAATAATAATAGTCAATTTCAATAGTGAACTAATTTCAAAATTCATCTATTAAGTCTAAAGTTACAAAGTCTTCATAAATGTTTCTCCAATAAAGTAGTCTTTGAATTTTGAAACCACATCTAACCGCAAAGGTAATTTAATGGAGAAACATTTATAAACATCCCGTACTTAAAAATAATTTCAACTACTAGATGCGGAACAGTGGTCTACGACCGTGATTTTATTTAGATAATTTTGACCGTCGGATACAATTTCTTCCACTTTTACAGACATTTCAGTATTATCTCCAAAGGGAAATTTCTATTATAGAGAAGACCGTTTTGCTTATGGGTATAAAATTAACGACTTTTATTTTTGGATTTCTATTTGACATATTCCAACATCAAAAACAGTTTTATATAAAATATTGTGATGTTTATAATATATATTTATTGAGGACAAGTTAGAGAAGATGGGAACCAATTGGTGTAAATACAAGAATACTTACCAGACAATGTTAATATAGAGCGTTCAAGTGCAAAAGTCAGATAGGAAAGGATATAGGCCCGTGTCGTACGACGAACCATGTGTTTAATTGATCACGTAGTTTATTTTCTGCTTTTTAACTATCATTATTACCTGAAAAATTGAAGAAAATGAAGAACTATCTTGAAGAAAATACTGAACCGAAAAACATGGAGAATCTCGGAAACTATGAGATAATGCAAAATATGAAGAAAACCAAAACCTGACCTGATAAAAAATGGGCGTCATATAGTTAGTGACAAAATATATATACAGGGTGTTTAAAAATTGCCGCACCAAACTAATGGTACAGTGATCAGAAGCAAAGAGTACGCAATAGAAAAATATTTAAAAAAAATTGGTGCTAAATTCGCATGTGGCTGGAGGTTTCTTTTATAGTAAATCTGGCAACTGAGGAAATTGCAATGAACAATTAAAGTACTGGCATGTTAAGTAACCATGGCAATGTTTTTCTCAGGTACTGGAATTAATTGTAACAATAATTGTTGGGAATTGTCAAGTTTATAATTTTTTATAACAATAATTGAAGGAACAATTTATTATTTAACAAAACATTAAAATACAATTCACCATACAAGTCGACCATTGCCCGTAAGACTAGCGTTTGTCCGTCTCTCAATATTGGCCTGTACTCGTTCGAGTATTTGTTTGGTTAGAGTTTCAGTGGGTCCAAAAATTCTTGCGAGAAGGTCTTCACGACTCTCAGGTGGTGTTACGTAAACCAACGATTTAAAATGACCGCAAAGAAAAAATCTAAACGATTAAAGTCGGGCGAACGGAGAGCTAACGCGTTGAGCCATCTCGCCCAATTCATCGCTACTAAGCATGGCCAGGCCATCACAGGACCGGATGATGATGATCTGGTGCTTCATCCAGTTGAATTCACATATCCCTTAATAGAAGTGTTAGAGGCACCTCATCCATCCCACAATGTCAGTGTGACTTTTTTTAAATAAATCTGAAAAATTAGTTACTTTGCATACAATCCCATTGTTGCATAAAAATATCCATTGTTATATTAAAATGTTGCCGCATTGATTTTTGCATACATCTCGATAATTTAAGATGCGTTTAAATACATTTATGTTAAGGGCCCGTTATTGAAGCGAAACTCGAGCGTAAATAGATGGCTCAGGCATTTCATTCAGTATTTTTTTAATTAGGTTTTTTTAACGAATAGAATGTTTGAAAGCGATTGCCAGAATATCAAGCTATAATGCATTATAGGAGATAAAAATTGAATAATTATGAAATAATGATCACAGTAGTTATAATATATGACTTTTTTTAAAATGAAACTTTAGACTAATAGAAACTAATAGAAAAGCCAAACTAAACGTAACAAAGTATTACCAGTACTAATTTATAGTAAAATCGTTGATTATGAACGCATTTCATTCCGTATTTATTATAAACTAATTGAAATAAAATTGCCATAAATGGCGCCGTTAATTAAATATGCAACCCTGAGATAACTGACATGTTTAGTTGCGAAGGTCCCCACCAGGTAGCGCTCAGTGCACAGTGCAAGAACTTTGTGGTACAAACCTTCCACAAAATAATACCGCTCGCACCCTTGCAAGTCTTGAATAATTACAGCGGTAAGTCGCACAGTCGCACAGCTACACTTTCAGATGATTCAACAGACTGAGCACAATCATGTATTATCTGGCCAGTTGTGGACAGAATCTATTTTCGTTGAAACTGGAAAACCCCGTAAAACCAGGTAAAATCCTTGGAGATTTTATTTTATTAAAAGGCCAGAAACTCATTTTGCAAGTGCGAGCACAGTTTGTGGAGGCGAGGCGTCAACCGACAAAAGATTTGCAAGCAGTTTCGGCCGACAAAAGATTTTCATTGTTCACTTTTGTAGGGGGGCCTCATGCCTTATGGGGGGCCCCGTGTCTCAAAGAGCCCCCGTGTCGCAAGACCCCCCACAAGCCTATAGGGGCCCTCATATCGCATGAGGGCCACCGTGTCTTAAAGAGCCTCTTGGGCTCCCATGTCTCAACGGCTCCACATGTCGAAAACCCCCCCCCATCTTTTAAAGGGCCCCCTTGGGCCCCCCTGTAACAGGGGGCTTTCTTATTGTCGTTGCCCTATACCAAGGGCCCCTTCCTATAATTTTTCGGAGGTTCGGGGCGGAGACAAATCCAACAAACATAAAAGTTTGCATTGAAAAATCCCTAGTTTCTATTTTCTAGCCTAGGCTGGCAAATATCGTTTTCATTATTTCAAGACAATTTGGACGATTGGAAAATAACTGAATTGAGACCGAGGCCGAAAATAGTATATTTTATTACAAGGCCAGAAAATGTCATTTTGCAAGTGCGAGCCTTAGACCATGCACATGACCATGCGAGCACAGTTTGTAGACGCGAGGCGTTAGCCGAGACTTCACAAGTGCAAGCACTTGCAAAACAGTTTCGGGCCGTGTGATAAACGAAACTTTTTCGGCCAACAAAAGGTTTTCATTGTTCACTTTTGTAGGGGGGGCTCGTGCCTCATGGGGGCCCCCGTGTAGCAAAGAGTCCCCTTGGGCCCCCATGTCGCAAGGGCCCGCACAAGTCTAAGGGGGGCCTCATAACGCATGGGGGCTCTTGTGTCTCAAAAAGCCGCCTTGGGCCCCTTTGTTTCAAGGGCTCCCCCCTGTAATTTTTCCGATGTTTTAATAATTAATTAAAAATAGTAGTTATTCTGCTATTCAGGGCGGGGACAAATCCAACGAACATAAAATCTTGAATTGAAAAATCCCTAGTTTCCATTATCTAGCCTAGGCAGGCAAATATCGGTTTCAAGCCGATTTGGACGACTGGGAAATAACTAAATTGAGACGAAGGCCGAAAAAACATTTTTCTTGTTTGTTTATCATTGTCGCGCCATCTATAGAATTCAGTAACTAACCGTAGTTCCTTATTTTACCGTCGCGGCTAAATACGCGCCCTTAAAGACCAAAGGCATTGCGTCAAATAATTATTGATCTACATTTTGTTTCGCATACTTTAGCAGCATTTTGGGTGTAATTTACTGATAATAAATAGCTGTAATCAACATTCGAAGATCCCTAAAAGAAACCCACATACACAGAAGAAATGAACACCAAGAATTTTTAAACACCTGTATATTTTGTAAATAAACTCAAGATGTATGGCTTTAATATTTACGCCAAAACCGATTGAAAACCGCTAGCATGATTAATGAACTATGTATTAATAAATAAACAAAACAGGACTTTCTTGCTGCAATAAGAGCGGAAGAACCACTGGCAAATAATTACTTTAGATAGTTTTAGTTTGAATGCTTTACTGCGTTTATTTTCAAATAGTGACCGATATGATTATGCCTGAAACCCGTGAGCAAGCTCTTGCGGCTCGGGAGAATTACGGGAGCATGGCTCTTAAAATGAACACTAGGGATTTTGGCCCCACCAAAAGTGATCGTAGGTTAGAAATTGAAGAGGAGGTTCTGGATTCCGATACGCGCGTGTCGTAAATTTTACGCCGAACTAGGGCATATATATTTTGCGTTTTTCAGGACTTTGGATCCATTGTCTGCATTGTAAGTTGTAAATCATTATATCGATATAGGTGGCTATATGACAGCTGACAACTGTTAAAGCTCTCCCATAGATGACAAATATGACATTCACTTGCAACAACGTTGCCACTTTTACTTTGGTCTCCATTTGCACGCGCAGTCCAAGTGTTCAGAGACAGGTCCATTTCATGAAGGATCCCTATTTGAACGGTGTCTCTTGCTTGGGTTGCATGTATGCACGAAGGATGTTCGGTTGGAGCGCATTGGATGGGTTCAGGCATATCTATGGCCACAACTTATCGCAGAATCAATTCGTTTAGACTTCACTACTACCGATCTTGACTGATGCTCAACGGGTCACCAGAGATCAAAACTGAGTGGAGCAATGCATTTCAATTTTGTTTTATTATAAACAAATGGTCGTACAAGTGTGAGAAGACGTAGGGGTGAAAGGCAAAATGCTGACTTTATTCATTGACAACAAGGTTGGATAGAGAGAGAGAGAGAGAGAGAGAAATGAAAGAGCGAGAAAGATAATACAAAGAAAAATCAGTGAGATAGCACTGTTATCTAGAAAGGAGCCAATGAAAGTACTTAAATGAAGTGAAGAAAACGGTAAAAAGAAATAAGAAATACACATAAATCAAAACAAAATAAAAAGAGATAATTAAAGAGAAGAAAACAGAGAAAGACAGACTGGGTGATAATGGAGATAGCCGATATGCTACGTTCAACTTTGTTACCATATCTTCGGATTCGGATTCGCTTAAAAAAAAAACACATTCCAACAGGACAACGCACAACCCCGTATGGGATTGAAGACAATCACATTTATAGAAAAAAAAAACATGTTAATATCTTAACCTGGCCGTCACGTTCACCGAACTTAAATCCGATCGAACCTGTATGAGATGTGCTAGAATATGCCAGCGCCCCCTACCGCCGCCAATAACCATTCTGGAAGAACTTTGACCCCAAAACTTACTTGCAATGAGCCTCCTCAACCTGACAATGCTAATAGATAATAATGAGACCATATATATATTTTTTTAATTATAGACCAGATGGAAATCCTCGTGATTGCGACCTTCACGAGGTTCCTTGCTGGTCAGATGTTTTAATCGCACATCGAAGCCACTCCTCAAAGCCATGGGGTGAGTAACTACGAATACCGGAAATCATGTGCCCTGAGCAAACGCAACGACCCCAAGATAACTGCCTTCTGCATTCCGGCCGCAAGAGCTTCTGCTGGCTTTCGGCAAGCGGGTATGATCTTGAGATTGGAGACGAACGAACCCTTGAGGCCTCCCATGCACCCAATTACCAGAACGACCAGCTTCACCGTATAAGTTGCGTACAGCGTGCGGAGTTTTGTCCATTACAAACATCTGCTTGGAGGAGTGGACCAGCAGAACCACGTCAGGCTTGTTTGCTAATGTCTGCCTGACAGCGGAGAACGAATAGTTCCAGTAGATTCGGCACCTTTCATTCTCCACAACAGACTCAATATCGTTCGGGACATAAGGCAACAGCTTACATTCGGGACCTCTATACCCATCACGCGGCTGCGATAGACCAAGGTGTTAATTACACCATCTTACGCGGCGCAAATGAATTCCTCAGTCTCAGACTTCAGCCCACTTGATCTCAGTATGCCTTTTGGATAAGCCAAGGTTTTCCATGTCCTTGAAGAAAACGCTGTCTTGCTCAGAGATTCTGACGAGACCATAAGTATTATTTTTCATGAATTTGGAAAGAAATTTACCTGATGCTTTTAGTCGTTTCGTTGTTGATTTATGATGATTTCTTTGCTACCATATTTTTTAATTCAGTTGTTTCCTTCATGGAGTTTATTTATGAAGTTGTCTTTCACTTCTGTGTGAAGGGGACAAAAATGTCCCCTCGGCGCTTCTAGTGTTAAAGCATTCCATGAAGGCCTTTAGTGGTGGGTAATAGTGCTTTTACATTTTATTTTATTTTATTAGAATAATTTAAGATGAAGCATAATATGTAGTACCTTATCGCTAAAAATCTACTATCCATTTTTCTGACTTCCGCATTGTCAGTGTCAAAATTAAAAAAAAAACTTTTGGCGAAACTGTACTTGTAGCACATGTTTCACCAGTTTAGTTACAAATATGTCAAATCGAGAAAGTAAGGTTAAGTAACTGGAAAAAATATTACATTGGACTCCTCAGTGCTCCTCAGCCCCAAACTTGAGAATAGCCATGAGGTCCTCCTTTTTGAAAGAGTTGTTATTTGAAGATCCATTCTTGTCCAGGTGGGTACGCCCGGTGGTGTCCATCCTCTGGATGTCCAAATGGTCCAGTACCATTTTCTGTTTGGCACGTTCTACGATTTCCTCCTCTACCGACCTGTAAATGTTCACTTGGTTCTTCAGTCGGATCCTGTAGCTTGAGCTTAGAGGTCGTTTTGCGATATCCAATTCGAGTCGAATATGATCACAGTTAAAAGTATTCTCTTGCGTTTTCTTTCCACACATCCTTCTGCTTCTTGCATTATGAAATAGGTACTCCTAACTCGCGAAAGAATAAAATGAGAAAAATTTCAATGACAGTGTCAATTTTTGAAATTTAAATGATTAGTACGAAGTACCAAAACACTAAAGAAAAATTACTACTAGGGATAATTAGCAGTGTCGCCAACATACTGTCACTTTGACAATGCGGAAGTCAGAAAAATGGAGTAATGATGAATTTAAAGTCGTTTTCAACGACATCCGTGCTGTCAGTTTGACAGTGTGTTGGTATCACTTGCTGTTTCAGTTTAGTAATTTTGAATTTCCTAATTTGGCAATTTACCATAATGCGTCAAATTGACAAATTCAAATTATTCACTATTAGCATTAGTTAATTGTAAACTCCTGGAGTTGGAAAAGAAGAGTGACTGTAAAAGCATTGAAAAATCCAGCATCTAACTCCAACAAAGACGTCTACAAAAAGTGGTTAGCATTTGCGGAACAATGGACCAAAAAGCAGTTTTGGGAAATTATCAAACCCCCTGGTGAATGATCCAAGCCAAATTTGGGTTGGGGTGTTACAAACATTTTTTACAATAAGCAGATTAAGAGGGATATGGCAGGAAGCAGTATCGAGAAAACAAAGCTTGTTTGGCGAGAAGCTTTGACGAAACAGAATTGAGCATTTCCAAAAAAATATTAAGGAAGATTGTCGCAATAACATGGGAAACATTGCATTTAATAAGGTTCCTCCACTAATTCTGTTGACCGAATCCTGAAAACAATGAGAGACTAGAAAAAACGAACGACCCAATGCCCCTACTGGCCTGTGGACAACATCATCGAGAAGGCATCACCAGGTGCGAGTTCTACTCTCACCAAACCGTCTTCGACGTCGGTGATGTGCATCGGTCCCGGTACCTCCTAGAGTAACGGCCGCCCCCGTAACACGAGGATGATTTTTAATCGTGTTGTAAACTACGTTGAAGACTCAGTTCTTGTTTATTGTTGGTGTTTTGCGAAATATAAGTTTTCATTTACCATAACCTCAATTTCTTGTTTGACACTTTTTTAACTAGGAGTTGCTTATATTCTGAACATTACTTATGAATTTGTGCGTATAATCTGCAGCAACATTAAAAATGACACTGACAGCACGGATGTCATTGAAAACGACTATATATGATTTTTTTTTAAACTGTCAATGTTAACTTTTTCACGCCATGTTAACTTTTGTTTGGGACAAAACCCCAGTCCTAAATGTGTTCCTAAATTCAAAAAACCTCCAAAATAAAATTAATTGTGTTCAGATTTTTAGTTTTGAGAAAAATTTTACATGGGAATCCCAATGCTCAATTATTACATTACTGGACAGGAAAAGGTCATTACGACTTATTTTACGCCACTCTATAGGCAACCCTATATACACCACCCGCTCTTGTTTTGTCTGAGAGCAAAGGAGTTATTAGGGGTTATTCTTTGCTAACAGTAACGAAAGTACAAAGAGATCGAAAACAAATAATAATATCAAATCTGGTCAGTCACGAAAAGCTTTTTGTCGTAATTTAATGGAATTATCTTATTTATGAAATGTCAAATTAACTTTGCATTTAATAAATATTTCTATTAAACTACAACAAGCGGCTTTTCGTGCATATACAACTTTGACGAATTTAGTTTTTGATTTCTCTGTACCTATTTAATTAAAACATGAAATTAAAATTACGTCAATTTGACAATGTTTTTTGACAGTACAGAAGATGTCTAAGAAATGGCATTACTTCATGTAATATTAATATGTTGTAATTTTTACTACAACGTAATTAAGGACAGGGACAAAACCGCACTAATAGCTAAAAGGATAGCCCATATAAATTAATATACAGAAAGAAGTCTTGTTTTTATTTAACAAAAAACAATTTATAATGAAAATACACGATGTCATAACTTGAATTAATACATGAAGAAATAGTTAAGTATACTTATTTAAAAAAATGATGACATAGGTAGGTACCAGACTGAAATAATAAATTATTAATTATGTACTGTACCAACCCGGAGTTGCAAATTTGTAGTGACGTACAAGGAGATTGGGAAGAAGGGTATCTAATGATGCTCAGGCACAATATAAAATAAAAGAAATTTTGGTGAATAACAGCTACTTGCTTCCAAGAAGATTTTAATACATAATTCACACATTCTATTTGTATATTTTACCAATTCCAATTCTTTGTTTACAGCAAATACCTTTCTGAAATGCAAAATCGAATTGGTGTTTATACAAGATTATCACCGCGCGTTAAGAAAAGCAGAGTAAACGTAGCAAAAACGTGATACCTAAAAAAAGTATGGACAAGTGTTTGTCGACAAAATTTTCTACAGCTTTTGGCTTTAGTGAGTGATATTTTGTAATAAATCAAGAAATAACGACACAGCAAGTTGGGTTCTTATATATAATGTGTCATGGGCTGCAGAAACCTCCTTATAATCGATAAAGTTGACTGGAATTTTTATTTTATAATAGATTTCTAAAAATCGTAAATTAACACAGATTTAGTGCGTAATTAAATTTATTTGAAACTGGATTGAATTCTTGGGTAACAGCCAAACAAAAAAAAATTACCTTCCTTACGATAGAAGTGCATTTTTCGCACCTTGCTGCATTTTAACCAGAATACCTATTGGTGGTGTTCGTGTAATGGTGTGGGAGGGTATTTTTTTTACAAACACATACGACAGTTGTTGCCCCATTTGTTGGGGAGAATTTCTTATTTATGCACGATAATGCCTCTCCACATACTGCACGAATGTTTGCAAATTACCTAGACACTGTTGAAATTCCTCTTTTGGAGTGGCCCGCTCCTGTCCTGACATTAACCCACTAGAACATGTTTGGGACACTTTAGGACAGAATATTAGAAAATTAGCGTTGTATGAAGACTGGAATCAGATGCCTCACCTAGGCGTGTCGTGGGGGTAACTAACATTAAGTTAAAATTTAAAAAAAGCGACAACTGTTATGTTTGTTTAAAAATTTATTTCTAGTTTAATTTCTCAAAAATGTAACTTTCCTTGTTTGTTACTCGTTTTAGTTAATTTTCACTGCTCTCTTGTTATAAATAAAAGTTTTTTGTTATCATTTATTATTATTACCATAAATTAATGAATACATTTAAAAATTTAGTGTGCGGGTTTTTTGTCGAGGAGTGTATTAAGGCTCGCTATACATCGTACCTGTTGTGATCTTTTTGCATTAAATTAGTGATTCTCATCAAGATTCTATTACACGTTGTTCATTTTTTATTACCAATGATTCATATCGTTAATTAAAACATTTAAGACGAATACAGTAAGAATAAGAAAAAAGTCATTTCAGCTGAATAAACAAAAATATTTTTGTCTTCATCCGTAAGATATATATTAGGCGAAATATCCCACTCATCTCAATTATTTAGTAGGTTATATTATCACACCCGTGCGTTAAAGTAATTTTCATAATACCTACCTGTTATTGCATTATATCAAAACTCATAAGTCAGGGCTGTTTAAAATTAACAGTACATGAAGATGTTTTTGAAAATTGTGTCTAGAGCAACACAAACAAAATTGATTTATGAATTGTCTAATTTTTTTTTTTTTATTGCCGACGGTATTATGAAAAGTACTGAACAATATTCGGTCGATACGCAAATAACAGACGCGATCTTGTCTGTTATTTGCCACTTATCGGCCTCATGACGTTAATAACTATATAACAAAAATTAAACAAAAATTGTGTTATTTATTATAAACATTAAAAATGCAATCTTGACAATCTTTCTTTTTCTCCTAAAATACGTTTCTGCCACATAATTGCTCTTCCAAACACCATGTATCTTTACAGTCAAAAAATAAACTTTAGAATCAGCTAAAATTGTGGTTGAAGATCTTCTAAAGCAATGACCTTGGATGTGGCAATTCCAATTTAGCATTAATTTGGAAACATCACCAATTGTATTAATACCAATAATTATAATAATGTTTCGTACATTCTCCTTCTGTCACATTATTTTTAAGCAAATACGTTACTTCCTCTCTTCTGCAACCTCCAGATATCAGGCCGAAAATTAGCACAGGCTTAAAATAAATTAGAAGAATGTTCTTAAATCCAGGTGGAGTAAATTTAAATTAAAATTTAATATATATAATATTATAAATATAATTTTTTATATTCTTTAAGGGCTGATGATGGCAGAAGTGTTCTGCCGAAACATGTTCCATTTGTAATTTTACAGTTATTAAAGTTTGTGGAGTTCGACTTAGATATACATATTTAAATTTTAATTTAAAATAAATTGTTGGAAGTCAATAAAAGGACATTACAAGAGTTACGTTCATCCGTAAAAAAATTTCAGCGTCTGCATTTTCAAAAATTTTACTATATTTTCCTTCGTTAACACTTTAGGTTTTGACTTTCTTTATAAAAGCAGTCAAGTTTGTGTATTTTCTTATATTGATATTTTTCTGAATTGAATGTTCGGACTTCAGTATTGAATAAAAATACCATAAAGAAGGTTTCTGTACTTTGCTCAATTCTTCGAAATACACTAATAAAGCCTTGTCATTTGTTCGGGTTTTTAATCCTTTTCTTACTGCACCATTTTTCATACCCCTGATGATATTTTTCCCGCTGAAACGTATTGTTCAACAGCTAAGGTAAATATCCGTCTGAAGCACTCATTATTTGTTTTTTTTTTTCAGAAAACACTGAAATTGTCGAAATGTTTACTGTTTACTTGGTTATCTTGTTGCCAATCGGATTGCTACAATTTTGTTATACTTAGGTACTGCTTTATTCAATATTCATGACTGATTTACAAGATTTACATGAATGGATATGGGGGCACCGATTTACGGATGTAGATAAAGTCTTGTACGATTTTCGTGGGATACTGCGTTATTAACGCACTATGTGATTACCCACCTCGGCCTAATGGCCTCGTTGGGCAATTCTTCACAATGCGTGCGTTAATAATGTGCGTAACCCACTTATTTCGTAAATAACTATAATCTCATTGAATTTTGTGTAAGCACTGCCTCGATTTTAGTGATGTTACATAATGGGCGATGAGTTAGTTTATACCAATGCAATATCATTTGAAAAATCCGTTTCAGCAGAATCCAACAATCCACGAAAATCGTTGTCTTCAGTGGTCAGCCGCCTATCGGTTCTTCGCCACCTAATGGATACTCTCTCAATCATAGTATAAAGGGATAATCCGCAGCCAAGAATATACCCTTCCGATTCAAAAAGCAATACTTATGAAGTACCTACATACCTAATAGAGCACCATAAAATAAGGCTTGAAAAGGTGCAGAACCCAATTGCTAAAATTCCTCAGGGGGCATTGCCTAGCAAATAAACAAAGATGAAAAGACTTCTGGAAACTTCTGATAGCCCGAGACCTTCCTCTATTAAATAATTTTATATTATAATTTAGTTTTCGCCACTGAATCCCAAAAGGAAAGTTTATGTGAAAAGTTCATTCAAATTCAATGCCGGATTCTTTCATGACAATAGAGTTTTTACACCGACTAAAGTCATTTATAAAATATTTGAAAATTGCTAAACCAATTTGTAATTTGGGTTGTGTTATTTTGTTCGAGAAATAGAAATTTTTGTAAAGAGTAGTCAAATGCACCTACAGTTTTTACCTACAAACAGAGGGAGTGGAACATAAAACTGTTATTTCTCATTCAGTTAGATATATTTTACAAAATGATTTTCCATGGAAAATAAAAAATGCCGCTTTATGAAAAATAGACGAAGAATTCTCTGCAGCCGTGTTTTCCGGGCCTGGTCAGATTTCCTATGACAATGAAGTGTATTGATTCCGATTGGAGGGCCTCGGATGAGGCCCGTATATCTTCTTTGAATTAATTTAATTAAATGACGTTTATCATTTGACAAACAATGCGTTATTGACAATAAATAGAGCGACATAAAAAATTTACATATAAAAAATTCCAAAGTTAAGATGAAAATATTTTTGTAACACCCTGTATAGTAGATGACTAGGATTTTGATATAAAAAAATGCATTTCCAATATGAGGAATCATTAAAACAACAGTCTTTCCATAAGAGCAAAGCTATCAGTGATCTAATAAGTGTGCTTCATTACCAAAATCAATTAGGCACATACCTACACTTTCCTTGCTGATTACGACAAACCACTAATTGAAATGTCAATTGTTTTGTCAAACAATGACGTACAGGTGGACGATATAAGCGTAAACTAGACATTACCATGAACAATACTAAAAGTATCAATTAGATACAGTGTATATTCTGGTAAATGCATACGGGAGTGAAATTCGGCGAATTTAATAAATTTAATAAAAGTCAAAGTGTCAATATCAAGGAAAGCTACTAAGTACACTTATGTTTATACAGGAATGTAATAAATAATTATAATAGCGTCCCATCTACTTACCATTTTTAACGGATTTTATCGATTTTTAAATGATCTTTCTTAAAATCTAGACAGTCATCATCAATTAATGTAAATAAGGGGTGTGTACGGCACGTCAATGAAACCGTCTCTATATTGTCTAATTAGGAATTTACTCAAGTTTTATTTATTGCTCCGCCTCTTAGTTTGCGTGCGCATTGGAAGGCGTTGCTATTATTCTAATTATGTTCTCAAAAAAGAAAACTTGTAAATGTCAACCGACCGTGTTGGTTGAAAAAAGAACTGTTTCACCACGCTCGCCAACCTGTTTGTTTAAAAAGTGCCTATGCCATAAGTGTAATATCCAAGCATTTATCCAACTAAACGAGTTTTTAGGAAGGAAAATACGAGGCGGGGCGTCAGGTTGTAATTCCATTAGTATTGCTGGCAGGAGCCAATCGCGCAGGGTCATTACATAACAGGGGTTTGCGGTTGTCGGCCAATGAACGCTCAGTCTCTCCCACCATTCGCTTAATACCATTTAATGTTCTCCCCTCCCAGCCGGAGTGTCGAGTGGTTAGGCGAGTTTATTAGCTGAAGAGGTTCGGTGTCGGTAGCACGCAGTTTTGGTTCTAAGTAATGGTATTTAGACACCTAGTAATCACGTAATTACAATAATGTTTTTGGTCAAGACGAGTAACTGAGTGTCATCAGTGAGCCCGGGTTGTGTTGTAAGTGCGGTGCAATAAGACATGTGGTGCGAGTCGAGCCGACGGAAGGTGACGATGGGCTGTTGAACTGCGCGCTAACCATGATGCCTCTGGCACCGACCCCCATCGTGGCGGTGCCCTCCAAGCCGAAGATCGGCTTCTCCATCGACTCCATCGTCGGCGGCGGCCAGAGTCCGCAGCATTCCCCGGTACACTTCTCGGAGGGCTCCGCTCCGCTCTCGCCATCCAGCGACGACAACCGCGCGAACGGCTCGCCGCCGTCCTCCCCCAAGCCGCCCATCATGGTCCCCGGCATTCCGGCGCACTCGCTGGTCCGGCCCAGTCCCACCTACGACCCCAACCTGGTGCCCAAGAACGGCTTCCTCCAGCCGGAGATGGTCCATAATCACCAGCAGCACCCCTTCGCCCTCGCCGCCCACTTCCAGGGAGCGGCGCTCGCCGCCGCCCTCACGTCGGGCCAGCACGGCTTCCCGCAACCGTCGCCGCTCGCCACGCACCAGCCCAGGGACAGCTATCCCCTCTATCCCTGGCTGCTCTCGAGGCACGGACGCATCTTCCCTCACAGGTTCCCAGGAGGTAGGTGGAGTGGAAAGTAGCTGTAATGAAGACTCGGGTGTCGTGGTGGCCAAAAATGAGCCTGCTGAAGGAAAATTTATATACAGCTGTAATATAGCTAAGTCATTGTTTTTGTGAGCCCACATTGTTCTGAATACTGAAAAATGTAGAAAACGGTTTGCACGTGTTCTTGGCTAAAGTTAATTTTATTTCGGAGTCCAGAAACTTATACCTATAGGGTAAAAATATCTATACCTAGAACAATAAATAATAGCTAAATAAGGATCTTCTTGGACATAATTATTTGACTCCCACATTTTTTTGCATCACTATTGTAATTTGTAGATTTTCTTCTTATGACAAAAAAAATGCATAAAAACGTGTCAAAATTCCTTCATTTTTTTATAGTTTCTTTTTTAACTTCCAAAAGGACTATCTGAGTTTTCATCACCAGAACGCCAGGAAGTTTTGTTCCGATTATTTAGAGGCACAACTTGCTATTGTGCTGCATGATTAATACGTTATGCGTTAGGATTCTGAAGACACAACAAAATTTGTTATTCTGTAACCACAAACTCTATGGGTTGCAATGAATTCGAGAAACAATACTCTTTCAGTGCATAGAGGCGCCATGTTACCTTAACAATTATCCATTCTGCAGAAGTTGATACACAAGTTGGTCAACTATTATAATTGCATAGAAAAGGGTTAATTTAGAATACCCAAATTAATAGATAAGGCATAACAATACTTTTGTTTGAAGTTACATGAGACCTGTATCCAATTGCGTCTTCTGAGTTTGTGGCTTTTTTATCAAGCTTGATGGCACTGAAAGCAGTGATTCGGATTTAAATTTGAGAGGTTTTAATTAATTAACCTACAGATTAACCTTTACACTTGGAAACACTTTGCATTTAAATTAATATTATTAGGTTTGGCCCATAGCTATGAAAAGTTCTATTTCTGTTACATTTTCGTACTCACTTATTGTGTGAATTAATTACTACATAATTATAGCCCAAAGCTATAAAATATTTCTTACTGATAAATTTAAAAATAGCATGTTTGAAGGAGATAATCTTAAGTAGGGTAAAGTCGCCCAAATTGAACCGCAAATACAGTATGTTCATCTGAAAATGAAGACGCTTTACTAGAATAGAAATCACTGCTGTTTGTACTAGCGGTTTCCGGTATTTAATTAGATAAGAAAACATGTCCCACATAAATATTGTTACACAACTTTATATTGATAATTCTGTTGAGTGCTCATTAAATAAGTTCCCATACACATATTTCCACAATGTGAAATTCCACGTCCGCACAGCAGGCCCAATTTTTAAAACCCCGTCACAGTAGAATGGCCAATTTGTTAGGGCTTTATAATGAAGTTATTTGACGGACCTATACATCCAATAATCGTTTATGAAAACGAGGGGGAGCGTTTCGAAAGTGGGCCCCAAATTGGTTCATTATTTATTAAGTAGTAGCCGAGTTAAAGGGCGTTTTTAATTAAGAAATGCTTTATCTGCTAATTAGTTTTACAATACTTATTATTATTGAGCTTTCGTCGTCTGAATTCCTTATGAATGTGGGTTGGAATAAAATTAAAAAAAGTCTGTGTTGTGAATTGGTACATAATGCGTAAAATTAGCACATGTGCGTGGAAATTAATAAAAAACATAAAAATATGTTTGGAAGCGACGGCAGGTATGCCAAATAAGTAAATCAGGAATAATAAGTATAGACAATATTAAGTTTTTAATTTAAAATATTAATCTAATAGCCAATTACGGACAAATAAAATTAAACCAAATGATTGAAACTAAATAGAGGCTAATGTTTGTTTACGGTTTTAACAACTGTTATATTAATCTATTAATAACTATTACTCATTTGTCACTATCAAGTGATTTAATTTAATACTGCCAGGGGTCAGTAATTACTAAAAATGAACCAGTTATCGTTTGTGGGACTAAAAAACGAATTAAATTATGAGTGGGTATAACTTGTTAAGATTTATGGAATTATTCAGTAGTGCAATTTGAGATCTCTATTTTCATTTCTATTTGTACAAATGTTCTGGTCTCAGATCTTCACAGAGAAATTTTGTATGTACAGGACTATTTTGAATTTAAAGCATTTTAAACACAACTTCCGGTTTGTGGTTTTTGTGAAATGAGAAATCTGTTGTTGAGTCATACAGGACTGTGGTTTTGGTAAAAGTTTAACTGCGCACGAAAGTGGCATACATAAGATTAATAAAATATTAACAAAACAAAAAAATATATATTTAGCTACAGTTGTTTTTTGAAGAATCCTGAAATGGGCTGAAAGAATTTTAACGCATCATCATAGTAGTATGCAGTTTGGTAAAAGTACAAAATAATTGATTCCCTAGTTGTGCCATGAACAATGGTGGCTCTCTGTTAATCACATGTATTAATAGTTTCCTTTATGACTGCTAAACCTTTAGTGAATGACTCGCTTAAGTAATCTTCTAAACAGTTAAATATTTAAATTGATGCTTATAAGTAATTACAAGTACGTTCTCTTCAAACTTCCATAAAGCGCACAATCCAGCAAACCGCCAATTACAAAAGCTTATTTTTAATTAAATTACCGCAGACAGTTACGATTGGGGTGTTTTTCTCCCAGAAATTGCCTTTCAATTATCGAGCCGTTAGCGTGTTTTTAACTGCCGTCAATAACGTCTTAACAAAGTTACCAACACCGGCGATGTTTCCGGGTGTCGATAAAAACACCTCTTGCATCACCAACAGCAACAAAAGTGAATTGGCATTTGCATGGAAAAACCTCGGAGTTTACTCTCCATAATTAGGGCTTTTTTGAGCGAGCAAGCAATTATGCCATTAAAGTATTAATTTCAAGTCTTAAACATAATAACAGTGGTGCAGCTCCTAGATATAATTACGGCGGCGCTGCTAATGTGTAAATAATTACTTTGGTTCAAGGTATTTCACGATCGGTATCCTTTTCTCCCCAAAAGGTGGCTCGCCTAGACCGTTTTGGACCACTGTAATGTGCACAAATTATCATCAAAGCCTAGTATGGCGAAGGAAAATTTATACACTGATATAGTGTACAAGAAATTTTGATAAACTCGTGAAATTGTTAAATTTTCAAATATAGGTATAGCAGACAATTTCACAGAAGCAGACACACGAACTTCACTTATGGATAAAAGTATTGTGCGTGTCAGCTCCGAGGCGCGACTGGAGTTTACTTTTTAAGTGTGATTTGAAAATACAATAGGCAAAGGGGGTAAATAAACGCATATCTTATATGCTACATATATCGTATATTAAAAACAAAATTGTTTATCGAGCCTCATTACAATTTCACTTCCCATGCCGGTCTTGCCATCTAATTGCCGAGCCTCCTAATAAGTAATTATGATAATTTTTGAGGAAGAAGCGTTCGCCTGCTCCTTTTTCCTGCGTGCCTAATTTACTGTGAGCTTCTAAGGATACATTTACATGTTAGATTGCTCTCTCGCATGTATAATGGTGCTACCCGATCGTAATTAGCGAGTGGCCGTTTTTGGGCCTCCAGGGAACGTAATTAAATGGTCTTAAACACCAATTGATGGCGTAACTTCTAAACTGAAAATGGAGCCTCTCTAAAAGTTAATGATCGTTAAGTGTTTTGAGCATTTAGTAGGTTGTGCGCAAGCACCTATAATTTATCTCAGTATGTCGCGTTAGTGGACCACTAGTTGGAATTTTCCAAAAAATATGGTGTGGCTGCTATGAGATAATTGCTCCTATTTATCACACTCTAAAGAATTTGAGATGTCGAATAAATTTACTAAAAGATGAAAAGCATTTAATTTTATACTACGTAAATAATATGACCCCATGGTGACAAGAAGGAAATGTTGTAATCGGATAAGTAATTTTATTGTCAATAGGAAACTCAATCATTGCAATTAATGGTACACGTTATTTTAACATTAATTTCAAGATAAAGCTTTATAGTTCTGCAGAAGTTATTATTAATAATTAATTGTAACACTTACCTCACTTGCCAACTTAATGGTTTTTGAATATTTTATAAGAGCTTAAAGCTTTATCTTTAAAGGATAAATTGTTAGATTTATAATACAACTATAAAGGAAAATTTAATTATTTAAATTAACATTATTTTGTTATCGAAACTATAAATACTGAAACAATACTACTCATATTTTATACATAATGTCAGGGAGCAAAAAAGGAAAGGGAATGCTGAACTTGACTATTGAATGTGTAATTAATTTATTTAGCAACAATTTTGAAAAAAAAAGTGCAAACTCGGGCCACAGAATTCTATAATTGATTTCGGTAGTGAAACCTTTCTAGTTTTGAGTCAGTGACCTGGAGGGCTGAGATTCAATTTCCAAAAATCCAAAATTTTGCCCCACAACTTAAGGTTCTAGTACACTCAAGTTAAAGCATTGTGACTTATAGCACTACGAATTTCATATTTCGAAGTATTTATCAAATAATATAAGAATGAAATCATAGGACATTAATATATCGTCGTTAAAACCCGAAATTTGTGTAACTCCATCCTTTACAAACAGGAGAAGCAAAAAACTGTTTTCTTTCGCGTTGTGAGTCAATATATTTCAAAACTTTCATTATCACTAAATTCAAAACTTTGATACGAATATAGTGATAATGAAAGTTTTGAAATATATTGACTCACAACGCGAAAGAAACCAGTTTTTTGCTTCTCCTGTAAAACCAGTAAGAATGGAGTTACACAAACTTCGGGTTTTAACGACGATATTGCCTACAATTTTTTTTTTTTTTTCAAAAGCATGAATTTATTAGGAGTGTACAAAACGACTATAAAATATGCAGTGTTTGCTCATTTGCGTCTATATAAAAATTCCTGGAAGAAAATAAATTAAACAAAAGTTGTGGGAAGAAAAAAATGATTGGGTCACAGTTTAGCTAATTTTCGTGCACTCCAAACCCGTGCAATTATTTTTGCCCTCTATACATAAGCCCTTTAAACCATCCTAGTTGTGACGTTCATTAAAGTAACAGTAGAAGTCAACATGATAAAAAACTGATTTACATTGGCACTTGACATTGAACTTGACTTACGTGCCTCAATAACATTGTAATAAATGCTCAAAATGACGTCCCTCATTTTGTCAGGCAATTGGGAAGCATGTGGGGTCTAATAAAAAATCACCCCGCAAACGACTTGGGATTAAAAAAATCAAATTGACCGTTGTAACAATTGCAACAAAACAAAAAGGCATAGTTTTCGTCTATTATTTGTGAACTAAAGATATGTCGCAAAAAATTCCTTGTTTTTATTGCACCGGGTTTCCGATTTTATAGCTAAATTCTAAAGAATTTTATCTCAATGCAGGGGTGCAGTGGAAAACGCAAACCAAGGTGGATGCACTGTAGGTACTCATCTAAAGGTGTTACCAGATTTGTTACATACATTTCGATTTCACCCTGTATAAATTTCGTAATTCTTTAGCATTCAAAAATTGTTATAAAAATTCTTCAATGGGTGAAACGTGTTTGCTAATTTTGTGACTTTGAAAGCACTCTTGTGATTCCCCCACTTCGAAAAGGTCAAAGCAGTATTCTAAGAATGTCTCTTTTGATTCTCTCAACTATAAAAAGTTCAGAAAGTTTCATAAGAAGGAGGGTAAATTATTTGTGAAAAAATCCGAGACATTCTCATTTTGAAAGAACGCTTTAAAAAGTTCTTTTATTTTTTCAAAAAGTGTTATAAAAGTTGTTCATTGGGCCAAACGTGTTTGTTAAAAATTTACTAAATCTAATTGACTATTTACTAAATTCGAAGAATTAAAAATTTTACAATAATGATTTTGAAAGCTCACCAAACTAGTAAAGGTGAGAAAGTATCCAAAGAATGTCTTTTGATTTTAGAAGGGGGGAAATTTATTGAAAAAAAATCCCAGAAGAAAATTAATTAAACAAGGATAAAAATGATTCGTTCCCTCCGAGCCGGTACAATTATTTTTGCCCTCTGTGCATTCTTTTACATTTAAACTAAGCCACATCTGCGTGCCACAAAGGCAATCACATTCTACTTAATCGACTGTTTTAATTGAAATGCGGCTTTATTAACTAATCTTAATTTTAATTAAGGTGAAACAAACGGTTACGAATCAAAATCGCTATTTAAAGCACTTAACTATTAATACTGGCTCTTTATTTCCTTTGTGAGGGTAAATACAATCTACAAAACGTTAATTGGGCGTCAAATTTCTCTTGTTACTCAAAACTCGATATAATTGCATTTGTATTAGTCATGGCAGATGACAGTTTCCAGCAGTGAGAATGGGCAACATTTTCTGAAATAACGGTCCGAATTAATTCAATAAATCAATACCGGTTCGTCCGTAATTAATTATTCTAATTGCCAATCAATTTGTACGATGGCATTATGGTATTCCACTTCCCATTAATTAATTACGTCTTTAGAGATAAAAGTAGTATGTTTTCTGTAATAATTACTACCCACATGCAGATTATATTATATCTTATTTTTCAAGCTCCAGGAATT
Source organism: Diaperis boleti (assembly GCA_963583935.1). NCBI lineage: Eukaryota > Metazoa > Arthropoda > Insecta > Coleoptera > Tenebrionidae > Diaperis > Diaperis boleti. The sequence continues at coordinate 76,599,076 of OY757242.1, read as the reverse complement.
CAATAAAATATATGATAGATACTATTTGACTGAGTTAATTGTTGGGAGTAGTCTCTGCCTTAGACCAAGGTTAGCCTGGATGAATAAAATACGTCGTGTTTAATTAGACCTGCGAGCCGAGTTATTACAACGTAATTAATAAATGCACAGTTCACAATTGCAACAACGCGCTTGAGGAATCTGTTAAGCTGCAATTATCGTCGACGTCTTTTTACCCAGCTGGTTTTCAGCATTCTTTGTATGTAAAGCAACCTTTGAGCACAAAACAACTACAAACAAATAGCTACAAATTGTTCCATCCGTGCACAACTTTATTTACTTGCTCTTTCGGTTTCAAAGCACGGCCGTATTCAAATCCAACAGCCATTAAACCGGCACTAAATATGCCGGAGCGGAATGCAGGAAACGTTTGTTAACTAAGTTCATTTACCATCGGGCAATATTGGGTACTAAGTAGCTGGACTTTGGGCGGCTAAAAAAATAACCGATTATTAGAATATAGTGTGCGCAGTTCTTGCGGATACCTCTAATTTGTAGTCCGTCGTTCCTTCTCTCTTCCGCACGCTCTTGTCAGAGCAGCTGGTATAGGGTATTTATATAACAATTAGCCAGCACCGCCTCGCTGTTCGTTCTGCGAGAGAATAATTAGAACGCAATTAAGGCCGTGTTTTCTCCAGCGTAAAAAATCCAGCGACAAGGCATAATTTTAAGAGAATTACGAGCATAATAGAAATAGGAAGCACTTAAAGGGCCATTAGCGGACACAGCGTGCACTTATTCGATTAATTACGGTGACTTAATTAAGCAGAAGGTGTGACTTTGAAGGACAAGCTACCTCGTGAAATTCATCTCCGGGTAAAAATCAACTGGAAACTTGATCGTTTTCCATAATTTGCATCTGAAATTGCTGCTTACCGCAATTCGGTTTATTAAAATGTATGGCGTCGCCGTACAATTAATTTTTTCTTGCTTGGTGAGAACAACAATGACTTATTTAATAAAAAGTCATGAATGGGCTTGAGTTATAGCTTATTTTGATTAGTGATTTTTAATTTATAACACTGAAATGTTTACTAACTAAGTGAAAACAGGAACCATTCTTGATGATTGGGTATTGTTCAAAAAAATTAAATAGTCATAAAGGCTGCAAAGTGTACGTAGTAGCTTTACCAGTACCCAAGTGGTACCTTTATCTCAAACATCATCGAGACGAGAGAGCCATGCAGGTTTCAATGCAGAAGTGGCATCCAATCTATAGCAGTACAAAGTTACTCAATGACTTTCTTGGGCTCCCAATTTTAATATTTTGGATTACACTGCGGACAGTACAAACAATTCAATTGATTTACAAGTACGCTCACTGATTGGTGACCTAACGAAGAAAAACAATCCTGTTTAGTATTAAAGACGCAGTATTGCTAATTTGACGATTTCTCGCATTGACATCCTTGCTATTACACGTCTAATTAGGATTCCGTGCGCAAACGGATTTGTAAACAGCTCGTGTTTATACATCGATAGCAGTAATGTTTCGATTTTTTGCATTATAAGAGGAACGATTGTTTTAAATGCCAAATAAGCGCGCGAATCGCATATAAATTGCGAAAATTGCCGCCACGGCCCATTTAATTTGTATAATTGCACATTTTAATTATCTTCCAAGCACTAGGTGGCCAAAATAGAAATTAGAAAATACAATCAATGACGGGCATTTAAATCGATTGTTTAAGTCGTCGTAATTTTGCCGAATTGTGACATTTTAACGGCGAGTGAATTTTTATCGCGCGATTACGGATCGGTCGCCAGGAAATGGAAAGACTGGAATGGTGTTACAAACCAAAAAGTTTCGACCTCCGTTCGCCTCATTTTTAATCATTGCCGAAGCGACAGATGCAGGCCGCTTAAAAAACTCGACAGCCATATTGGGTGATTTTGATTTTTTAGTCCAGTGACAACCCTAAAGAGAGTGTGATTGACTCCTGAATTGTTTAATTTGATAATAGAGTGCCTGACAATGAGACTAATCTAGTTTTCACGCCCTTTAAAAAGGGCCGCTTGTTGTGCCGATTCGACGGAGCGTGAATCAGTGGAAACATAAAAAGAGGATCATGTCAGCAGAGGGGGCGATGGGGCTTTGTGAGGGCTAACGACGAACTTGATCCGTTGACGCCTAGACTGCCGAGAAAATAGGACTTTTTATTGGTTCCTCCAGTGGGAATTATACATTACCGAGGGGTCTAGTACATTAGGGAGGATGAATAGAAGGACAAATTTGAAAGTAATAAAGAACCATTAAACGGGACGAAACAATTCTAGCTTCTTCTAGAGTTTGGTGGTCCCAACAAGACAGCTCACACGCGTTTATCTCTTAATTTGTATATAAAATCCCGCTTTTATTTCTACCGAAACAATGGCTCGCGAAAATTGCGAGTGGGTGCCAGGAATAACATTTATGGTCCATGAACAACAATAATATGTTAATATAACTTAATAATGTTACAACATCTTTTGTAAGTAATCACTGGCCGGTGGCACGAAAATTTATTGCAAAAATGCCTTGACAAAACAATAATAATCGACCGTGACAAACTATTGTTTCTAATTGACAAAAATTATGGCAGCAATTTGTGTGTATTGTTTAATGAAATGAAATTTAAAGTTGGAAAAGTTTGTGGGCTTTGACAGATTCATTATCATAAATTAAAAACTTTAATTTGGTAGTAAATTGGTAATAAGAATACATGAACGGAGTGGGTGGATTATTTTACGACGAGGTAAACATCACATTTATTTGTTATCATAATAACGGGAACGTTCACATAGTAGAAGATAATCAGCTCTTATCAGAAGCTTCATAATTGAGAATCAACCATTTTTATTATGAATGCGTGATGCAATTTATAACAATGTTTGAATGAGCAATTATTTTTATAAATTCATTCTATTATATTTTAGTTCATACTGTTATGGTATCAGTAAAGTAAAGAAACATATATCCCAAACATGGAAATATAATAAGTATAGCGTAAATAATAATAAATACACGTACTATGATTATGTGATTTTATTTTTCTCTCCCTAAATGAAGAACACTTTCGCTTGATATATATTTTCTGTATTGACAACAAGCAGTAGTTTTGGTCATTACATTTAATTTTTTTTTTAAGTATAGTTGTGAGTGGAACTGTGGTTTGTTTTTTGTCGTCCACTGATATTTTGTCTATCCCTCAAAATACAGCACATTGTGGTCTCTTTTTCTTTCAAAATTTGCATCTACGCTCCAATTAGCGCACCTCCACAATGGAGAGGTGTCCTAAACAACATTCAAGCACCTACCTGCTTGTGATTCCCATCCTTTCTAAAAAGGGCACAAAGACTGATTTATTATGGTCCCACCCTTAAAGTTTTGTGGTTAGGTTATTAAAAAAAAACGTTTGCTTTGGGGCAGTCTATATTACATTATCATAACGAGTGTTCAATTGAAAAAGTCATCAACATGGCTTAGAGATTTCAGGTTGTCTCTGTCACTCTCGCATTTTCATAAATATCTAGCTTTTTTATTTATGATACCTAGTTAACTTGATGACCGTGATGATTAAATAAATATAATAAGGGTTACGTTAAAAATCAATGTCTGAATAATTGCCTTGTTGCTCATGCGAAAATTATAGGCAAGATATCAACTCTTCACTGTTATCTCACTATAAAAAATTATATGAACTCGTCTTCGGTGTTAAACTACAACTCTCTATGACTGATTAGCACCTACCATGTTATTAACACTATCTTTGATTAAAATTTCTCACCCATGACCTGAGATACCTTCTATAAGCTGTTTGAGTGGTGTCTATTTTGTTTTTGACAACAGTTAATAGGAATATCATTAACGGTGGTTTCCAACTTGAATATATTGACACAATCAAAAATACACCATCCAGACCATAGATGGCGATTTTATAATATATGGTGCCCGTTGGGACAAACATTCTTGTTGACACGTTTTAATATATTGAACAGAGCGGCGGTAGTGCATTTTCAACATTTTTGTCGGCAATTATCAATTTTATTTTGAAAGCAAGGGTGACGTGATTAACTCTTTTTCAATACTTTGAAGATAACAACTTCTTTCTAATTTATTTAATACCTTTGGAAATAAAAAAAAATATGTTTACACCATACGATCAACACGTATTATTGGGTGCCTATATGTCGGAAACCTTGTAACCTACTGTTACTATTTATTCTCTTGTTTACAAAAAATCCTCCATTATGTTCTATGCAAAGTCAAACTCGTCTTCAAAAAGATTTTCTAAACATAAAGGTGCCTTTTATTCCGTTATTGTTGAATTTACAGGAAGCTGACCTCATGCGAGACACCCTGCATAGAAACGTAATGTGCAGACAATCTCTCTCCAAGAGATAAATTCCGAATCTTTTGCACCGAAGAGGTAATTGGACGCTCGAATCGCGAATTATACAAGGGAGGCATTATTTGCACTTTCGGCGTTAACGACGATAATGCAGTAATAATAAGGTGCGATATATGGTATTCAAGTTGCTAGGCGCGTTTCTCACGTAATGAACACGTTTCTGTGTGTGTGTGTGTACGTATCGTACTATCTCTGCGGCCCTAATGGTCCCCTATCACGCAACTCCTAATTGACTTGTGAAATCGCCAACACCGCGCGCTACGTAAAAATAACGTATGGAGGTATATTGCGTTCTTGTTGTTTCTGCGATTGCTGGGCGGACCGAAAGATTTTTACCAACGTAATTATTATCACGCTTCGTTACCGACGAGCAACCTACGGTACTACAGAGGCTTACCATCATCGGTGTGGAGGTGGAAGAGTGGTTTAAGAAATTGTGTTAAAATGCCTTTTGTACTGAAGGAAAAGATCTTTTTGAGATTTGTATAACTCTTTGGTACGACAGAAGTACCTATCGAATAAGTCGAAACCGGTCTACAGTTTTTAGACATGATTGCACGCCATTATTCCGTAAATAACTCAAAATCTAAAATGTCTACTTAAAAAATTTGTAGAAATTCAAAACTGTCCCGTACTGTTTAATAGGTAGACTTTAGTATTTAGGGATAAACAATCACTAAATGCCACTAAAGTACACAAGGTTATAAAATGGTACCTACTTGTGGGGGAGCACTTCAGAAGGGTTGTTCCCCACTCTAGTGCACATGCACAAATGAATTTTTTTACGATTTTTGAAAGAAAATTAATTTTGCACCCAAATTGGCAGCAATCTGGGAGGTCCCAGCTTCTTTTCCAAAATTGTCATTTTGCTGCTCCGGATGTCAATAAAAACGAATTTTTGATTTTCAAAGCACTTTTCAAAAATGTACAAAATATTTTGGGTACCTACTTCATCCATTTTTGTGCGTCTGTTCCAAATGACAAAGCTCTATAAAGAATATTCTGTAATTTTTTAGACACAAGTCTTCCAGAATTTATAAGAATTTTCGAGGTTTTAAAAACTGAAAATATTCATTATTATTATAGGACGGCAAAATTTTAATTCAAAAATCCGAAAATTTCAGGATTCCAATACCTACTGGAAAAGGAAACTTATTAAAAAAGTCCGAAGGAGAAATGGCTTAAGTATTTTTTTCAGAAGCTTTTTCCTGGGCTTTTCTTTAGCCTTCCTGAAACTAAATCTATACCAAAATATTTCTGACTTTCGAACTTCCTTTCAAAAGTACATACCTTTCGAGAAGCTTACACAATATTAATTTTTGAATTTGAAAGCCTCAGTAAGACAAGTCTCCCAGAATTTATAAGAATTTTGGAGGTTTTAAAAACTGAAAATATTCATTATTATTATAGGACTGCAAAATTTTAATTCAAAAATCCGAAAATTTCAGGATTCCAATACCTACTGGAAAAGGAAACTGATTAAAAAAGTCCGAAGGAGAAATGGCTTAAGTATTTTTTTCTAGAGCTTTTTCCTGGGCTTTTCTTTAGCCTTCCTGAAACTAAATCTATACCAAAATATTTCTGACTTTCGAACTTCCTTTCAAAAGTACATACCTTTCGAGAAGCTTACACAATATTAATTTTTGAATTTGAAAGCCTCAGTAAGACGCAAGTCTCCCAGAATTTATAAGAATTTTCGAGGTTTTAAAAACTGAAAATATTCATTATTATTATAGGACTGCAAAATTTTAATTCAAAAATCCGAAAATTTTAGGATTCTAATAAACTGATTAAAAAAAGTCCGAAGGAGAAATGGCTTAAGTATTTTTTCTATAGCTTTTCCCTGGGCTTTTCTTTAGCCTTCCTGAAACTAATTCTATACCAAAATATTTCTGACTCTCGAACTTCCTTTCAAAAGTACATACCTTTTGAGAAGCTTACACAATATTAATTTTTGAATTTGAAAGCCTCAGTAAGACACAAGTCCCCCAGAATTTATAAGAATTTTCGAGGTTTTAAAAACTGAAAATATTCATTATTATTATAGGACTGCAAAATTTTAATTCAAAAATCCGAACATTTCAGGATTCCAATACCTACTGGAAAAGGAAACTGATTAAAAAAGTCCGAAGGAGAAATGGCTTAAGTATTTTTTTCTAGAGCTTTTTCCTGGGCTTTTCTTTAGCCTTCCTGAAACTAAATCTATACCAAAATATTTCTGACTTTCGAACTTCCTTTCAAAAGTGCATACCTTTCAAGAAGCTTACACAATATTAATTTTTGAATTTGAAAGCCTCAGTAAGACACAAGTCCCCCAGAATTTATAAGAATTTTCGAGGTTTTAAAAACTGAAAATATTCATTATTATTATAGGACTGCAAAATTTTAATTCAAAAATACGAAAAATTCAGGATTCCAATACCTACTGGAAAAGGAAACTGATTAAAAAAGTCCGAAGGAGAAATGGCTTAAGTATTTTTTTCTAGAGCTTTTTCCTGGGCTTTTCTTTAGCCTTCCTGAAACTAAATCTATACCAAAATATTTCTGACTTTCGAACTTCCTTTCAAAAGTGCATACCTTTCAAGAAGCTTACACAATATTAATTTTTGAATTTGAAAGCCTCAGTAAGACACAAGTCCCCCAGAATTTATAAGAATTTTCGAGGTTTTAAAAACTGAAAATATTCATTATTATTATAGGACTGCAAAATTTTAATTCAAAAATCCGAAAAATTCAGGATTCCAATACCTACTGGAAAAGGAAACTGATTAAAAAAAAGTCCGAAGGAGAAATGGCTTAAGTATTTTTTTCTAGAGCTTTTTCCTGGGCTTTTCTTTAGCCTTCCTGAAACTAATTCTATACCAAAATATTTCTGACTCTCGAACTTCCTTTCAAAAGTACATACCTTTTGAGAAGCTTACACAATATTAATTTTTGAATTTGAAAGCCTCAGTAAGACACAAGTCCCCCAGAATTTATAAGAATTTTCGAGGTTTTAAAAACTGAAAATATTCATTATTATTATAGGACTGCAAAATTTTAATTCAAAAATCCGAACAATTCAGGATTCCAATACCTACTGGAAAAGGAAACTGATTAAAAAAAGTCCGAAGGAGAAATGGCTTAAGTATTTTTTTCTAGAGCTTTTTCCTGGGCTTTTCTTTAGCCTTCCTGAAACTAAATCTATACCAAAATATTTCTGACTTTCGAACTTCCTTTCAAAAGTACATACCTTTCGAGAAGCTTACACAATATTAATTTTTGAATTTGAAAGCATCAGTAAACACAATTTATGCACCCTTTTTATATATTAGTTTCACTAAAAAATTGCCCGAATTTGAGATAACGATGCCTTAAAGAACTGGACATTCTGTATATTTTAAGGTTTCCTGAAACTAAATCTGCTGCAATCTCAGACGTACGAGAGTTGTTTCAAAAGTTGGCATTTCGGAGCTCCGAGGCACCAACAAAGGATTTTTAGGTTGATTTTATAAGCTCATAACTCAAAAACTAAGTAACTTTGTATATTTTCTCCAAACTGGAAAGTTCTAGAAGCGCGGACGATTTTTTCACGGGGTTATGAACTCCATGAATGCTGAAAGGACAGGTCTCTAAAAAAACTGATAAAACTATATTGTCCCTCGGATTTTTTGACGTTCCGGGATATCCTTTTTTAGCTTACATCTCTTCCAAATTACAAGGCCATAGAAAGATAAGAATTTTTATAACTGTCTAAAAGTAAAAGTGTCCCCAAAATCTACCACAAAAACTGAGTATTAATAAAATATTTCTTTTTGTATTCTGGTTCCAGAAAAAAGCTTTAAAAAGCTCTAAGAATTTAACCTTCTAAACCATTTGTGAGGGCTCAGATGAAAGCTAAAGCTCTGAAAGCTTGGTAAATTTTTTTTTTCTGAAATCGCCGCCACAAACTTTTTTTTTGGATTTTCTGGACCAAATTTTTGGTTTCCACAGTTCAAAATTTCAAAACTACGAAATCCGGGGAAGTTCTTGATGCGAAAGAATGCAAAAACAAGTATTTTTTCATGAGCTTTTTTCAATTCGGTCCCTTTAAATTTAAACACATTTTGACAACTTTTTTAAGATATTGAGTGCCCAAAAATTAAGCTTGTGAAAATTAAAAAAATAATAATTCTCCCAGAGCTTTTCACAAAATATTTTTAAAGTAAATCAAAATCCATATATTTTAAGAATGATGTTCGCGCTCAATATTAGTTTAAAGACTTAAGTCTTTAATTTGTGATGGATGCAGCAGTGCAATGCTTACCTATTGGGGATTTGCTTATTACATATTAATAAATGAATTACAATCCAGATGTAATATTTAAGTTTACAAACTGTTTTCTTATCAGTGACAGCAACCTCGACCAATGGCTCTCATTAACTCCCCTGTTGCCATCCTCTTTGTCATGTCGAATTCTCGACCCAATTACATTTAATACCACTCTTAATAAAGTCATTTCTATGTAAACACAGGAAACGCGTTAAAATTTAAGTCATGTGATCAGATTACGCCTATAAATTTGAATATTCAGACGTTCTCGTTTTTATTACTGCTCGCGTTATCAAGAGATTTCGGCTCTCCAAACTTTCAAGTAATTACCACTTTTCGTGATAGCATCGGGGAATTTATAAAAGAATGTTTTGAACTTATGGATGCTATTTTCGTTTGAATGTTCGCTGTAATATCTTTCACGCTTTTTGGCAAATAATCTACAGATATTTAATGCCACTGGGAGTAAATGTTTCTAAAATTCTTTAGGCTTTATTGTGCCGTGACAAATTCCGGATGATCCCTCCTGCCCCGACTTAACAAAAGTCAATTGTATTCCGAAAGACTGGATTTCCATTTCTCGTGTGCGCTTTGGCACATACGTGCCGGCACTGTTGAGAGTCTGCACCGAGGGGTCAAGAGCCTGCGGAGCGTTGATTGCGCGAAAATTACATTACAAATTGCATCCCTCCAGTCGGCGCCTCTGAGCGAGCGATATTTATAAATTACCCGCTTTCACCAGGAATCTAATGCGTTGCTCGATTAAATGTAAACACCCTTTCAACGGGTTTTGAGTGGGCTTCCTCTCAGGACCGAAATGATAATTGCCGTTTACATTTATGGAGTGGCGAAGAATTCTTTGTTTGCATGCAGGGTGATAAATATTCAGGAATTTTTCGCATTAAAATGATGGGAAGGACGATAAATTTCGGATTTTATTCGACGTGTCCCCAAATGATATAATACTCTGTGTAATATGTAACACTGATCCATCGAGTATTTATTGAACTTGAAAATTTCTATGATAACATCGGTATAAAATCAAATTTATTGCACGATAAATAGCAACTCGTTAAATTTTCTGTCGCCGTATCGGAGATATGAGGCCAGATGGCATGCAAATTTTTTATCAATTAAATAGTCCCAATTTCGCATTGAAATTTATGGAAATCGCTGGTGCTAATTACAGGGACAAGGTGGCGGCTACCACGTTCGTACCTTGTAAATAATTTGGGAAAATAATTGCGTTAAATTCCGAATTAACGAGAGCATGTGTAAAGCGAACGAATTATTATGGTTATTTTATTCCGAAATTATACAAATGAAACACATTCCAATTCCAATCAGCTTTTTTCAAATACCCACCTATTTTCATACATGGCCGATATCAGTCGTTAATGGCTCTGTAAAATCGGTCGTATCTGCAGCAGCCCGCAGACATTATGATTCGATCGGAATTCTAATTATGTTATTTTATTACAACGGTCGTCTCGTAATAGTGATAATACATAATTTAGTGTTAAAAATCATATGGTTGTTGCAGGACCGGACATCCCCGGATTTCTTCTACAACCCTTTAGGAAACCAAAGAGAATACGGACGGCGTTTAGTCCGTCGCAGCTGCTCAAGTTGGAGCACGCTTTCGAGAAGAACCACTACGTCGTTGGTGCCGAACGGAAGCAGCTCGCACAGTCGTTATCGCTTACAGAGACTCAGGTACTAATTTAAAATTCTAATCATTTTGCTGTAATTAGTTGGCGAAACCCTATGAACGAGAAGGAATGGATAATTAATTTTTTTGATCACACGGTCCTAATAATAATTAGTCGAAAAGAGATTGAACCGCTTAATGTTAAACCTGTAAAGTTCTACCGTTACGTTATGAGTAAAAATTGTCTTTTTATGCCATAATTCCTGCTACCAGTGCGTAAATCAGACAAGCTGTTTAGATGCAGCAATTATGGACGTAATTTCCATATAAAATAATTTCAAACTCACTGATTATTGCTTTATCTTATTCCCACTTACACGGTTTTATAGTGGTCTCAGCTCTAAACTTAATTAGCAATTCCAATGGCGCTTTAGAATGAATAAAAATTTTTATTGATATAATATACCCGTGTATTTAAAAACTGTATTATTTTTTACGGTTTCTACAAGTGCCTATTATTTTAAGCACACATAAAATGAATATTTGTATTAGCTTGGTTTCCAGCAGCTTTCAGTTATACATAATTAGTTACATTGAATTCTGTGTTTTCATGATGTTCTTAAGACTTCATCTGTTTAATTGGGTGTGGAAAAGTGTTTTTTAACTACTTGTATTAGCACTTGCCGTCAGATTAATCAAAATACTGCAGGTGTTTAATGGTATTAAATCTTTATAGCTGCACTTTTTGTGAAAACATTGTTAAATGTAATCTTAATTCTACTAATTGGAATAATTAATTCAGTGATTTCTCAGTATTATTGAGGCGTTTTATATCAGCATCTCTTCTGGAGACTAATAGCTAAAAAACGATGCCAATGGTGGCAAGTAAAAAAATATAATTTTATCCCTGTGCTTAGTAACTGCGATTTTACGATCTCTCACCCGGGTGGTGTATTTTTTTAGTCTGTAAATAATGTAAGTACGAAGGCGCTGAACGGACATGAATGGAAAAATAACTGTAAACGATTTTTTTTCTGACAATTCTGATTTTTTTTTCTGGCAATTCTGACTTTTTTCAATTCCGACTTTTTTCTGGCAATTCTGACTTTTCTGGCAATTCCCTGTATGTGAAACTCGAAATGTGGAGAGCATCTCATATGTTATGATTTTATGAATGATAAACGGAAAAACAAATTTTTACAGACGGTAACACTGAAATTGGTGCCCCGTGCTACGCGATTGACCACTTAAAGAAACTTACTCCAGAAAGCTCATATTTCATGTACGTGAAACTCGAAATGTGTAGAGTATCTTATATTTTATGATTTTATGAATGGTAAACGGAAAAACAAATTTTCACCGACGACAACTTCTGTGGATCACTGAAATTGGTGCCTCGCGCTACGCGCTCGATCCCTTAAGAAACATACTCCCAAAAGGTCATATTTCCCTGTACGTAATACTCAAAATGTGGACAGTATTTCATATTTTAAGTTTGTCAAAAAGTCAAAAAGAATTGCCAGAAAAAAGTCGGAGTTGCCAGAAAAAAACTCAGAATTGCCAGGAAAAAGTCAGAATTGCCAGAAAAAAGTCGGAATTCATGTCCCTTCAGCGCCTTCGTAATAAAGGGATGTTTATCAAAACGATTTTTTACATAAACCACTGCTCAATTTAATGTTGATAACATAACGAAAATATTTAAGTGTATCTTCTGTGTTGGTTGGTAACACTGCTGTTCTCCCGTTCATTATGTCATTAACATGTACTTAGTTCTTTGGGTATTGAAGATAATTCACAGCTTTAATGTATGAAATTCAGTTAAATTAATGTAATCAGCAAGGTAGTTAATCTGGGTGTTAAATTAAACCCGTTTTTCTTTCAGCATGAAAATTTCAACAAAAATCTACCGTAAATCTAATAAGTAACCTTCTTAATGTTCTTGACGCCCCTCATAATTTTCAAAATGTTCATGTTCACATAGAATGTAGTAGTTACTCTTAATTATTAAAAAAAAAAATGTCAAAATTTATTAAAAGCTTACTTGCTACAGTTATTCTAAATATTAACATTAATTGTACAATTAATTTATAAAATGTGAATATAACTTTGTGATTGATAAAATTTAATACAATATTGGTGTGCTAGTGACACACGTTCGAAATCACCCTGTACCTGTACGTATAAGCTTTCAGGTTGTTTTGGGGTTCCATTACCCTATATCAGTTTTAGATCCGTTTGTAATTTGAAGATTTAGACTTTCCTAAATGTTATTACATTACATTGGGTACATTAAAATTAACTATACAGGCTGTTTCAGAAATAAGTGCAATAAATTTAATCAGTAATAGAACTCATCTGTCAACAATTTTTCTTAATAAAATTTTGCCCAAAGCCCCGTAGTTATGGAGTTAAAATTAGTGGAAGTTTTGACGTTAATTAAGTGACGCGCCACTGAACCGCTGGACATACGACAGAAAAACTAAAAAACTGAAAACTGACCTAACGTCTTTACTTCAACATCCAATGCTATTATTGATGCAAAATGAAAATTCTGCCCATACGTGCATAGTATTTAAGTTACCTTCATCTCCGGTAAATTCTCAGGATGCAAAAATTGGACTTCTGTACGTGATAGGGTTAAAATTGTTGCTGTTTCAAAATGCTCCAAATGGTATATCTAATGTGATATTCCAAACTGATTTGCTAATCTTCGGTGTCGATTTAATCAGTAATAGAACTCATATGTGTCAACAATTTTTCTTAATAAAATTTTGCCCTAAACCCCGTAGTTATGGAGTAAAATTAGTGGAAGTTTTGACGTTAATTTAGTTACGCGCCACTAAACCTCTGGACACACGACAAAAAAACTAAAAAACTGAAAACTGATTTAACGTCTTTATTTCAACATCCAATGCTATTATTGGTGCAAAATGAAAATTGTGCCCATACGTGCATAGTATTTAAGTTACCTTCATCTCTGGTTGCAAAAATTGGACTTTCTGTACGTGATAGGATTACAATTGTTGCTGTTTCAAAATGCTCCAAATGGTATACCCAATGCGATATTCCAAACTGATATGCTAATCTTCGGTGGGCGGTTTTTACCATTTTGCAAAACACAAACATAAGGCACAAATCAGGCACACGGCGATTTGGGAAGCGTTGCACAGTGCTCAATACAATGCAACGAAAGCGAAATACAATAACAAATTACCGGCGGCTACCCTCGGTGATGTCGACAAACTATGACTTCAGGTATAAACCGCACGGGACTTTTTAGAATGCTGATAGGCAGGCCGGGACAACAACAATTGATTCTCAATAGGTCAAGTTAAAATTAAAATCCATATGCGGCTTGTGAATTTGTAGGGGGGAAAATGATAAAAAATGTGAGTTTTCGGAAAAGTTGTTGCTTTTGATGAGTTCTACCACTGGTTTGAATTATTGCACTTATTTCTGAAACACCTTGTATTTTACAATTTTCTAGATATTCCATTTGTTGTAAGGATATGGAGGTTTCGAAAAGTGCCGGACAAGTTGATGAAATTTTTAAGATTTTAGGTCCATTATAGAAATAATAGTAATTATACACCAAGGTTGAGAAGCCATTTTTCTTAGCCGAGCGATTTTATTTCCGAAGATGTATGAAGCATCGCGGGAAATAAAAGTGCGAGGCTAGGAAAGGGCTTCTCAACCGTGGTTCATATACTATTTTTTTCACAACTAGCACAGTTGTTTAACTTTTCTTCAAATGATAATCATGATAATGCCAAAAGTCGGAACAAATTTGAGGTTATCTATTTTTTGAGACTGACATTTCTCAGTCAGGGACCGGATTTTTATGCAAAATTACACAATGGATTTTGTAATCGTTCAACATTTTCGTTCTTTGTTTTTTTTTTTTACATAAATTGCAGTAATTGATGCCAAATAAATATTTACAACTGGTGCAATTTGTAAAAATCGAAGGGTGCTGTTGTAAAGTTGGTAGATAAAATAAGACACGATATGCATTTTGCATGAAATCCGGTCTCTTCAATTATTAACTACTAGTCAATAATGAAATGATTATTAACCACTAGGAGAGAAATACAATTTCACACATTTTCTACAAACTATATAATCTTACATTGTACAGCTAGTAGTGAATAATAGTATATTATATACCAAGGTAGAGAAGTCGTTTTTCTCAGCTGAGCAGTTGCGAAGCTGCACCGAGAAAAATAATATGCTTTTTATTACTCTAGATAAACTTTCTGAAAAATTGAATAATAAATAATGCGGCGTATTCCTAAATAGTCAACGGGCTTTTTAATAAATTAATTTTAAAATATTGGTTATTATTTAACATTTACGAACATTTCAGGGAAATCTGTTATTGATTAGAAAAAGTTGATTAAATTACACTCAACACTGTGTATTAAAAATCATTAAAAAATTTGTAAACTTCGTTATAAATTTTGCTGATTTATAATAAATCAAATCATGTGTAATTTGACCTAAAGAACTCGGTATTCGAATAGTAATAAATGAAGATATTAAAGAAAACTATGAAGTTTAGATAATAATAGGTTTAGCTTATTACAATCCTACATTGAGTTATATCTTCTCGATGAATATGGCATCAGCCATCATCAGCGCCAGTGTGAGTTTACAACGTGGTTGTTGTGTGCCGGTGTTTTTGACTATTTTGCGCCCTAGTGTTACTTTATTTTTGTTTTAACATGGCGAACATCCAGCTAAAAACTTATTAATTGCAGAAAGCCTGTTGGAAGGTAAGTTATTATAATTTTGGAATAATAAAATATATCCTGTACTGTGATGATGGTAACATTAATTTAGTGTATTTAGATTTAGAACAATATGGTTATGCTCAACATTGTGATGCATATTTGGTGATATTTGGTTAAAGAAAATGCTTCTTACAATAACCAACAATATTCTCTTATAAGTATTAAAGAATGCCTACCTTGCGTTATTCCACATCTGTCGGTAATAGCAAAAAATATATTAGTGCCATGTCTATTCCATAGAATGTATTTTGTTTTTGTTTTTAGACTATTGAGATTTTTATTTTTATTATTCGTTAGACTTTTTGACTATTTATAAAAATGTTTATGTCTACTCATGATGTGTATGTGTTATGTAGGTATTTAAATTTAATAAATTTTGTTAGATGAATTCTGTATTTTCGTTTGGAGAATTACCCATGCCATTTTTAAATACTCATTTATAGAAATATAATTTATTGCAATGGTAGTAATAAAGTACATAATTACCAATCAATACATACATAATAACAAATGAACTTGATTATTTTTAAACAAAGTTAGATTGGGAAATAAGATAATTCTGAATAATAACAAATATATTCATGATTAACAATTAATATCAATATAATTAACTATTAATTTGTAACTGTTTATTTATTAATAACTCTTGACTTCATTTTACTGAACTCTATCTCCCATTTAAGAAAACTCAAAATTGACTATGTCGGATTTTAAATATAATAATGAGTGACTATTATTCAATTCGAGTGATATAAATTCAACTGTTTTCTCAGTGTGAGAAAAGGCTTCTCTACCGTGGATTTTTTTTTTCACTACTAGCAGCTTAAATCCTCTAAATCATATTTTTTGTCCATTCTTGTAATTATAATTACATAAACAATTTCACGAATATTCTGCCAAATTCTTTATGAAGTCCTTAGGTATTATCACATTTATTAGATATGCATTTTGCCTGAAATCCGGTCTCTTCATTATTAACTATACTAGTCAATAATGGAATGATTATTAACTACTAGTCAATAATGAAATGATTATTAACTACTAGGAAAGAATAGTATATTATATACCAAGGTAGAGAAGTAGTTTTTCTCAGCTGAGCAGAATTAATTAAGAAGAAGAATTAAGTTGCGAAGCTGAGAAAAGGCTTCTCTACCGTGGTTTATATTTTTTTTTCACTACTAGCAGCTTAAATCCTATAAATCATATTTTTCTGTCCATTCTTGAATTTATAATTACGTAAACAATTTTACGAATATTCTGCCAAATTCTAAGAAAGAGATTTTCTTTTATGAAGTCCTACCTTCGGTATTACCACATTTATTAGATATGCATTTTGCATGAATCTTCATTATTAACTAGTAGTCAATAATGAAATGATTATTAACTACTATCTCTTCATTATTAACTACTAGTCAATAATGAAATAATCATTAAGTAGTTAAGTATTAAGGAGAGAAAAACAATTTCACACATCCTCGACAAACTATATAATGGTACATTTTACTGCTAGTAGTGAAAAAAAAAACAATTTCACACATCCTCCACAAGTTATATAATGGTACATTTTACAGCTAGTAGTGAAAAAACATTTTTAATTTATTGATAGGTACTTCTAGTTTAAGGGCGTCTTAAATGATATATTGATTAATTTTTGATTCATTTTCACATGAAATCAAAAATGTAGCCCCAAAATGACAATTTAAATTTAAGACAATTTAAACGATTGCTCAAAAGTGACTATATAAGGATAGAGTTTAGTACCTGTATAGTAGGTATAGTAGTCTTTATTTAGATAGTACTAGTAGATTTATTTAAAAATGAAAAATAATTACTATAATTCTGGACACTAGTGTGCCTAATAATTGTAATAAAAGCCCTATTTCTGTTCAGGTAAAATTTCTTGTCTAAAATTTAATTAAAATTTAAATATATTTAAGTCGAACTCCACAAACTTTAATAAACGCAAAACACTACTCCCATCTACTTAGATATATTTAAATTTTAATTTAAATTTAGGTACTCCACTTGGATTCATCGACATTCTTCTGGTTTTAAAATTTAATTGATACATTTGAAAAATTAAAATTGAACGTAATTATAAATTTTCAATCGTGCAGTAACCACTCTAAGTCAAAATGCAATTTTCAAAAGCACTTGCCTTTGTCTAAGGGTTTAGAAACATTTTTGAGTGAAGTGAAACTTATTTTCGTACGATGTAAGCTTTTGGCACGGTGTGAGCCTAATTCGCATCCGACACGAAAATGCGTAACGTTAAATAATTAAGTTTTATTTTATAAAGATATTTTATATTGTACCTCATTTCTCCGATTACTTTCGTTTAGTTTCACTTCTGTCGCGCGTGGACTCCACCCACATCAATATTCGGTTTTCTGTATTCGTTCACGCATAAACATCAAATTTTGAGGTTAGGTTTGACAGCTGTCAAATTAAACACATAAGCAGAAAAGTTTATATATTGTTGTACATATACCACTTTATTGATTATTATATGACGACCCGGTGATTCATAACACTGATGAGTTTATTGCTGCACCAAATGAATTACCAGGGATATTTTGGTCTTTGTTTATTCCATTTATTGTTAAAGTGCACGATCATTGAAGATTACATAATATTTAATAATTTTATCTGTCGCTACTATAACTATAGATTAAATTTTTTAACCCTCGTGGTGTATTGTTGGACCCATATTTGGCCGCTGCATCTTGTGTGAAAGTGTAATTCGTTCTTGCCGAATTCTAAAATTGGTGCCTGCAGTAGGTGCAATCAAAATGAAATAATTTCGCCACAAACACTGATGCAAACGACGGGATGGCAACAGGATGAAAATAGCCGAATCGTCGGGAATAAATTTAATGATATAGGAGTATATGTTTCTCTTAGTTTCGACCCGCCCCGCCCATGAGCTCCGCCCACCACGTACAAATACGACAGTTCCAATATTTTACCGGGGTTTATGACGATGACGTGCAAATAAAAAAATCTCGTATACGAGTGTGGGTCTTTTAATTGATTATACATGAAAACGATTAAAAACTCAAATATAATCCATCCGACACGCATATGTATTGTTTACATTTCATTAAAATAAGCGCAGAAAACTCCGACCCACACGTTTTCAATTACGAGCACAAACACACGAATGCCAACCGAACGCTTAAAATAATAACGACCGACGGCGGCTCGCTTTTTAATCTCTTAGCGAGGTTTATTGAGACCAATTTCCAGCGCGGATTAGGCCCAGCTCCGGCTAATTTTCTACCGGTCGTGTCGGACTGGGACAAGACTATTACTTGGCGCGGCTGATAAGGCGGGGAAGAAGTTATGTTGAACGATAAGAACCATTAGGGGACATGTAACGTGGACATGTTGACTGGTGGTTTTACGATGGTAAGTTCGGTCTAAATGAATGTTCTTTGGGAGTGAACAAAGCATAAAACGTAAATATATTCAGATTGTAACAACGGGCGACACGTGATAAACTGTAATAGTCACATATTCACAAACCGGGCAAAAAGTAAATTCTAGTAAGTAAATTACCCGAATACTATCAAAAGTTAACGGTGTTTTATGGAGCCGCGTTCTATATTCTTCGCACAGTCGGCGCTGCCTGTCTTGTGGATTAACATCGTAGAGGCATGTACAGAGTTGTTATAAAGATGATTCCAACATGTAAGCTGACATGTACGGTCAAATTAATACAACTCGTAGCTCTGTAAGGGTTGTTTCAGCCTGAAGGTTAGCTGTAACAAATTGAGATATTAGTTCCAGTCTATTATCAAATAGATCATCATTTCTACTGCATTATCTCATGATATGGAGGTGTTATTACTTTATCTTTATAGCCTCTTATCAGTTCACCAACAGCACACTTTTTGGGTTGCTTATTTTGTTTCAACACTGTTTTGTAGAATTCGTGTGAAATTCACCATTGTATTTTTCCAGCCAGCTTTGAATACCAGTTTACTTAAATGCTCTAGTGGGTTGTTGCATTATCTCTAATTTCTCACAAGAATCTTCCTCCTACTAATGTTTTTCGAATGATTTCTTCAAAAAACCCTTTTCTTGTACATTTTTATAAGTATCGAATTTGTTTCAATATTGAACAGACTAATTTTTAAATTATTAAATTATTTAATACATGTACCTATCTACTTAATGGAGTAAAGTAAAGAGGTCCAAAATCCCGGGAGAAAGCTCTTTAAAAAAAATGGATTTGACTCGTGAGCTTTTCTTTTTGCGGCACTATTTGGTTTCAAAAATCGTAATAAAGTCTCCGGTCGCTTTTGATAAGAGGATTCGCATATTTTACTTAGTTTTTGAGTTATGAGATTTCATATACAAAAATTGGTCGCAATTGGTCGAAATGACAACTTTCGAATGAAAGCTTGTGTATATGAAATTGTATTAGGTTTGAACATGTTCAAAAAGCTATTTGAAGCACAATTCTATTTTAAAAATCGTAATAAAACCATCGGTTTACCTAAGACACACCTATAGAGAAACGATTGCTAAATCGACTGCTCACAATGAAATCCATAAATATTTTACTAAACTAAAATTAAAAAGTTCTTGAGTTATGAGATTTCAAAAAATTAATTGTCACTGGTCTCACAAATTGTCGAAATTTTCACTTTTAAAAGGCAGATTGTACATACCTACGAAGTTGTGTCAGATTTGGACAGAGAGGTCATAAGAAGTGTAGAAATGACAAAAAAAATGTTGAGAAAGCTGTTGAAAAAAAAAATGTATTTCGGACATTTATTGCACTAAAAATATAAAAAATATTCATCGGTCCTTATACTAAATCGGTGGTTATCGGAATCTTTTACTTAGTTTTATTTTAGTTTTTGAGTCTTAGATATTTTTATTGGTCTAACTTTTCAAATATTTGTCTCAAAATGTACATAAATGACACGAAACTAGAAGGAAAAGCTTTTGCAAAAGAAGCTTTTTTTTTAGTTTTTTTTGCGAAACTCCTAGACTTCGAAAATCGTAATAAATTCATCGGTTCTTCGAATACTTTTAAATTTCTAACACACTTAAAGAATTGGTGGCTAAATCGTATGCCCCAAACAATATTCGAAACTTTCAAATATAAAAAATACATTTTTATTGTCTTCATGAAAGATCTAAATGCTAACTTTTGACTGAGAAGGACAGCAATAAAAAAACCACCAAAGAAAGCTTTTGAAAAAAAAAGGTTTTTAACTTTGTCCTTTTGGGATACTATTTTACGTATTCCATAAATTAATAGTAATAAATACATCAGTCTTCTTAAGGGCAGCCACGCACGTTCAGTTTCAACTGACAGCTTGAACTGCTCAGTTTAACCTCTACGCGTGTGGGTATTTCAGTATTAGTTCAGCCCAACTGCACAGTTAAATTGAGTCGAATGAAATTTCAGTTTTTCAACTGAAAGGTTCAACGGATCGTTCGTGCGTGGGGGTTCAACTGTACAGATCTCACTTCAATTTACGTCAATCAGAGAAGATAAATCCACAGCGGCCAAATAGTCCTGCTCCCTCAGATCCATTGTAAAAACTGATTGAACTGTACGTGTGTGTTTCACAGTGGACAGTTTCAACTGAACAGTTCAAACGGTCAGTTGAAACTGAACGTGTGTGGCTTCCATTAGACTTTGAAATTAGGAACATACTCACTAAAACGATAGTTAAATTGGATTCGGGAAACGGAATGCCAATATTTTACTTAATTCTTAAGTTATAAGATTTGAAATACAAAAATTCTCTCACAGACCCACTTCTCGACTTTCTTGTTCATGCTTTTTTACTCTCAGCCCTTTTACTACTATGTTGTTTCTTCTTTCGCCTCTTTCTTTTCTTCCATCTCCGTCTTCTTTTCTAGAAAGATTTTCTCTACTCTCTAAACATTTTTTCTTGACTTCTTCTTTGCTCTTGTCATCTTACTGTTTTTTGTTTTTTATGCTTTCTTTTTTCTAAATATTTTTCTTTTAGTTACTTTTTTAATTCTTTACTTGTCTAATTCTTGTTCGTAACCTTCTACACTGTGCCGTGTAACCTTTCTTTCTTCCTACTTTTCTTTTATGCTGCTTTTCCTTTCTTTGCTGTTTTCTACAGTTTTTTACGTTTTATTGACTTTTCGTCTTTTTTACGTATTTTTTTTCGTATTTTACGTTTTTCTTTTCTGGCCTTATCTTTTTAAGAAAGTATTGGATATAAAAATTGTAATAATTTCATCGATCTTACTTAACCTTTGAAATTTGGAAAACACGTAAAGAAACAAACTAAACCAAACAAGCTAAATCGGATGTTCCTAACAAAATCCGAAGATTTAATTTCCAGCTTCCGATATATAAAAAAAATGCTTTTAACACAACCACGTGAGAAAAACGTAAAAAAAAGACGAGTACCAACGGTTGTATGGACGTTACGATGTCGCTGACTTCAACGTTACTTTCGACGTGTAAACATGACGTGTTTATAACGTCTAGTAAAACACGTTTTTTTTTTACGTGATTTTACCACGTTGTTAAGACGTACTGATTTTCCGTAAACAAAACAACATGAAAAAAACCTAAAGCAAACGAGTACCTACCTAACGTTGAATAGACGTTACGATGTCGCCGAAATCAACGTTACTTTTGACGTGTAAAAATGACGTGTTACAAACGTCTGATAAAACACGTCTCTTTCAGGTGTTTTACCAGGTTGAAAAGACGTGTTGATTTTCTGAATTAAAAGTCATTTTCAATGTCTCAACAAAACGTTCTGTAACCGTATTTTAAAGATAAAATACGTTATATTAAAAAAGTATTGATTTTCATGACATATTTATTATAAAACAAAAAAAAATTGTTTTACAAAAGTTCAAAACTATTATAATGTATAAAGGTGAATAGAAAATATGAAAATAATTACTAAAAACTATAATATCAACTATGTACTACTAATATTATAAACTATATAACTATAACTATAATTATTATTATAAAAAAAAAACTAAAATAATTATTATGGGCTAATTGTCCTAATTAAATTAAATCATTTTTTTCATGACTTGGATTGTGTGTTTTTCGACGTGCTGGGTCAGTTTTGCCAATGTTTGCAGTACAGTTGCCTCAAAATCTATAAGAAATAACTATAAGTAACTATTGCAAAAATAAAAAAATCCTTACTAGGTATGAGTGTCGTAAATGATATAAAATGACACAATTTACCAGGATATGTTGAAGCTGAAGAAAATGCTGACATTGGCGATGTATAAGACGTCGTCGGGGTACAGCAAAAATCCTCTCCAAGGTTTACAGTTCGACGTCGCTTACTATCAAAAAGAGACTCATCACCAAAAACTTGCTTTCTTGAGAGACTTTCCAGTGATGAGTTGTTTCCTCTGCAGTTTCCTCAATCTCCTTGATGAGGTTGTTGGCCTTTTTATCGTCTGTGTCATAATCCTCTGCAAAGAAGCTCAAAAGTAAAAAAAAATATTTAATTGGAAAAATCATAAATATAATATCATATATGTATATACCTATCTTAAAATGAATCTTAAAAACCTTGTAAGAAGGCCAGGTCTTACATGGAGTACCACTTTTAACGAAAGTCATAAAATCGGTACACTTGCAGAATAAATTTAAATTCTGGTTAGTAATATGCATAAAAATGTATATTTAGCTACTACTTTTAAATAAAATACTGTACTACTTACCTTTAGGACTTTTGGAAGCTACACAAATCTTAAAACTTGGTAAGGCAAACGAAAACGAAACGAACTGCACGATCTCAGCCGAAAAATGAAAATGAACAAAATCGAACGAAGCAATGACCAAGCACAGATGACACATCTGGAAAGAATTAATTGGTTTCGTTTAGTTCGGGGTGCAAGGCGCAGTAAAAAGACTGTAAATCACGTACATTTTTGTGTCTTGGAAGCAGCAGGTTTATTTGTCGCCAAAACAAATTCGATAAGGCAGAAATTTTCATTGATAGTACCATTGAATATCAATACTCTAACTACTCTAACTAGAGTATTGATATTCAATGATAGTACTGATTTATACGTTTGGTTATTATTTATTTTCGACAATAAAATTACGCTGGCGTCGTCGGTTCCTCAACCTTCAGCCCCCATCATAAACCAATATCCGTTCTTCTCAAAATTCCAGCCCCTAAACGGTAAAACTTCTCAACGTATGTTTCAAATTGTCCCTTAATTATACATGCTTTCAATTTCGTTTTTAAAAACTATCCATTCCCTGACCAACACTAAACTCTTCTCCGGTCAAAGACACACTCAAACTTCGCGACACGACTCTCAAAAGAGATTCGTTGTTTTATTTTTAATCTTTTCGCTGGTCTTTTGACACCTTCACTTACTTCACAGCGTTTCACATTACCAGACATTACCAATATTTATTAATTTCGTTGATTAACCGTAATAATTAAAGATCTTAATTTGTGTTTTCAACTTTAACAAACACATTTAAATTAATATTTGTAAGTACTTATCTACGTAAGTAAAATATAGCTATCTACATTGAATTATTTCTTTGCTGTTGGGTTAAAAAGCTTTTATAATTTAATTTTAATAATTTTATAACATTAACACCATAATAGAATAGGGAATGTCAATTTTATTTTTAAATTTTAATTTAATAATAATTATATGACTACTTTTAATCAGTTTTCCCTAAAACACCAAAAACAATTTTTATTATAAATACCGACGCACGTTTCGCGAACAATGTTGGCATCATCAGGGTGATGAGTGAATCGGAAAACTGATTCAAAGTACTTATCTACCACCAAAAGTGATCCAGACAATTGTTTTATTTTTGAATAATTATATGAATTCTCAAAGAGCTATTGTTCATCCCTATTGCGAACTAGGAGGGCGAGATGATTCTAAAACATTTCTACCACGAGAAAACGTCAAACTTTCAAGGTTGTTTGCGTAAAATTCGGGGAGCCAAATGTTTACAAGAGCTAACTTAGTTGTTACCATGTTTCGTAAAAATTATGAAAGGAATGCTAGCCTTACTAAATATTTCTATTGTTTCTACTTTTAAATTCTGTAACCATTCTATTTTATTTAAAATGTGATTCAAATAAAAAATGTACATATGTTTTATAACCCGCAACAAACAATTTACAGTGACTTCTAAACTTGGCGCAACGGGAAACGGAATGCCAATATTTTACTTAATTCTTAAGTTATAAGATTTCAAATACAAAAATTCTCTCAAAAACCCACTTCTCGACTTTCTTGTTCATGCTTTGTCCCGCCTCTTTTAGTCTCAGCCTTTTTACTACTATGATGTTATTTCTTCTTTTGCCTCTTTCTTTCCTTCCATCTCCGTCTTCTTTTCTAGGAAGATTTTCTCTTCTCTCCAGACATTTTTTCTTGATTTCTTCTTTGCTGGTGTCATCTTACTGTTTCTTGTTTTTTATGCTTTCTTTTAGCTATATTTTTCTTTTAGTTTCCTCTTTGACTTGAATTTCTCCCATTTCTTCGCCTACTTGTTTGTTCGTTACCTTCTACACTCAATTTTATCCTCGTCGCTTCTCTACACGTGTCCACGTGTCGGTCGGTAATCCAGGAATCATAAAATGCTTAAATTTAGAACAAACTTGAAGAAACGACAGCTAAATGGGAAAGCTCCCAAATTTCAAGTCGCGACAACGTGGACAGAAATCACGGCGAAAGCTTTTTGAGAAAGCCTTATCTTTTTGAGAAAGTATTGGATATAAAAATTGTAATAATTTTATCGGTCTTCCTAAACCTTTGAAATTTGGAAAACACGTAAAGAAGAAATAAAAATAAACAATAGTTCCTAACAAATGTTCCTAACAAAATCCGAAGAATTAAAAATGCTTTTGAAAGAAGAATCCTATATGTCTGATATTGCTTTAAATTTGAACTCCTAAAGTTTTAAAAAATGACAAAAAAAATCCTCCGGCAAAGCACTTGGGTGAACATTATCATTTTTTTAGCCTTTCCTATTTGGGACGCTATTGGACTTTAAGAAATCGTAATTAAACCACTGGTCTTGCTAAAATTTTGACATTTGGAACACACCTACAGAAACGATTCGGAAATCGAATGCTCAAAACGAAATTAATATTTCTCTTAGTTCTTGACTTATAAGACAGTACAGAAATTTTTGCTGGTGTCAGACGATCGAAATGCTAAATTTTCAAAAAATACTAGATTCCAAAATTACGTTAGTTTACGACA
The DNA here is from genome assembly GCA_963583935.1 of Diaperis boleti. Lineage (NCBI taxonomy): Eukaryota > Metazoa > Arthropoda > Insecta > Coleoptera > Tenebrionidae > Diaperis > Diaperis boleti. The sequence goes on along the minus strand of OY757242.1, from coordinate 76,573,672 downwards.
GATGAAGTACAAAAATTATCAACAAATTCCGGGCGAAAGCTCGGTTTGGGACACTATTGGGCTTCAAAAATCGTAATTAGTTTATCTTTTTTTTTCCGAAATTTGGAACACACGTAAAATATAGTCTTTTTTAGCTTTTCTCTTTGCGACATTGTTAGACTTCAAAAATCGTAATAAATTCACCGGTTATTCTAAATTTTTGAAATTTAAACTGATGTAAAAAATGTGAAACTAAATCGGATGTATCAAACGAAATCCGAATCAGATGAATTTGAACTGAGGTCCCAAAATATGGCAAAATAACAAAAATGTTTTTGACCTCATGTTTTTGAAGCATTATTGGACTTTATAAAGCGTAGTTTATAGGTACTATTAAGCTTTTAAAATTTAGAACACTCCTAAAGAAACGATGGTTTCTCAAAAAGAATCAGTACTAGTAGGTACGTCTGATAGCAAAAGTAAAGCAGTTCCTTAAAGACGTCTTTCTGGGTTCTGAACTGTATCTTACGAAAGAAATATGAGCAGATTGTACTAAAATATGTACTTAGGTATATCAAGTCGTATTTGACCTTGCTTAAATGACTTCTGAAGAAAACTATTTGAAATAACCGTAGAGATCGCTGCTGAATCCAAATGGCTACAGGAAATCGAGTCACTCTTTAACGCACCTCAAGACATTCCAATTGAGGGAACAATCTCGTCATACGGACTAAAATACTGGAGGTCATCAGCACGTTAAAGTTTTACTAAGAGCTGGAATTGGTAGACTTACGAGCAATTCAGGTACCGCAGCCATAAAACGTTATCTTCATCTTGACGGGGAACATCATCAACATTTGAGTAATGTCGGCATCCTGAAGGCAAGGGATTTCAGCGCCATTCCTGTTTCTTTGGCGTCCTTCCATTACCCCGTTCGCGTTCCCTCTTCTTCCCGGGCGTCCAATGAGGGCTCCCGTGGGGTGCACAATAGCGCTCTAATGGCTGTCCTTTCTGATGCTAATTCGCCGGCGTCGTGTGAAATTGATAGTTTATCACATTGCGTGCGCATTGTCTATCGACCGCGCAAAAGTTAATCTCATTGTCGTTTAACAGTTTGGTGTAACAGACTTTTATTCTCCCGATAAATACATTCCGGTACGATTAATCAGACATGTGGGATGGGATCAACTGGAGCCGCGGCTATCACAAGTGGGATCGAAGACTTATTGCTCGCTAATCTCGCGCGAATCGAATGGTCAAAAACGCGTATTGGATGGAACATGTTATTAAATAATTAATTCATTTCAATTCTGTGGTGTGTGCGACGGGAATTGGGCGGAATATGGGATGGCGGCGATAAGTTGGAGAACTCGTAGCTTGGAGGGAAGGTGGGGCGATGGGAGATTGGTGGAGTTATGGACGTTGTAAACCGGGAAAATTGATTTTATCAGTGTACCCCCGAGGATCGTCAAACATTGTTGGGCTCGCGGCTAGAAATGTACCACCGGACAAGTGAAGGAACAGCATTTTTGCTATTCTAGCATTTATAATTATCTGAAGTAAAGTTAATGGCGCTTTCAAGCCTGTTACGACCTATAAAAGTTGATTAGGTGAAAATTTTATGCTTAGGCGTTTTTACATATGCACAGAGGCATGTAAAGAAAATTACTCAATCTTCTTGAAAAGGTGAAAATGTCTCTATCAGCATAGTCAGAAGTGTACAATAATTGTATTCGAAAAAAGGGAGTTCTGAAAAATGAAGACAATATTAAAAGTGTGCCGACAAAATACCGTAAAATAATGATTGTTATTTCTGCAGACTGACCCACGCATGAGAGTCACTGCACAAAAAATATGCGCGCAACCGGCGCACCCATTGCTGCCAACAACAAAACAGCTCCAATTCACAAGCCATTAAACACTTGACAAACGACATCTACCCCTCTATACAAACTACTTTATTTTGCCTACACAAAAATTACCAACAATGATGACGGGTTTATTCGCCTTTTTTCCCGTTCGCAAGTCATTTCCGGGCCGTTCCGGGTTCCGTCACGAACCAGCCCTGGATTTTGCGTGACAAATGCCGGTATTACGCATTTTTAGCACGGATTTACGAGCTCAGATAAAAATTTGTCGCCCTCGACGGCACGAAATTCTTGCTTGGAAACGTTTGAATATAAAGCTTGCCATTAATCACGGTTAATTGTTTTTCGGACCGGGATGGGGAGACGCCATATTTGTGATAATGATGGTGTAATTGTTTGTAATTTTATTGTTATTGCTGTGAATGACCGGGAAGGTACCGGCCGACGTGACGCCGAGCGGGCGTCACGTAGACGCTGATGAGACCAGAAAGAAAAACAGTTCCTTTTTGCATATTTCAAATAAAATATTTATCAGCAACAGTCGAAATAATTCATAAAACATCGCACGTATAAATATGCCTGTTCAGTACTAGTAAAACGAGTTGGACACATACCGCAAACAAGACGTTGACTAATACAGAGTTTTAATCAGAATGCTGGCAAAAAGTGAATTCTTACAACGTCTAGTCGAGAAGTTGAAAACCTGCGAAAAATAGATACAAGGATCCGAAAAATATGAGCGATAGCTCAATCGATTAGGGATTTTATTCTGAGAAAGAGAGGAGAGGAGAATATTTCCGATGAAAAATTCCCAACTTCCGGAGTTCTATCTCCATTATTAATAATTTTAATTTAACCCTGAAGATAATAGGGCTCCGCGTAGCCGTAACGCCCGCCTCTGAAGAGAGTACGTCACATAAAATAATTTTTTTATAGTATTAAATATTCATTTAAAAAATTGAATAAATTATGCTGTGTTCTTAACGCTTAATGGAATGAGATCCCGCTGGAAAAATCGATTTAACTTAATTTTTCAATAAGTTAGGCAATTGTTAATTAACAAAATTTTATGGGACCTCCGGTTTCATTGAAGACAACAAAAAATTGACCGATAATTTTTCACTTCTTGGAGCCTGTACTGTATATGTACTCAAGAAGTTCATGTTCTAAAAGTTTTTAAAAGTTAATAATTTTTTTTATAATAATTGTTTAAATTTGAAAAAAAAAAAAAAAATGTAAAAAAAATAAACATATTTTATGCTGTAGCTGTTCATTCGTCCAATAAAGGAAATTTGTTTGTAAACTGTTTATAAAAAAATTGACTTGTTTAATATTTAAAAAAAATCCCATCTTGTTGTCCCGAGGAAATGATTAAAAAAAAACTTGAAAACAAGTTTTGATTGTTTATAATTGTTTTTTTTATATTTCTAATGTTTAAATAATTAGTTAAGCAATCTTTTGTTTTTTAATAATTATTATTTCTTGTATTATTGCCAAAAACTAAACCCCTTATTTTTTCCAGGTGAAAGTGTGGTTCCAAAACAGGAGGACCAAGCACAAGAGGATGCAGCAGGAGGAAGAGGCGAAGACGAGTCAAGGCGGCACCAAGTCCGGCTCGCAGGGCTCCCAACAGAACAGTCATCACGTGAACAAGTGGAAACAAGAAACGAGCGATGACAGTCAATACGGGGAGTACATCGACATGGACATGGACGAAGAATGTGTGAGTGATGTAGAAAGTGAAACATAGACGCTCTAAAGACTTGTAAATAATCTGTGTGCAAATAAGATGATAGTGCCAACCCTTACGTGCCAAACTGTTTCGTTAGTGCCAACAGTTCCAAATTCCAAATTGCCCCAGCAGAGTAGACTAGAAAAACGTTCCCACTGTACATACGGCCATTATTTATTTCTGTCTTGCTACACATTTTTGTATTTATTTTTGTTTGTTTTGTGTACATATAAGTATTATCGAAGTTTATTAAAAAGAAGACACCATTATTTGTTTTCTGTGATTATCATGTTTTCATTTCCACATATCTAACGATTTTTTACAGAAATATGTGTGTATAAATAAACGTTTGTTGACAAAGTTTTCTACTTGTACATTTTTAGACGAGGCGTTTGATTTTTAATAAAATGTGATTTCATTGAAAATTGAAGCCATGTTTACTAGACCATAACTGTAGAAAAATTATGTTGAGATAATGTACTTAAAAACTTGTAAAGAACACAAAATATACCTAAAAGAAATTTTATCAAAACTGCATTTTATTTCTGTCCACAAACTATTTTGTTTGCTGGTAAACCCCAAGTCCCTTGGCTACTTGCCGCTCGTCTCGAAACGCCATTGTATTAGCAAAGTCAATTCTTTTCGGCATGCTAAGGGTTTATTTTGTAAACAGAAAGTGAAGACGGGTGAAAGACTCCAAAAGTCGTCTTTAATAGGCTTTTAGGTAAGTGCCTAACCTTGCATGCTAATTCATAATGATTTATGAGACTTCGGGGGCGTTTTGTAGTTCCAAACTGGAAGTCGGTCAGAGATGCCAGTGACGAGGAGTTAAATAGATTTTCAAGAAATCCCAAGCTGACCCACCGGACACGTCAAGTAAGATTTATACTATAGGTAATAATGACTACAATTCCGGGTTTTATTCATCATCTATTTTTTGACAATTTTAAAGTCGTACCTTCTTATTAAGGGCAAAATCGTTACTCCTGTGAAATACTAGCTCTTGCGTTTCCAGACTAACAACGTAACTACCTATTGTTAGATTATCTCTTTTCGCATATACATAGTACACTGATAAGGCCTAATAAAGTCAAAATAGGCCTACTTTCCTATGATTAACGATCTTTGAAATATCATCATTATTTCAATTAGCACAAGACAAAACTGTGAAATAATTCATCTCGTAACTGATTATCTTTCCACCTGCAACATGATGAGAACGTAATGTATTTTTCTGTGGAAATTTTCGACTGCGCTTTCACCATAAAAGGGCGTTCGAAATGATATGCTATTAAAATATGCTAACAAGACATTAATGATGTAGATATTAATATTCTCCATGTGCCACAATTCGTTGAGTTTCTTGTAAGCAGCTTCATATCGACGTTTTGATCTTTGATGAACCAAACCGCTTTTACCATCGTCCATATTAGAATGTATCTCGACATCATCAAAACTATCCATTTTCGGAAATTCGTTTGTTAAATTACAGTTTGAAATTTGATGGAACAATAATACAAAGGTAGATTTTGCTGCAATTTATAAGGCCTCTTCATTTACTGAACGTTTCTCAATGCAATAAAACATTCCAATAAATTCGCGACTATCTTCAAAGTGGGCGTCAGTTTTCATCACCCGTAATAATCTTGGTAAAAGCATGTCTATGGGCATGAAAATAGATTAAATTCACACATAGTTATCTGTTGTTTATGATTATGTTTTAGCGTCCATCGTAGATATTACTTTAACGCAGTGTATCTTATAGGTTCGATAAATAATTTTATATTTTTGAAGTGAAACTTCTTCGTCCGCACACCGTTTCTTTTTTTTTGTCAATCGATTTTAAAATTCACATTTTATAAAATGAATTTATATCAGTTTTATCTGTAAATCAAAATGATGACATTGCGATTGAGGATAAACGAATGACCAAATGGAGGTTCATGATGAAGTTTGTACCTACATACCATTACAAATTATTGGAGTGAGGTAAATTAATTCATCTATATATTAATCGTTGAACATGAATCAATTTTAACCAAATAAGACAGTCTGTACTGCTCCGACTTTTATAATTGTATTTTTAAATGACAAGTTCTATGTCAAGATTACTTTCCATTTTCAAAAATTTCACAGGTTCATTAATTATTTGCAAATCATTTTAGGGCAAAAGCGGTCCATTACAGTAATCGATTTAAATGAGCGTGAATCGTTTTAAGTGAGAAGTTGGACCACTGTAGCTAAATATATCTTAGCCCCTCCCCTGAGGTTGGGTGAGCAAGTTGTGTAGGGAACTTGAGACATGCTTATTAAGACATTTATACCTCCGGAAGGATCTTTGGGTGCGGGGTGTGAAAAGTGTGAAATAGAGGACGAATAAAGCTGTGCAAAATACAATTCTTTTATGGCATAAAAATTTAAGGTTTGCTAGGAGTATTTTTGAAAACATAAATAATTCAATGAATTATCAGCAAAAATAAACTTTCCTCTCTATAGTTAAATCTTCCTCTTAAAAATTTACACATCTACAATATTAAATAAGATACTGATAGAGTTGCTTAGAAAGTAATTTTACTTACCTACATAATTTTCCAATGCACGTCTAATTTAATGCCTGATGGTGGTATTTTTTTTAATCTTTGACAAACCAAATTAAACTATTGATATCTTAAATAACTATATTTGATAACAATAATTTGAAATGCTCCAGTTCTTACTGTCGGCTAAAGGAAACAGAATAAAAGCAAAATAGTAGTTATAAAATTAGATTTGATTGAAATTCTACCACAGATCTATGTACCCAATAAAAAGTAAAAAATTGCTTCTTTTTGGGGATATTTTAATATGTATTTTTAGCATCTTGTGCTATCAGATTGAGAGGTTATTCATGCTTATTACATAGTTCCTCCTTCAACCTTTCAACGAAGGAGGTGTTATAGTTTTTCTGCCTGGTTCCCTTCACTTTTTCCATTACTTTCTGTCTTCTGCTAGTTTTTTCGGTTTCAATTACAGTTCTGATTTCCTAGGAAACCTTATTTTGCATTCTCTAATGAAATGTTCTTACGTGTGTCAGTATAATTTCTTATAATTCTTTTTAGGGGAGCGCGACGTATTTCATTAACTACTTTTTAATAATCATCACCCTCTATAATGGTTCACAGAGATTTCATTTTATGTACTTACAGTATACACTTTGTCACGTATTTTAAATTTCCTTTCCATCTTGTCCCGTGCCTATTATCATGATATTAAGGCTATTTCCGCAGGTGTAGACCAAAATTAAATCTTATTCTGTATAGCTACATTATGGTAGGAACTGAGCGTAATTTCCTGTATCCTATTCCCTTTATTTATTAGTATTATTATTTATTACACTAGTTTTTCTAATGGAATACATAGTTAAATTACAATAGTTCAGAATGTGGGACTAGTAATTTTTTCCAGAAATCAAATTCGTTTTTAATATTTCTTTTACGTGTATCTTTCCTTGTCATTTGTTTGTTTTGGAATTCGTTTTTCTTATGAGGAACCAAATATAGACTGACTCCTTAGCTAGTAGTGGAAGAATTACTTATGAATCCTTGGATTACATTATGTCGTTTTAGGTTATATGGAAATCTGATTCCGATACAGTTCCATCCTATTCTTGAAAAGATTCCAATTAGTGATGTACATGGTTTATTTTTGACACATTTTCTGTAATCACTCTTATTATCAGAAGTACTGCAAACCAAAAAATCCTATGCACTCTTACATTTCCAGAGATACAGGGTCTTCATAAATGCATCATACATCCAGTAAGCTTTACACGTCAAAATTCTCCATCTAAATACAAATGTTGTTTTCCAAAGGCATAGAGGTATTAGAAAAATGAATATTTTGCCTTTACAGGTTACCTTGAATTTTATATTTCGAATTTCAACCGGTTCTTCATTTTTGGCTAATATTAAATAAGAACCTCGATAAAAATTACGGATTATTACGTGCGTATTTTCATAGTACAAATTACACATAATTTATTTATTAATGAAAAAATCCACAATTTTTACTTATAACATATACAGGGTGTTATGGACGTCTTAGCAGAAAATTTAACGACGAGTAGAACTCGTCAAAATAAACATTTTTTTTATCTATAGTTTTTTTCGCAAACGCTACCTTAGGGAGTTAAAATTAAGAATAGTTTGACCCCTAAAACCAGTACCCGCCTATGGGCCCACGTTCATTGATTGTCAGGAAAGCACAAACACTTTACCCGATAATCGAATCGAAATAAAAACTGTTTAAATGGAAACAGGTACTGACCTACCATAATATGCATAATATTGAAGTAGGTTAGCATGTAATAATAAACTTTCTAACTTAGATCAGGGATAATCCTTGTTCTTGTACGTGCGATAAAAGATAAATGACACTAAACTGATAACTAAAATTTACTATCAACGACAATTTTTTTGTCTCAAAAAACTTAGAAGGTTTACCTCGTTCGACATAAGAACAAAACAATTTATCTTGTAATTTTAGAACCTCACAGAGATTTCTCACACCCCACTGAATTTAACTTTAATACCATTAATAGTCACAGGTTTGCACGTAGACTCACTACGACTTGAATGGATTTGGCATTTTTTCTGCTCATTGCTGCATTGCTCATTGCATCAATATTATTTAGGTCAACTGTCTTGCGCAATGTTACTGCGCTGTTTTCTCATTAGACATTCTGTACGAAATTTGTTTTAACCGTTTTTTTTATTTCCCTATTACTTTTTTTGGTAAACTAGGTACAACAAAGGTTCTCTAGACTATTCGTGAAATGTGTCGTTCCGTGAATGGCCTAGTTGCTGGCTGTAACAAAGGCAAACTCTATTTTGAACCAAACATTACGTTGTTTGACTAAATATTTAGTTTATCATGGCTTCTTACCAACAGTCCGCGATATATAGGGGCAGGGGTATACAGGCCGATTCAATTGAAACGAGCCACCCTCAATAACTTTTAAGAAAAAGAGATTTGAGCAAGTCTATAAGTCAGTAATTAAAAAAAACACAATATTTAACGCATTTATTTTGTATTAGGCATGCAATTAACGATAAAAAACTTGCAATAAACATTATTAGTCAATTTATTATTGATTAGATTAGTATTCTAAATTAATTTTGACGTCATTCATACACATTTTTGTATTATGTAATTATTAAAAACAATAAAAAAACTATTATTAGACTGTAATGAAGTAGCTTTTATGTACTTTGCTTATTGTTATAATAACTTCCCCGATCACTGGATTGGTAGACGAGGTCCTGTAGAAAGGTCAGCAGTTCGCCCGATTTGAAAGGTTGTGCAACGTAAGAAGCGTTATCAGTGCTTGGAAGTCGATTGGAATCATTCTATAAATTGTTCATATCAATAATAAATTGTCTAATAGTCTTTATTGCAAGCTTTTTATTGTTAATTTGGAGCATGCCTAAGTACAAAACAAATCCGTTAAAAATTTGTGTTTTTTTTAGTTACTAACTTTTAGACTATGTAATTAAAATATAATTATGTGGTTGAAAAGAGAATTAAAAGACCTTTCAAACGACATATTACTCAACCCTTATTCCCAATTTAAAAAATAGGGATGGCTTCTGTCAGGGGTATGGCGTTGCACCAAACGTGCCTACTATTGCATCAAAACATAACATGTCCCCCTCGAGGTTAAAATTGACCGGTTTTTAAATTTTGCTCAAAACTCTTTTAAACGTTATTGATTGTGGCTCGTTTCGATTGAAAAGGCCTGTATATTATAGTGGCATAAGTCAAAATTTTAACTTAATTAAATATTTTTCCATTGTTCTTTGTACTATCGCCAACATTCAGGTCCCCTAAAATCTTAAATGATAAAAAATCATTTGTGAGCAGTATTTCGAACTTGGTACCAAATTTAAAAAGCGAACTGTAAAATATATATATATTTTTTTGAAAAATGTATTAATTTTTTACCGCTATAAATCTCAACTCCCCCATATAGATATATTTAAACGGGTACACGATGAAGTTGCATAGTATCAATTCAAATTTAAACTCAAATTCAAAGCATGTTCTGCTACTAATCCCCGGATTTTGTTCTACGCCCTCGAGAATTTGCTCTTCCGCCTGCTGGACACGATCGGTGCGATTGCGACCTCGATCTTGACGTTAAGAGCGAAAGGTCCCGCTGGACATTAGGGACACGCCAATTCGGGTACTTTTCCAATTTTGCACAATTTATTTTTACTTTTGCAACCACTAATAACGCATGCACGATTACAAACGTACTGTTTGATTTCACGATCAAAACTGAGGTCGATAGTTTTAACAACAATTATGGTTTCTTGTCTACTATTTTTCATTGCAGCGAATTATGTTTCTTCCATGGGCGTACCTCGATTTTATAGCAAAACTTTTAAATAATTATATATCTCGATACAGGGGCCAAGTTGAACAAACACGCAAACCAAGGGGGTTGTACTGTATTCACCCAAAAAAAATGTATGCTTGTCGAAGAAAAATGTGACAATTTTTAATTCGACTATCTTGCAAAATCTTAAGAGGTTCTATTACGTTAAACAAGTTTTAGAAAAGTTAAATTGAAATTTACTATTGACGTTTGTCGCAAACACAAAAAAAAATACACTGGAATGTTTGACAAAATTGTTCTGTTACTTATCTTATAGATGATCGATTTTCCGTTGGTTTTGAAGCTGACTTTCTTATTTTATGAGACTCTTGGTCTGTGGCAACACGACACCTTGTCTTCCACTTCAACTAACCTATTGAATAACCTAACTAAAATTCAACTAACCTAAAATTGTCACATTTTTCTTCGACAAGCATACATTTTTATTGGGGTGAATACAGTACAACCCCCTTGGTTTGCGTGTTTGTTCAACTTGGCCCCTGTATCGAGATATATAATTATTTAAAAGTTTTGCTATAAAATCGAGGTACGCCCATGGAAGAAACATAATTCGCTGCAATGAAAAATAGTAGACAAGAAACCATAATTGTTGTTAAAACTATCGACCTCAGTTTTGATCGTGAAATCAAACAGTACGTTTGTAATCGTGCATGCGTTATTAGTGGTTGCAAAAGTAAAAATAAATTGTGCAAAATTGGAAAAGTACCCGAATTGGCGTGTCCTTAATGTCCAGCGGGACCTTTCGCTCTTAACGTCAAGATCGAGGTCGCAATCGCACCGATCGTGTCCAGCAGGCGGAAGAGCAAATTCTCGAGGGCGTAGAACAAAATCCGGGGATTAGTAGCAGAACATGCTTTGAATTTGAGTTTAAATTTGAATTGATACTATGCAACTTCATCGTGTACCCGTTTAAATATATCTATATGGGGGAGTTGAGATTTATAGCGGTAAAAAATTAATACATTTTTCAAATATATATATATATATATATATATATATATATATATATATATATATTTTACAGTTCGCTTTTTAAATTTGGTACCAAGTTCGAAATACTGCTCACAAATGATTTTTTATCATTTAAGATTTTAGGGGACCTGAATGTTGGCGATAGTACAAAGAACAATGGAAAAATATTTAATTAAGTTAAAATTTTGACTTATGCCACTATAATATACAGGCCTTTTCAATCGAAACGAGCCACAATCAATGTTTAAAAGAGTTTTGAGCAAAATTTAAAAACCGGTCAATTTTAACCTCGAGGGGGACATGTTATGTTTTGATGCAATAGTAGGCACGTTTGGTGCAACGCCATACCCCTGACAGAAGCCATCCCTATTTTTTAAATTGGGAATAAGGGTTGAGTAATATGTCGTTTGAAAGGTCTTTTAATTCTCTTTTCAACCACATAATTATATTTTAATTACATAGTCTAAAAGTTAGTAATTAAAAAAAAACACAAATTTTTAACACGACACCTTGTCTTCCACTTCAACTAACCTATTCTGCGGATTTTTCTGGGAGTCGTATGGAAAACGTGTTCTAACAGTACAATTCAATGAAAAGCCATGTGAAACAATCCCCTAGGTGAATGCTAGTGTTGTTTCCTATTTGATTAAAAGAAAAATGGTCAAGGTCTGCACGCAATAAAAAAATTTACCTTACCTCTTCCCCTCACTTGATATGATGAATTGATATGATCCGCAAAAGCGCTTCCAATTTTGAACAATTGGATATCTCCACCATTTACTCCGTTTCCAGAACGTAATTTCTAACACTAATACCTTGGATAGGACCAAAATGTGCTGAAAATGTTAAGGTCTCGACTCGGAAAGGAAGACGCAAGTTCGTCGCGTTGAATGCAAGAAAATTTTTACGTGCTTTTTGTGTGGTTGTAATCTCTAGTTCGCTGATTCGTTCCTGAACCCTCGATAGCCAAACGCGGCAAAATCAAATGTAACAGTACCTATTACCGGATTTCTTTAATGCATGTATTTCGATTTTACCCTGTATATTGCAGAATTATAACTATAATTTTCACGCAGAGTAATTTAAACATCAAATATAAATTGAGAATATAATAATTCATCCAGTAGCCTTTGGACGTTAAAAAGCTCCATTTAACTACATGTAAATTTAGTTTTACAAAGGCAACATGATGTATAAATCATTTATATGAAAACCCGATATAATAGGTACTTTTACTTTTTTGGAACCACCATTTTGGAATACTCTGGGGTGTTGATATTGTTTCGCCTCTTTTAATGCAATAAATACTACTTTGCTAAAATGGGAGTATTAATAAGAATATTTTTATACTATTAAGGGCCAGTTCCTTCAACTCTGGATAATTAATTTCCATATGATTCCATATGATATTTATCCAGAGTTTTTTTGTGGTTTCGGAACTATACAACTATGGTCTTCATGTACACACTGTAAGAATTTTTGAAGAACCTCATAGTTCTGTTTCATACCCAGCTAACATAGTGACGTGATATTCACGTATCTTTTTAGTCAGTCATTACGTCATATGACCAAAAAATTTGACGTGATAGTTACGTAAAAATGACGACAATATGACACAGCCCAACGACGTCATTGAATGACGTTTTCATGACGTGATCACTAACCAATATCTGACGTATCTAGATGGGCATAATGACCCTAATATTCACGTCTAATAGACGTCATTGAATGACGTTTTCATGACGTGATCACTAACCAATATCTGATGTATCTGGATGGGCATAATGGCCCTAATATAGTTTAACAAAATTTATTGAAAATTTAAAACAGACAAACAATTGTAAAAAAAATACTTACACTATCTTTTTTAATTTTAATTTAATTTTTGTGCCAACAGCTTTCTTATGATTGCACTTTTCAAGGAAAGATATGGTATATACAATAGTAACATACTTCATATACTAAAGTAAACATTAAGAGTATTATGTGGTATGCACTAATGGAAATGAAATACATGTTTTTCCATTAACCTCAAAACTAAACATTTTGCTAAGATATTAACAATGAAAAAAAAAAACACTAAAATTTATTGAAGTTAAAAACATACCAGAATTTATTGGTGTTTGTACACTTGGAAAAGGCGGTGAGGACGTGGCACTGGAAGATTCTTAGAAAATGTCCCTATACCACCATTGTTAAAACATGAAGAATTACGGGTTTATTCGCCTTCTCTAAAAAAGGTGCCATGTGATTTAGCAGCAATAAATTTTGTAACAAAAAATTGTACTTACCAACTGATTGACTTTCAGTAAAATCATGTAATGGTCCAAAGTCATAAATTTCAAAGATCCTAGCAGAATTTGTTTGGTCTGTAAGATATTCTCGATTAGTGATACCTAACATTCTAATAACCTCACAAATTTTCATTGCGCTGCGACTACTATAATATGGCAACTGTGATACATTAACACTATGTAATTTTATTAATTAAAATTCTTGAAATAAATAACTTACCGTTTTTCAACATAAAATAATGCTAAATCACCATCGCAATGCCATTTTGTACTTAGGCCAGCACAAAAACGAAGGCCAGCCATGTTGGAGCCATGCGATTAGAATGCGATCACGGGTAGGGGGCGAAGCCTACGCCTGCGCGCGAAATTCAAATTCAAAAATACATTCGGACTATGTAATTCAAATTTGGCAAAGAACTGACATAAAAATTGTCGAGATGTGTCAGTACTGTACGTCAGTCTGAAAAGTTTGCCGAACATGTCGGTAAAGTTAACATGTCCTAAGATTGAAAACTGCGAAAAGTAAGATATTCCTATATATTTTAGAATGATGCATTTACTAAAAAATATAATATATTTTTTAATTAATAAATGTGTGATACATCTTCTTCACACTTATTATTATTTATAATATTAAAACAGTTTTATAAAACCCAAAAATTTGTATATGTACTAAAAAAGACGTTTTTGGTATGTCTAACTGACGTCATTACAATGGCGTCATTATTTGGAGAAATTTATAACGTCAAAAACACGTCGAATTTTAGTCATATGACGTCGAAAACGTAATATCACCAATAAATGACGTCAAATTTACGTGAGTCTGCTAGCTGGGTAGTCTATCGAAAAGAAGTGATCATTCGAGATGGCTCTGGAAACAGTCAAGCCGCAGCTTAACATGATGATGGTCGTTAGAATTGGTTTTGCTAACCCGTCCGAATGTATCCAACTCCCGTACCGACGACTTTATTACGTTGACTTGTTTATAGAATATACGAGGACTCTTCGAAAAACTTTCGTGTCGCTAAAGTCTGAATTTACAATTTATACATTGTACATAACATAAATAGTCGAACACAGAGTGAAAATACATATACAGGTCCAGCATGGTCTACTTTCCCCTATCCACGGGATAACTAGAATTCTCAAAAATGTTAGCTATATGCTTCAGTGGACCGTGTGTTAAAAACCATTTAGAAAATATGCATAAAAAATACCACCCAAAGGGACATATTCACAAAACATATTAAAACAACAAAAAATAAAAATTTAGAGCCCAAGTAAATTTGTGGTTCGCGTGTTAGGGAGTGCACTCGCTACTTTCTGCAGCCATCGGATAGTTTTGTGTGGGTTAAGCAGATATGCTCCTTACTTTCAGTTAGGTGCTGAGTTTGCACTTTGCAATCCTCTTTACTACATGTTAGTCATCGTTATAACCGGAGGGTAAACTTTATTACTCCTTCAAATGACTTTAAAATCGCGTTCAAGACGTGTCTACAGAAACACCCCCGGGGGTGTGAGCTCGGTCCCGACCGACGCAGTTCTGCATGCAAAACACGCGTCGCGGTCATGCGGCAGGACATCAAAGTGAGGAAAAAAAGGGATACCAACATAAACACCTGAAATACCCCAATATCGTTAACAAATGGCCGTACACGTACCGAGGTGGGTATAATAGCGACGACTCAACAATTACAATGTGACGTAAGCCATTAATTATAACCTAACCTGTGGTTAGGACTTAACAAGCTGTCACTAGTAGATTGTTAGCGGGTTATTTATGAGAATTTAAACGCGGACTCTTGTAGTACAATCCAAGCTATCTGCAAAGCGGCAAAATGGTCGCTTTTTGTTATTTTCCACCGGCAACGTTTCGAACGTGCCGGTATGTCATCAGTACCCGTTTTACCTTTTTCTCGGAATTAATTATCATGTTAGTTTGGTAAATGATGTGTAATGGCAAGAGAAGCGTCGAGGGCTTAATGTTGAACCATAAATTCTCCTCTGATTTATGCTTAGGTATTATATATGATGGTAATTTGAATTTTTGGCTTGTTAATCGTTTAAACGTGCCATGCCATTAGACAACTGCATTCCTCACTAATTACCGGACTTGCAGTGACTTTTGCTTTATAAACAATAAAAATTTCTGCGCGATTACACACCGGTTCTTAGAATGTGCGGAACACCTGGACGAAAACGCAATTTCGGAAGAACCGTAATGTCCAGACCGGACCGTTTAACACCTTGTAAATAATCAACTGATTATATCTGCATATAAACGCGTGGAAAGCTGGGTAGTGATGCTAACGCGTCGTAATTGCCTGAATAAGCTCCACTACCACGGAGTGAAAGTGCCAACAGTGCGGGTATAGACGATCGGTGCTGTAAAAATTCTAGATTAATAAATACTGCCACTCCAAAAGTCAAAAATATATTCAAGTCAAACTTTAATATACGTAAATTACAATGGGAACATGTTTCGGGAGAAAACTACTCACATCTTCAGCCCTAATTTTACAAGAGATTAATGATACAATTGATGAATTTCAGAGGGGTTCTTACCTTAAAGAATGTTTAAATTATGACGTTATTTTGACGTTTGAAAAGGTTACATGATTGTTAAAAGATTTGGTAAAAACATTTTATAAAATGTAAAAATTAAAAATGGATCGAGGAGAATCTGGTAAGCTTGTTTGAGTGGAAATCATTATAAGTGAAAAAAGTTGGCATTTGAAGTTAAACTAATGTTGAATAAAAAAAAAAGTGGAAGTGCCAAAATTTTAAAACTCGATATTATCTCCGAAACCACTGGAGCTATCGGGGTGACCGTTGGATTCGGGAGGTCGAGTTCTATCAGAAAATGGCCATTTTGAGACAATTGAACCATTTTCTAATATACGCTCATAACTCGAAAACGCCTGGATTTTTTTGAATTTTCAAAATTTACCCCTTTGAGGTTCAAAATTTTTTAATTTTTCTTTAATCCTCTCCTACTCCCAAACTCTTCGACTTATGACGACGTGGTCCGGAACATAAGTAAATATGGAGTTTTTTTTTCGATTTGTGCCCTCAGAAACGTCTTATCTAGCACGGTTTGTCTGTAATAAAAATTAAAAAATCCAAAAAAATACCCAAAATTTTCGGTCTGTCGCATCTAGCATCCTCAAATCAACCCTTTCCGGACACAATATATACTCAAATTAAAGACATTTTTTAAACGAACACGCTGGTGCCACTAAATCAGGTCAGTGACCTATAGTTTACGAGATATGAGCAAAAATGGTTTTGGGTGTTAACAAACTCCTGATTGGAAAATTAAAATAGATAATAGAATTTTTGAAGTTATTCTGTTCATTTAAACAAGGTCCGTTTTCCAGTTTCAAGGCTTTCCTTATTTCCAAAGTCTCAAGAAAGTCTAATTTCTTGATTTTATTGCATTTGTGAATCAATTTGGAATTGGATGGTAAAAAACTATGTTCCATTATTAATATGTATAGAATTGGCGAAAGAAGGAGGTGTTGATGGAGGAGGGTCAAGATCTGTGTTGTTATAGATGTGTCTGAAATGTTCTTTAATATAGTCTGAAATTTTGCGCCCTGTCTGACCTATACAGAATGACTCATAAGAAGAGCAGGTCACGTTGTATACACCGGATGACGTTTTGTAATCTAATGGATCTTTATTTTTAAAGTTATCTGTTTTAAATGAAACTTTAAAACCGTTTTTTTTAGTTTTTTATTTTTTTATTTTTCTTTGAAACTACTCCAAAGTATAATGTTAATTTGTTATATTATCTATAGTATAATTTATTTATAGTTTTTAAAGAATATTCATTATTTGTTGAATACTTGAAATAGTATATTACATTATAAGTGAGGAAGGTTCGATTTTACATCACGAAGTTTTAATATTACGCGAAGCGTGTGTGAGTTTTGTTTTAATAAAACTGAGTGATGTAAAATACCTACCACACATTTATAATGTATACCACTTTTTAGCCAATGACGTTTTGAATTTGAGTTTTCCACTCGGCGCCCCCATTTTACAAAAATTATCGTTGCACCGAAGCTACATTCACATTATTGACATAAAAATAGGTGCAGCATAGTGTGACGGACGCGGATTTTGTCCAAAAGGATGCGGGAGTTGTGGGAATGCATAATAGCACATAGGGCGCAATTTCTAAAATGTGAGGTGATGTTTTTGGAGTATTTTGTTAACTTACCTTAACTTTACCCATTTTGCCATATTATTGTATTTTATAAGAGTAATAATCGCTGTAAATTAGCATTTTTAGATTGACACTGACATTGTAAATAAGATAAATAGGCAACTGAGATGCTTACTATTTATACCACGAGATGGTGCGCATTGCAGAGTGTATTTAAATTAGTCATCTTAGAAACTGATTCAAAAACAGTTAAGTGGTGTATGTTCTTTCTCTTTTCTTTTTTTTTTCGCGTTCTTCAAGAAGAAAATTTTGGACTATTTTACCGCTTAAAGGCGGTAGGTGACAGCTTCCATGTTACCATGGCTGTCTAAAATGTGGTAGAACGTAATTTACAGCTGTCGAGGCTAAAAACTATTATTATTTTTAGTGATTAAAAAGTCTAAAATGGGAATTTGGGAATTGATTTTCAACGGTGAATTTAATGGATTGGTTTAAAGAATTTAAGTAGCTGAGGGCGTTATCTAGTTCAGAATCAGATCCTTTGAATAAAACAAGTATTATGTTATCTATATATCTGCACCAAAAGAGAAAATGATCTTTAAATGGCGAAGAAGTTAAAAAGTGATCTTCTAAGAGGTTTTACCATGGCAACAAATAATGACTTATTAGAAATGTCATTGTAAAATTTCACTTCAAAAAGTTGAAGCATTGCTGAGTAGTAAAATTTGAGAGAAAGTGGTATTAACAATTGTAGATCAAAAATTTTATTTGTTATCTTGGAGGTACACCATCAAGCGTTTAGTCTGATAATGCAACAACCTTTAAGGGAAGCGATCATAAATTTAGATTTACTCATCACTAAGTTATAAAGTCAGACCTCTTTCAAAATTTGATTACTGATTCTGCTGAGAACAATGTTAGTTGGCATTTTATACCCCATAGTTTCTCACATGTGGGTGGTATTTGGAAACCAGGCATCAAATCAATGAAATTTCGTTTTAAAAGAAAAATTGTCTATGAAGATAGTATGAAGATTTATGAATCCAAATTTTTATTTGTGATCTTGTATGTAATTAATTTTAGTAGGTAGTAGGTATAATTTTATTTTCCAAAACGATTTTTTTTCTGCATTGTTGGTATCCATTTTCGATTTCTCATTTAAAAAAGCCATAAGAGATTAACTTAATTTTTTATTTGTTTTAGAGCTTTTAGCTTTGCCCTCTAATCCACACTGGTACTTGGTGTCTTGATAAATTAAAACCTAACCAAAACTAAAATTCAATTGACCGCATCGAAAATTATTCGGCTAATTCTGCTAAGATTGACGTCTCTGATAAGTAGAGCTGCGCAAACAACACGTTCGTTGGAGCGCATTAGATGGGTGCTATGGGTCTACCCATATCGATGGCAACAACTTAGCGCAGAATCAATTAGTTTATACAAATTTAACAATATAGCTCTTCCTAAAGTAAAAAACTTCCAACTCTAAGTTTCTCAACTCGCTTTAATGAAAATTACCTTTTTTATTATATGGTTTGGTTGTCTTTCTACTGATATGAATACTATTTCTTCAATGTCTTCAGAAAAAAATTCAAAATAATTTGTCTTACTGAAAATATAGGTTGTCGTTACTCCGGACTTATTTTAAAGTATATCTTTGTAATGTGACTTTCATTTTGTCTAGTAAATTTAAAATTGTTTAATATGTATTTTTCATAGATCCAGTCCTATGCAGTTCTTCCGCATTCAATTTAGTCCCTATACTTATCTTTGATAGTTCAAGTTTTCCTTATCTGTTAAGTGTTCCATTTCAGTTTTTCTAATGATATTCCTAGTACTTCTTTGGGGCACAAAATGTTTTTGAAGGACCATTGATCTAGGAAATGGATTGAGATTTTTAATCAAAATAACAATTTAATTTTTATCTAACTTATGAAACAAAAAATTAATATCTCAAATAAAAATTTAATATCACAGTTGTAATACAGAGAGTTATTTCTTAAATGTCAAGTTGACAGAGTTAAATTTGACATTTCATAAATAATTCTATTAAACTACGACAAGTGGCTTTACGCACATGACCACCTCTGACTAATTTAGTTTTCGATCTCTCTGTATACCAATGTGGAGAAGAGTAACACAAGTTATAGTGATATAGTAAACAACTTAGGGGCGCTCATATTGAACCGACTCCTAAATAAGCTTCAAGGGTTTCGCACTTTACTTAAGTACATGATAACGCCACCTCCTTAATAAAAAAGTTTTTACAGGTGAGTTTTCTAATCTATACAGGTTGTTATGGAAGTCCTAGCAAAAAATTTAACCACAAGTAAAAATTCTATTTACCACTTTGCTGAAATCCCATATTCTTTTGAACATTTTTCTGACCCCTTAGTTCACCCTCCGTCTATGGGTTCATGAACTTGAACGAATGAGGAAATTTTTGTGCGATAGATGTAAAATACCTCCTAAGTTTTTGGGACAAAAAATTCACTTCAGTGTAAAGTAGTTCAAACGCAAACTTCTTTAGCATGAAGAGCACAAGCTTGCATTAACAATGAAAGTAAGCTGGATAATTTATTATTACTAACCTACTTTAACATCTTAAAATTAAAAAATTTAAACATATCTAAGTCGAACTCCACAAACTTTAATCAGCGTAAAATTATAAATGGAACATGTTTCGGCAGAATACTTCTGCCATCATCAGCCCTTAAAGAATATAAAAAATTATGACATTGACGTAATTTTGAATTAAATTTGACGTTTTCAAAGGGTTACTTAGTTCGACTTAGATATATTTAAATTTTTTTAATTTAAATTTACTCCACTTGGATTTAAGAACATTCTTCTAGTCTACTTTAACATCTGACTGTTATTGCAAGTCCATAGGCGAGTATTGGTTTTAGGGGTCAAACTATTCTTAATTTTAACTCTGACAGGGAGCGTTTGCGAAGAAAATGTTTCTTTCGACGAGTTCTACTTCTGGTTCAATTTTTTGCTAGGACTTCCATAACAGAGCCCCAAATCTACGTTGCCAAAAAATCTGCAAAAACCCCAAAGAGTCGCTTGGAAGAAGAGTATTTTTTACATTGTCTTCGGTCTTTTTAGCAGTTTGTTAAATTTACAACTAGTTTAATTATTTGCAATTAGCAAAGAAGCATTTCAAATTTAAAATGAAATAACTTAAAAGCTGTATTATAGAAATTTTTTAGTACTTCTATATTACACACAAAAGAGACTGTAAACTACAAGTAAAGAAGGTGCTTGAAATGTAAAATGGTGTTGATGTTTTATTTTTTATTATATTGCTGTTAAATCTGAATAAAAATTGTAATAAAAATATGGAATGGAATTTCATTTATAATAATTAGAGAGCTAATCTGGAGAAAACTAACCCAAATATTCTATGCGAAAAGAAAATAACAGCAGTTAGATTTTACTTTCTCTGAGCTTTACACACTTTTAAATATTTGTACGCCTCTTTAATTTATTTGACATTTGTTAACGCAAAAATGAAATGTTGAAAAATTATTCAATTATTAAACTTAATTATTATATTAAATTATGTTTAAGGTCACGTCATAAAAGTAAAGATAATTGATGTCTGTGCTGCAGGACCTATTTAAAGCATAGATTTCAGCTTTTATGGTTACGATTCCAATTACATTTTATGTTCGATCTGCAAGGTCGTAATGATGAATTGGTAGAACTAAAGGGGTGATCGGTGTCAACAATGTGCTGTGAGCCATCAAATACATTTGTTCCAAGACAGAAGTAATCTAATGTGCTTAAACTTATATTTATTTAGAAGGTTGTAGAAAGGTAGCGATGATGTATTTCACCGAAGTGTATTGAACCCCACTAGGAAGTACGAATCAATATTAAGGCTATAACTATTCACGATTTGTAATATCTACCTAATAATCAAAGAATACAAGCTTGTAATTTGTAGCTATTTACGATTTTGAGATCACGCTAGGTACAGCAAAAATAAAGAGTTTTTGTCTTAAAAGATGTTGGAGGACTGTACTTAATCGACTATAGAAAATAGTATAAGATAATTCCATTTTTTGTTTACGTAGAGGACCTTCTTGTTAAGTAATAATATGATACCTATACCTCTAGACGGTCTAATTATTTTTTTTTTCAGAGACCGTCGCTATATCATGAGATCATTTAAATCATTCTAAATTAGAGTAGGCGTTTTTTTTTTATGCAATGGCCTAGCTTGCAAATTAACTAACAGTAAAATTTGAGGTTATGGTAAACGTTATGACGTTTATGTTTCTCATGTTAAATTATTTTAATTTAAAGAAAATAAAACACTAACAAAGAATGTATAGGTATATAATATTGATAACTACAGCAAATGTTCACAGTGTTCTCCAGCAGCTTCAATGCAGCTGTTAACTCTGCGTTTTATATTTTCAAATGCATTTTCCAACATCTGAAAGGTTATAGCGTTTTATTCATTAAAAATTGCCTCTTGCAGTTCTTCAAGATTGTGCATCATAAAACTCGTGAATTCGGGCCATAGTTCCATATGAGAGGTTCCATTTAGTCGTTCCCTCTCTTGTGCAACCTGAGGAGAGGTTTTTTTGGGAGACATTATCTGCCACAATCTTACAAGATTTTTTTTTTTTGGGCGCTCCGCTAAACCACACTAACATCACGAAATCATTTATAAATTTGTTGGACTAATTTTTGATAATCTGCAGGAAAATAAAATTAGGGTAGGCATTTCGAAAAAACTTTAGCACTGCGTTCTATAGAATACTAGAAGTCACTTTGACATTCAAATTTTAAATACAATTCTGAAAAGTTAGTAGTGCCAACCAAATTTAAATTTCACAGCCTATGCTAATGTATAATTTAAATGATCTCATGGTACTTTGCTCGTTGGATATTATGACTATTTTTTTTGTATTTAGATGGTTATAATATGTTTATGGGCCAGCATGTAGTTTACGCTTAATAGCCAAAATGTAGACTTTCAAACAATAACTGTACTTGTTACTTTGTAACACAAAATTTATTTTAAGTTGTCTATTTTACGACCAAAATCGATTATAAAATACAGACAATATCAGGTTTCCAAACATTTACTGGCTATTAACTTAATAATAAGCTTTCACTAGTGAAAAGGTTAAGAAATTTGCATAGCTTGAATAAGTTAAAATAAATAGTGATAAAAGCCTTTTATGTGCATTTTCTGTAGGACAGTATCAAACGTCTTATGAACTAAATGGTTCAATTAAATTAAATTTTTTATCGGTTTCAGGATATTAAACAGTTGTTTATCGGTTTCAGGGTGTAAAAAAATCCTTAACATTCACAAAAGTTGGTTTGTAATGTACCTTATAACCGTATTGGTGATGTAATAATGATATCAGAGTATTGTAATATTTTTACAATACAGGAAAAAAAGTTATAATTTAACAAAATTGATTTATCAAAATGTAACAAAATTGAACAAATTCTTAATCATACAATAAGAACTTAATTCTTTTTTCCATAATAGTAATTATTTATGTTCACCGTGCAATAAGAACAACTCGCAATAGAAGAAGAGGTTTCGCAATCAACCACCAAAAGTGGCCTCCGAGAGACCACCAAAATGCGCAGCTTTGGGGGTATTAAGTGGCACTTGATACCTAAGCTTGAGAAGATTTGGATTTGTGACTAGTTCAAGATGAACCGCTTTGGTGGGGCAACAAACAGAATATATCGCTTACACACTTTTTTAGGACTAGATTTCTTTGACACGGTAAATTTGAAAACATCGCCCACACGGTTCCACACTAGCGCATTAGCATTGATGAAGATTTACGGTTATATAGGAAACACAATTGCGAAATCTGAACTGGCTAGTGTTTCTAATACATTATTGTTATACACTTACTTGATTATAATAATGGTTTATTAACGCCAAGTAGCATTTACATGAATATAAATATGAAAATAATACAACAGTACAATACAATGATATAAATGTTACAACATAAACAGAAACACATTACGCTTACATTCAGATTTGAACTTTATATATGACACTCCAGTGAAATTTAGAGTTTTACAAAATTGATTGGAGTCTAACAGCATTTGATTCACCGGCGAGTGATATGAGTAATTATATTTGCTGAAACGAGCATAAAATATTTCAAAATTACGAGTGTTACATGCTGGAACGTTAATGTTGACTCTAGCTAGTATCTCAGGGATGCTTAACAATCCATTAATCAATTTATACATAAAGCATAAACTGTAAAAAATTCTACGCTTTTGTAGGGGTGGTATAGACGCATATTTGGCGACAAGCTCAAGATCATTAAATACAACATTTTGTAGCGATAGCTTATACCTAAGATACTTTAGAAAACTGGTCTGTACAGCTTCAAAACGATTGACATGTGTAACATAAAAAGGTGACCATATGATGCTACCATATTCTAAGATGGAACGAACTAGAGAACTATATAAAGTAATGATCGTTCTAATGTTGTAAAAATCATATGTCCACCTTTTTACGCATCCCAACATCTTCCTGCTCTTCGAGATTACATAATCGTAATGATTTTGAAAGGAGAGCTTTGAATCCAGATATACACCAAGATCTTTAACTACATTTATTACTGCAAGTGCAATGTTTTCTAAGGTATATCTGGGTTCAGAAGGTACCACTTTTCTGCTAAAGCAAATTGTTTGACACTTCTGGGCATTAAATTTCATGATATTGTATTCACACCAACATGCAAGCGTTTGAATGTCGTTTTGGAGAATAATTGTATCCTTAGTGGACTTGATAACGCGGTATATCTTCAGATCATCTGCATATAGTAAAGATTTCGATTGAATGTCTCTTGTTATATCGTTTACAAATATATTGAATAACAAGGGACCAATAACAGAACCTTGAGGCACACCGGAAAGAGCATCATACGGTTTGGATTTGATATCTTTTAAGATTACGCTCTGTGAGCGATTGGTAATGTAACTATTCACCCAAGATAATAAAGGATCACGTAAACCATATAAATGTAACTTTTTCATAAGAACTGAGTGATTAACTGTGTCGAAAGCTTTACTAAAGTCCGTGTAGATGCAATGCACTTCAAATCCTTGCTCAAAAGCGTTGAAAATATCATCAGTTAAAGTACAGAGATTTGTCAATGTTGATCTGCCAGAATAAAATCCATGTTGGGATACACTAATTATATTTTTGAAAGACTCAAATAATTGTCTAGATACAATGCTTTCAAACACCTTGGCTGGTACAGATAACATACTTATCGGCCTATAATTCTCAATTCTGTTTTTGGAACCTGATTTAAAAATTGGCACAACCTGCGCCAATTTCCAGTGTTGGGGGAAAATCCCCATTTTAACAGACAATAAATAAATTCGTGTTAATGGCGCAGAGAGTGACATCACACAACTTTTATAAAATGAAGGGGGTAAGCCATCAGGACCGGCTCCTTTGTTGAGGTCAAGTTTACCAAGCTCAGAAGCTACACTATCTTCCGTAATACAGACGTTATTTAAATCAACACTAGATTCAATATTGTAATTAGAGGGCGGCAGACCAGCGTTAACATTATTATTATAAACAGATGAAAAATATTTTGCAAAAGTATTGGCTATATTATTTCTCCCACAAATCTCACGATCTTCAAAAGTCATTATACTAGGCAAACTATTGGATTTTTTTAAGCGCTCAATAAATTTCCAGAATATCTTAGGATTGCGATTAATTTGATTTTCAGTATTATAAACATACATTCTATACGAATTATTAACAGCTATTTTACATTGTTCTCTGACACGTGTAAATTTAACATAGTCATCAATATTACGACTAATTTTGAAACGACGATGTAAAATCTTTTTTGTTTTTACTAAGTTGCGTGTGTAAGAATTAAACCATATTGGAAATTTGTTACCGCATTTTTTCTTTATCGGAACAAAAGTATCACAGACAAATTGCATATAATTATAAAACAGATCCACAGCTGCATTGATATCACAAAGATCTTCTACAAAATTCCAATTGATGCTTAACAAGAAGTTGTTAATAAGATCATAATTACAGTTTTTAAAATCATAAGTATCACAGTAAGTATCAACAAAATTATCACAATCAGATATTATAAAATTGAAAGGCGGGTGATAAGAATCTTTTTTTATGATCTCATTACACCTTTTAATGACCAAGTTCTCACTATTAGAAAAACATAAATCTAATACATTCCCATTAGAGTTGGTAATACAGTTAAATTGACTTAAATCGCAAGAAGCAAAAGAATCGCATAATAAAGTGCCTTTATCAGATCTAACATTAATAGGAACAACACCTACCACTTCATCATCAGTAGTCCAGTTAATGTTGGGCAAGTTGTAATCACCCAAAATATACACTGTACTGGACGAGTTAGTATAAATAACATTTTTCACAGTATTTACGTGTTGGCTGTAATTATCCAGCAAAGCATCGGGAGGCAGATAAACCGCACAAAAAAGTAAACTTTTATTTTTAAATTTCACAGACACCCACAGTTCCTCGATAGTGGATGTGATGTTCAATTTATAAGAAACAAATTCCCTTTTAACAGCGATAAGGACACCACCACCTAGAGTCTTGGCACTATTGCTGGGACCCCTGTCAGTTCTGTACGTCACATAACGCTCATCCAAAATTTCAGTGTCGTGTATGCCTTCGTGTAACCAAGTTTCAACAAAAATAATTAAATCATAATCTTCATTAGCAAACGACAAAAAGCATGCTTTTAGTTTAGTTCGTAGACCACGCACATTTTGAAAATAAACCTGAAGTGCTGCTATTCGTCTGTTGTTAACATCGCACTTTGGGAAAAATTCGATTTGTCACTAGCGGGAAATTCAGCTGGCTCAGATTTGTCGATTGGACGTCTCGACCTGGGCTGATAAAACTTTCTTCTGTGAAAAAAACGCGTCACGTACGTTATAAGTTAGTGTTAGTTAGTGTTATAAGTTGCTCTTCTGTATCTGCCCCACGAATGCCGACGACGGATGAGATTTCTCGTGGTTCAGTGCCACTTGCTTAGGCACCCTTTTCGCTAAAAAGGTACCAGAGGACATACCATACGTCAATGTTTTAAGTTCAAAAATTTGGACTGGGTCCTGTTTATTAAGTCTCCACAAGATTCGTTGGAATGGTCGCAGCTGGTTTTCAATGTCTAGATGTCTGTTGTTACCGCATATTTATCATTTGACAATCGTTTATAGATAGTCCACTTGAACTTTTTGCTGATTCGTTAAATACTACTCGGATTTTGGTTGGTTTTCTGTGGCGTTTTCCACTAGAATTATCTGACCTAGACGCTGGTATTCGTCAATGAGTTCTGTATATTGAGCATGAAAATCTGAGTCTGCCATAAATCTTTCCTCCATATAATTGAGACGTTTTAACGCAGTTTTGTGAGAGTCACTACCATCAGCCCTTTGGATCGTGTAATCGACAATATGCAGGTCCTCGCATAATTTTTCTTCGTTGGTTTTAATTGCTGATTGTTATCACAAGGTGCCTCATCTAGTTACCAAAATTGGCTAAGCTGCGATTGTAATTATTGTTAAATTCAGAGTTAAAATGGAAATAAGTAATTGAATTTTTCAAAGCACCACTATGTGAAACAGTACCTGATAAAATCTACCCTAACACTTTTTTTTATAAAATGTCCTTGCCTTTTGGTACAGGGAGGCCCCTTTAGTAAAGGATGGCCCCCTTAGGACAGAGTTGCCTGAGGTGGAGGAGGCTTGGTACAGGGCAACGACAATAACAGAGAACGCCGCCAACCAAAATTAAAAATGAAAATCGATTCTTAACTGTTTTCTTGATTAAAGCCCTCCGCTTTGTTATTACCACTTATGGTTTCTAGAATTTGACATTAATTTGTTGTTTAATTTTTAAATTAATTTCGTCTAGTATTGGAAACTCGCCTGCAATTTGGTCGTCCTGGAGCTTCCCGATTTTCCATTAATTTCAAGGTATTCTCGACGTCATCAGTCGCAACTAAGATGTCCTCGTCTGTAATATAATGATTATTTGGTACTATTGGTTCTAAAGCTTTTTCTTCATTTTGATAGAGTTGTTGAAAGTGGCTCTTCCATCGGTCAAGGTCTAAATATATATTTTAAAAAATATAGCACCAACATAGATTATTGTTAATATTGAGTAAATATTTCCATTAAAAAAAAAAATAAATCCGTGAAAGAAAAATTCTTATATCAATAAAGTAGAGCATTCCAACAAAAAATATAATCCTTTTAATGATAATAACTCACCTAGTCCTTTCGAGTCCGCCACTTGCACCGATATCGACTCAAGCTCAGCTGCACCACAAGCACTTCGTGATTTTTACAGACGA
Source organism: Diaperis boleti (assembly GCA_963583935.1). Lineage (NCBI taxonomy): Eukaryota > Metazoa > Arthropoda > Insecta > Coleoptera > Tenebrionidae > Diaperis > Diaperis boleti. The sequence continues at coordinate 76,545,811 of OY757242.1, read as the reverse complement.
TAACCGAACGTCCTCTGCAGTCTATCAACGTCATTTATCTTCTAGCAATTAAATTTGCAATTTTATTTGTTCCTTGCAATCTAGTATTCGCATCGTAAAAACAAACAAATTGGTCGCTAATGATCAACCAACTAACATTAGAACGACCAATTCAAGAAAATAGTAATTATTTTAATGGGATAATTATAATAAAGTCTGTTATCCAGACATTGCGTACTTAGCACATTCTATGGCATTGACTATCTAGGTACACTAAAATAAATGCACATGCCTATAATACATAAATTACCAAACGCATAAAGCCAACAAGTAGGTGGACAAATAATTTATTGCGTATACAGAGGGAATGGTTTATGAAATTCTAATATAAAAATGTTTGCATACATATTCACAATCGGTGCAGGTGGATTCCTGGTGGCTGAAAGACTACGTGTTGATTCGATTAGGAATATTAATGTGTGACATTACCGATTTCTAAGCGCTTAACAACTCGTCTTGGTCCGGTTGACTAGACCCCCGGTGGTTGATAGTGCAAGTCGACAACCGGTGTGATGCAGAAGGGTCACACCCACTCGTGGGGTTGCGGCCGGACTCGTACAGGTTGATGTGTATTTTATCATTGAAACGAAATGTGAACTAATACACGTGTCTGACAAATCTATAATTAAGCTCAAAAGTAGTACATAATTAAGTAGTGATACCATTGGAACGTCACTCAAGTCTGATGGTCGTTTGCTTCGATGTACATAATCGGGATAATTACACACGGAACTTTTATAGGAAAGCATATAAATTGACTTTGAAGGTAGAACCTAGATTTGGCTTATGAGGTTAAAGCTGACGTGTGAGGGTATGGAGGGAATCAGAATGTACAACGAGACTGGCACTGAAAATGTCATTCCTTTTTGGAAAAGCACTGTGATGTTTTGAAGGAGTATTATGCATGGCACTTACTCATATACCACAACTTCCAAAATGTCAGACCAAAAGAGAAGAAGGTGGAGAAGTCGTTTTTGGAACAAGCAAATATGCAAAGACTGGATACGCCAGCAAGCTCGCCGCATATAAATCCAATAGAGTGCGTGTGAAATATGCTTAGTAAAGAACACAAAACCCACACATAACCCTTCAGGAGCAGATTATAGTGACTGAAGAAGAATGGGACAGTTTTCACAAAAAAAAATCCAACTTAATTCTTTTAATGCCAGTGGTTCAGTCCTCCAAAACCGAAGAAGCCGCACTTAGTCCTAAAGTTGCGTTTTTTTTTTTTGAAATGCACTATTCTGGAAATTTACATTTTTGGTCCAAATTCTCTTTTTATTATTATTTCTTGCATTCTTATACTAAAACAAACAAACAAAGTGTACGAAAAGCGTCACAATACTAGTAATTTAGTAATTTACAAACCAAGTGCGGGAAGTTTGTTCACGCATGAGGATTGTACAATATTTTTAAACCACGATTTTTACATTAAAATTAATTATATGCAATTAGACTTCAAAATATGAAACAAAGCAATCCATGGCTTCTATGACAATTGACTACTTTGCCAGTTGATGTTTCAGTTTTGAAGTGTACCCCACTGGAAATCCGGGACGCCGCTAATACGACAATTAAAAATTGAAATAGTTATTATTTAGCTTTCCATATTAAGGTTCCCGTCAAAGAGAGAGAAGACCACCGATCACTCTATCTCATGTAATTGGATAAGGAAGTGCTGATACCTATTATCCAATGGGCAAAATAAAAAAAACATCTTAAAGTGTACTATAGTTCAAATGGGTCTCAGATAGGTTCCTTTTCAACCTGCGCGATGTTTTGAGAGAAATGTTTTTTATAGAACGAAATGTTGTGAAATATTGTGGACAGAAGAAAAACAAAATAGGCCGCCTAGTCAAAGAACGACCGCGGCAGATGTGGATCATCGAAATTGATGGTTATTGAAAGAATTTATAATTAAAGAAAACCAATAAATAAATACATGTATGTAGTAAAGTAAATAAAAACAGTTTCGTTAAATAGAAACCATACACGGTCAAATATGTTTGCAAATAAGTGATATTTGAGTATGTTTGGCGTTATTTGTAAACAAGTTTTAGTGTTTGCAAAAACATTTGATAAAATTAAAAGTTGTTAATTTTGTATGGGGCTCCTTTTTACGAGCAGAGAATTTGCACGTTTGTGCTGAAAGGGTCAAATCAATTTGCAAACATATATATTTGCAAATAAATCTGATAGTGTATGGTCCGTTTAATAAAATAAATACAGTAGACTCGCGATTATATATACCAATTAAAACCAAGGCTATTCACATAGGCGATTTATTCAAATTTACCAGTGGAAAATAGATAATTATGGACTGAGTTATTACTTTTTATTCTGTACAAGTTTTATACAAATTTTAGCCAATATTTTCAGATTTTTTTATATGTAAAATCCATTCTACCTCCGGTACATACACTATTTTTTTTTTTAATTTGCGAAAGGGATTCTGTTGTATTTTTCACTCGATGTTAACTTTTGATTGGTACAAGGCTTTGAAACTTGAAATTTTTACGGGACATCGGTGGGTCCTTTCTCTTAATTTCAACAACTCTAGCTCTACAATACAAAAATATTTCCAAAATAAAATAATTATCTTCGCGTTTTTATCGATTTTATTGGAAACGGCGGAGTAAATTCTATCATGATCTAACGTCTACAATAAAATCCAGAAAAATGCGAAGATATGTTGTGACGATATTTTTTAATTTAGGAGGAAAATTGGCTTTTCAAGCTAAGATAATAGTTCTCCTGGAGTACAAAAGAAAACTTAAAAATGATGCTGGGCCAAGACCTTAATTACTATTGAAAGAAATTTTCAGTGTAAACAGTGATTTAGTCTAGTCAAGTAGTTGAAAACCTGCGAAAAATAGTTGCAAGGACCCGAAAATATGAGCGATAGCTCATTCGATTCTGGATTTTATTCTGACTATTTCACTCATATATATTTTAACCAATCATATGTGAGCATTCAACAATGGAATCAAAATTTAAATTGAAAAAATTGACTTGTCAAAATTTTATCGGGGTTACGGACCAATAAACAGTCGCTATTACACAACGTACCTCATTTTTCAGCGAAAAAATAACAAATGCTGCAGTCACTGTGGCAGCATACTGCATGTCAAATACCTCAATTACCTGTCACCTTACACCACATTATCAATAATTTGTGGAGTTTTCGTGAAATAGTCTCTAACTATATTATAATTGTTTGTTCCGCAAATAAAAATGACAATAATTGTTATTAACAAAAAAACAAAAAAATAAGGAGTTTAGTTTTTTGGCAATAACACAAAGACTGATGGTTAAAATCAAAAATCGGAAAAAAGATTCAAAAACAGGAGGAAACTCTAATTAAAAACTCCCAACTGCCGGAGTTCTAACTCCATTATTAATAATTTTAATTTAACGCTGAAAATATGGCTCCGCGAAGCCATAACGGGATGCACTCGCCGTCTCTGAAAAGAGTAAAAATTTGAATAAATTATGGTGTGTTCTTAACACTTGATGGAATGAGATACCGTTGGAAAAATTTTATGGGACCTCCGCTTTCAATGAAGACAACAAAATTAAAAAAAAAATGACCTATAAATTTTTCACTTCTTGGAGCCTTTCTTATATACATGGTGATTTTTTTAAAAGGATCCACCCTAAATATGTAGAAAACAAAAACGTTATTTGCAAAATTCTGAAACTGGTCAATTTTATCTCGTAATTAGTGTAGTTTTAGACCTGCAGGTGCACCCCCTTGGCCGGGGCAGCAGCCCCCTCAAAGAGCTTAAATGGAACAGGGGGTTTAAAAGTTTATTTTTTGAAAGGTTCGTTTGACCTTTTTTTGGCGATGTAGCAGTTTATTTATTTGTACTATTAGTTTTTAAAAAAACATCACTTTTTCTTATTCATTGACATTGACAATTATTCAGTTTTAAAGTAAATCTGCATACGTTCAGATGAATAAATGGTCAACTCAGTTGCTGAAAGAGTTGAAATTATTTTTATTTATGGCTCCGAAAACAAATGAGCTAAACATATTCATAAAAGAAATTTCAAAAAGATGGAGCTCCACCACATTATGCCTTAAACGTTCGCAATGGGGTCGTCCCCCTCAATTGAATTTGACCAATTCAACTATAGCACCTCATAGACTATGTAACATGAAGCCCTAAAACGTGTTCTGTTGTTTCATAAAGTTGTTTTGTAAGATAACAGAGAGTATCAAAAATCACAATTTCGGTAAGCAGTTTCAAACGCTGTACATTTACCGCCGCTTGTGACGTCATTTCGGGGGAGCATTCTCATTGGTACATGCGCTTCTCACTAGTCGGCACGTCTAGAAACTTGATTTTTGTCTGGTGAATTTTGTCCCGTGTTGACGTCACAAAAAGGCGCGCGTTTCAAATAAGACAAATGTTTCGGATTTTTTTTACCTAGTAAACGCCTGATTTCGTAGAAAGAAAAAAAATAGGGGTATAATATTTTTTCGTCTAGTTTCTAGAAAAGCTGTTTTTGAAAATTGTGGGACGACCCCATTGGCTTAACAACTGATTGCCGAACCATTGGAATTGAGTGGCTAGCAAGATCACCAGACTTGACAAGTTTAGATTTTTTTCTATGGGGCCATTTGAAGTCACACAACGAATTTTTGATGAATGCAGGCGAATTCCGCGAGAAACATTTCAAAACGGTGCTCATTTCGAGCATCTCTCGTAATAACAATAGGCGCTTAACAACAATGTTGTTCAGGAAAAACATAAACGTGGGATGTGCTACAATTTCTCAAAAACTAATCGTAGAAATGAAAAACTACTACATCGCCTAAAAGAGGTTAAATGGACCTTTCAAAATACATAGTACATTATTATACATATACGAGTTTAACAAGATGCTTCATTGTGACATGAGTAGGTTTGGGGCACGACAAGCGCAGCGAGAATTTGACCGGTTTCGGCATTTTGAAAAAAAATCACTGCATATGTACTCAAGAAGTTCATGTGCAAAAAGTTTTTAAAAGTTAATTATTTCGTTTATAATAATTATTGTTTAAAGTTGAAAAAAAATTAATAATCCAAAAAATGTTTAACATATTTTTTTCTACTTTGCTTTCGTGCTGAGGCTATTACAATACACTTTTGCGTGTCATAATACACAAAAACGGTGTTATAATAATTCTACTAAAAACAGTATTTTATGTTTTTAATACATATTGGCAAATTGACTAGTTTAATATGTAAAAAAATTCCCCAGGAAATAATGATTTTAAAAGAAATTCTTAAAAACAATTTTTATTGTTTGTAATGTTTTTTTTTATATTTCTAATGTTTAAATAATTAGAAATAAAAAAAATGTTTTTATTTTAAAATTTAATTGTTCATTAACAATGTAGTAGAGATAGAACTCCGGGAGTTGGGAGTTTTTCATCGGAAATTTTCTCCTCTTTTTGAATCTTTTTTTCCGATTTTTCCGATCACTTATAGTTTTTGTTTTATTGCTAAAAACTAAACCCCTTATTTTTTTTTAGTTTTTTTTGTTAATAACAATAATTGCAATTTTTATTTGCCGAACAAACAAAAAAAGTCTTTCTCAGAATAAAATTTAATCCCTAATCGAATGAGTTATCCCTCATATTTTTCAGATCCATGTAACTATTTTTTGCAGGTTTTCAACTTCTTGACTAGACTAAATCACTGTTTACACTTTGCAGGTATATTATTCCTAACAAGTTCACGAAAAAAAAAAAACACTTAGAACTAAAATACAAAATACATCGGAATGTTCAAGAACTTCCCCTTGTGCGTACGAGTCTAAATAAGTATTTTTGTCCTGATTTATGAGAATCTTTTTTACACTATTTTTTGCTTTGAATGTCCAGAGATTAAATAGTGCCGCCGCCGCCCGCCCGTTGCCGAATTGTGAACTATAGACCGCAAGACACCACCTCGTAATCAAAAGCTGAAACTTTTTATTGCCTTTTTAACTGGGAAACGGACCACAATACATGGCGGCAATCTTGAGCACTGTGGAATGAACGTGTCATTTTCATTCCCGACTCCTGCACAATCTAAGCCATTATTTCAAATGATCTTAGTGGTATACGCATTTAGTGCACTTTCTTCATGGGACTAGGTATTTTGAACAGATTTCGTTAGAGCATCGCTGTAATAAATGCGTTTTTCTCAGAATTATTTGTAGCCTTCCAGAAACGAAATATTTAACTTTTTTTTTCTCAGTTACTATTCATACTACACCTGTGCAAACACTTCGTCTAAATCCTTGATATCTCTACTTTACAAGGATAATTTTTGTTTTTCTATAATTGCACTGGTTTTTCCGTGAAGCTGGAATGAAATAGACCGTGTTTTTACACAGGCGTTATATCTATATATATCGACTCAAACGGTCCCCTTAAAATAAATCTTACGTATACCAAATATTGTTTTAAATATTGTCAATACAGAATGAAGATAAAGTTCCGCACAAAATTCATGATTTAGTTATGTAATGTTCTTGCGAAAAACGCTCGAGCAGGTCGATTTTTGTTTTCAAATTGCCATTTTTTGACATAAAAATTTTGTTGATGACGTCATCTGTTTTTGAACTATGACACCGTCATCAATTTTTTTGGGTTTAAGATACACTTTTCAATTCTCTATTCAACAAGAGTAAAAAAGTGATACCTTGCATAACTTTTTTTTTTTTTAAATTACAAATCTTACTTCAAAAAATTAAATTTCTATTTCTTCAAAAAGTACTATTTCACTACGAATTTGTGGTGAAATGGCGCAGATTAATACCGATGTGATTGAACGAGGTGTTCAAAGCGCTAAAAAATGTCTGGGATGTGTCAAATAGTTGGCGAGTGGCAATTTGAGCACTTGCGTTAAATTTTATTAAATGGTTTTTAATTTTTTGTTGTTTGATTTCCAAATTTATTGTTATTTTTCAATTTTTGTCAAGAAATAAAAAAAATATTTTTAATGTAAAACTTTTTTTCAAAAAAAAAAGTTATAAAAAGTGGCAATTTTTTACGCTTATTGAATAGAGAATTGAAAAGTGTATTTAAAACCCAAAAAAAATTTGGGGGTTGCCATTTAAAAAAATTGATGACAGTGTCATAGTTCAAAAACAGATGACGTCATCAACAAAATTTTTATGTCAAAAGATGGCAATTTATAAACAAAAATTGACCTGTTTGAGCGTTTTTCGGAAGAACATTATATAACTAAATTATGAATTTTGTGCAGAACTTTATGTTCACTCTGTATATTTGATTCCATTAGTTAATAGCTACTTATTTAATTTGAGTTAACACATAACCTAAAAAATGTGTTATTTTTCTTCAGTTCATAATAGTCAAATTATTTACATTTCAATATTTAAGTGAATCTTGGGTGTACCAAATCATGTTTGAAATGTTGCCAATAGGTTTAATTTCATTAATTAATAGCGACTGATTTATTTTAAACACTTTTTATTTACAGTGCTTTTTAGCGTGTTTCCCGGTTTCGAGGTGGTGAGTTCAAAAATAATTTTTTGAAATTAATTGACATTTTTTACTCCATCATTGTAGGTCCAAGAGTTTTGAACGTTGTGTGTATATTATTACTTACCGGGTGTCCCAACTAAAATTTGTAGCCTTCAACAATCCCAATTTCGAAAAACTTGAATAAGCTTTAAAATGATGTATCACATGACCCCCAATGCCATCTAAATAATTTAAGGGTGTGGCTCCCCTGGCTAAAGGGGTCAGATCTAAGACTTGAAAGTTTGATACAATTTGGTCCCCCTTAATAACAAAATTGACCTGTTCGAGAGTTTCCTTCTGAGTCTTCCGAAACTGAAATTGTTGGACGGTTACAAATTTTAGTTGAGTATTTTTTGTAGATTTGGAAAATATCAAATTCATGCTTTTTTTGTAGAAAGGAACTGATAAATGTAGGTCTGGATAGAGAATTGAATAAGCTTTAAAATGATGTATCACACGACCCCCGATGGTCCCCCTTGATAACAAAATTCACCTGTTAGAGCGTTTTTTTTTTTCGAGTCTTTTGAAATTGGAATTGTTAGGGGGTACAAATTTTAGTTGGACACCCGGTATATGAAATGTTTTGTCGCTTACACAGTCTCTTCATAAATGATTCATACATGCTACCTATACAAAATTTCCATGCAAGGAACATGTTAATTTTGTTTTTCAACATGATAATTTATGAAGACCCGATATATAGTCCTGGTTCCAAGGCTTTGCGTGGTTGTATAAGTACCCCGACCTGAACCCTCCTCTTTTACCCGGGCTTGGGACCGCCCCCGTTGGCAGAGTATGTTGATGGCAGCAGTGGAACCAATTGGCAAAAGGAAGATATCGACATCGACAAAGGGTAAACAGAGTACTCCATGGTTCACACAAAAAGTTGAGGAAATAGTTAATAAAAAGAGAAATGCATATCTAAAGAGTAAAACAACAAACACAATAGAAGACAAAGAGACTTACTGACGAGCAAAAATGCAATAATAAGGGAACTGAAAGAATCGTATTGGGAAAGGATTACCAGAGACATGGAAAGAGATGTACGGCTCCCAGAAGAAGATCTGGAGAATGTTGAGAAATAGAAAATCAGCAGTTAGTTAAACTGTTCGCGATGTATTTGATAAATATTTTTAGTGAGAGATTTGAAATATTTTCTCTTTAACAAAAAGTACTGTATAGTCATTCAGACGAATTCAATTTAAATACACTGACTCAATAAAGTTAGGGATATTGCTATATTTTCGAAATAAAAAATTAAAATGCGAATTATTTAAGTCGGGATACTTTAACACTCCCTTACTATTCATTTTGCTTGAAAGAAATGGGTTTTTGGCGGATTTCTTTAGCCAGAAAGAAATTATCAAGTTGCTGCTCATTGATAGCCTTAATGTGTATGTCCTTTATTGCAACTAAGCCGTTGTAAATAGTGATATTTTGGGCAACAATGGACCGAAAACACCATTTAAGTTTGGATGAAGCCAAAAGAGCCGTTGGTATGCTGCAAACTGGTCAACGACAAGTAGATAAAGCTCAGAATTTTGCGGTGAGTCAAAGTGTCATCAGCAGACTTTGGACTCGCTTCCAAAAAAACAAATTCTGTGTCGCAACGGCCAAGAACTGGCAGACCTCGAAGGACAACAGCTCAAAAAGATCGATATGTGTGCATAACTGCTAGAAGAAACCCTTTTCGTCCAGCGTTATTTATGAGAAATCCTTTAAGAGCTGCTGGAGGGCCTACCCTTCACGTACAAAAGATTAGAAATTGTCTAAGAGACTTTAACTTACACAGTTATCATCCATACAGAGGACCTAGGTTAACACCGGCCGATCATGGAACTCGCTTAAGATGAGCAAGAGATCGACAAAACTTGATGGTGGAATGGGAATCGGTTCTTTATGGGGATGAGTCCCGATTTGGCTTGTACAGTGACAGCGGTCGCCTACGAGTGTGGAGAAGGCGAAATGAACGATATTTGCAACAGTTTATACAACATATGGTTCAATTTCAAGGAGGGTCCGTTATGGTTTATCGTGGAGTATGTTTGGGAGGACGCACTGAGCTTTATGTTTGTCAAAGAACTATGGATGGTCGTATTTATGCTAACGACGTTATAGACAACATTTTACCTCCATTTCAAGACGCTATTGGTGAAAACTTTTTGTATTTTGATGACAAAGCTCGTCTGCACAGAACACAACTTGTGCTTGAAACATCGGATTTCTATGGAATACAGCATCTTCCACTTCCTCCACGTTCTCCCGATCTTAACCCAATAGAGAATGTTTGGGATATCCTTCAGACAGCCATAGAAGACCATTTCCCTCCACCAAATAACATAAGAGAACTGAGGGAGTTAATACCACTTTGTGGGGTCAAATCGCCCAAAATGAAATAGAGAACTTAATTCGCAGTATGCTACATCGTATCCAAGAGGTAATACGAGTTCGAGGCAAAAACAAACGATATTAAGGTCAACTTTATGCACTGAACAAAAATGATCATATAATTATTTTCAATGGAAATTGTTTTATTTGTTTTAAACCAGGTATCTCTTCTTCTAATGAAATAAAGAATTCATTAATCTTCCTCTTTCGGTTATTATTGTTTTTGTAGCTTTATTGTAACAAGTCTAAACAGCGATATCCCTAACTTTATTGAGTCAGTGTAGATGAAAAAAATAATGTTTGCAGCTGCTGAAATAATTTAACGAATTCCATTTAAATAGATGAAAAAAAACACAGATTTGTTGGCAGCAGCTGAAACAATTTATTCAAAACGCTTCATCCCTGGTCCTGCTTTGAATGTCTAACATGAAACTATGATCGAAAATGAAAGACAACTTAGTACCTTGAGTTTTCTAAAAGACAAAAACGAATAAAGATTTTTAGCATCTATTGAGATATAAACTGAAGAAGGATTTAAAAAGATTTTATTAAATTAAAGAATCAAAAACAAAACAATTGTCTGGATTACTTTTGGTGGTAGATAACTACATTAAATCAGTTTTTCCCTAAAATACCAAAAACACCAACATTGTTGGCGAAACGTGCGTCGGTAATAATAATAAAAATTATTTTCCTTGTTTCAGGAAAAAACTGATTAAAAGTAGTTAAATTAAAGAATAATAATATAAAAAAGAAAATATTAAAAATGTTATAAAAAAAATAAAAGTACATAATATTATGATGAAGAATTCATTATTAATTTTTAGTCGAGCTTTGGTTGATGGCAGGTACAACCCTATGAATTTCTTCATCTCCTCGTTGGTGGAATTTTGATGGCGTTTTCTTGTGACCCTTGAATCAATTCAAACTACATATTATACAGTGTGTCCCTGTATAATGCTACCAAGCCCATGAGGTGATTTTCTCTATTAAGTTGTTTGGAGAGGAATATTTTTGGTCTAGACTGGTTTTGCTTATCTTACAACCGTAGAAAACTAAAACAGTCAAACATTTTAATCAACCTGTTTTAAATTAAGAGATTTTTTCTTTAATTTCGAAGATTTTTTTCAAAGTCCATAAACTGAAGGCAAAGTTGCCTAGCAACCTGAACACAGTGGCAGGCACGGCTGATACCTTATTTCGAGTAAAATAATGAACAAAACAATTTGAACAATCCATTTCGCTTTAAATAAACCCCAGGAATTTTTTCTTGAAATTCTTAGATTACGTGTTGATATGATGGGTCGCCAAGACCGTAACACGGAATTAAAAAAAATCTTTGCTGAAGATTCGATTCCGATTCGCTATTCCGATTTTTTTTTGACAACAATGAAGTTTTATAAAATTTCAATGATATTTTTTAGGCGTTGCTAGGCAGTGTTCGGCTTTAAATACTAGATTTATCAAAAATATTGGGACTTATTAAAATTAAAACCTATCAACTATGATTTGCAATGTTTTCTCTTTTTTTGTAAGTTTATAACAAGCAAAACCAGTCAAGACCAAAAATATTCTTCTCCAAACAACTCCAAACAAAAAATCACCTCATGGGACACATTGTATTATATTAAATCAGACCATTAATAAATTTCAATTTTCTTTTAGAGTATAGACTGTTACACCTTTAATTTCTTTCAATTTCTCGTTTTCTGCAACAAAACTACTATGTATAGACACATAAAACTATTCATCATACATTAAAACTTTTACCTATACTTACGTCGTGGTCGTAGTCAACACAATCACACACAATGACACAAAATCTGTAATAGTTTGGCTAAGCGATGGTTGAATTTAGACTGTCGATTTCGGATTCTTCGGGCATTGGGTGTCGCCAGGCAGGTAATGGTTTTTGATCCATTAGGTCTGAATCATATACGTGCAAGAGAAACAAAGCACGGACCAGCAAAACGTGCACATGGGCGAAATAAAGACTGGTGGAGCCACAAACCAAAAGTTGCAATTAATGTAGTAGAATTTAAAGAAATTATGCCAATTAATAATAATTTTGAAGTTTTAACTTTTCGGTTCAGTTCTGTTTAATTTCAGCGAGCTCCTTGCACGTGAAATCATTATTTTAGGTATTCCAATTTATTATCAATCATGACATTTTAAAAAATGGTATTAGTCGCTGTTTAAAAAATAAAAGATATAAGAGGGCAAAAGAAAACCAAACAGACCTTAGCAATTTCTACGTTTTAAGGAGTTCCCATATAGAGTTTACACACTGTACTTATAATTCACTTATAATCTAACATACATATTACTAAAATATATACTTAGAACATATTAAATATATGTTCATAATAACTAATATATGTTATAATAACTAATATTCTAAAAAGATTAAATATTTGTAATATAATTATTATTAAATCATTTTTTTTTTAATAAAATATTTGTGCTTCCCTTTTTGTAAAATCTAGTCTGACTGATCCTTCATTACTTTTCAAGACCTAAGTAGGATGGTTTAGGGCTTAGAAGTCAAAATTCTGTATATATTCTTGCGGATTCTTTATTATTGTAAGACAATCTTCAGGATTTGTTGAAATTTTCATCACCTTTCAGCTCAGTTCGGAACTCTAGAATTGCAGCATTCCTTAACTTCTCAGGATATTGAAGGCCTTTTCAGCGCTTTTTATGAATTTTCAGGACTGTACCACAAGTTCTCAGAAGCATCTAGTTCTCAAATTTTCAGAAGATTCTCCAGAAGTCTTCGGGACTTATTATATTCAATATTATACTTATAGCCGATGTTTCATTGTTCTAACTAAATTGATTACAATAATGTAATCGTCATTCTTATAGAATCAACGAAAGGGTTTGCCGTCTTTACGAATTGTCACAGTGACATCCTCAAGTCCGGCGACATCTTGGATCAAGATTCGAATGGCAGGCACTTTTGATGATTATTTACCCAACAAACCTGTACTCTTACCGCAAAAAGGAAAAGCTGCAATTAGCATAACTAGAACATTTCACGCGAAAATAGGCGGAGCCGGCCCTCTACTCGTCATTATAGATACCTGTAATTCATAAATAGTGTTCGGCGGAAATGGTTTCGCGTGAAAGGTTCTTCATCGCTTCCCCGTCGTGCTCGTGGGGCATTAGCGCATAATTTATAGAAACGTATCCAGATAGTGAGCGTTCGGAGGAGTGTACGACGAGTAATTTGTTGGCAATCTTGAAAGGTTTGCTTAACCCGAGATTAAAACTAACTGATAATTACATAATAACCACGTTGGTGAAGCTGGCAACTGTTGTGGGATCATTAATAACGACGAAAGAGACCGTTTAGTAATTTATTTGTTTAATTACTGATCCATAACAATTAAAAACGAAACCACATCAAGGCGCTGGTCGCCTTTCGACGCTTTTCTTCATCTCGAAACGAGATCATATCGGTTAACGAGCGAGATGGAAACCAAAAACTCTAAATTGGATGAAATTTAGTAACTTTTATAATCGGTCCAGTTTAGGTTGGTTTAGGTCACGCACATCATTCCAGTCTGCACATACGTGGTTTTTTGTGTTTTTTCAATTCACTTATTTTTGAGGTTCCTTTCTTTATAATCGATATCGGTGTTGTATTTGGATCCAAAAAAGTTTCTTTTTTAGGACACTAACTCTTTATTTTTTTTGCAGACTTAATATCTAATTATCCACAGGAGTCCAAGTTCTGCTTGTCCTCCAGATTCGTCTAAAGCTTCCCGCCGAGTAGTGGCGGCATCTCTTTGGAAGCAACGTTAATGAACTAAAATCATTATTTTTAAGTTAAATTAGTATGATGACTTAACATTTGACAATTAAATAAAAAAAATTGTGTTGATTTGTTTTTGCTTTTTATGAAAACATAAATTCAATGCATATATTTTTTGGTTTACTTGCAATAAGAATTTACCAAACACGCCACTGCTCTGAACTTGAGGTAATCACGGTCACTCGAAGGTAGAAGCTTCACACCACAATAAATAATACATTAGGATTTACAATTAGAATTAATTAAAACATAAGTCGATGACCATTTAATATCATGACTGCTTTATCAATGTTATGCGGAGTAAATACCAATTTTGATTCTAAGAAAGAGCTAATTGTAACCGACACAGCTCTTACAGTCCAGTCAAGAAGAAATACAAAAAAAAAAAGTATTAAAAATTTAATTGTTATTAAGAATGCAATTTGGATCTCATTCCATCAAGTGATATAAAGTGATATAAAAAAATATTTTGTGACTCTCTTGGAGATAGAACTCATCGGAAATTTCCTCCTCTTTTCGAATCTTTTTTCCGATTTTCGTGTTTTATTGCGAAGAAACTAAACCCCTTATATTTTTTTAGTATTTTGTTAACAACAATTGTAATTTTTATTTGCTGAACAAACAGAATAATAACAATAAGCGATGGAAACTGTAGAACCTGTAGCTGTCCCACTTAAAACTCCCCAGTCCAGATTTCTCCGAATTGATTATTGTGATTGAAAAATCCTCGAACAGGTCGATTTTGTTTGCCAGGGGCTCATCTTCTCAGGTTCCTTTCAAGTTCCGGCATTTCGCCCTTTTCGCGAGGGGGCTGTTAGCCCCAAAATCTTAAATGGCACTATGGGTCGAGTGATACCTCATTTGAAAGGTATTGGAGACCTCTTTACAACTAACCACTTACTTTTCAATCTTTTGGTGATTTGACCGCAAAAAAACGTTAATTTTCAATTTTCAAGATAATCCACATCTTCTGATGCTGTGTTCCACAGCAACCAGAAAGACAAACATGTTATTGCTGAAATTAGGCTTATTAAACTTGTAGCATCACGAATAGTTTTGAAAATCGTCTGTATTTTTGCATGGAAATGAATGGTGGCCATATCCAACATTTATTACGTTAATTAGATCATTTTATTGAAAAATAATCGTGTCGCATACTCTACATTCAGTTTTAACTCCTTCGCGCTATTTAGCAATCAAAAGCAACAACCTAATGACCCAAAAATTTCAATAAATTTTATTTCAAAATTACATGTTGGTCTTTGTGGTTTCTGTGGGACATAGCATGAGAAAATATGCATTATCTTGAAAATTAGGAATTATTGTTTTTTCGGTCAAAACTGTATCCTGTATATAAAAGAAAGTCGTGTTAGTTACACTATTTATAACTCAAGAACGGCTGAAACGATTTGGCTGAAAATTGGTGGGGAGGTGGCTTAGAACCAGGAGCAGGACATAGAATACTTTTTATTGGACATGGGGCCCAGGGGAGCCCCTTGGGTTTATTACTCGATAACGGCTGGACCAATTTTTAATTTGGTATGAGAATAGATCGTAAGGTACTTTTTACATGGACATGGGGACCCAGGGGGCCCCTTGAGCTGGACCGATTTTTTCAAATGGACATGAGGGACAAGGGGCCCCCTTGGATTTATCACTCAAGAACGGCTGGACCTTTTTTTATGATCTTTGATTTGTTGGATTTGTCTCCGCTCCAAATAGCAGAATAACTATTAAAACATTACGGGGAGCTTGGTACAGGGCAACGACAATAACGAAAGCCCCCTTAGTACAGGGCAACAATAACAAATAACACCGGCCACCAAAATTTGTCGTACCGGGCTTTAAAAATGATTTTTGAGAAGTAAACTCCAAAGTTTCATTTCGGTTGTGCGTGGACTCCACACAAAAATTTTTTGATGATATTTCGAGAACGGATTGACTAACTTTTTTCGGGGGCGAATAACTATTAAAACATCGGAAAAATTACGAAAAAAATTTTCTCATACATTTTGCATGGAAACCGTATATAACGCTTTGATACATGACAAAAACAAAAACTAACATAGCGTTGTATGCTGGTTCCGGTAATGCCAGTAGATGACGTTGTGTGCATTATACTTTGAAAACTGAATTTGATTCAGCTAATAAGTTAACACAACATTTATTGATTCTGAGGCGGTACAAAGTTCGCCGGGTCAGCTAGTCTATATATATAAAAAAGAGTCGTGTTAGTTACACTATTTATAACTGAAGAACGGCTGAACCGATTTGGCTGAAAATTGGTGGGGAGGTAGCTTAGAACCAGGAGCAGGACATAGGATACTTTTTATCGACATGGGGACCCAGGGGGGGGCCCTTAGGCTCGACCGATTTTTTGGGTCGACCGATTCTTATGATTTTTTTTTGTATATTTGGTAGGTATGAGAATAAGTGGTAAGCTATTTTCCACATGGACATGGGGGCCCAGGGGGGCCCCTTTGGGCTGGATATATTTTTCGGGTCGACCGATTCTTATGATTTTTTTTTTGTATATTTGGTAGGTATGAGAATAGGTGGTAAGCAATTTTTCACATAGACATGGTGGCCCAGAGGGCCCCCTTGGGCTGGACTGATTTGTCGGGTCGACTGATTTTTGTGTTTTTTTTTGTATATTTGGTAGGTATGAGAATTAGTAGTAAACTATTTTTCACATAGACATGCAGGGTGCCTCCCTGGGCTGGACCGATTTTTCGGGTGGACCGATTCTTATGATTTTTTTTTTTGTATATTTGATAGGTATGGGAACAGGTCGTAAAGTATTTTTCACATGGACATGGGGGCCCAGTGGGACCCTTGGGTTGGACCGATTTTTTGGCCCCACCGACTTAATAAGGGCTTTTATGATATTTGATTTGTTGTATTGGTCTCCGCCCCGAATAGCAGAATAACTATTATAACATGGACAGCGGGCTCAGGGGGCTGCCTTCGGTTTATAACTCAAGAGCGGCTCGATCGATTTTTATGATCTTTCATTTGTTGGATTTGCCTACGCCCCGAATAGCAGAATTACTATTAAAACATCGGAAAAATTACAGGGGGCGGGAAGCTAAGTACAGGGCAACGACAATAACAAAGCCCCCCTGGTACAGGGCAGCAATAAGAAATAACGCCGGCCACCAAAATTTGTCGTACCGGGCTTTAAAAATGAAAATCTATTTTTAAGGAGTAAACTCCAAAGTTTCACTTCTGTTGCGCGTGGACTCCACACACAATTTTTTTGATGATATCTCGAGAATGGATTGACTGACTTTTTTCGAGGGCGAATAACTATTAAAACATCAGAAACATTAACAAAAAAAAATTTCTCATACATTTTGTATAGAATCCGTATATAACGCAATCTTTGATACATGATAGAAACAAAAATAAACAGGGCGTTGTATGCTGGTTCCGGTAATGCCAGCAGATGGCGCTGTGGGCATTATCCTTTTATAAAAAAAAAATGAATTTAATTCAGCTAATAAGTTGCCACAACATTTATTGATTCTGAGGCGGTACAAAGTTCGCCGGGTCAGCTAGTGTTATAATAATAGCATAAATAGTTTTCGAGGTCGCTTTGGCTGTCGATTTATATAAAGAAAAATACATTACCCTCAAAAAGTTTGAAATCAATAACACTAACAATATTTTATTACCATGTTTGCTGATATTACAGACTGATCAATATTTCAGTCGGTATAATAGTTTAAGATAAATGTGTATTTATGCAACGTTATGTTTGTTTGGTGCAAATTTAAATGCAGCTGTCACCCATCTGAGAACTAAATCACAGACTTACCAATTTTGATGTAAATTATATTGTTGCCCACTGCAACTTTTAGTCTTGATCCCTCAAAACTAGTGATCTATTATTTTTAAACCACATCAAGTGCAGTGAAAAAAAATTGATACAGTGTAATTATAAATATTTATTGCTGCTAATGGGTCCTTACCTTTTTTCCTCGTCCATGTAATGCAAATAACCCAAATTAAATAACACATGTAAGATAAGTTTTAATCATCGACGTGACACCGTTTTAATTGAATAAAAACTTCTTATTTTGGCTTTCATATTTGGAAACTTTCAATTATACCAATTAATTATAACCCAACATGCACAACAGTTGCAGCGAAGAATGTTTCAAAAAGTCAAAATAAAGCACCTGCTTGCATAAATAAAAACTGCTTTAGTAAGTCCTCGATTCTGTACCTACTTTATGCATGTGTCGCCCTGTTTAGGTAGTCAAAAAGCTTCTCTTGTATATCGTGTTCACGACAATAGAATACTCATTTTTATTAGTTAAAAATACGGGGTGCTATGTACTGACTATGGAATCATAATCTTTACTATTATAAAATTGTAATGAAATTAAAAACCACTTGAGTTATGTCGTACAATTCTTGTCCGTGCATCACAAAACAACCGCTGATTCTTGGCTTAATTTTCTTTTCCCTGTTGGAAAGTGAATTTCTCAAGTAAAAAAATGCGATAATATTTCATTCCGATCGGTTGAATAGAGTCTGAGTTACAGCTGATTCTCTACAGGGTGAGTCAATTAGTGTGAGGATGGAAGATTGGCTTTACTAATAAAAATTAAAAAAAATGTTTTGACGTCATCATAATATATTACCATCAAAGCTACATCGACTAATATTATTTTCTTCTTTCTTTCAAAAAGGTAGCCAAGTTATAAAAAAAAATCCAAAAATTTTCGAAAAGTCATGTGATCATTTAAAATTTTGTATCAGCATTATTATTAAAGTTAGAACATTGAAATTTGGCATGTCGATAAATAAAGCTTGGGTATGTTATTGTACAGAGTGTTCACCAGAACAGATTAATTTATGCAATATTTGGAGATCCATGACATTTTTATAGCAATACGAAGTGTCAAACAATGAAGTTTTGATTTCCTTTCGTCTGTTAATAACGTGTTTCGCTGATCGTGTTTCTAATAATCTATTATTTGATAAAAATGAATTGGCAAGTAGCTTCCCTTACATCTGCAGAAAGAGGTTCCTTAATGACAATAGTTATCTGCATGAATGATGCCACCGGTCACTTTGTACAGTTGCGGTCACAGAATTTCGTCAGTAATTGTCATTCATTTGACATTTTCTGTGAAACAGTCTTTAATTATTCCTAACCTTATTGTGGTTCGGAGTATGCCTAATTCTACGGCAATGTTTCTTCCGCAAGGTGTATTACTCTAAATTTATTAAAATTATATACTGTTGGTTGACATTTTGACAAGAACTTCAACATGACAGACGAACATTTAGAGACGTCATAATGACAATAAAGCATAAAATAAGTACATCCCTTTTTTTGAAATGAAATTCTGTGACCGCGACTGTACCGCCGTACAGTATTTTTTTAGGAAAAATATGAGTCCCCAGTTAATGAGAGACTCTCCTCCAGGAGCTGTAGGAGTAGCACACTCATCGGGGGATACAGATGCTTATATTTACTGAAGGGTTAAAACATTTTGTGAAACACACAAATCGGACGCCGGCACCGGAGTCCAGAGTTTTATTAATTTTGTATCGTGCTTTCAACAAAAATCGACGTCAAGCGGGCCATGGATTAAAAAACAAATTTGTCACCTGACATCTGACATTTGGCATGTCAGATTATTAGATTGGGGAGGTTTTTATGGTGGTGCCGCATCCAGGCAGCCAGGCACTGAAGCCAAGCCCCCGTGTCCTCACTCGCCAGTGCACGCCACAGCTTGTGAAGACTCCTGCCGTTTTTCTATCCACATTTAATAATGTCACTGTTTACCTGTAATAAGCATTGCATGCGTGTGATCTGAATGCAGACATGACTTGAAGATTCCAAAGCTTGCTTCGTCGTTAAAAAAAAAGTATTCCGTGATGTAGATAGAACTCCGGGAGTTGAGAGTTTTCCTAATCTTTTCGAATCTTTTTGCCGATTTTCGCTATCACTTATAGTTTTTGTGTTATTGCCAAGAAACTAAACCACAGAACTAGATGGCGTAAAAGACGGGTGTACAGATGTCACAAAGACAAAATCAAACTCTAAACAATTATCCACCTTACAGGCCAATCGTTTGGTTCCACCTTTACGTTTAAGGGTATAGAACATGGCCTAATTTTAATTTTATTTTTTAAACGTAAGGAAATTATTTAAACTTTGGTAACTCTCTACGCATCGTATTGCCTGTCTCAGTCACACCTACGGAAAAGACGTATGAACAGAGTGAAAAGATTATAGTGGGAGCCGCACAGGCGTCAAGCGAAATAACCACAAAGACGTCGATCGTATGCTTGCAATAAACCGCTGGTCGACATCGTAGTTTCAAAATGATCTGGGCGGAAGGACAGGACCGTACTCATTTTCACATCAAAATCAGAAAAGAAAACGCACTTTCTTTCTTTATGAAGTGTAAGTTCACTTTTATTTCACGAAGTGTTATGTTCAAATGTCACTATTTGTTGGAAAAAATAGTGATCACAAAGTGGAGGCAATCTACAAGCTGCAGTTTTCATGTGTTGACCAGACTTCTGTTGACAACTAATACGGTACTGTACGATGCTCGAACTGGAGAGTTTGCCAACGCGTTTTTCTGGAATAAGCAGCGACGTCACTCGGACTACTTATAGTGGTCGATTGTCCGTTACTTGTTTCTGCACCATTTAAACGTGTGAGAAAGCACTATGAAGATTAGTGTTTGCTTGAGAGAGATAGGCAAAACGACAAGAGAAATGAAAACCAAAATTATGGAAAAACTAATAAAAATTATATAATTTTATTTACACTATTGTGTCTAGGACGAATCGAAAAATGTTAAAAGTGAACATTATATTTCAGAAGTTTATAAAATTTTTAATGAGTTTTTTAATAACATATACCTGATTTTGAGAAAAACTGGCGGTTTTTTTTTATTTTGATGTTCTACCCTCATTACAGTTTCCATGAGTTTATTATAACAAAAAAAAATCTTGTATATCTTTATTGGTTTTAATGCAATTCACTATTTACTAAATCACGAATTTCTTCAATAATTCATCTCTTTCTAATTCACTAAGAGTTATAGGAGAGAAGGAATACTCCGATTGATGGCGTAAAGGTTTTATGTGTGGAGGCTTTCAAGGTAGTTTGACGGCGTGTTCTATACCCTTATGTTCTATAGCCCTCAGATCTAATTCTGACATACAAGTGAATTTTCACTTGAACCTTCAACCTCCATATTTCGAACATTTGAATCTGAAATAGATCGTAAAACTTCTTGTCCACCTTCACCCTTTATTCTTGACCCCAGCAGCGTAAAACTGGGAACCAAGACCAAAAGTGAATAAAGGCAATGTAAAAATAGAACTGGAAATAAGAAGAAAGCAAACTTAATCAGGATGACACTGGTCAAGCAAGGGAGATATGTAAATATATCGGAAAAGAAATTTCCTGTTTATTTTAAAATGAAAAGACGAATTTGTATCTTTGAAACATTTTTGAATAGACATTGTATGTGCAATTTGCGTTAACAATTTAATTTTTTTTAAACAATTGAGGAACAAAAAATCAAAAATCATCAGCGACTGAAAAGCGTTTTTTTTAAATTGTATGCACTTTTTTGCATTATTTTATGTTAACGGTTTGTCTATCAAAACAGAAAAAATAGGTTTTCCTTTACTTCCCCTCCTCCGCCTCACGTCAAACAGAAACCGCCTGATTTCAGCTATTTTTCTTCAATTTCTGTTTGTTACAATTAAAATAGATAATTTTCATCTAAAGGAAGAAAAATTAAATGATTTTCGAAATCACCATTTGTCAGTATCGCATTTGTCGAGAATGCTTCAAAAAATTCATAGGCAAAAACGTTCGTTGATTGGGCTATAAGAATACAAATACGTACACACAATGATATTATGTATAAAGAAAATGAATGACTATAACTTTTTTCAAATGTTTTCTAGAAAACAACGGAGAACTGAAAATAGTGAACATCCATAGTGAACATCAAAATAGTGAAAATAGTGACATCACATGTCAAAATTGTAGGTTAGAATTACAAGAGAGTGGTTCAAAAAGTAATTATTATTGATACAATGTTTTGTATTAACATTGTGCGTTTATTTACTGATGAATATTTTAACAAGCAATTGTTTTATTAGTCTTCCAGAACCAACTGCGAACCAAGACTCTACTAAAAAATCTAAACTAAGTATAGCTGTTCCCCTTTTGAACTACAATATCTACTAACCAGCAGTAATAAAAAAATATGTTACTCATCCTATTTCTGTGCCCAAACCAAATCAACTGTCGCTTTTGAATCTCAGCTATAATGTTTTTCTCAATTCCCATTATTTCCATAATATAATCTCCGTATTCCGGATTTTGTCCAATCGGGATCTCCTGCAGCTTCGGTGCTTAAAAGTTTATTTTTATTACTTTTATTTAAATCCCACGTTTCTGCTCCATACACTAAGACACTCTGTATCATCGTTTTGTAGATTCTTTTCTTTGTGCTTTTCTTTATACTCTTTTCCCACCAAACAGGAACGAGAGCAGTAACAGGAACATAAATAAATTGTCGTTGCACAATTGCAGCAGAAGCAGTAAAGGAAACGACAACTTGTTTGGGTTTTTTATTTTGGCACTAAAATGTTACTATGACAGATGACATTATAACCTAAAACTGAAACTTGTTTTTTTAGGGAGTTTGAATTTAATTGTTGTTAAATTCAAAAATTTCCCTGTACCTAGTACCTTGTCTTTTTCTTCACAGCTCTAACCTCACTATTTATATTCTCATTTTTTTTGGGAATGGCGCGAAAATATAAGAAGTGACACGAATAACTCGGGCCCAGTACACAGGTTGAGTGCAACAAGTGCAGCACCGTGGCAGAATACTTATATTAATGGAGGGAAGCATAATGTAAATAAAAACATGTTAACCAAAAATGATGTACACACGTAAAAAGCGGGGGAATAAATGAAATATAAATAGTGAGGTTAGAGCTGTGAAGAGAAAGACAAGGCATGCAGACGTTGGTCACTAGGTCACTAGTTTTGCCAATGTCAAATTATAATTTCCTCAGATCCACTAGTTTTTCGTAAATGCGCATGTGCGACGCAGAAACAGGAACAGCTTGGCCAAGTCTTCTGTTCCTGCTTCCGCTCCTGATGTACGAAACGTATTGTGTGTGGAGTCATTTGAAAGCATACACTTTAAGTTTGTTCCTGCTCTAGTTATGATATGACGCCAAGGTATTTACATCTCTCCATTCCTTTTGTGTAACTTTTTTCCAAATGTAGGTTCTCTATGTCCTTATTTCCGATACAAAAAAAGCTCTTATCAATTTAGAGCGCGGGGTGCAGGTCTTGATTATCAATTTGGACCTTGGTGGCAGTAGGTACACAGCATATAAACGAGCTACGGGAAAAAGCCCTATGAAAACAGTCAAATGATTGACCGAAAGGCGAGGAAAAAAATTATTGTCTTGTAGATGCTCGTTATATAAAGGTGGAAGAAAGGAAAAAAAACACACCTAATGGCCAAAAAAATTACGGAGGAATGTACCAGAAACTTGATTTGGATAAAGAGAAAGAAGCTGCAGATTTTCTTCATTCTTTGAATGTCACGACCACCCAAAGAACATCATTAGACATAGCAACACGAGGCCAAAGTGCAAACGATTCGTGGTTTCAAGAACGAAAGAACAGACTTACAGCTTCAAATTTTGGGCTTATTTCAAAAAGAAGACGTGTAAACGGTCTACTGTCGTTGAATCAATTTTGTATAAAAAAAATAATAAAAGCAATAAAGTTCAGGATTGTGGCTTATTTGTCGATCCTACATATGGACTTCCCGGGGCCTCAGCTGATGGAAGCTATCCAAAAATTCAAGTCATTTTTTCTTGATAGAAGTGGACGAACAATCACAGCTTCTATCAGGTGCAGAGGCAACGATTTATTACTGATGGGGAATCATTTTGTGATTTCATTGTTTAGACAAAGAAAGATTTGTATATAGAAGCCACATATCCTAATGAAGAATTATGGAACACAATGTTTTTTTTGTTTGTCTGCCGCTTAATTGAAAAAGCGTGTGCTTTGAAAAGTTTTCATCACATTTAATTATGTCATTGAGGTTAGTAAACTGTCAAATTTGTATTTCGTGGACCATTTTCGGCGTTTAAAGAAAAAAATTGCATGTTTTATTCGGAGAAAAGTGGCTTTTCGTGGCGCGTCTGTATTTGCCACGAAAAGCTTTACTTTTGCTCCTAATAAAACAATCTACTATACTGTTGTTCTATTGTAGGAGTATTTAATAAATATGCTTATTCTTCACTAATGAAATAAAAATATATATATTTGTTTAATTATTTGTTGATAAGTTTGAGAAATCGATAATCGATATGTTAAGCCTTTATTTAAAACGTGACATTAGAGAAAAATTTGGCGGAGCGATGTCGATACAAATTGATACTTTGTTTGAAATTCGGAATTATTTGAAATCGGGGTTAAAAGTTCTTCGGAAAGTGAGCAAAGTAGGTAATAATTATAATAAATAATTAAGTCTTTTAGGTTGCAAATTGTTTACCTCAAATCGTGCTTGCCATCTTATGTCTTTTTTCTCGTTATTATCTAAAAAACTTCGATACTTAGTCGAAGTGTATCACACTCTCGGCCATTTGTCGAGCCGGCGCGCGGGGACAGGTATAAAGCGAAAAATATTTTTTTCTGTTTCTGTCAAAGCTATAAATGATAACAAAAATCCGAAAACTGTAATGGGTTTAAGATAATACAGTTCCTGTCTCCCACTTTTTTGCTGAAAATCCGAGAAAGGAAAAAAATGGGATTTAGCAAAATATAGATTGTTAGCGCAAATTCAACATGTTTTTCGTTAATTAAAATTTAAATATATCTATGTCGAACTCCACAAACTTTAATAACTGTAAGATTACTAATGGTACATGTTTCGGCAGAACACTTCTGCCATCATCAGCCCTTAAAGAATATAAAAAAAAAAAAATTATATTCTTTAAGGGCTGATGATGTCAGAAGTGTTCTGCCGAAACATGTACCATTAGTAATCTTACAGTTATTAAAGTTTGTGGAGTTCGACATAGATATATTTAAATTTTAATTTAAATTTACTCCACTTGGATTTAGGAACATTCTTCTTGTTTTTCGTTAATGTTTCATTTTTCAAAAGTAATGTAACCCTTATATTTTTTGAGAAAATAGAAAAGTAAATTCCGCGCGATCTATAGTTTCAGAAACACACTAAACCGTTGTCCGGATCAGTCTTAAGGATCAAGAAACCTAATAGTGATAATAATACAGATTTTGACAAAGGCTTGACGATACAGACAGTGAACCAGATGTTCCAATAGGACAAGAAGTTCCTGAAGCGGCGGATTCTTCTGTCAAGATTATTTTTCCCAAGACACTCAAGGAGAATTGTGGATCAAGTTAGTGTCTAATGTGTGGATTTTGGGCACATGAGTGTTCTGGTGCACTTTACACTTGGATGTGTGATTTTTGTAAATAAGTTAACCTCATTCTGTTTTTATATATATTTTATCAAAGTTTTTTGTTGTGCATTATTCTATAGTATTCCATTCCATGGGTATTTTCCGACTCGAGTGGTTGCAGAGACAGATATCACCGTCCGAATTTAAGGTTTCCAATAGCAGAGAGTTTAGAAACACATCATAGAAATTTGTGATAAATTGTGGTAGCGATAAATGGCCGGATTGTGTCACGTGTGGTGTTTTTGAAACTCGGGGAAAAAGTGTAACTTCTGATTTTTTTTACTGTGCAGACCTTAACTGTTTCCCAATCAATTTAGGCAGCGGCATTCGCCAAAACATGAGGACTGCTTTTCTTCGGTTGTTCTTTTACATCTAAGTTCAAAGTATTTGCTCGCCGATACCATCGGGCGAATAATACCTCAAGGGGCCTGTTGTTGGTAGGGTAAAGGGGACCACGTTAATCATCATTTACATCCAATTATTGTTAAATTTCATTTACTCATTGTTAAATTTAAATTATGACCTATATAGCCATAACTCCATATATAGCTCCTTTTTTTCTTTTTTAATACTGTTTCCAATTTTTGCTATGAAAAACTCGATTGCTTTAATCGAAAACAAAATGGCATTCAGCATTCAAACAGTTTTGATTAATTAGGGGTGTTGCAATTTATATGTCCCTCAGTTGCATAAAAATAGAGCCCGTACGCCACTGAGGAACACGGAAAATATTCAATTGTTTGAGAACCATTGATTTGGTGTCGAGTTACCCGAACCTTGTCCTGTTCGAAATAAATTTAAGCTTTCCGTGTTCTCGGTCTACGCACGCTAGTTCTATTTGTAATCTAATCCGATGTTAGTTAAATGACTTGTTTTAAAACTTCGTACCACACAATTCAACGTATACAATGGTAGACACAAACCATTCTTGACAATTACAATACCATAAAGTTTTGGTTTTGGAATAACAATAAGGTTCGAAGGCGAGGGCGTTAATTGCGGTCGCGGCAGCCAATTAAAGGTTTACTGCTGATCGGTAATTGCTTAATTAAAGAATGCAAACCTTTTGTAATCAAGTACAGCCGTAAAATTTAATTTTAACATAACTTTTATAAATTTGTGAATACATAATTAAAATGAAACTTGTATGCGTTTCGCAGAGCACATGCAGGTAATTAAATGATTATAGGGACTGCGAAAGTCTAAAAACATCAAAACAACTTTCTTGGGACACATCTGCGAACTGTCACATTTTCGTAATTTCGTCCTCAGGTCTTTGTTATTTAAATTAAGATCCGGTTAAGTCCTCTTGTTACCGAAATTATGGATACGCTGTTTGCAAGAACATCACCAACCATTGTTGCAGCCAACGATCGATGGTTGGATAAATCAGAACCCGTTGATTTCCGCGGCCGTTCTTCGTAGACGTCCAGGTCAACATTCCGTCTAAACCAATATCGGTGTTATTAATATTTCTTCAATTATCTGTATGTAATGATTTATTACAACTCGCGGTAACAGAGCAACATTTACGTCGTGTGCGTATGCCAAAGTTTTAAGCAATCCTTCAACAATAATTAATAACTTGCGGTTCGGAGCTGAATGAGACTAATAGTTATTAAGTATATTGTTAGGCTAATCTGAAGCCTTGGGCACTGCTTGGTAGTCTGTTTATAATACCTGAATGAGACACACCAGGGGGCGACACTTACATTGCCTCGGTCCCAGACCATGCATAGATATCATCTAAACGACCATGGAATTTTTGACGTTTGTATTATGACGCGACATGGTCTTCCAACGCCACGACAATATAATCAATGAGGTTTATTCGGAGTCTTAAATATGTCTTACTTAAGGATCTTATCGATAGCCGATCCTGGAAGTTATTAGGGGACACCTGTTTTCAAACGTACTTTTCAAATTTTTTCCGACCGCGCCCAAAAAAAGTTAATTAGCTCATCTATCCTTTATATGGATTCGTAGAGGGCTGCAACTGTGGGCGTTTTAAATTCATAAATTAAGAAAATGGATACAACTTCCTAGGATGTGTTGCAACCGGTTTAATAAAAAATAAACTTCTTCTTTTTACTTAAAGTTATGGAACACGTAATAGGGTTTAAATGATTTTTATTTCATGTGGGATTAATTCGAAAAATAATAAAAAAATACTGTTTTCTTATTTATGTTTGCGTGTAAAATTGTAATTAACACATTCTGTTCTGACTTGCAAATAGAGTAGAATTAGTCTTAATGTAGACATTATAGTCTCTTATGCAGATTGGAATAACACTGATAAGTGAAGGATATGAATCAAGAACAGCTATTATATTAATCCAGTAAAAGTATATATAAATAAATGTTTTTTAAGTGAAACTTCTATACGGAAAACCGGCGAATTTGTTACGAAATTTGTGCCAGCTGTCTACGCGTATCCCAGAAGCGTACCGCTGCCGGCCGCGCCGGTGGGGACTTAGTTTATAGTTTGTTTTCTTCTTTCTCCTATCATAGGCCTTTTGTAATTTTAGATGTCTCTTTATCAAAATCAATTTAAATTGTTGAGTTGTTCATAACAACCTGTAAAACTAAAAATACAGTGGTGTCGCGATAAACCGAGCTTGCGGTAATCCGAATGCTCATATTATATATTTTATAGTACGGATATCGATTTGGAAATTAAAATATGGAAATCCTCAATTTGTAAATTTAATCGTTAAACTCTTGAATTCTTCAATTTGCAAATTTTGAATTGTAGAAATCTTCAATTTGGAAAATTTGAGTTGTTGAAATCATGAATTTGAACAGTTTAAATCGTTAATTCGAAAATACTGAAAATTTTGAAACTAAATTATCAAGATGATAATTCCTAAATCTGGAAATTGCACATTATGAATTGAATTTTAAAACTTAAACTTTAATTTGAATTTAAAATTTGGGATTGTTGGAATATTGAATTTCTGAATCGCTGAAATCTGGAATTCGAAAATTGTCAATTTGGGATAGCGGGAATTCTCAAATACGAAATTTTGTGTAGTTGCCCACATTTATTTTTCTGAATTTGCAAATTGCGAATCGTTGAAATTTTGAATTCCTAAAATTCTGTGCTGTAATCTACATCATCACTCATTTTGAGCAGAAAAATTACTTAAAATCTTAATAAAAAAATATCGTTAAAAGAATGTTATAAACATAACCAATGTAAAGTAAAGTAGAGAAAGGTAAAGTTAGTGTCCGTACAGTTCTTAGTACTATTCCTGCCAATATTTCAATAAGAATTTTTAATGCCATAATTTAATGGAAGCTAAGAGAGTCACGATAGTAGAGCTGTCTCTGCGTTTGCAGAGTGTAGATAGTGATGAAATTGAACAAGCTTTGCACATTGGCTTTTCATTGCAGTAATGAAGTGGTTGGCGAAGCAACTATTGGAGGTTCGCCGTCGAAAAATGCAAATTTCACCTTGATATCGACACCATTCAATAATGCGTATTTCGGTGACATTTTTAGGTAATAAAGGAGTAGTATTGAAAGTAGTAATTACTTTATTGTAATGTAAAGTAATGTTTTGTGAAATATATTGTTCTTTAAATAACAATCACAGATGGTGTTTGATTGTCTCTATAATAATTATAATTCTCTATATAAGATAATTGAACTACCGGCCTGCTGTTTTAGGCTTATGCCTCTTTGGAGTCGAGCATCTTGTTGGAACTGGTTGATGTGCTTGAGTACGTAACCACACACGGCTGCGGCTTTTTATCCCCACATTCGTCTTACAGAATTGGGAAACAGCAGAAAACTAGTGCTAGGATCGCCGTCGTGGGTACATCGACTTGGTGAAAAAATGGTTGGTTTGTTGCTGTCGCGCTTTGGTGCTAGATACACGCAAAGATGAAGCGAGCAGAATTCTTTCTCCGGGGAGTGTTAGGAAGATGAGTCGTCAAGACTATCAAGGTCTGCTCTGATTTGCCTTAGTGTTCACCGGCACCGTTCCTAATCTCTAATTACTCTTCAGGTTATTTATGTTTTTTGTACTACTTGGATTTCGATTGAATCTAAGATATAACGAAATTTATTTGCTGATAACTTTATGTATATTTTTTTCCAGTTTTACTTCGGGGCAGTTCTGGAATATTTCGTACTAAATCTCATAATTTTTCAGACTTTTCAGGACCATTTAGTACTCTTTAAGGAGCTCTAAAACATTTCAGGGTGATTCAGTGCTCTTCACGATTCCTTAGAATTGTTCATAAGTTTTCAGGATTCTTCATGATTGCGGAAGTTTCATCAGTATTCGTCAGACTATTCAGTATCCTTAAGGACTCTTTGCATGTCAATTTAATGTAAAACCGAAAAATACAAATATTTGTATCTTTGATTTTTTCTGACAAGTAATTCTTAATTTAATTTTATCTATTCGTGAAATACGGAATGATGCATGGTCAGGACACTTTTGAAACTCTTCTAAAGTTTTCAGGATTTCTCAGAACTTTCCAGAACTTTTTAGGACACTATGGCATTTTCTAAGAATTTTTAGGACTTTCCAGGATACTTACAGGACTTTCAAGACTCAGTGGTCTGTAGGATTTCTTCTTTAGGAGTACACATAATTATTTTAAATTACTTTTTAAGGTTTTACAAGATTCTTCAGGATTGCTTAGACTTGCTCAGGATATCTCTGGCTGATTCAATGTTTATCAGCATCATAGCACTATTTAAGACTTTTTAGTCCTCCCAGGTACTTTTCAGGACCTTACGAATTCAGTGCTATTCACGACTCCTTAGAATTGTTCATAAGTTTTCAGGATTGCGGAAGTTTCATCGGTATTCGTCAGACTATTCAGGATCCTTAAGGACTCTTTGCATGTCAATTTAATGTAATATCGGAAAATACAGATATTTGTATCTTTGATTTTTTCAGACAAGAAATTGTTCATTTAATTTTATCTATTCGTGAAATACGGAATGATGCATGGTCAGGACACTTTTGAAACTCTTCTAAAGTTTTCAGGATTTCTCAGAACCTTCCAAAACTTTTTAGGACACTATAGCATTCTCTATAAATTTTTAGGACTTTTCAGGATACTTACAGGACTTTCAAGACTCTGTGGTCTGTAGGATTTCTTCTTTAGGAGTACTCAGAATTATTTTAAATTACTTTTTATGGCTTTACAAGATTCTACAGGATTGGTTAGACTTGCTTAGGATATCTCTGGCTGATTCAATGTTTATCAGCATGATAGCACTATTTAAGACTTTAGTCCTCCCAGGAACTTTTCAGGACCTTACGAATTCAGTGCTATTCACGACTCCTTAGAATTGTTCATAAGTTTTCAGGATTCTTCAGGATTGCGGAAGTTTCATCAGTATTTGTCAGACTATTCAGGATCCTTAAGGACTTTTTGCATGTCAATTTAATGTAATATCGGAAAATACAGATATTTGTATTTTTGATTTTTTCTGACAAGAAATTGTTAATTTAATTTTATCTATTCGTTAAATACGGAATGATGCATGGTCAGGACAATTTTGAAACTCTTCTAAATTTTTCAGGATTCCTCAGAACATTCCAGAACATTTTAGGACACTATGGCATTTTCTAAGAATTTTTAGGACTTTCCAGGATACTTACAGGACTTTCAAGACTCAGTGGTCTGTAGGATTTCTTCTTTAAGAGTACACAGAATTATTTTAAATTACTTTTTAAGGTTTTACAAGATTCTTCAGGATTGCTTAGACTTGCTCAGGATATCTCTGGCTGATTCAATGTTTATCAGCATCATAGCACTATTTAATACTCTTTAGTCCTCCCAGGAACTTTTCAGGACTTTACGAATTCAGTGCTATTCACGATTCTTTATAATATATCAAAATATATTTTGGTATAAATCTCTTTTGGTGGATACAATATGAAAATGGTTGTCATTCCGATCCAATTTGTCAACCATTTAGGCAAAAATGCAAATTTCAGTATTATATTTTTCGGTATAAATCTCAATTTGGATTGATTCTCATTACTGGTATAAGGTTTGTTTTGTGACTAAAAAGCGTGTGGTTCTGGCACCGTTAGTGAGTGCGGTGGGCGGGTGGATCGCCCTGTCCACTGTACTCATCAACTGACTAAATGGACGAGAAGTAACAACCATTTGTAGATTTTAACATTGGAAATGTTTATGGGATCGCATATTAGACCCAGAATTACGAGATTTTCAACAGTCCGAGCGACATAAAAGTGTCGAGGTCACGCTTACCCTAGAAGTAAGTGGGGATAGCTGTGAGTAACATTGCGATATGTGTGCTTGGGAGCTGATAGACTTGGAATGAGTGGAGTGTGTGAGTGAAGTGAGTGAGTGAGTGAGTGAGTGAGTGAGTGAGAAAGTGGTATTTAGTAGAGTAAGTTTATATTATTTTATATGTTTTATTTAATAGCATTATCATTTCCAATGTATCCGATGGTTGCAAGGATTGTGAAATCTGTGATTTTTTTTTAACTAAAAGTCATTCTCGTGTTCAGTCCAATTTCAAAATTTTCAAGTCAAAATATGGTTGTCATTCCAATACCCTTGGTCAATCGGTGAGTTGTAAATGCGACGGCCCACCCGCCCACCGCATTCACATGTGGTGCCATGAACGAAATGGTTTTTAGTCACAAAGAACAACTGTGAAACACAAGAAACGAAATTTGGATACGATATGAAAATGGTTGTCATTCCGAACCAGTTTGTCAACCAGATAGTGAAAAATGTAAATTTGAGTATATCTATATATATTTTGGTATAAATCTCTTTTGGTGGATACAATATGAAAATGGTTGTCATTCCGATCCAATTTGTCAACCATTTAGGCAAAAATGCAAATTTCAGTATTATATTTTTCGGTATAAATTTCAATTTGGATTGATTCTCATTACTGGTATAAGGTTTGTTTTGTGACTAAAAAGCGTGTGGTTCTGGCACCGTTAGTGAGTGCGGTGGGCGGGTGGATCGCCCTGTCCACTGTACTCATCAACTGACTAAATGGACGAGAAGTAACAACCATTTGTAGATTTTTTTTTTAACTAAAACTCATTCTCGTGTTCAGTCCAATTTCAAAATTTTCAAGTCAAAATATGGTTGTCATTCCAATACCCTTGATTCCTTATAATTATTCATAAGTTTTCAGGATTCTTCAGAATTGCGGAAGTTTTATCAGTATTCGTCAGACTATTCAGGATCCTTAAGGACTCTTTGCATGTCAATTTAATGTAATATCAGAAAATAGAAATATTTGTATTTTTTATTTTTTCTGACAAGTAATTGTTAATTTAATTTTATCTATTCGTTAAATACGGAATGATGCATCGTCAGGACACTTTTGAAACTCTTCTAAAGTTTTCAGGATTCCTCAGAAGTTTCCAGAACATTTTAGGACACTATGGCATTCTCTAAAAATGTTTAGGGCTTTTCAGGATACTTACAGGACTTTCAAGACTCAGTGGTCTGTAGGATTTCTTCTTTAGTAGTACTCAGAATTATTTTAAATTACTTTTTATGGTTTTACAAGATTCTTCAGGATTGTTTAGACTTGCTCAGGGTATTTCTGGCTAATTCAATGTTTATCAGCATCATAGCGCTCTTTAAGACTTTTGACTTATGGAGGAAATTAAATGTCAGTGTCATCCTTTTGGATATACTGAAACCGCTGTAATATTTTCTAAGGATGTCTGTGCACTATTATAATAAAACAAATTTGAAGACATCTATTTTCTACTATCATACCCGAAATTTTCTGGCCGCTATCGATACTTCTCCACAACTTCTCGCCATCCACTCGGCCTGAGCACATTATCATTAGCATATTGTAGCCACAATTGTTG
The DNA here is from genome assembly GCA_963583935.1 of Diaperis boleti. Taxonomy (NCBI): domain Eukaryota; kingdom Metazoa; phylum Arthropoda; class Insecta; order Coleoptera; family Tenebrionidae; genus Diaperis; species Diaperis boleti. The sequence goes on along the minus strand of OY757242.1, from coordinate 76,512,658 downwards.
TTTTCAAAATTTTCTTGAGCATATGTTACATGTTATGAATTGTTGCGACAAGTTATAATCTGTACGCCGGATAGAACACAGCATAACGGACGAGATAGTATCAGCCAGGTCGTATTTAAACTGGTTGCACAGTGACAGCTACAATGGTCATCTCCTTCACATTGACTGTATTAAAAATTACACAGATTTATTTTAAGTGATGCGTTATGTGACGCCATTAGTACAAGTGCGAAGAACGATTAACATGTCAAGAGCTACACATGCGTCAGACGCTCTTTCGAAGTTATTATTACGCTCTTAGGAATTCAATAATGCAAAAAATTAATTAAAGGTTATTACTTTAGATTGTCCAGTTGTGATTACTTAATCAAAATTTTAATGACAAAAATGTTGCTTTTTAATCAGTAGATATGTTCACTCAAAAAAGCACATATGATTTATCCAATAACATGGTTGCTGAAATCATTATTGTTACAATTACAATTCGTTAAACAATTTACATTTACTATCGGTTAGAACAGATTTCATAATGTTAATTACTCGTTTTCCAAATAAAATGGTTCAGTAATACTTGTATGATAATTGCAGTTTGAGTAACTAATCTAATTTTACAACGTATTATTAATTGAAATGATTTTTTAACGTTTGATTGTTTTCCTTGCCATTTTTTCGAGGAATGATCTGCAAAATGGGTCGCTTTTAATTTCATATTGTCAGAGGATATTAACAGTCCGAATGCCAATATCACCATCTGTATTTTTAATTGCGCAGTACCTAGTAATTATTACCTACAAAAATTTGCCAGAATTAAAGTATAATTCCATTATTTAAATACACATATTATAGTACTGAAAGGTTAACTGTTGAAAGTTGTTTTCTTTAGTAAATTAAGTTAATATGCTTAAAACTAGGTTAATTATTGTTTTTATTTGTTCTTAGTTCATCACGTTTATCTAATAATTATTGGCAATGTTCCACGATTTCACATATTGTTATGAACTACATAAATGTATCGAAAAAAATTTCTATTCTTTGTTTTCCCAATCTATTATTGCTCTAATTTTAGTTGTAATAGCCACCACACCTTTCTTCAGTCTACTTGAAGGCGGTACATAGCCATTAATCTTTAAAATGTGATCTGATCGTCGATTACCGCAGAAATCCAGGTAACATTTTAACCAAAATCAATGTAAAAATTATCTGAAAGCTAATCAATCACGTCTCCTTTTTTCTCAGCAGACCTTTTCTCCATCGTAAGATATCTACATTGGACGGTTGCATGGGTGTGCGATTGTTTTGGTAGCCTGGAACGGAGGTGTAATATTTTGTGGTGGACTCCCGCCGTGTGCTGTGAAGTGATAATATAGTTTTACAGCGTCGTCCGACATCCAAGGAGTGGCAGACTGTTGTGTGACCATTAAAATATTTAATTTCGATTTAATCGAAACTTTACATCAATAAAACACGCATAAATTGCTTTGATATATTATCTAGAAATATGTGGTTTCTGACAAACGTACATACTTATTTAGATTGGAGTGGAGTGTGTTCGGACAGTCGTTGACACTGCTGATTTTCTAAAAAATGTAATTTGGTGGACGGTTCTAAAGAACTAGAAAAGAAGTTTATTGACCATTGATATACCCCTCGTTTTAATACCTAATAATTACTCTATACAGTTGCCCAGCCAGGTAGGCGGAATATTTTCGAAACAAGTACATAATTCCAACCCTCGCAACGGGATTATCTTAAAAAGCCTTTAGCGAAAATTTTCTTACAATGTGATTTACAAGCACAGTGACCCTTTTTAACTAATAAGTACCTACTTTGAAGTTGTAAAAATTTATTATTAGCATGTTTATTTTCAGGTGCTAACGGTTTGTAGCTTAATCCTAAAATTTATGACGACTCCCGTTGGTTTACTTAGAAGTCGGTGTTCCATAGAATAAAGACGTTGAATTAATAGAATTAACTATAATTAAATGCTTGAAGAGTTGTAACAGGAAGATTGCATCGACATTTTTTGTTGCTTTGTAATTCGGTTTTTTTTTTAGAAAATTATTTTGAGTCTTTATAATAATAATTAAATAAAAAAAAATATTTCTCTTCAATACCAACGCTTTTCACAGGGAACTCAAAACTAAAAAAAAGGACTTTTGAGTGACATTCTGTTTTCCATTTTATATAGTAATGCATAATGCAGAGATCTAAATTTAAAACTAAAAAATTTAAACGATTTTCTATGTTGGATAAATACTAATAAATTTTAGAAAATTATTTTGAGTCTTTATAATAATAATTAAATAAAAAAAAAATATTTCTCTTCAATACCAACGCTTTTCACAGGGAACTCAAAACTAAAAAAAGGACTTTTGAGTGACATTCTGTTTTCCATTTTATATAGTAATGCATAATGCAGAGATCTAAATTTAAAACTAAAAAATTTAAACGATTTTCTATGTTGGATAAATACTTATGTATCAGATTTTAAAAATCATAAAATAACTTTTTGAAATAGCTTCTATATTCCCTCATGTATATTGATTTCTAGCCCAGCATTAGACCCAGCCAGAAAATATTTATACGAGGAACCCATCAGCTTTGCCCTTTTTGATCTTGTAGTCTCCTTGTTGTTTCAGTTTTTCAATTTTATTTCCACATTACGTACTTCTTCAAGAAGAGTTTTCTGAATATCTTTGGTTTCATATAAACCTGCCTCGATCTATCTTTGATTGAAACTGTTTCCATGGTGTTCTTGCCGTCAAAATTTCTGCCCTTCTTTTTTGTTAGTTTTTTCTTTGTTAGTGATTCAGAGGAACATTAATTAAAGAGCCCTTTGGAAATAAAAAATATTGTATGTTTTCAGTTGGCAAAAAAACTATTCACGTCTTGTTTATACAATAAATGCTCAAAATGTCCTCCGTTATAAGTCGAACTCGTCTCTTCACATTTACAAAAACATTTTCAGATGACAGTACTTTTAATGTGGCCAAACAAAAAATAATCCAAAGCGGAGAGCGGCCACAAATCAACTAAGATCTAGCGGTCATCAAAATACTGAAAGTAATTCATTGTTGCATTTGAAGTATGGTAGGCCGCACCATCTTGCTGGAAGTATCCATATTGTAATTATTCTTCATCATGCAGTTGGTTTATAAATTGCTCTAAAACGATCTGCTGATATTTACCTATTTTTTGAGAATGTAAACCAATTTCTGCAAACCGATGAGGATTTTCAACTGACCATACTCTAATATCTTGGAAATTTACAAAGCCATCCAAATGAATCTAAGTAAAATTTAGAATATCATCAACAAAATTGTACAGAATACCCTCTCCCACTCTCCATGTTTTTAATATTCTTTAAGGTAAGAACCCCTCTGTATTTTATCAATTGTACCTTTAATATCTTGTTAAATTAGGGCTGATGATGGAAGTAGTGTTCTCCCGAAACATGTTCCAATTGTAATTTTGCATCTATTAAAGTTTGTGGAGTTCGACTTAAATATATTTAAATTTTAATTTAAATTTACTCCACATGGATTCATCGACATTAATTTATGATCCCAACCTTACTTCGCTGTGTCAAGTCCAAACCGATTTTAACGGCTGTGCGAAATGGGTTTTAGCGGTTTGAGCCATTCAAACAAAAGCACTGATGGCGCTTGAAGAAGACTGTAGGTCAGGAAATGCTTGAAGGTGTCTCCAGTGATCACGCGGATAAGGGGGTCCACTTGTTTGTGCTGTGAGATTAACTTTGATTCTAGACATTTTGTGGATGGGGAGATTGAGAGTTTCCAGGGCCAGGATATCGCGTTCGTCCTTGCCATTGTCCACACCGCCGATCACAAAGAAAAAGAACGGGCCTGTGCGAGTTGTTTGTGGTATGACGACGTTTTTGGAGATCGTTCGGGATGAGTTAAAATTCACTACCACGTTTTTTATACATGTGAAAAGGATAAACAAAAATACGAGTATTGACGTTTCAAATTAATTCTTTTCCACAGCCTCCGTTAATACCCCTAGCAAATGTAGCCAACTGCCGCCGAATTCCCTAGATTGAAAAATTTGATTATTTTGTATAAAAAGTGGCAAAGTAGAAAAACTTGTCATTCGGGAGGCCCGGCGTACGATTCCCAGCGCGGCCGAGTCTCCTGTAAAGGATTTTATTTTGTACACGCTCCCCAAAATTGCAATTTTAGGGATTCTTTTAAGTCCGCAAAATGGTAAATTTACGGCCTAGTCTCTAAAAGTTGTCATCGCAACCTTTTGCGGATTATTTTCGATTCATTAGCTATTTACCGATCAATTTTACTAGAAAAAGAACCGTTTTCTGATGGTGCCATTTTTTTCCGGAACCAGAAATGGGTTTTTTACCATGATAAAGTTTTTAACATAGTGGCTTTGAAGAGAAGAGAACGGAAGGCTCAATCTCAGTTCTGACACCGCGAGGGGGCTTGAAAAAACAGTCCCGATTTAGAGGACAACGCGAAAAGTAAAAAATAAATGTCGACGGTTCCAAGAATCACAATGAAAAATATTCTATTTAAAAATTTGGGGAGCTATAACAAAAAAAAAAACTTGTTTGTTACATGTACCTAAAATGTTTTTGCGGATTCATCTGCGGATTCCAGACTCGGCTCGGCCTCGTCCGCAAAAACTGTATTTTATGTACTTATAACAAAAATAGATATTTTCGGCGGTTCCTTTACAATTAGCCAAATCCTCCTATAATTTCACTCCCATCCTTATCCTGTTACTGACTGAAAAGGCGCCTATATCGGCCCGCCCCCCTTAGGAGAGTGAAACATTCCATCTTTCCTTCCCTTTTCCCTATAGGCAAATGCAACTACCTCCTATCCCGGAGACGCCCGAACGCATATATCCAGCGTTGGTCGTCTAAGAGTCGTTTTCGCTGACCGGTACGTCCCTCTAGTGAAATGAACTTGAAATTGCTGATTTCGAATTTTAACTTTTGTTCACAGATCATCGTTTCTAAGTGTTACATCTAACGTCTTGGTGTTGACAGGATCATCTATTCGGTTGTTTTCACAGCCTATTAGAGCGTATCGTAATGGTAGAAATTACCTCAACAAAATTAATTTTGTCTTAATAAATGTAATTTCTGTCAGTCCGTTACAAAATGCAAGAGGGGAGCCTCGGTTGCAAGACGGATGCTGAAGAAGAAGACAAGGAGGTTTGTTGGGAACATCTTATAACAAAAATAATAATAGGTACAACAATAATCACAAAAAAAATAACAGTGTAGTGGAAGGCAGAGAAAGTAGTAAAAAACGGAATCAACAATGGAAAAATTATCGTAATAAGATAATTTGTTAATAAACTGAGAGCACAATAAAGCACAACAATGATACATTTTTACAGAGGAGGAAATTATTTTGGAATTTTTGGATAGATACCGAAATGTGCAAAAAAAAAGGGAAGACGACAAGCAGAACTGCTAGATACAGAGAGATTGAAAACTAAATTTGTCAATTTTGACATTTCATAAATAATGTTATTCAACTACGACGAGCGGCTTTTTGTACATGGCCAACGTTGAGTAATTTAGTTTTCAATCTCTCTATATTATGAAATAAGCAAAAGCAGAAAAGAAAGTACCTACTACGAAACTGGAAAATAATAGTACGTATATTGAAACACTAGTTTTGTAAATCTTATAACGTGTGATTCTTTAAATTTCCATTCTGAGTAGTCGGTGGAAAAAAAAAGTCATGTCTTTGATTCTAGCTCGTTTTTTAAATGTCATGTTATGGTTAGGTTAGGTTTTGTGGTTGACGTTTCAAACTGACAGCTATAAGCAAACGAAACAATTCGCCGGGGACCTGCGTTCAGATTCCAAGGCCTACCTAGAATGGAAATTTAAAGAATCGCACGATAAATGAACCAGTGCTCTTGTTTCTTTTTTTCAAATAAAATATCAGTTTTGGTAATTTAGGAAATTTAGGAATTTAGTTAGATTTTGATGTACCTGACGTCTACTACCAACCTCAACCATAACCTCAAAATAGAAATGACATTTCGGTCATGCAGGGTTCAGTGTATGTTACCAATGGAAACAAAAAATCTAAATTTTGAATCTCAAATTGAATGCGTTAATGGTTTTGTTTCAACAGCAAATTAGAAAATATGTAGTACATATATTGAAGCACTAGTTTTGTAAAACTTATATTAAGACACGAGTTCAGGTTTGCATCACGACTGCTCTTAAGTTTTACAAAACGAGTTTTTCATGTAATTTTTTCTAATTTGCATATTAACTTAATTTTTTTACAAATAAATAAATTTTGGTAATTTAGAGAATTTTCTTAAACTTAGATTTTTCTGTACCTGACGTTACTTGACCTGACTTACATGGAACCATAACCTCAAAATCACACTGGCATTTCGTTCAGTGCAGGATTCCGTGTGTATTACGAATGGAAACAAAAATTTTAGATTTTGGGTCCGTTAATGGCTTATTAGCGCACTCAAAATGAGTGCGTTAATAGCTTTGTTACAACAGCACATTAGAAAAATACTATTACACCATAATAGACAGTAAATAAGCGTAGTGGGAAAAATACACGCCGGAGTCCTGGAAAACCGATTGATGGGCAAACTGGAAAGTACAATTATTATTGAAGAAAGTCAGAGTGTAAAAATTAACAAAGGTATAGGATGACAGACATTATGTTTATTTTATAATAAATAGAAATTATTATTCAACAAAGATGTTTGGAAAATATTCCATGAAAGAAGAATCCACAAAGACATGAAAAACTTGTATAAAAAAAACGTAGGAATAAAAATACAAGGTCAGTTACGTTTACCAGTAAAATTGGACTGAAACAGGGATTCTTTCTGAGTCCTCTAATACTCTTATAGTAATAACAAAATACGCAAAAAGTAAAAAAAATACACAATGTAAGGTATTTATACATTTTAAGTATTAAAGATCAAAATAACAAAATAAAAATTCCAAAGACCTGTAAGGTACCTATAAATATAATATAATAAAAGTTAATTTTCTGAACAAAAAATTCCTAACATTGTAAGAGCAGAAATAGTAAATGGATTGTGAAACCTACCTTGAAATATGCATGTGAATCAAAGATATTAACGCAAAGACAGAAAAGCAGATTCACAAGTATGGAAATGAGATCCAAATGGGTCTGTGTCCTCCAAATATGCCGCAAAAGGCAAGAAAGTCTAAAAGCTATTTAGAATATCAGTACGGTGGTGACATCTACCACACGACGGCTCGGTGCGTCTCTCCGGCATCGACAAAATATTCAGGGAAAAGCCGAAAAGAGAACGCAGGGATACATTCTGGAGGTGTGTGTCAAAGTGCTTTCTCTTATGACAAATGTTCGGCTAAACGCTTTTGTAATAAAAATATTTGGTAAGTATTTACTTTGTATCCAATTGCATATTTTTATTGTTTTGTCATCAAAAAGTGCCCATAAAGATGTTTTTCCTTCCCACTTAATTGTGCAATTCCATCAAACAATCGCTCCTTTACTTTCTTATTTTTGATTCTGTAAATTGTCCCGATTTGGTGTGGCGATAAATATCCGATGTTACGACGTTTCGTCCGCCTTTAATGGCTCAGATTGTTTTGATGCTGAACGTTCCCAGGCAATATTCAAATTAGACAATAAATTTATTGTTAATAAGCGTCACGTTTCCACGGCATTAAACGACGATATTTCTCGCCCCCGGGCCGTTATTTCCAACTATTAACGACTAATTTAGTCAACATGTGCAAGTTTATTTACACAAAAATTAACTATGGCTGAATTTGTGTTATAAATTGCCGTTTTATGTACTTTACAGCTTAATTAAAGGATTATGCAAATCACCAGCGGTCCAGCGACTCGCATAAACATCTCATCTTTAGTAGTCGAGTTGGTACTGTTTTTTTACTTCGTACAAACGTCTTCGTGTTAATAGACTTGTCTTCGGCTACAACATTGAAACTGAGCGATGCTTCACAAAACGATTTTTTTCGCCGCCGAGGTGCTTCGTGAGCAAATCGTCGACATTACAGGGACGGCTCGTGAGTTTTTGCGTTCCCAAAAGATACCGCACTAACTTATTTCACTTATTTAGATCTTGCGCTGTAAGGGCCCAACTTTTCTGTGCAAGTCGACGATTTTGAATTCCATGCCAAACCTTTCATGAAAGCCCAGATACCCATCCTACCGCCTCGCCCGCCACTGAGTTGGAGGTACTCGTAATGAGAACACAGCATCGCAATAATAATAGTATTTCTCCATCACATTTCCCATAAAGCCTCAATGACCTAACCAACCTAATACGACTCGCCCACGCACATTCTCTCGTATAGCCCCCGAAGAACTTAACAAGCAATATCTCGGCGTTATGCCCGTCTTATTTATAATTCTCCTGCCACGTTCTGATGAAGATGTCTACCGAGCAGGTTAGCACAGCGACAGCTGTTTAAAACTCAGCGGGCGTTCGTTATGTCGGCCGCCCGCTGCTCTGCGCCTGACCGTCTCTGCACCCTCTGCACCTGGACGCCTGCGCCGAGGGCCCGAAAATCCTTCCCGAAAAAGAAATCGCCGCAAACGTCATAAATATCCGGGCAGTTTTATCCCGTTGCGAAAATAAACGCCCGTAATTTATGTTAAAGCCATGAAAACGCTACAATTTACACTTGAGAGTCTTCTGGGTAGATTTTATTGCTCATAACCGGAGAGTTTCCAAACAAATTTCTTCTGCGAAAGGCGAAACGTTTTCGCTTGCTCGCGTTCGGTGCTGCGACCGGCAACAGGGATGAAGTTATATTGCGTTTAGCGAGAAACGCCGAGCTCGAGACGCCCATGGAAGAACTGATTTACACGGACTTCTATTGTGTGTTATGAACTTTAATGCTATTTGACACTCAATTTAAATATTTACATTGCCGGATGGTGCCTCGCCTTATTATAGCGGATTTATTGTTTTTCGAACGAGTTAAGAAATTGTTGAAGGTATCAGTTTGCCATTACGGGTTTCGTCGACGTGGAATTTCTTATTATTAATGTACTACCTGAGCATTGCAAGGGAAAGTGATTGTTTTGTAAGTACGTCATTTTCTTGTAAAAACTGTTACATTGTACGAACGTAGGTAGGTTTACATTTAAGGCGTATATAAGATATTAAAAATTCTGTAACAGATATATCTGACAGGCCAAAAAAAATTCAGACTTTATTTTTGGGCTTTCTCTTTATTTTACAGAAGAATTCAATTCTCCTTGCATTTATTGGATTTATTCTTACAGGCCCATAAAGCTACTCGTGTGGTGCACGTGTAGCTGAGGCGCTGGGGGCGTCAAAAGTCCTCCAAAGTTAAAAAAGATAATTATAGATAGGTAAAAGATAAAATGTATAATGATAAAAAAGACAACAAGAAATTCCAATCCAGTTATTATGTTATTTATATAACTACTAAAATATTTGTATTTGTCTTGTCTCAAATTTTAACGTCCTACTATTCAAACAGTAAGCGTCACGAAATTTTGCTCTCGTGTCGTATCACTCATCATAGTTTAGTTAATTAATTAATTAATAGTTCGGCTTCATGGCTCACGCAAAAGCTTCTGAAATTATCACTCGGCCAAAAAATACATTAATGACATTTCAGCCAGATGTATCTCCGGCCAGGGTTCTAATTTAAACAATGAAGAGCTGTATCATTTTTTTTTCTTTTACCACATGGTATTTTAGCATTTTCAAGTAACTTACGGCTCTGTGAAAACGTAAAAAAAAATATTGAGCTTGACTTGTGTCGTCTTATGTTATAGTTTTTAAAACTTAAAATAATAAAAAAATCAGGCTTTTAATTGTCAATTTCTCTCACAACAGTTTTTCATGTTATGAAGTTTACATGCTGCCCAAGTCTTCAGCTTCTGATTAGCAAGGTATCAAGTTGTACGTTTATGCTTTTCTGAAGTCAGATTTCAGATAAAAACGTAACATTTCGTAAAACATCAACGTATTAATTGTCTTCAAATTACCAGGTTTCTACATTTTCAGGTCACTAAATCTCAGATTTATAGTTTTTTAGATTCTCCAGACTCCCAGATATTTATGTTCCGAGGTTTTCAGATTGTTAGTTTCTTAGGCCCTAAAATTTCAAGGGTCATCAATTTCCCAGCTTTGAAAGTTCTCAGACTGAGATTTTCATTTTAGCAGATATACTCCGTTCCAATTTCTAAACCTTTTCTAATAACCTTGTCGGACCCAGATTTTTAGGTTTTTAATATTTCAGGTTTTGAAATTCTCAGACTTGTAGTTTCTCAGGTTTTCAGATTTTCCATATTTTCAAGTTATGAAACTATTATAGTCTGAGTAAACGAAAATTGACTTCCCGGAGGCTATATTTTCCAACCGGTTTCATTTTCCGACTCTAGCAAATCGAATGCAATACCGTTTTTTTTTTTGTTGGGCACACGTCTTAATTTGCAGGGTCGTAGCTTTAACACCCTTACAGGTGACAAGTTGTAGTGTTGTGGTGTGTTATAATAGTGTTCATGTTAAGTTATTTTGTACAGCATATGTTTTTCTACAGTTTTGCTGTTTTTCACTTTTAAAGAATTCTAAAGTTGAACAGTAGAATGTTTATTTCAGTACCAGTTCAGGACGTTCATAGATAATTTTACCTCGCATCCACGTGACAATTTAAGCTTGATGCCACTATAGGTTTTCAAATTTCAGGTTCTCAGGCCCCCAGCTTTACAGAATTTCAATTTTTTAGGTTTCAAGATTTTTATGTTCTCAGACTAGTTGCCATGTTTTCGGCTTTCTTTTCCAAACGTATCAACATCTTATTATCTAAACGTAAGTATAAAAATTTTGGCTTAGAGTGACCTGCGTTAAGTCTACAAAGTTTATGTTAATAGACCACAAAATCTGGAAGATTTAAAAATTAGAATTCGATACGAAATAAGCAGAATTAGTGAAGAAGTAATTCATAATGTCCAGGAGGAATTTATTCATAGAATTTGTTATTGTCAAAAAGCTGGGGGATGGCAATTCGAACATTGTCCCAATAATCAAGTTTATTTCATTTGCATTATAAATCTTTAGAAAATATTGAATCGTTTTGAATATTAGTTATATTAAAAGAATGTGAATGAAATAATATGTTGTGGAAAATATTTAGTATACAGAGTGATTATAAAGTTCCGCACAAAATTCATAATTTAGTTATGTAATGTTTTTGCAAAAGACGCTCGAACAGGTCAAATTTTGTTTAGAAATTGCCGTCTTTTGACAGAAAAATTTTGATGATGACGTCATCTGTTTTTGAACTATGACACCGTCATCAATTTTATTAAATGGCAACCCCCAACTTTCTGGTTTTTTGGTTTTTAAACTTTTTTTTGATCACTATATATTTTAATAATACATATGTTATTACTTATTATATTTTATTTTAAGACATTTGCTTAATTTTTTTTTTCTTTGCTGGAAAGAATATTTTGTTTTGTATATTGTATATATAGGGTGAAATTGAAATATAATTATGTAAAAATTTTAACTGGTGCATAATTAAGTTCAGTACAACATAACTGAAAATTTGAGTCAAAAATTTTAATAGGGCATAAACTTTTTAACCTAACCAGTTTCGGCGTTCATGAAGTCGACATGACAAAAAAAGACATTCGCTCGAGTCCTAGCGATAAGGTTTAAATTGCGACTTAACATTGAAGTTGATTTACTTGCCACAATAACATTATCACAAAATGACCTCTCTTATTTTATTTCAAAAATCACTGTGGAGTGGAAAATCCAAACCAAGTGGGTTGCACTCTACTCATCCCAAGGTATTACCACAGTTTTTTTTACACACATTTCGATTTCACCCTGTATTTATTTGAGATAACAAAAAAAAAATCATAAATTTGATGCTGTAAACGGTTAAAACGAAAAACATAATTTCCCAAGACTTTGTTGCATAAAACGAGCTAGGTATAAGATCAGGTAGATAATTATAAACACAGTGTAAACTCTATATAGCGAAAACTTTATATAACGGAAAGTCTTTATAACGTTTACACTGTATTATATTATCTTCTATATTTTAAACAGCGACTACCATTTTTTAAGATCTCATGATTGATAATAAATTAGAATATCTAAAATGATGATTTATGATATCCTATCAGTAAAGACACCCGGACATATATACGTATACGTGCAAGGAGGTCACTGAAATGAAACTGAACTGAACCGAAAAGTCAAAAGTTCAAAATTATTATTAATTGGCACGATAATTTCTTTAATTTCTACTACAATAATTATAACTTGGTTTGTGGCTCTACCAGTCTTTATGTCGCCCATGTGCACGTTTTGCTGGTCCGTGCTTTGTTTTTCTTGTACGTATATGATTCAGATAAACAAAACTTCAGGAAAAACGGTTGTCGGCCTGTTAGGGTAACCCAAAGGGTCATAAACCATTACCTGTCTGGCGACACTCAATGCTCAAAGAATCCGAAATCGACAGTCTAAATTCAACCATCGCTATGTCATGTATAGTTTTATGTATACATGGTAGTTTTGTTGCAGAAAACGAGAAATTGAAAGAAATCAAAGGTGTAATAAACTATTCTAATAGAAAATTGAAATTTATTCATGGTATGGTTTAATATAGTTTGAATTGATTCACGGACCACAAGAAAACGTCATCAGAATGCCACCAACGAGGAGATGAAGAAATTCATAGGGAAAGAAATTCATCAGCCAAAGCTCAACTAAAAATTAATAATTAATTCTTCATCATAATATTACCTATTTCTGTTTTGTTTTTATTATATTTCTAATATTTTCTTTTTTTTTTATATTATTATTTTTTAATTTAATAAAATCTATTTAATTATAGAGCACTCCAATAATTACATATATTTATCCTGTATTTGATATAGCCTTTCTTCATTTTTTATCTCAATAAATGTCAAAATTATTAATTCGTTTTTGTCTTTTAGAAAACTCAAGGTAATAAGTCTTTTTATTTCAGCTAGGCAAATTGAATTCGTCAGAATGACTATACAGTAATTTTTGTTAAAGAGAAAATATTTCAAATAAATATAAACAATATATTCAAAAATCTCTCACTATAAATATTTATCAAATATATTTTTAAATTTATACAACCAACATAGATTATTATTATTAATTTTGAGTAAATATTTCAAATGTATATTTAAAAACCTCTCACTAAAAATATTTATCCAATATATTTTTTGAAATATATTTAAAATATTTGTGGCTACGATAATTTTAAATATACTAACACAGTTTTTGAGTTGTTTTTGTTCGTTATAATAGCAATTTGTGTATCGAGATCGTAATGATCTTTTTTGGCCGAATCTGTTGTTTTTGGCCGGGGCGCTAGATAAGATAAGGCCAAAAAAACACTTTTGGGTAAGGTGCAGAGAACGTTTTTGAGACGATGATCCCATAAAAAAATTCAAAAATTCGGTCATAATTTTTTGGGCGATTATTAGCAAAAAGCTGATTCTATGGCCCCTTTTTATGGAGCCGTAAAGTTTTACTGTTTTTTATAGATTTTTCTTAGCCAAGCTGTTTTATTGTTTTATTGTGGTTTATATACTATTTTTTTCACTACTAGCACATTTGTTTAACTTCTAACTTAACTAAGATATCCATGAGAATCAAGCAGCTTTTAAATTAAATCAATACCGGTCATTTCTATTTTTTGTGTTTTGAGTGTGGCCCAGGCTGTAAATTTAACATTTCACTAGAAATTTCATCTACCCAGTTCTACATTGTTGAGCTATCAGCTATGATTAATAATGTAAAAAAGAGAGCAAATGTTATGTTGACGCATAAACTACGGCAGTCTACTATCCATTTTTTTTATAAACAATTGTCAATGTCAAAATGCAATAAAAGAGCAGGCTGTATCATCTAAAAATATGTTCTTTCGGACCGAGCTGTGTAACAGACACTATTAAGGTTATGTTCATAGATGTCAAAGGTGACGGTTTATGATGGTTGCATCGTGCATGTCAACTTGACGTCACCGTGTTAAACAACGGATTAAATGTCAGAATGTGACATTCAATGTGACCAACCAAAAATTACTGTTGCTTATACCAACATGACCACATTTTGACAATTGTTTATAAAAAAAAATTGATAATAGATTAACCATGCCAACATTGTCAATTGTTTTTATTGTCTGCTAGTAGGAGAGAAAAATCCATTATTGGGTAATGTGCAGAAAATCAATTGGTCAAGCATCAAACACAATATATTTATAATGTTTTCTGAAGCTAGTAGTAAAAGAAAGTGGTTTTATACCAAAAGCGAGCAGACTGCCTCCAAAAAATTTCAAAGAAAGCTGCAGAAACTGAATGGGTTAGCGTGTCTTGGACCCATATGCGCCATAATTATAGTATACACGGTCTACTACGGGGTGAAAATCTGTAAGCAGACTTTCCCATAGCACAAATGTGCAGTATCCAAGACATACAAAGATTACTTGCGGAGATGCATACGAGTAACAAGAAGATATAGATTCAGAACGGAAGAGATTCGGAGGAAGATGAGGATCACTTGCTCAATAACCAAATAGCTGGAAAACAAAGCACTCCAATGGTTATGAGCGCATCAGGGGGATGCCTGACAATAGATGAACAAAAAAAAAAAAAAAAAGATTAAGCCGTCACGGGACACCCGGCAGATGTGAAACATCGAAATTGAGGGTTCGTGCGCACAGCGGTAGGCGCAGACGGCGTAGGCCAAAACCAAGCGTCTCCTGAATTTTGTGTCTCCTGAATTCACTCGCTCACTCAAAACCAAGCTTCTCCTGAATGCGTCTCATGACAACGCGTTATCCCCTCAACGTGCGCACAGTGGTAGGCGCAAACGGCGTAGGCTAAAACCAAGCGCCTCCTGAATTTTGAGACGTCTTGGCTTAGCCCAGTCTAACGCGCGTATAGATGTTTCACATCAAAAACTGACATAATGGTTCCCAAGAGGAAAACCAGTCTTAAACTGGGAAACTTGACTGTAACTGAAAGATGAGGAAGATTGGGCAGATAGAAGTCTGTGGAAACAAAAAGTGGAAAACCCGAATGGGTTGGTGACTTGTTTTGATTTATGTATTTTTTCCAAAATACTTTTTCTTTGTCTTTGTATTTCACAAAAATATTGTTTAAGACATTGAGTGCATTTTGGAAAAATTAAGTTAAGCATCTGTCAAAAATTGTTTTAAAGCAGACAGTGATGAAGTGTGTTCCTATACCGATTTTATTTGATACATTCATTCATATCAGTTTATAAATAAGAACGATTTTTTGTCAGTTACTCTGTATATGAATGGTTATAAACTGTATAAAATGTATATTTATACCTATAATAGAGCTTACTTATTTATACCCAGTGGTCTATATAAACTTTAATCAAACAGCCTTAATAATTGTGTTTTTTTTTTTACATTACAGTTAGTCCACCTAAAACACTTGGTTCTCATTTCGCTCTGCACTTATGCCACCTTGACGATTTTATCACTAGATCTAGTGAATTTTGGAGTTAGTCAAAGACATTCTAAAATTCTGTTCGCCAAAAATTTTTCGATTCTGTAGAATTTCAAATAATAGGCTGGTATCACTTATTGCGGGGGTTCCCGATCCCCAATTGCGTTGTTTGGACTAAGGGCGTTATTTACTTAAATTATTTAGCGATTTTAAGATCAGAAAATTCTGTAATCTAGCGAATTTTGAAATAAGGTCTAGTGACTTCAGATGTCTGAAGATGGCAACAGTGTCCCTTTGACACTTTAGTTACCAAATTTTTTCCCACTGAAAACTGAAACAAAATTTCGGTACCGTCTGTTGGCGAATTCTGGGCGGTGCGGGTCGGTCTAGTGTGCTTCAACGTTAAGACAAATCAAACAAACGACAAATTAGTTTTATTATTATACTAGATCACCTTCGCACGGCTTCGCACGGTGATTTTATTTTATTATTTCATTTAGTCCTTCACACCGTGTTTTTATCTTATTATTTTCTTCAGTAACCCAAGCAACACATTCAGTCTAATAGATGTTTAAATTTCGACTAGACTAGACGTCTAAGAATGGTCTATATAGACAGTTTATCGACGTCCAAATGTCCGCCAGATAGACGTAAATATTTCATCCAACTTCGATTAAATATAGACGTACAGTGATAGACGTAAATATTTTGTACAAATTCGACGATATATAGACGTACAATTTTCATCTAAAGCGAATATAAAATTTCGTATTATAAACGTAGAAATATGATCTATTTTTAGTCTAATCATTACAGGAAATTAAATAATGCAAAAATAAAATGAATTAAACATAATAATTATGTATATTGAATACCAAATACAATTCATTTAACAGCCACCCTTATTGGCACCATAATGCCGCTGAGTTGATAACTTTAGCCATTGTGTCTTGAATGGCCTTGGTGATCACTACGTCATTTAGGTCCGAGGGTTTGTTTTCCGTTGACGAAAATTACAGTTTATGAAATTAGTTAATTAAGTACCTTATTGAATTAATGTATTTAACGTCACGATTTATCAGTTGCGTTAAGTTTGTATCCTTGAATGGTCTTTTGCCGTTATGGCGGGCCCAATTAAACTTCGTCGCAAATTTGTTCGTAATCACATTTTTTAGTATATTCATCACGGCTTGACGAACAATAGTCCACCCACCAATTGAACTTAGACGGCTTTTCTAAAATCATAAATAATTGGTAAAATTAATTTGGAAGTTATCTTATCAAACCATACCAAATAGCTGTATGCTAATGATTTCTTATAAGTTGGCCCTGTACCGTGGTCTCCCTGTACGAACAAAATCTTTTCTAACGAATTAATTTAACTACTTTCTTCCTAAACGCCATTTCACTCATATTACTGTTGAAGATTCGAAGTGTCGAGAGGGTGTCGTGGTCGAGTCTGGTGTCGAACATGTAGCGGGTGAAGAAAATCACGTGATCTTAGTTCCGCACGATATTGGGTAGTTTGTCTAAGGTCCGACAAAGAAATGTACCTACAACGAGGTCACTTACCCTTATGCTTGAAAAATACATCCATAAACTGTTAAATTTCTTTGCAATTGGATTCGTGAAATTTGAGCATATTTTAGTAATTTTAATAATATTTATCCGTGACAACTTTACTTACGTGTCTTCATTGTCAAGGTAAAAGTGTCACTTTATCTTATTGCAGATAAAATAGCAACTTTTGCCTACTTTATTTATTCATTATCACATAAAATACAAAAATTAAACTTTTCAGTGAAATCATAATTATTATTTATGTATTAATGATGATGGATGGTAACATAAATTTCGATAACATGATCGTCGATTTCTTTTTGGAATTACATATTTAAAAAAATATCTACACCTACACAAAAGATGACTTCTACAGTTTTTTCAACTTAATTTTTTTTTTGTTGACATCCTAACCACGAAAACATTTATATTATGTATTACGATTTAGCTTGATCTTAATCTTTCAAATTCATTTACTGTAAATTATTGTTGTCCAATTTATTTATCTGAAAACGTTTGCGCATAAAATAGTACTTCTATATATTATTCAGAGAATGAGTGGTTTTATGTGCTTCGCCTGGATATATAGATATTTTTTTTCTACATAATTATAATATATGTAGAAGTTTATACATATAATATATGTATAAAAATGACTGAAGTTCGACTGTAAATCTATAATAGACGTATATTCCACATTTATATTGTAGAGAGTCTAAAAATCATCTACCATAGACGTCTATATTTACTTCAATTTTAGACAAAGACGGCTTATAGACGGTGTAGACAGTGTTTCGACGTCTAATAGATTAAGATGTGTTGCCTGTGAAGGAATGGAATTTTGAAAAACCGTTTCTTAGTGAGCGCCTACTTGGAAGAATAAGTCAGTGTGCAAAGTTTTTTCCAATCGGTTTAGTAGATCTACGAATTAACTCCCCCGCCCCGTTACCCCCCTTTGGAATGGAATTTTGAAAAATCGTTTCTTAGTGAGCGCCTACGTGCTAAAGGAAGTAAGTGTGCAAAATTTCATTGCAATCGGTTTAAAAACTCTGTTTTTCTGCCACCCAAAAAACTTCACTTGTCCCCGAGCCTACTTCCAATTTTACAATTAATGAACTTAAAACTTGACTAACGATAAAACTGAAAAAATTATTGTGTGCCCGAGGGGGACCCCCTTGAGACATGGGAGCCCGAGGGGGTCATCTTAAGATAGTGAGGCTCCTTTAGGTACTGTGGCCCCGTTACCCCCTTTTGAAATGGAATTTTACAAAACCGTTTCCTAGTGAGCGCCTACGTGGTAAACTAAATAAGTGTGCAAAATTTCATCGCAATCGGTTCAGTAGACCCAGGGATAAATGGGGCCCAGATAAATGGGGCACTGGGCCCCATTACCCCCCTTTGGAATGGAATTTTGAAAAACCGGTTCTTATCTGGCGCTTCCGTAGTGAAATAAGTAAGTGTGCAAAATTTAATTCCAATCGGTTCAGTGGATACAGAGATTAACGGGGCGGGGGGCCCGTTACCCCCTTTTTCTTTCTATGTTTTAATTTCCACTTCCATAAATTTATTCGTCACAAAAGGATTTGGTTTATTATATGTATTAGTCAGGTTTCTTCTTTACCATTAATTTAGACATCATGTAGTTCCCAAGTTACGTCTTCAAACGTTCGTGCCAAAGCTTTAGAAAACTTCCTTAGGAGTCTAGCACTCCACCGCGCCGTCCCGTCCGTGACAACTCTATCCCACATCCAACATAATCTCCCGCACATATCTCAGCTTGCTCGCGTAATATTTTATTCGAGCATATTGTGCCTTCGTCCCTATCTCGGCTATTTATCAGCACAACCTACGTCGCATGCGGCACCTGAAACCCCAGAAATTAATTTTCGAAATCCGTTTAGTCCGTTCGTAAGTCATTGTTGCGGCCATTCTTAGCCACTCTCACAATATTCATATAAATGCGTCTTGTTATAGTCACACCGCCTGATTATGATGTATATTTCTTGTGTGCGATCACGCACTACGGCGATGCCTCATGGCTTAACTTATCCCGTTTGTGTGTCTTGAATTTCTGATTGATTTTGAATTTAAAGCGATCAGACGTACGAGAGTTATCAGTGGCGGCTCGTTACACGAACTAATGTGTCTTTTGTTTTTTTTTAATTGCATTGCGTTTGACACGAAATGCACGACGCGGATCAAATTTAATAAAACAATGTCAAAGTGATTTAAGTCTATAAGTAAGCGATCGATCTTGTGATCCAAATTGACCTTACATTATTCGAAAAATTAAATTTCGTTTATTCTACTACAGTCGTGGCCAGAAAATTTTGAACGTGTCAAACATCTTTTAAAAAAAATTCACAAGTGATTGTAAAGGGGAAGGTGGAGCAGGACCTTAAGATTTTAATTGTGAGATAAATGATAATGAACGATTTAACTATATTATCGTAAAAATAAACTATAAAATAAGTAAGAGAAAAATGTGTAAAAAAAAATATTTTCTGAGGCACACAAAATCTGATTGTGTCATGTAATTTGTCTGTTTAATAAGTACATGTTTCCTAGACAAAATCGTAAGTAATCTTCGGGTAGCTCATCGACTCATCATCGTTCTTAGTTTTAGTGCAATATTCTTTCCAGTAGATGCAAACGATGTCTAAATCGGTGGCGGCTTCATCCCCTCCTTCATTCACCTGCTTGTTTTTTTCTGTATCTTCGTCGTATTCTTTTACTACTTAGGCAGCTCTGATTGCATTCGGTTTTGCCACGAAACATCAAAATAATTATTAGCATGTCGGTATGTAAACTTAGTGCGGAGAGAATTTGTGTTTTCCCACGAAGTTTTCTACAACCGTTTGCTTTAGATTACTGAGTGATATTTCCGAATTGACCAAGTGATGATGATACGGCGATTCACTATGCGATTCTGCCCCACCTTCCCCTAGATAAAAAAATTCAAAATCACCCAAAAATAACATCGAATATTTTCTGGCAGCGACTATGTAACTATAATTTCTGCACTCCATTATAGTGGAAAACCATTCTGAAATAAAAATAAACCAATCCAAAAATAAATAAAAAGTACGTACAAAGCAGAACGCAGAACTAAACAAAAATATCTCAAAATCTGAGACAGTTTCGGCGTAACCATTAGGGCAGCCACACACGTTCAGTTTCAATTGACATTTGGACTGCTGAGATCGTTGCGTGTGTGGTGGTTCAACTGTACAGTTATCAGTTAAATTTGTGTCAATCCGAGAAGATTTATTATTTAATAGACAGACCTTCACTTTGGTTTTTCTTTTTCGATTTTTTTTCTTTTTGTAAAATTACACAAAGTAAGCCGTCACTAATTAAAATTAGAACTTTTTAGAAAATATTTTATAACACAAAGATGCTGCCGTTCACACCAGTACTTCTTAACTCTTCACTTGGCAACGATATACTGAATTCTAGTTGTCAACACTAAAACTAAGTACCTGCAAAGTAACAAAGAGGGTTGAAAGCAAATATTTAACAAATAAATATTTGGAAGCCCTAAAACCCCATTAACATACGGAGGTCAAATGCTATTGTATAGACGTACGAATTAGGTACTTACGGGCAAAACCTTCTTGTAATGGGGTAAGTGGAATTTTACAGTGCGACAACTTTGTTTGAGGCACGAGCCCATAGGGCGAGCGTCGTATTAGCTGGAACATTGTAAAATAACTTAAAGCATGAGACTTGCATGAAATTTTTTTGGCCGAGAATCTTTAGGTAATAATTTTGTGAAATAAATAAAAACTGGAAAAAACACAGTGCTCAAACAAAATGAGCTACACTGATAGTATTAGTTTAACACCCACTAAAATAAAACAACTTGCTGAAACTTAATATAATGCCTTTAAAAAATGGTGCCAAATCATAAATGTGAAAGTTTACACTAAAAATGTGAAAGAGAAATGAGTAGAGAAAAAGACATAATCTTTGTATATTATATTTGGGACCAAATACAACAGTGTGTACTGCACCGATTTTATAATTGTTCTTTTTTTTTATAAAAGACATTGATAAGATACAGGCCTAGATTATTTTTCATTCTTAAAAATTTCACAGGTTCTTTTCGGCGAAGAGCAGTCTATTACAGTCACCATTTATTGATTATTTTTTTGTGTTTCTGACACTCGTGTTCAGTCCAATTTCAAAATTTGAAGTCAAAAAATGGTTTTCATTAATTCATCAATCAAGATCATTCAATCTTGAAGAATATCCTGAAATTTTGCAGTCCTGAAGGATGTTGAAACGTCTTAAAAAATACTAAGCATTTTTTTAAAGCCTCTGTAAAAGAAATAAAGTTTTCGACTCTTGGATCTAGCAGTTGATCAATCACACCAAGGAACATCTTTGTCCGTTGGTTGTGAGGACTTCTCCATCGCTATCAATGCTTAGTTTAGTCTCCCTCCTTTCTTCTGGAAATAGTTTTTGGCCTCTGCCATCAGTTTCTCCTCGCTCATGTTTTCAGTGAATCCCACTCTCAGATTCTTTCGGACGTCGTTGTTGAGTTCCTCAAGTAGCTCGCTCCATTCTCTCCTCCTCAAGTAGCTCACTCTTTCTCCTTAGCCTGCATGATTGCTTTTTTAACTCTGCTCCTGTTCTTTTATATTCCTAACTTAGTTTTTCCTATTCCTCATCACTTACAGATCTCTTATAACCATTGCTCTTTTCTAAGCATTCCACCATATATCATTTTCACAAACTTCTTGCAGGATTTTTTGACATCTTCTTTCAACGCTTTGATCCCAACCCCTTTGAGCTGCTGTAAAATTGGTGAATTGTTGCTTTCCCTCATCCCTCTGCTCTGTTCCACCTCAAATTGATCAAATGTGCCCATACGTAACCCTTTCTTTTTCCACCATTTTTTAAGTTACCATTAGCCACCCATATGGCAGCATCTTTGTCTTCTCGGCAGATGTATCTGTTGTTGTCCGTGACCAGTTTATATTTGGTTCACTAATAATAATAATAATAATCAATGCCACGTTAATCTTTTGCCTCCGCATAGGTTGATCCAATGTTGTGTGCTAGGTACTAGCCATCCGCTTTACTGAGAATATCTTAATATTTATCCACATAAATGAAATATAGTAAAATATAACTATAATAGTAACGGGTGTTCATTTAAATTAGTAAAGTCGCCTATGAATTTGACATAACATTTTAACGTATGTCTGTTCTTTTTTAACTTGACAGTTGGAGTTTCAATCATTAAATTTAAATTAATTGAAATAATAAAAAATAATGTTTTACGCAGTTAATGATGTGCGAAGACAATTGCACGCAGTTGATTGTGTTGTATGTAAAGCACTGCACTGGTAACAACCAAGAACGCATTTGTTTAAAACTGGCGTTCAAACCGAGAAGAATTGGAGGTTATGTTTCTCATATTGGTTTGTTGATAAGATTTAGCTAAACTGATTTTATTGCAGGTACATGATTTGTGCAATTTATGGTTGCAGTAACAGAAGTAATATGGAAGTCAATAAAAAAAAATGGGTTTCCTTCAGTGCGAGATCGAAGGTCGTGATTTACCTTAGGACATTAAACAACGCGAGTGTTGGTTAATAGTCATTACACGAGCTGATTTAACAGAAAACAAAATAAAGAATGCGTCAGTAAGTTCAGACTATTTTTTAACAGGAACAAGTGAACCTTTATTATAATGGGGTCGTCCCCCTCAATTGAATTTGACGAATTCGACTATAGCATCTCGTATAGACTATATACCATGAAGCCCTAAAACGCGTTCTGTTGTTTAATAAAATTGTTTTGTGAGATAACAGAGCTTATCAAAAATAGCAATTTCGGCTAGCATTTTCAAACGCTGTACATTTACCGCCTCTTGTGACGTCATTTCGGGGGAGCATTCTCATTGGTTCGTGCGTTTCTAATTAGTCCGTCCGTCTAGTAACTTTGAATTTTGTCTGATGAATTTTATCCCGTGTTGACGTCACAGAAAGGCGCGCATTTCAAATAAGTCAATTGTTTGCGATCTAGTAAACGCGTGATTTCGAATAAACAAAAGATAGAGGTATAATATGTTTTATCTAGTTTCTAGAAAAGCTCTTTTTAAAAATTGTGGGACGACCCCATTTATCGTGGTACCTAACATTATTGGTAAACAATATTACAGAAAGGCCTTCTGGGGCCCCACTGCCAGGTTTTCGTAAAAGTTTCATGAAACTGATTCAAAATTCTGTCCAAGGTTTTTTTTAAACTGCATATAGTCTAAAACAAAATTCAGAAATTCCTCTTGAAATTCTTGGGGACAGTCCTGTATCGAATGTACCTGAAAACAATCCACTTTAGTCCCATTTCGAACAACACTTTTTGTTCTAAGCTTTCCATTTTTGTTCGGTAAGCAGTACCACGAACTGTTGTTGAAGTGTTGAATTTTCTATCGCTATGACGTCAACTGTTATTGTTTAAACAATTCGTCAAAAGTTGAAGAAAGCCGCCAGCAGTAGTTATCCAAGAACTGTCAAGTGTCACTTTGATTTTTAGGTTATGTTAGTATGAATTGTATGAAGCAATAAATCACATGCGTTCTTCAATTCGTCTTCGTCACTCAAAAATCATAAGCAACTTGATAACTAATTCAAATGAATAGCTGTTATATTATTACTATTATATTAAAGAACAAAAGAAACATATTACACACGACCGGAAAGGTTCCAGGAGTGTATCATTTTTGTTCTGCAGTCTTTTTCTTCTTCTTGCTGTCATTAACGCTTTGACGAAGGATTTACACTTACTCGTGCTGGCCTTATGGCCCTTTGTATTGCAGATTGGACACGCTTCTTCGTTTACGCAGTCCTTTGCCGTGTGTCCATCGTCTCCGCATTTGTAACAGCATGCCTTCCTACTTGGACCCATGCATTCGTCTGCCATGAGATCATAGCTCCAGTACTTATAGTACTTTTGAATATACATGCCTATCCTCAATCTGTCTTTTTTTAAATTATTCTTTCCACGTATTTTTTCTGTGCTTTTATTGTTGTTTCTCTTTGTGTTTCTTGCCGCTTCTCTAACGTCGCCTATTTGGACTTGCTCTTCTATATCATCTCCCAGTTCTTCCTTTAGGCATTTTAACAACTCGGTCTTATTTGCTGTTGCATCCATTCCCCTAACGTGTATCGTTTCTATCTCTCTTCTTTCTTTTCCTAGTTTTTTAGCTTTCATTTTATCGGACATTTTGTTTATGTTACCGCAAAGCCATCTTTATCTGTGACGATGAGTAACTTTCTTTCCTCTCCATTATCCGCCAGCATATCATATGTTTTGAGAAGCTTTTTTTCTTCGAGTTTCCCTGGCGCTTTGCTTTTGGTCCCGTTTGGGATTTGGCTTTATAGCCGCCGTTCTTATCCTCAGTTCTGTTTCTACTCGTTGCATATCTCCCAGTTAGTGTGGGTCCCCGCATCCGATTTCTCACCATTCCCCCCTGCCTCCAGCAGTGAGACCTTGTCGTTGGTGGGGGGGCTCAGGCTCTGCTAATCTATAGGCAGTTGGTCCTGTGCTGTGGTATGCTTCTGCGAAGGACGGCTCAAGCCGAGGTGATCAAGACAATCCCTGTCTCCCCTGCTAGATCTTTGGACCCGGGTAGAAGGAAGACGGTGTCCTGATGCAAACTGCAAATACACCCAGTCAAGTTCCGCATGTGTAATACGAATCTAGATTTGTCCAGATTGTTGACGGACCTAAGAAATCGGGTCCTAGATTTGAAGATGGCCAGGCGACAGACAATGAGTTTCTAGCACCCGGGCGGCCCCGGGCAAGCAAGGGGGGTCAAAGACATAAATGCGACCCACGAGAAAGGACGGGGAGGAGCCCCTCTGACATGACATGAGTTTCCCACCCCGGAAAGAAGACAGTCGTAGACGGAAAAGACGAAATGCCCTTCTGCAGAAAAGACAAAGGGCCAGCAAGACATAGGGAACAAATTTACCCAGACAGAGAAAGAGGTTCGTCCCAGGAAACAGGAGGAAACCAGTGACGAAGTGCCCGACTTACCAGGTGCTTGCGGAGGGGAATGACGCGTATCGGGAGGGGCCCCGATTTCATGGTCTGCCGATTGACGTGAAGGCGAAAGACGGAGACTGGGGGGAGGGAGGCCGCGCGACGGAGGAGTGAGGATTAAGCGCGCCTGCGACGCGGAATGCGTGGGTGTACTTGACGAGTTGCGGACAGCGGTATCGGGGAGCAGACCCCGGAGGTCCTGCGGCATGGGGATCACGGTGCCTCCATGCGGATGACGCAGTAGCAAGGAAGAAGAAGCGGAAAGGCAAAACATAAGACAGATCGAGCGCGCCTGGACGCTGAAGGCGCGGATGCGTTCGAAGCGCGGAGGATAGCGGCACCGGCGGCTGCGATGGAGGGATGAGGTTCGAAGTCCTGCGGCAGGGAAAGAAGAATCCATGTGTTACTACGCAGTAGCAGCAGAATAAAACCGAAAGGTAAGAGATCGAGCTCGCCTGTGACGCGGAAGGCGCGGGTATGCTTGATAATCGGAGTATTGCGGTACCGCCAGCCACGATGGACCGATGGGGTTTAACCCTGGAGGTCCGGTGGCATGGAGAGAACGGTGCTGCAGAAGATAGAACCCATGCATTTGACGCAGGATCGGTGAGGAAAGGCCGAAAGGCAGGGCAAGCATCCCCCCCCCCCCCCGAAGTTACGCCGAAAGGTGATCTCGGGTGGGGGTGGCAGGAGGACAGCAGACAGCCCCGCCTAGACAGAATGCCATGGTGGGGAGGTTTTCGGGGGCCACTTGACTGGTTAGCCCCTCGTTGATGTTGTGCGTTACACCTCCTGGAGCTCCGCCGTTATGAGATTACTAACTGGACTACTGTATTTTGGGTTACTGCTTTTATCTCCACTTTGGTATTCTTGTTATTTCTTACTTGTTTGTTCAGTTCTCGGACGGAGCCATCTACTTGTTCTATAATGCCTGGGACTTCACCGGAAATGCTGGGCAGTCGCTTGCTGACGGACGGCGGTGTCCTGGTCGCGCACCATCCTCATACGCCGTCGTGCTCGAAAACTCGCGCGTGTTTTAAAGACCTTGTTATCCACTCATACTTTAATATACTATTATTCGAAAATTTGAAAAATATTATTTTTCGCAAAATGTTGTAAAGTGCGGCTAATTTTTAGCTTTTCAGGAACGTTTAAAAAATGCATTAAGTATAACACAAAATGTCTAATTTAGTACACGCTACTTTACACCATAATTGACACAATAATGTACAAAATAAGGTTATAATTTTAATTTTTGAAGTAAAACTTCCTTACCGGCCACTTGACTTGAGGAGTAAGCTGGTGAATGCCTGACGAGAGCGTTACGTTTTTACAATAATTAATTTATAGAATTTTTTTTGCTTTAACGGCATTCGAACCCGGGTCTTTTAGGTTGTGGTTCCGCCCTGCTCACGACAGAGCCATCGGTCTGTGTCAATTTTGCCTGCAATTGCGCTACTTATCTTAGTCGCGACACATGATTGCCGACTTTTTGCTGACTACAAACTGAAACATGCATTATCCAATACTGCAGACGGTATTAATTCAGGATTCTCTAGCTCCATTTATAAACTTACATAAATTAAGAGCACTTTCACATTGGCGAACTGAAGTTTTACTTCAGTCGTGTGGTCTAAAGCACACTAGTATTTTTTTTTATTACATGTGACGGCATCTATGAGAATTTAAAAGAAATCAATTTTAATTTCGTTGTGTTGGTACCACTGTCATATTATATTAATAATGACATTTGACAGATCTGTGTGCATGCTTTCTTGTAGGCTAATTTGATCTGCACGACTGCACGTGTTATTGAAGGTTTCAATTCAAGATCCATTCTTATCTGTAATTCTTTTTTGTTTTCAAAACTCCAGCATGAATTAATTGAAAAGAAGCTCCATATTTAAAAGAAATTATTTTAATAACATGTAACTTTTAACCTAATAAATACAAAAACCTACACTAAACTGTATTCGCTCAGGTATCTTTTTTAAAAACGCAACTATTATTAATATTAATGTTGATTGTACTATTCTCAACATGTGAAAATAGACCAGGAATTACTTGTTTGGCCTGAATATCTGAAGTTGAGGGTAAATTAGGATTTTCTAACTCAACATGTTAAATGTGTATTTTCGTTCGCAGTTTCTAAATCTGGAGGAAATTCATTATTTGGAACTGGTATAGTCTCTTTGAAGAGGACGACGTTTCCTTCGTCAACTTATTTGCAACATCAATTTTCCTTTTGACGGAGTCGACAATATAACCTTCGGCAACATTGGAAAACTTCCATGTTCCATGTCTTTTTAACGACAAAAGGTTGCCACCTCTGTTGACTAACAAAATAGCAGCAGAACGACGAAAACAATGACCCGTAAAATCTTTTGGGTTGCCTAACTCCAAAAATGTCGCAATTTTTGAATTTATTGAGCCATTTTTTCCTTTGATATTTCAGAAATAGTCGATCTTTAATTTTGGTTATCTTGTCTCTGATTTATACAGGGTGTCCCAACTAAAATTTGTACCCCCCCAACAAAACCAATATCGAAAGACTCAGAAGAAATCGCTCGAACAGGTCAATTTTGTTATCAAGGGAGACCAAATTCTACCAAACTTTCATGTCTTAGATGTCACCCCTTTAGCCAAGGGAGCCACCCCCTTAAAAAATTTAAATAGCATGGGGGGTCGTGTAATACATCATTTTAAAGCTTATTCAATTCTCTATCCAGACCTACATTTATCAATTCCTTTCTACAAAAAGGAAACATGAAATCGACATTTTCCAAATCTACATAAAATACTCAACTAAAATTTGTACCCCCCAACCATTTCAATTTCGAAACACTTGACCTGTTCGAGCGTTTTCTTCTGGGTTTTTCGAAATTGGAATTTTTGGGGGGTACAAATTTTAGTTGGGACACCCGATATATGTGTTTAGCCACTTTTTCGATCCATGCTTTTTTTGTGACGAACGACTGACGTTAGTCTTGGAAGTAGGAGTTACAATTAAAATTATGTCGTTTTTATACTCGATGTCTTGAACTACCATCTTATACATCTCTTTGACATGCTCCGGAGAAATGGGCTGTCGCGTTGTAGAATCAACTTTTTCGACCTTAATACGTACATAATATGTTTCATATTCTTCACGAGCCGTCACTGCGAAGTACATTATGTATTTTTATTATTAGTTACTGATTGCCCGGTCGTTACGAGAGTCGTGGAATGCAACTAAACGGCCAAAATGTGACGAGCACTGCATGGCTTCATGACTTGTCACACGGATTTCCCAGAAGTAGACTCGACGATAAGAATCGGCGAAATCATTGTTGAATTTCATTAAACGGTTCTATTCTGTCCGATTGGTCGGCAGGCATTTAAGCTTCGTCCTGCTATTGTTCCAAGGGCAACAATCACCCCGTTGGAAAACTGAGCACGTTTGATTATGCAGCAGGTAGTGCATCTTATTATTATGATTATTATTGCAGAATATTATGCTTGATGTAAGAGACGCGACTTGTGATGTATATGAAGACGTAACTCGGTTGCTAGGGCCTCAGTGCCAATAGACATAATTCTTAAATACTCCAAATTTATGAAAATACAGCGTTCATTAACCACACCATAAATCACTGACAGATAATTGTGATTACCAGACGTCTTGCCTTTAATTACCGCATCGTTTAGACCGCTTTGTAAATGTGTGTTTTTCTCTGACGTGACAAGAAATCAATTTCACCAGATTCTAGCCCATTTGCTTGATTACAATGTGCTTTTGATTCGTCTGAAGTCTCTATTATTGTGCACGTCGACGAAGTGTTATTTAGATACAGATCTAGATTGTGATTGTATTCATAACGTTCAGTTGGTTGGTACTAAGATAATTAAGATCTTTGCTCGCGATGAGACTATAATTTTTTCTTCATCTCTCCATCACAACGGTTAAACAAACTCTTTTTCTTACTTGTTGGCGTTGTTGTTGCATATTATTGTTATTATTAGAAGAACGATCGTATCGCTCTTTGAATAAATCGCCACGGAAACGATACGAGACGCATGATTTAATGCGGCAATTAGTCATTGCTACGAATGGGTTGGTTTTCGATAGGTGGAAGTATTAAAGTATCGTGAAAACATCTGAGCTATCTTTGTCTGAATGTGAGACTAAATTAGACGATGAAAACGATGTGATAGGTTAAATATGTACTATATTATGCTATACAGGGTATTATGGAAGTAAAGACCGAAAACTAATAACAGTGTGTGATGGTAGGAGGCTGTTAGATCTTGGTGGAGTAGTTTCATGCTACCATGCTAGTTTCGCAAGAAAATATTTCTTAGCTACCATATGTATTTTTGCCACAGGCGGATTTATCTGGAAAATGCGTTATTAAGTCTCATTGAAAAATCGAAAGTTGTGGTCATACCTACTCTATCTCGTCCAAGGCACAGATCAAATATCTTACTATCCAACTATTTTCTACTCTTGATAGTATATAATGGAACTTGTTTTAACTAATTTTATCTACGACTGTTATATAATAATGTTATTATATGCCTAACCATAGACACATAATTTAGTTCATATTACACTAGTGGAATATTAATTCATATTCCACGACTTTTAAAAAAGGGCCCCCCTTGTGACAGTTTGACAAGTTGTGTTATGTCCAAGCTAACGTTGACAAGACCCGAATTTTCATTGGTCTGGGAAAACGGAGCTAAGTAGAAAATGAAATTATGTTTTGCTAAACGAAGACTAAATAATATAAACCACTGTTATTGAGAATATATTTAGTAAAAGTTACAACATCCTTGTTTCAGCTATATAATTATTATTATTGTAAATATTTTTTTATCCGCACAGTGTTTGGTAACAGTTCATGATCGTAGATCTCTGCAACACAATTTAAAGTGGAGCAGCGTTTCATCGTTTCTAAAACTTTTCCATCTTGATAGTTCTAGGAACCCTTGTTTGACTAGCTTGACAAGTAAAAAGCAGATTATTATCATATGCAAATGCTTTATTTAAAATAAAAATTAGAGCTTTTCACATTGATTGATTCAGAATAATTTATTGCATGTTCTATCTGAAAGCCCTTGGTGAACCGATGAACTGAAAATTTGAGAAGCTGAGAAACGATAACATTAAAAAGTATAAACCAATGAAAATAAAACTTAGAAACTGAAAATCAGAATATCTGAAAATGACTTTTTAATGTTTAAAATTCTTTAAGTTTCAAAAGAACTGAAAACTTGAACTCCAAGATTCCTTACATGCATTGCATTATTTCTTAATTTTTCAGGAATTTATTTTCAGCGCTCTTAGAATTTTCAGGTTTCAATAGAGCGACTCAGGATCCACTATTCAGGATTCTTTAGTGGCTTTAACATTTTGAAGATAATTTTATCTTTTCATTAACCTTACATATTTCGTTACTTTTTTCGGTTGGATTTTATATCACTTCGCTGTGAAGGGGTTGCTGTTTGGGGCATCCTAGAGCATTTTACCAAAAAGGGGAGATGGTATTCTGCGTACCACACTCTTGAGTTTAAGCCGCTGTTTTCTTGGTACTATTTACTTTATTCTAGCTCGAACTTATTTCTAGTGTAAAACGTAATTGTGCTCGACATTACGGAATGTTACTCTCAATGTATCGTCTTTCTTCTTCTTTCTTCGCTGAGGTGGTGTTATCTAGTTCGATCATTCGTTTTGGAAGTATGCAACACTTTTCCCACTGCCTAAAACGCCAAGGGGCTAAATTACTGAAACCTCGGCGGGGTAATACCTACACTTAAAATTTCTTTGTGTCTCGTCGGGAAATAATGAAGAATTTCTCTTGTTTACATCCTACATAACCTCACACCTGTCAGTGCTGTAAAGTACAACGGTACATCGCTTGTACGCAGGTTCTTGGAGAGGCCTTCTTTCGGTCGGGGTGTCTGTCAAAAAGAGACATTTTTGTTCGGTGGTGATGAAACGTGGTGTTCGTACAATTAACTTTTAATTATCCGTAAGGGATTAATGCATCCGTTTCATCTAAGAGTGTGATTCTCGTCCCATTGAAAATCATCGCAAAACGACGGAATCATTTTTCAACCTTCGGGGTTCGTGATATTCCGTGGAAGTTCCAGCGTGGACGCTTCTATCGAGGATTCGTTGGTGTCAGGGGCTAGAGAATCGTCGTCGCCTCCCTCTGCAAGTCCTCACACACCCCAGACCAGAGTTCCAGGGCCATATAAGAAATTTTTCGTTCTCGTTTCTTATAACGTTTTTTTTTTCTTTTTTTTTTGTTTGTGGTCATCGACCAAGCAATAATTTAATAGTAATCATTTAAATTCATAATAATGTAAAGTCACAATTTGGTTCAACTCTATCTTGTAACGTAAAACTAATTAAATCGTCGAATCGTCGTTGTCGGACACCCAAGTGGGTTACACTATACTTACATCGTATTATAGCTATAAATCGACGTAATTACATCCAATTCGGTATATTAGTTTAAAAAGATTAGTTTTATGAGTAAGTTCTTATTTCTTTTAAGTGTTTTGTATAACTGAATTTTTGCTGATGATTTGACTGACTATTCTATTTAATTTGTTTCATTTATAATTAGTAATTTATTTTGATTTAAATTCAAGTTTTTATTAAAATTTTCCAGTTTTTCAACTAAAGTTTAATTTCGTAACCATTCTCTTTTGTGGTAAAAACTGGTGGCGTCCATTTAAGTAGAAAAAAAATAGTAATAAACTAGACCCAGCCCATCTCCATAGAGCTAGATTTGGGGCGGTACCAAACCAATTTTTGGTACGTAACAACATTTTTTTAACTCGAGTACACTTGACATCCATATAAAATTTTTAACACACACAATTTATTCTGAAATGTTAAGTGACATCGTTGTCTGAAAATATACCTGTTTTAGAATTATTTTAATTTAAAATCCTTATAACTTTTATGATCAAAAAATATTTTTGTAACCGCGTTGTTATTTGATTTTTATTAACGTTTTACAATAAACGTGAGAAAATATGACTTGTCTAATTCTACTTAGAGACGAGTGATGGATTCTTGTCGTAGATGGGATGCGTGGAGATGGCTCGGTGGCGCTAACGCGGGTGCTGCGGGGCGTAGTATAGTACTACGTGGAAGTTTGTTAGAAAATTTAAATAATGCAATAATGCAGTAATATTATACAAAATTCAGCGCAAAATTCCATTAATAATACTAAAATTTATTTTCTTCCCTTCCGGATTAGAAAAGGATTATATGTTACAATTATGAATATTAAGCAAATAAAACTAGCATAAAACAATAACAACAGCTAAATTAATTTTCATTTATTTCTGTTTGTTCCGTTTTTTCTTTGTTCTTTCTTCTGTTTCTTTTCATCCAGCTCACTCGCTACTTCTCCTAGCATCTTCCAGTCTTCTCACTCTCTCTCTCATCATATGCTCAACACAGCTACAGAAACGATCTGATCCTAAAATTTCATTGGTCTCACGAGCGTCAAAATGCTAATTTCTCAAAAAATATTTGTCTCTGAAATTGAAAAAAATAAAATAAAAAAATTGAATTGAAGAGGTCCAAAAATGTACTGAATTAACAAAATAACGCTGGAAAGAGAAATCTTCTGGAAAATACTGAGCTTTTTCTTTTTGGGACGTTCCTCGACTGTAAAAATCGTAAAAACTTATTAACTTGGCATATGGGAAAATGATCCCTGTATTCCTGCAACGAAACTGAAATATTTTACTTAATTTTTGACTTGTGTGTATTATGCAATTTCAAAATGAAAAATTGTCTTCGGGCTACAATAATAATTATTTATTATATTAATAATTAAATAAAACTAACATATAACAATAATAGCTAAATTAATTTTTATTTCTTTTTGTTTCTTCGGCCTTTTTCTTTGTGTTCTTTCTTCTGTTTAATACTCCATCCATTAAGTTCTTTCCCTTCTTCTCCTAACAGCAATTGCATCTTCTCTCTCTTCTCTGATCTCTTGACATTCTTTCATTTGCTCTATCGTTTCTGCTCCTTCTCTGCACAATCTGCACACTCTCTCATCTCATTTTTCCCATTTTCAGTTGTTCTTATTTATATTTTATTCCGTCTTTTCCTGCTCTTTCCGCCTTCTTATTCTTTATCTTATTCCAACACTCTTGTATCTTCTTTTATCTGTCTTGAAATCTTGCTGTTCTTTTTCCTGCTTCCACTTTTATCTTATCTCTATTTACTTCTATCTATTCTACTATCCATCTCCAGTACATTTAGCTTGGATTGCTTCCAGCTTTTCCTGGTCCTTCCATTCCCATACTTATGCTCCATACATCATGACACTCTGTACTAGCCCTTCGCTATTTACACTGTTGAAACCCGCCTTCAAGTCTACAAACAACGCCCACATCTTTCCTCCTTCCTTATCGACTGCTTTATTTATTAGGTGCTTCAAGAAGTTTACGTTGTCGATGGTGCTTCTCCCTTTTCTGAATCCCGCTTGTCCATCTGTTAACACTTCTTTCTCTTCTAGTTCCTATTCCGTTCTCTTTTTCCTTTTTTGTGTATTTAACACACTACACCCATCCTCCAATGACTTGATATTTCCCTTAATGTCCTTATTATTTCTTCTTTTGCATAAATTCACGCTTCGTTTTGTAGTTCGTCTTCTCCCGCCGCTTTTCCTTTCTGCATTTTTCCTCTTACCCCGTTAATCATTTCCTCCTTAATTTCTTCCTTTTTTTCTCGTTGTTTCTCCTCTATTCTGTCTTCTTCCCGTTTTCTCCTGCCCGTCTAGTAGTTCCTTGAAGTATTCTCTCGATTCTTCTATCATTATCTCCTTATCTGCGCTTTTTTTCACCCATTCTCTGTTTATGTATTTACAGACTTCTTCTTCTGTGCCGACAGATCTAATTTCCTCTTCTTCGTCACTCTGCTTCAGTTCTTTCTTCTTGTCACAAGTGTCCTTATTTTCCTTTAGTATTTCTCGATCGATTCAAATTATTTATCCATTTGCTTTCTGGCTACTCTTTTCATTTCTTTACATTCTTTGTCTGACTATTTGTTTTTTGCCATTTTTTATCCTAATTTATTCTACTTCTATTTTCTTTGTTGCCATCGCTTCTTTCATTCTTCTTTCGAGTTATTTCATTCTTGTTTCGATATCTTTTTTTTTTCCTTCTTCTCTTTTATTGTGTTTCTCTTCAGCGTCTGTCTCTTCCTCTTCGGCCTTGTCGGGTCCTCCTCTTCAAGGTATCTTCTTCCTCCTTCAGGTCAGGGGGGTGGACTCATCTTAATCTCATCCTGTCGTAATGGGGCCTGCTGTTTCATAGGGTCCCTCTTGTTTTAGTTACCATAGGCCACTTGTAACATTAGTATCAGAAAATAATGAAATAAACCGATTCCTACCATCGTCTTAGGAAGCCTCACTTCAGTCGTCTGCTGATAAAAGTGAGGCGCGCAACAGTTTTTATTTACTCTTCAATTTCTTTCCTTGCTCCTATAATGATGCCTTTTTTCGTTCATCCTTTCTGCTGATTGACATCTCCACAGGTATCTTCTTCCATTCTTTTTATCATCTGCTCACATTTCTACCATTCCTATTACATATGTCGAATTCACTTATATAATTCCAAAAATCTTCTCCTTGGTTTCTTATACTCGCTAAATTCCAATATGACAGTCTTATTCTTCCTTTTGTTGTCTTCAGTTGCTTTGCGTTCTCTGTCTTCGTTTTCTTTCTCGGTTTTTTATTTTTCTGACCCTCTTTCTTTCTTCCCTTTCACTTTCCGCTATCGCTCTTACTTTTTTCTGTATATCTCTTTCTTTCCTTGTTAAATAATTGTTTATGAAGATTTTTTATCCTGCCATATTATTTCTCAGTATGTCCCCATTTTTGCGAAAATCATGTCTTCTCCCTTTATACTCCTCTTCAACCCACTTCTCGAATTCTTTACCCCTGCTTTGTGCCGCCCCTTTTAGCCCTGTTATTACAACGTTATTTTCCATTTGCTTCTTTTTTTTTTGTTCAATCTTCGTCTCCATCTGTCCTATCTTTTTTTCTAAGGGAATGTTCTATTCTTTTAATTTTTTCTCTTTTTCTTCTATCGCCTTCTTTAGTTCTTTTATATCTTCCCTGCAGTTTCCTCATTTATTTCTTTGTTTCACTTATATCTTCTTTTACTTCCATTTTCAGCTCGACTTTTTTTTTGATCTGGTGATTTTACTGTTTTCTTGCACTTTTGGGATGCTTCTCGGCTTTCTTCTAGCTCTCTTTTTCTTTCCTTTTTATCTTCATCTTGAATTTCTCTTTTGTCTTCACCTTGTTCCATTCTTGTTCGTAACCCTCTACACTGTGCCGTGTATTGTTATATTTGCCGTTTCTTCTTCCGTATATTTCTCCCTTCCTCAACTTCCTTCTTTCCTCCTACATTTCTTCTATGCTTCTTTTTCTTTACTTTTCTGCGTTTTATTTGTTCTATTTTCGTAAGTTTTCTGCTGCTGTCAGTTGTCGTAGCTTTTAGTTCTGGGTGTTCAATGAGGCTGCTTCTGTGATTGTTTAAGTTTAATGCGCACGTTGTATTATTGGCAAGTTCCGTAGGCTCTGCTGAAGATGGTAACAATATTTGCGATTGAAATATTATTTCGTATAGAATCTGCTATATACAGGACGTCCCATAAATAAGTGCATTAATTTTAACAGCATACAGATCGCGTGAATAGCAATACTTTCTTTCTCTAAACCCTCTACTTTTCGAGTTAAAATTCTGTAGAGATTTGGTATGTATTTCGTTACCCGCTACTGGATTGTTTTTCTATAAATCCGCACTGATAAACCAAGCATACAAAAAATGTATTTCCTTCCTCCCAGAAAAACAACAGAATTCACTGTGTCAGAAACTCATAAGCGTATCGTTATTTTTGGGGGTTGTAAAATTCTGATTTCAAAATGTGATTTCGAAAAAATGGCAAAGGAAAAAGTTGTTGTACTCGATGAGTTCTGCCACATCTCAAAATTAATGTACTTATTTCTGGGACACGTTGTATATGTATTATGTCGACCGTTCTAGAACGCCACCCCCTTGTCGTTTGATGGTGGTAACAGGTCTAAAGCAGTGCCCTGATAAGGCAAATTAAGATAAGTTGGTATTTCTTTTGGCACATTCCTTATTTTGTTGACGCCAACCACTTGGTTAACACATTTTTCCCTGACTTCACAAAAAATCTTCCACTTGTAGTAGGTAACTGCCGGCCATAAAGCAGAGTATTTGCGGAATATCTTCAAATGGTCGCAACTTGAATGTTTGTCTTTTACATCATCGATTGTTACGTTTAGTAGCTGATCTCTTCTCAAAGCTCCACAAACAGCAATTAACAAAATGACCTAAAAATTTGTCCAAATTAGTTCAATTGTCCGTTTAAATTAATTTGAATTACCTTTTCTAGCAGAAATCTATTATCATGTGCTTCTTGTAAAAATCCCTCAATTTCTTCTTTCGTTAGAATTTTGTTTTTTTTTGGACAAATGAGAGAATAATGTGCAAATGGTTCTGCATTTTCAACAAGATGACGCACCTCCTCATTATGTATTACCAGTGAGACAATGGCTAAATGATAGATTTCCAAACCTTCGGATCAGTAGACATAGAGAGCAATTGAATGGCCGGTATCATCTCCTGATTTAACTTCATTAGATTTTTTGTGGGGTTATTTAAAATCTATAGTTTATCAATCACAATCAGCAAATATTGAATAGTTAAATAATTATACAAGAATGTCGAGCTATCCGACCAAATAATGTACTTTTGACCAACAATGGACAACATTTTGAATATTTTTTTTATATATTAGTATTATATAGTTTTTATTTTAATTTAGTAATTGTTTTATCTTTCTAATGAGTTACTTAAAAAACGTATATCAGGGGTGGTAGGGGTGGCAACAACACCCCAATGACACCGCAATTTAGCAATTAGATGCCTGATTATGGTTTGTTAGTAAAGTGTATACTTAAGTGGTTTTTTATTTAATTTCAATCTTTAGTAGTAGTAGTAGTAGTAGCAATCTTTTATACAGCTGAAAAGCTTTTCAAATGCTTTTTCAAATGAGATATAATAATAATTATGACACCAAATAAATAGTCCCCCCTCGCGGTCCTGCAAGTCAGATTTTATCCGACCTTAATATTATTTTCGGTTCAAAAGTTCTTAGGGTGGTAAGTTTTTAAACGAACGAACTGTATATTCCAAGTTTACAATATTTTCAGTATTTCAGTTTTTAGGACTAAAGTGTATTCAGTCCTATTACACTTGCACAAAATCGCGACGATTGATACAACGTAAATGCTTCTAATCAACTATGGAACAATTCCATTTTTATTGCTTATTGGTCATAAAGCGGTTAATATGAAGATTGTTCTTTGTTTAGTAAATAATAATGAACCTGTCAAAGCTGGAATAATTTCGTGTATCAAATTCTAAAAAACACACATAGGTGTTACATAGAATTTTATTAATTGTAAAGTTGAATTCTTTCTGAAAATGCCACTGGTAGATATAATTAGAATAAAAGCTGAAATATATCTTGGTAAACATGTGATTCGGTTGTCAGCTGTTGACATATCTACACTACACTTTTATACGATTCTATTACCAACTGAAATTTTATTGGATTTTTAAGCCCGGTACGACAAATTGGTAGTAAAATCGAGCGTTAACTTGTTACGCGTTAACAAAAGCGTCTCACCCTCTACACTGTACCATGTATTGTTGGTTACCGGCCTTCTTTGTTATTGTGGTTGCTGTTTCCTCAACCACTTTTTTTTATTTACATGTATTGCTATTGATATTTATATTTATAAACAGTGAAGTGAATAAAGTTATAAA
The DNA here is from genome assembly GCA_963583935.1 of Diaperis boleti. NCBI lineage: Eukaryota > Metazoa > Arthropoda > Insecta > Coleoptera > Tenebrionidae > Diaperis > Diaperis boleti. Next base: position 76,474,637 of record OY757242.1, on the reverse strand, counting down.
ATATTGTAAAATATGGAAAGAAACCGCTTCAAGTTATTTAATAATAATGATTGTATTGATGAAATTAATGTTCAAGATGAAATCAATGCTCACTCCTAACAATGTATTTAAGTAATTTAAATAATATATTTTTATGTAATATGATTTATGTATAATATTTTATCCAATTAATATAAATAAATATGAATAAATTAATTAATTAAATTTCTTAATGTATATTCGAAGACAATCATACTTAAAGAGTAAACTCCAGTCGCTCGTCGGAGCTGACACGCACAATTATTTTTATTTCTTTATCAGGCTGTATAATTGTAAAAACAATAAAACAAAAGTTCGGTATAATTAACTTGGACATGTGTATATTTAAAGTTAAGAACTGATGACTGTCGTAATAGGATTTAATGTGGCATTTATTTATTTTTTATCATCCCAGTTGACCTTTTTTTCTGTAGGCGGTTAGTCAAGAGATTTAAATTTTCAGTTTCATATATGAGCTCATCTGTGTTTGAATGAATAAATGTTGTTGCTTGTGGTCAACAAAATTGTTGAATAAACGTTCTATCTTCTCAAAAAAAATCATCTGGAATGTCTTTGAAATCTATGAATTTTCTTCCTCTCTCTGTCTGAGAGATTTTATTCCATCAAAATGAAAAAAACGACAATTTAGATTCCTGCCACTAACTACGTAACTCTTTGACCTCAACAAAGTGAACAACTTTCTTCTAGATTAATACGTTTACAGGATGAGTGATTTATATGACATTTGAAGTTCACGCTTTTCCGGCCAACATCACGTCGAGCCGAGCGCCGAGATAATGTCTGTTTTTTCGGCGTTAATTTCGTGTATTTGTGTCGATAGGAATCAATTTGACGGACGTGAAGATTATTGCTTTTTCTATTCCGATCGGAACGTGCAAGTCACGATTTTTATTTGTTTTTCACACTGGTTCCACGTCCGATTTATCGCCATTAATTATATCTGTCTGTGTGATAGACTCAAATAAAATCGTAATTTATTTTCAGAGCTTCAGTATGGGTTTAATTTGCTGCGGCGGACGCCCGTGCAGGAAACGGCGCGATAGACTTGATAATAATTATAATATAAAGTGGAAGGTTTGAACGATTGTAAGGTGCTGACAACTGGAACGTTTGAGGACCGTTTAACAGCGCTATTAAGATATGTTTGTTCAAAATCGACGTTGATTGTCAGTTTACAATAAAGGTATGGTTGATATAAAGCACGTTCCTCTGATGTGAATTTCAAGGAGGAATGAGTTGATGTTATCTCCAATTACTCGGTTTTCAAACAGGATTTTTTTGGGTTCTTCCAAACGTTCATAAGGTAACTCTAGACATCTTTAAAAAATCTTTGTCTTAGTCTGCAAACCGGTCCTCAACGACACTTGTCTAAATTTATGTCCTTTCAATTGTTTTTTTAGTTTTGGGAATAGATAATAATATGAGGGAGCTAAACCAGGGAAATATGGGGAAGATCAAGCAGTGCAAACCCCAATTCATTTATTTTTTGCAAAGCTAACAACGATTTGTGAGTATTTGTCTTGCAAAAACAGCACTCCTTTAGACACTTTTCCTCGGCGTTTTTCCACAATTTTTTCGCGAAGTTTAACAATCAAGAATAGTATTCTCCATTTACTGTTTTGTCTTTCTCCAAGTACTCCGTAAGAAGTATCCCTTCTTTGGCCCAAAAAATGGAAGCAAGAAGTTTTCTGCTGATTTCACATTTTTTGGGGCGAGGTGACCCAGCATGTTTCCATTCTTTTGATTGTTCTTTAGTCTCTAGACCCACGTTTCATACACAGTTACAATTCGATGCAAAAAGTTTGCTGAATCCTCTTCAAACTGCCTACAAATCAGCTTGGATGCTCACGAGCTTTTGGTCGGCATTCAACCATTTACGGGTCCATTTTGCTGATATTTTTTTTATACCCAAATCAGTATGAACAATGTGGAAAACCAGTTCGGACGAGATCTCCAAAATCTCCGATATATAATATGTATATAAATCATATAAAGTACAGCTTCAACATTTTCTGGGGTAGTCACAGAAACAGGTCTGTGTTCATCACTCACATGAGTTCTTCCTCTTTTGAAATCCGCAACCCACTTTTTTTCCATGGATTGGGAAGAACATTGTTGCCCGAATGTATCAAGCATGTTGCCCTAAATTTCTTTTAAGTAAGTCCTTTTAAAAAAAGGTAGGTACCTACTTTATCACCGATGGATATTCGATTTTATACTGAATTTACAATTTTGGTCGGACATGTCTTCTTAAAAAATTCACTAAATAGCACAATCAAATCTTACCCACTAAACTTTGTGTACATCTTTACTAAATGTCAAACTAGTGTATCCATCATACCAACCGCATTTGTTTCTGATAATTGGAAGTTGCCTAGGCCAACTATTTATCAATAACCCCTCCTCGTAACATGCCCCAACTGGGCAAATATCAGAAAGTTAAAGATATATTTCATTAAAAAATAGTAGAGGAATACAAGAAGTTCCCAAAACACAATATCTAATTGATCATGGGTGATAATACAAAAGTAAGGATATAATGTATCCTATGTGTGCCATTCTCGGCTTCTGAATAAATTGAAAAAATAAATTGGAAGGCGGGACAGAAAAATACAAAGAATACTCAGTATACTCGTGTCGCCCAACAGATATAATTATAGTAATAAAACTTGAGGGTGGGAGACTACTTGTGCAAAGCGTTGTACGCAACTGTCCTCTTCACAAAGAAGAAATTCCATCTAAACTCTTAACTTCAATCTTTGACAGAAAGCTAAAAGCAAAGAACGTAAAACACAAATTAATTCTTCAGTAAAAGGATCTTCAGGATCTTCCCCTACATTAATTATTTATGGCAATTATTAATGATCTTGCATTTTAATCAACGCCCTCCTTGCCAAGGATCCTCGGACTTTCAGATACAACTGAAGGTGTGTTAAGTTTATAAAACAGGTTATATAAAAGATAATATATTCATTTTTTAATTTTTCCTCAAAATTAGAAAAAATCTTGTATGTAGCAGGTTATAAAATGCTGTTTTGTGTAAGTAAAAACAGATCAGTAGTTAAAAATAATAGATAAATTAGCGTAATTTATTAATTAAGTTTATGTTTAATATATTATTTGTATAATACTAAATTGTTACTTTCAGTTGATCCTTGATCCAACCAAGTGTTTATGGATAACAACTTTTTTACAGAATCAAGCCGCTTATTATAATTATTATGTAGGTATATTGATCTACAATGTTAAAAGTATGTGGTCAACATAATAAGCTGCATTCTCTTGCACTGCCTAGTGCAGGCAGCTACCCAAACCACGTTTTTAACACTTAATTTACATATTTATTTAATACAGGACACGCTTATCATAAATTACTAATAAACCAAACACTTTCTGTGAAACGATAATCGAAATTTTTAAACATAACTTTTTAAGTAACCGTTTTTATGCAAACTGCGTATTCTGCTTTAACACGTGTCTTTGTCTGGCCTTCAAAAATTTGTAGACATTACATTACTATTTTTATATTGATGAAATATGTAGAAAACAATTAATTAAACAATTAATCGATTAAAGGATCTTCCAATAAACAGCTGATTCAAATTTAATTGTCCTTTAGTTAATAGTTTTAATAGTAGATCAAGCAAAATTATTATTTTTTTTTTGCGTATTGACCAGAAGGAGCTCCCCGTGATTCCGACCTTCACGGGGTTCCTTGCTGGTCAGGTCCTATTCGTACATCATAGCCACTCCTCAAAACCATGAGGTAAGTAGCTATGAATCCCGTGAATCATGTGCCCTGAGCAGACGCAACGACCCCAAGATGACCGCCTTCTGCATTCCAGCCGCAAGGGTCTCTGCCGGTTTACGGCAGGCAGGAATGATTTTCAGATTGGAGACGATCGAGTCCTTGATGCCTCCCATGCACCCGATTACCAAAACGACGAGCTTCACTGAGTAACTTGAGTACAGCCTCCTAAGTTCAAAGAGCAGGTCTTGATATTTTGTCCGCTTTTCCTCCTCCTTGACGCAGATGTTATTTTCAGCAGGAGCCAAAAAATCAATAACAAACATCTGCTTGGAGGAGTGGTCCAATAGAACCACGTCAGGCTTGTTCGCTGTTATCTGCCTGACGGTGGAGAACGAGAAGTTCCAATAGATTCGGCACCTTTCGTTCTCCACAACGGACTCAATATCGTTCGGGACATAGGGCAGCACTGGTGTCTGGTCTATCGCATAATGGTGTCTTAAATGAAAGTATAACACTCTCAATGCCGCATTGTGGCGATGGATATAGGCCGAAGCTGCATACACCGGGCATGCCGCCAATATATGCATTGCTGTTTCAGGGGCCCTGTGGCAGGCCCTACAGCTCATATTCGGCACCTCTATACCCATCACGCAGCTGCGATAGACCAAGGTGTTAATTACACCATCTTGCGTAGCGCAAATGAATCCCTCAGTCTCAGACTTCAGTCCACTTGATCTCAGAAAGGCAAATGTATGCCTTTTGGATAAGCCAAGGTTTTCAATGTTCTTGAAGAAAACACTATGCATTGACTTATCCATATGCCTTCTCATGAGCATATCTTGCTCAGAGATTCTGACGTGGGCTGTAAGACGGAGCAAATTGAGCTCGGTAATAGAATGTGGCCGAGCTTGCTCAACGTCAAAGTCAAGACCGAGTTCATCTGCTGCTCTTTGAGCAAAATTAATTTATTAATTTTTTTTTTTTGCGTATTGACCAGAAGGAGCTCCCCGTGATTCCGACCTTCACGGGGTTCCTTGCTGGTCAGGTCCTATTCGTACATCATAGCCACTCCTCAAAACCATGAGGTAAGTAGCTATGAATCCCGTGAATCATGTGCCCTGAGCAGACGCAACGACCCCAAGATGACCGCTTTCTGCATTCCAGCCGCAAGGGTCTCTGCCGGTTTACGGCAGGCAGGAATGATTTTCAGATTGGAGATGAGCGAGTCCTTGAATTTATTAATTATCATAATAATTATTATTATTATCGATAAATGGAACAGAATTAAATTATGAAATAATTTAAATAATATATTTTCAAAAAACTGTGATTCATCTTGCCGGTAGTTCTTGTCCTTCAAAATTGCTTTGAATTGTCATTTTATTAACGTTATTTTACTTAAATTTAGTAAATTTTGTTTATTTTTTATTAATGTTTTAATTATTTCAGTGGGGATAATTTTTCTTATAAATTTTTGGGCTATTGGATAATGTAAATCCGCAGCTCATATTGAGTGATTTCAGTGGTCCCAATTACATATAACAATTTTCAGTACGGCTCGTGATATGATGACGTGATGGAAAATATTTTTGACTCTTATTGCATCTTTTTGATCTTGAATGTAGAAAAATAGTACTCAACTCATGACCAATAGTTATAAGTCCATGATAAATTTTTCAGTTTGCAAACTCCTAGGGTTTTGGGTGTTATGGATTGCACCTAGGTTTTTGACGTAGCTAAATGATCGTTAACAAGTTTTTCTTTACGACACCATCATCTTCAAACACATCTGCATCTTAGAGAAGAACGCAGAACTTTGGTTGTACAATTGAAAGAAGCGAGACAAAATAGACAAGTCCCATACTTAACTTTAAGTTTCAGTTAGCAGGAGACCAATGGGACAGAACAGAACAAGAAGACAAAATTACAAGAACCGCATGGAAAAAACTTCGAGAAATGAAAACAAATAAAAAAGTTATCTAGATAAAACGTCATGCATTTATGAACTTCAAGCGGTTCCAATGAGTCTTAGCAACTAATGCGCATTTCGAAAAGCATAAACGTACTAACAGAGATAGAAAAGTAATTAGTAGAACTAGTGGTTTATAATATAATTATATCAAAGAAATTATAAACATCTCTGGTGTAGTGAGGCTAATCTCAGAAAGCATATACTACCTACATTATATAAGAAGGAGAGATATCGGAAACTACTGCTAATAAATAACCACGTCCCAACTAAAGAACCTACTATAGAAGTGAAGGAAGAATTATGTGGTTTACTAGGCAGTGAATTTGAATAATGTGATCTGAAGCTAATAATACAGTATGATGAAAACCAATATAGAACAACTATATGGGGAAAGACAGCAAAAGGCGAATACTTCAGTGAGAAGAAGAATCATGCGAGGAAACGGCAAGGAATGTTGAAAAGGAGCTGAAACAGATAAGATTTTTAAGTAGGGAAATGCTACAACAAAAATAATCCGTGAGAGAAGAACAATTAAAAAATCGAAACGAGTTTTAACAAAAGCAAGCAAGCAGCAAAAACCAACAAAAAAAAGTAGTGCAATAATGGGGTTGTCCTCCTCACCTGAATTTGACGAATTCAACTAAAGCATCTCGTAGACTATATAACATGACCCCTTGAAACGTTCAGTAAAGTTGTTTTGTAAGATAACAAAGCGTATCAAAAAGCGCAATTTTGGTTAGCATTTTAAAACGCTGTACATTTACCGCCTATTGTGACGTCATTTCGGGGGAGCATTCTCATTGGTTAGTGCGTTTATCATTAGTACACAAATTTTGTCACATGTTGACGTCACAGAGAGGCGCGCTTTTCAAATAAGACAAATGTATCGGATTTTTTTTACCTAATAAACGTGTTATTTCGAATAAACAAAAAAATTGTGCTAATAATTTTTTTTTTTCACTACTAGCTGTAGATTGTACGATTATATAGTTTGTAGAGGAGGTGTGAAGTTGTTTTTCTTTCCTAGTAGTTAATAATTTTTTCATTATTGACCAGTAGTTAATAATGGGCAGAGACCGGATTTGATGCAAAATGCATATCGTTTATTGTTATTTTATCTACCTACTTAACAACAGCGCCCTTCGATTTTCACAAATTGCACCAGTTGCAAATATTAGACATTAATTAACTGCAATTCATGCAAAAAAAAAACAAAAAACGAAGTTAAATTATTATAAAAGCACAGGTATGCATTGTGCAGGTTTTCACGAAAATCCGGTCTCTGACGGAGAAATGTCAGAGAAAAAATACATAACCTCAAATATGAAGACAACCTTAGAAACACAACAACTAAACGAAATTATTCATTTTTGAACAACAATTAGGTATTATATATTTATAGTTTATTTTCGTTATTTTATCAATTAAACATGACATGTCATAATTGCAGAATAATTGAAATTGATAAATTAACGAAAATAATAGTTAATAGTACAATTATGACATGTCATATTTATTCCAGAGCTCCCCTGATTCAATGAAGTTATGTTCTCCACCGGAATGTTAATTGCTGTGTTACGAACCGTTGAGCTTGAGGGTGCTACTGTGATACTAGTATTTGGAGTCAAGGATTCTTCGAAGGCACTACTAGTACTTGTGACTGGGAAAGAGTGTTCATTCGATAACCCCTGTACCATACTAGCAATGCGTTTTTTATCAGCTACTGAATCTTCCACATAGCCTTCAGCTACTGCGGCGCTTTTCCACCCACCATGCCGTTTTAGAGTTAGGATATCTCCACCATTGTCTACTAGAAAAGTGGCAGACGTTCTTCTTAAGGAGTGACCGGTGTAACTGTCTACATTTGGCAATTTTAAATACGTAGCAACTTTTTTAGGTACCCCACTTATTGTATTGTGGCACATATTTTGTTTTACAGGCTTTCCACATCTAAGTCCAATAAATACTTTTTTCATATCTCGAGTTGGTCGTTTACTCAAGTATTTTTTGACAGTATTGAGCCAAAGGGGCTCAACAATAGATACTATAACAAATTCAAATACACACACTGCTTGGTTAAAAATCCTTCAGAAACAATTTCATTTTCAAATTCATTAACATACTTTGGCGTCGTCTCAGAGAAATGTTCTAAAATACTTAAGAAAAACGGTTTTAAAGTTTCATTTAAACAGATAACAACTTATCCAGATTTTTTATTAAAAATAAAGATCCATTAGATTACAAATCATCATCAGGTGTATACAAATTAAACTGCTCTTCTTGTGAGTCATTCTACATAGGTCAGACAGGTCGCAAAATATCAGACCGTATTAAAGAACATTTCAGGCACATCTATAACAACACAGATCTTGATCCTCCACCATCAACACCTTCTTCTTTCGCCAATCATATATTAATAACGAAACATAGTTTTTCACCATCAAATTCCAAATTGATTCATAAATGCAATAAAGGCCGGAAATTAGATTTTCTTGAGACTTTGGAAATAAGGAAAGCCTTGAAACTGGAAAACAGATCTTGTTTAAATGAACAGAATAACTTTAATAATCCCATTATTAATTCACTATTTTAATTTTTCACTCAAACAAACTTACCAGATTCTCTTTGATCCAGTTTTAATTTTTACATTTTATAAAATGTTGTTTTTACGAAATCTTTTAAAAATCATGTAACCTTTTGAAAACGTCAAATTTAATTCAAAATTACGTCAATGTCATAATTTTTTATATTCATTAAGGTAAGAACCCCTCTTGTAATTCATTAATTGTATCATTAATCTCTTGTTAAATTAGGGCTGAAGATGGCAGAAGTGTTCTGCCGAAACATGTTCCATTAGTAATTTTACAGTTATTAAAGTTTGTGGAGTTCGACTTAGATATATTTAAATTTTAATTTATTACAAAATGCATTGTGTAATTTTGCATGAAAATCCGGTCTCTTCAATTATTAACTACTAGTCAATAATGAAATGATTATTAACTACTAGGAAAGAAAAACAATTTCACACATCTTCTACAAACTATATAATCGTTCATTTTACAGCTAGTAGTGAAAATAGTATATTATAATCTCAAAAAATAGATAACCTCAAATTCGTTCCGACTTTTGGCATTATCATGATTATCATTTGAAGAAAAGTTAAACAAATGTGCTAGTAGTAAAAAAAATAGTATATAAACCATGGTTGCGAAGCCTTCTCTTAGCCTCGCACTATTATTTACCTCCATGCTTCGCATCTCGGTAAATAAAATAGCTCGGCTAAGAAAAATGGCTTCTCAACCTTGGTGTATAATTACTATTCCATCTAGTTTGTAGAAAAGCTTTTTTTGAAAATTGTAGGACGACCCCATTGTCTGAACGATTAAAAAGAGAATTCAATTGAACCAACCTAGTACGGAAATAAATAAAAAACTGGCGAACTGATGGAAGGAGAGGAGGAAATATAAGACATGATTGTGTAAAAAGCACTTTAAGAACTTCTCAATCGAAATCCATTAGCAGTATAAAGTTGAACAAGAGAGCCTTCGAGATAGAACACGAGATAAAACAGAAAAAGGAGAAAATTGTCCTTGTAAAGAACTTGAGAAAGAACAAAAGCACAGGAGAGAGCTACTAAAATACAAAATATACCGACTGAATATAAGTTAGAAAGTTGAAGTAACAGCAATAATTAAAAATCGAATATAATAATTTAAAGATGAGACAAACAACACAAAAAAACGATTAAGACATGGAAAAGTGCTTTATCAAAAATACAAGAAAAGTAAATAGAAGAGGTGATTAATAAATTAAATAATGGGAGAGACATGAATGAATTAGACATTATTAGGGAAGCTATGAGAGATAATTATATGAGAGAAGCTGGACAAAATATTTTTAAAGACTGAAGAACTGCAGTAGTGACACCGATCGATCTACAAAAATATAATATAACAAATGCAGTTATTGTATATGACATACAAAGTATGTAGGTATATGAAAAAGAAGAGTAGAGTCACAATGAGCGATTGGGAGGCGGCATTGCATTGCGCTGTTTGTCTGGGGTTTTAGGTCATGTGACCCCTTAACCTCTATCTTTTTCGCCGGCCAGCAATGATGTTACTGGCGGCAGAAGTGATAGGCCCCGTTTGCCAACTGTTGACGCCACCGGTAGGGTGACTTCTCCAGTCAGCGCCCAGAACTCGTTTGACAGTTTTGCTGTTTTCGGACTGGCGTCTCGAATGAAGGTAATGGGTGCCGACATAACGAGAACGCCGGATTCCTTTTTTGGGACATCGAATATGAAAAAACACATAAATGAAAGAAAAAATGGGTTTTACCTAATCTTGGTTCCTGTAAGAGAGGTTAGTACCTGAAGGGTGTCGCGAATGGAAGGGTCAGTGAAGCTGTCACCCTTCTAGCAGCGCCATTCTGGGCCGCTTTCTTCTCGATGGTCCACTCTCGTCGTAGTCGACAGCCTGTCTGACCAGTGGATTTGGGTGTTCTTCGGCCTTTTTGATGGTCCGAACGGCGATCTCGTGGAGGAACTCCTTCAGCAGCGGGAGCCCGGCCTCTCGGTGGAGTTGTTCGTTTCTGACGAACCATGGAGCGTCAAAAGCTTGGCGGAGGAATTTGTTCTGGAGGACCTGCAACTTACACATGTTTGTCTTCGAGGGGGCGTGTGCCCAAGCCGCCGAAGCATATGTTAGAGTCGGACGAACGATTGTGCTGTAAATTAACAATTTGTTCATTACCGACATCTTACTGCGCCTGCAGACCAGCGAGGAGAGCTTGCCTACTGCCATTTTCCTCTTACTCAGCGAGTATTCGAGGTGTTGGCGGAAGTCGAGCTTTGTGTCGATGATGACACCTAGGTATTTTGCCTGGTTGTCCCGGTCGAACATCTCAATTTTTCCCTCTGGTTGGACGAGTCGGCGTGTCACGAGGAGGGCTGTGCTCTTCTCGGGGTTGACGTCGATCATCCATTTCTGACACCAGTCTTCGAGCTTGTCGATGGCTTCCTGCAGGTAGCGGGTCGCCAGCCAAGGCTGTCTTGATCTGGTGAGGATTGCTGTGTCGTCTGCGTAGATGGCGAGCGTGGTGTTTGCGGTCTTTGGGATGTCCGCGGTGAAGGCCGCGTACAGAGTTGGAGAGAGGACAGATCCCTGGGGGACGCCCGCTTCTATGTCGTGTGGACGGGACAGGGCATTTCCGATGCGGGCACAGAAGGACCTGTTTCGCAAAAAGGAATTAATTAGTTGAACCATTTCCAGAGGCACGCCGCACGAGTGGAGCTTGAAAACAAGTCCATCGTGCCAGACTGTGTCGAAGGCTTTGGCTACGTCGAGAAAAACAGCACCGGTCACTTGCTTTCGCTCGATCCCGGTGGCGGCGTATTCTACGACTCGGAGGAGTTGGTCGGTGGTGGATTTCGGACGGAATCCAAATTGTTCGTCTGGGAGAGTGTTGGTCATCTTGATGCAGTGGGTGAGTCTCTTCTGTATGACTCTTTCCGCCACTTTCCCCGCTGCTGAGAGCAGGCTGATTGGCCTGTGGTTTTGTGGGAATTTGGGATCCTTCCCGGGCTTCGGAATGAAAATCACCGTCGCGCGTTTCCATCTATCTGGAAAGAATCTGTGTTTGAGAATTGCATTGCAAATACAAACCAGGGCGTCAACGGCGCCGTCTGGCAGTTCTTTCAGCGTCCTGTTGCTGATGTTGTCCTGTCCTGGGGCTTTCTTCGGCTTCAGATGTTGGAGGATGTGTCGAATTTCGATTGGATTTGTGGGAGGGATCTCTCCTTCAGGGACTTCATCGATGATTTCCCGGACTTGTTCTTCCACTTCTTCAAGATGGTCGAAGTCAGCGTTCTGGAGATTGACTCTGCATTGCAGTTCCAGTCAGCGAAAGTTTCGGCTTTGTCTTCGTCCGTGAAGACGACGCCGTTGCTTCCGTGGATCGGGGGAAGGGGTTTGCGGTCGTTGCGAAGGGCCCTAGCCATCTTCCAGATGGAGTTATCCTCTGTAGATAGTGACTCTAGCTTCTCTGTACAACGTTCGTCTCTGAACTTTCGGAGTGCTAGTCTGACTTCCCATTGAAGTCTGTTTGCTGCAGTTCTGTCTGCAACAAGGCCGCTGCGCCGAGCTCTTCTTCTCGCTCGGTTTTTCTCACGAATCAGATTCACGATTCCATACGGAATCGTGCGCCGTTGGAATGGCATCTGCGTGAGTTCTTCGCTCGCTTCCGTCAGCGCGTTGTTGATCTTGTTCTCGAAGACTTCGATTGCGGCGTCGATTCCTTCGGCATCCAAGGTTTGTGGAAACTCTCCGAAGTTGACTTCACAGTGGGCGGCGAATTCTGTCCAATTCACCCTCCTGGCGTGCCTCTCAACTGGGTCGTTGGCTTCCGTCCCGATGTGCATCAAGACGGGGCTGTGTTCCGAGCTGAGTTCTGCGGCCACCGAGAGCTCAATCTGGTGGGCAACGTTCTTGACGATGGCGATGTCAAGAGTGTCGGGGACTCCTGTTTGGTAGTTATGGTAGGTCGGCTCGTCCGGGGCCATAACTACCACTTCGGCGTTTCCTGTGAGGAATGCGTCGAGAGTCCGCCCATTGGCGTTCGTCGATCGGCTGCGCCAATCCAGGTGCTTGGCATTGAAGTCGCCTGCTGCGATGGTTGGAATGTCGCCATCCATCCGTTCCCGCAGATCGTCTTCGAGAAGTCTGAAGGTCGGCTGAGGGCGGTTGTAACATGCAAACAGGCGGAGTGGCCCATTCGCTGTAGTTACTGTTACCCCAGTGGTTTCCATGTGATCTGAAACGGCTGCAACACAGTGTTTAATTACGTTTCTTATGTAAATCGCTGTGCCTCCTCCTCGACCTCCAGGTCGATCGTTTCGATGAAGTGTAAAGCCCTGGATTTTGGGATCTCTGGTTCTAGCCTGGAGTTTGGTTTCGCACAGAAGTGCGACGTCCACTCCATGGGAGGTCATGAATTCTTCGAGCTCGTTACGAGCTGCTTGAAGCCCATTGGCGTTCCAGAAGGCAATCTGCAGGGAATGTGGGATGAGGGAGCTTCTATCCATCTAAAAATAAAGTAAATTAGTGCATTATTTGACTGGCAAGAGCGATCAAGGCTTTCGCCAGATCGCTCTTGTCTTTTGCAGCGAGGATCGATGTCAGGATGTTATTCCTGTGGCTGGTGAACTCAGCCTTTTCTTTGGCCTCGGTTTTGGTTGTCTTTGCTCCTCCAACGACTTGGGCCCACGTGGCGGTGCCGGGGGCGGTTGTTGGGGGTGGAATACTCCTGGGAGCGGCTGCCCGTTGGTTTTGGCCCGTCTTTTCGGGGCTTCATTTCTTTGGCTTGGGGAAGTTGGGGCACCCTCTGTAGCTGGCCGTGTGAGGTCCACCACAGTTGGCGCACTTGGCGGGGGCGGAGCGGTCTTTGTTGCACTCCTCCGTTTTGTGTGCTGCGCCACATTTGACACAGCGGTGTCCTGCAGTGCAGAATTGCTGCGTGTGGTGGAACCTCGACACGTGTCGGACTTTCTGGATGGTTTCCTTCTGGCCTTGTTCCAGTTCTACCAGCATGAGTGGCAGCCGCTATTCTCGCCGGTGCATCCTGCTTGTCTTGATGACCCTGATTCCTTGGGCCATTAGGTCGTCGTAGACCTCTTGGGCGGTGATTCCCGTGGGGACTCCTCGGATGACCACCCTCTCATTTTTGTCTTCTGGCAACGTGTAACTGTTATGTTCCACGTTGCGAGTCCTCAGTGGGAGGCGGCTTTTAAATCTAGACTTTTTATAATAGTACATATTGTTGTAGGACGGTGTTTCGCGGCCAGATTTTTCGTAGTTTAGCGTAGTGATAGTGTTAATTTTAAGTTTAGAATAGATTAATATAAAACACCACGCGTCCTGTTGCGACATAACATGAAAATTGCAACAGGAAGCGAGCGTGTGTTCAGACGGTAGACGAAGTGGAAATGGCGCCAGCCGCCGAGAGTTTAACTTTATACTGTCTCCCACTCCGTCACGCCCATCGCGCACGCTCTCGCGATTTCGCTGTTTTCACGCATGCGGTCGCGAGTGGTTAGGTTAGATTAGTTTAGATTAATGGTTAAGCGCTCGCGCTATAGATTAAGTATATTTTTAATTAGATTTAAGTATAATTAATGTTAGATTTTGGGGTGAATAGGCTGCAGCCAATCAGGAAGCAGGACGCCGGCTGCGATCGGGTTTTACCCGGTCGCAGGTATAAAGGCATGTCATTTTCTGGTTGGAAAGTAGTTCTATTCAGCCCTCGAAAGAGGTGTGTGAATAAAAAAACGTTGAAAAAATTAGAGACTTTTCTTTTAAGAAAAAAGACAAGAAAAAAATAATGAGAGACTAAAACGACAAACGACCCAACTGGCCTGTGGACAACATCTTCGAGAAGGCATCACCAGGTGCGAGTTCCAGTCTCACCAAACCCTCTTCGACGTCGGTGGTGTACTTCGGTCCCGGTACCTCCAAGGGTAACCGCCGCCCCCGTAACAATATTGTAACGTTGCCTGAGCCGGGCGTGTTCGTGGATTTCAAGAATACGTGCACTACCACAGTTACGAAATTTTATTTAAAATTAACAATTTAAATTATGTATCTACAATTTGCACATTTAATTATTCGCAGTTCACAAGCCTGGTTAGTCACTATTTGGTCTACTTCCATCGCTGGCAGTACACTACTGCCCCTTTACGTCGTTCGTCACCTTTTTATATCCCTCCTAGTGTTCTCGATTTCCTGTTCTCGATTGTTCTGGAATGATGACATCATCCTATGTTAACATTTGTCTCGACCTAATACGACTTCCGGCCCGACCGTCGTCTAAGAGAACATTCTGGAGTTGTAACATCATCTGCTGTGAACACTCGGGCAGGTAGTTGGCCTCGACTCGATGCGACTCCCGGCGCGACCGTCGTGGCAGTATAGATGGATAAAAAATCTGCAAAGCTCATTTTTCAAGAAAAGAACACGCTATTTAATACATGTCATTTGAAATAAAGGAAGCGTTTATTTTGATTTTATGCATTAGCATACTTATTGTAAAATCATTTTTTTTTTTTTTTTTTTTAAGATCTATCTCTAAATCGTTGTGATATCTGCCAGCCAGATAACGAGGAATTATGAGATAGCTAAATCTTTCTGGCACAATAATTACAGAAAAAATAGAAAAAATCCAACTTATTTGGTACGGACACGACAAACGGATGAATGAACAAAGATGGCCGAAGTCGATAGTCCTTGAGATGCGACAGGAGCTGTAGGACCCCCGCATTTATACACTTTGACAAAATTTGAAAAAAAAAACAGTGTCGAGTTAGAGATTTGAAATTTCCAATTTTGTTATTGTTAAGCCAATTCCTAATTTCTTATTATTTAATAGATTTTTCTAGAATAGCTATTTTTAACACTAGTGAGCAAAATAGTGCATTTAATCACGAGTTCAGAAGAG
The DNA here is from genome assembly GCA_963583935.1 of Diaperis boleti. NCBI lineage: Eukaryota > Metazoa > Arthropoda > Insecta > Coleoptera > Tenebrionidae > Diaperis > Diaperis boleti. The sequence goes on along the minus strand of OY757242.1, from coordinate 76,459,383 downwards.
CCGTAGGCGAAGGCCCCAACCGGCTGAGTGATTAAATGCACGTTTGTTCATGACTCATGAGTGTAAAATATGATTTTTTCCAAACATTATCAAACACAAAATATTTATTCGTTTCAAAAAATTATTACATATTTAAATTTTTTTCCCAGAATCAAAATACAAAACATCAAATGCGAAATATGTATTTATTTTACATTATTATTTTTTAACATTTTTTATTTGGGTGGATACAAACTAATTGTATAGTTTATTTAGTGTACCAAAATGCACGTGAAGAGTATTTGTTGTGATACCATGAGATCATTTAAATTATAAATTAGAGTCGTCGTTTTATTATGCAATGGCCCAGCCTGCAAACTGACTGACAGTAAAATTTGAGGTTATGGTAATCATTGTCACGTTTATGTTTCTCATGTTAAATTTTTTTAATTTAAAGAAAATAAAACACTAACAAATAATGTAGGTTTATTGAGAATTACAGCAAATGTTCAAAGTGTTCTCCCCCAGCTTCAATGCATTAAAAATTGCCTCTTGCAGTTCTTCAAGATAATGCGTTTTTTTTAAATACGGTGTTTTTGAGATACGATATATTTCATATATGTAATCTAGAATTGTCAAGTCCGGATTTCGAGGCAGAAATTGAATAACACGATCATCATAAAACACTCCCTCCGGTACACCACACTACCATCACGAAATATTGCCACACATTTATAAATTTGTTGGACTAATTTTTGATAAGCTGCAGGAAAATAAATTAAGGTAGGCATTTCGAAAAACTTTTAGGGCAGCGTTCTATAGAATACTTCCATTCACTTGTCCCCCTTTTTTTTGAAGTCACTTTGACATTCAAATTTAAAAAAAATCAAAAGCTAATAGTGCCAACCTAATTTAAATTTCACAGCCTACTCTAATTTATAATTTTAATGATCTCATGGTATTTCCCATTATTATTATCAACAGAACAAAATCGTAATCTGTAACAAATTAACCCAAGAAAAGCAAACAACACACGGCAAGACATTTAACACTTCGATTTAACCGAAGGCCTTCGCCGGAGAGGTTAAATAATAACATCATTGACAAATGACAATTGACATCAGACAATTGTGATAGATTCAGTGCCAACATGCAAACGGTTTAGCATGAATTTCCCCAATAGTTTCTATCTTTTCAAAAAAGAATTTTAAGTTTTTTTCGTGAATTAAAATGAAACATGACCAGTTATACATTTTATGAACTCGTAAATTAAACAACGCAATTATTTTAATATTGCGAAGTAATTTTAAAGCAAATTAGAGAATAAAATTTTTGCTGTCCTCTATTGACGAGTCAGCAAAAATCTTCTTCTCACTAGTGATTAAATTGCTTACTTTTCTCATTCTTTTCAGTGATCAAACATCAAAATGAAACGATTATAAAAAAAAAAACATGTTTTGTCTAATTTATTATTATCAATGTAGAAATAACAAATTTGTAAAATCCGAATTAATATTTTGTAATTTGGATTTAAGCTTCTCACAGAATTCGTCATTATAGTTAAACGGGTTTTTAACTTGAGTGGTTCTTATAGGTTAACTAAAGGCCGCTGCACAATTGATCAGAAACAGGAACGAGAGCACTAACGGGAACAGAAACAAATTGTCGTTGTACAATAATAATTATTGAAGCATTAGCAGTAACGGAAACGACAAATTGTTAGGGTTTTTTATTTTAGCACTCAAATGTCACTATGACAAATTATAACCTGAAAGTGAAACTTGAGTTTTGAGGAGGTTTTAATTTAATTATTGTTAAACTCAAATATTTCCATGTACCGGGAAATTATAATTTTACATTAATATACATGGGTTGTAATGTATCCCTAATTGCCCCACAAGTCTCGGACTCAGACTTTTGAAACTGCGCTGAATTCCAAAACAAATTTTGAAAACTACCTTCATGTGCCAGGTATTTGAAGATCACAGCTAGCCGTAATTTTACCTATACGGCATATCGAGCAATTTAACAAACTGTTGTGGGTACATCCGTGTATTTAAAAGACATTTCGTGGTTCTGGATTTTCATGTGGCGGAAAATTTTAACAAAAGCTCCCTCTTCATTTCTTTCCGCATAAAAGGAGCTAACCCACCACTTAAAACCAATACATAAATAACACCGGTCGACACGATTTTTGGGTTTGAGTTCTAAATATCAAATTTAGTTTTCTCTCGTATCTAATAAAGGGAAAAATAGTTTTTTTGGTCAAAGTTTGCTTTTGCAGAAACCAGAGCGATATTTCTATTTTTAGAGAAAATTACCAATTTTCTCAGAATATTATTCTAAATTATTATTAAACAAATTTTTACTATACATCTGAGTCACTTTTATTCAAGAATTATAATCAAGACTAAAAAAAATGTAGGTATTGTAATGTACATTACAATTGAAAAACAAGTTTGAATGAATATTTTTGTAAATATTGGGAATTTATTGTTAATTAAGAAAAATAATTATAATCGAAGCCAATTGGCGTTAATTCTGATGATTCTCCCTTATAATAACATTCATTTACTGTTCACGTTACGAAAATAAATAGTATGCTCAAAATTTAATTTTTTTACCTTCTAAACTATTTTTGCACTTACCACAGGAGAAATGAGCCATGCATTTTTATCTTGATTTCAAATTTGTAAGTTAAAGTAGGCTTCATAAGCTTCGCAAAGCTTTAAATTTGTTACTAAAGAAAATTTTGTACTTCTTCCTTTGATAAATTCACCACAAATAAAACAGAATGAATCAACATCATTATTACATCGTTTTGACGCTATTTTTTGCTTAAGTGACAATCAAAAACGGTTTTATAAGTGTGATAGACAAGTAAAGATCATTACTGTGCACTACGCAAATGATATGCAACTGGCCGCCAGTTTGTTTCAATGTGCTGCTACTTGTTGCTCATAAAATCAACTAAAATCTTCAAAACTTGCTTATCGACGTAAAACTCACAAAAGCAAACTTTATAAGTCGAAAATGGATATTTTGGTTTTACTTTATGCATAGAATCATAATTTATGCATAAAAACAAAGACAAAAAAATATATTTTTTTGTCGACCTGTGTAATATTAAGATGCTATAATTTGCTTAAAAATTAAAATTTTACCTTCATGTTCGTGCTCCATAATACGACAATATTAATATAAATAAAATTAACATATCATCTTCATCGAATAATTCAGTGTCACAATCCGTTTTAGGAAGTAACAGGGAAATGTGACTAGGTAAAACTAAATATTTATCTAAAGAATGGCTAAAGATTACTAAAACAAGAACTAATTACTACAATTAAGGATTTATTAAAATAACTAAATGATTCATTCATTCTGATAGATAGATAGAAAGTCTGATAGATCAGTTTTCCGAATATTCCAATTTTCCGAGAAACTTTTCCAATTTTTCTTTCAGTAAGAACCTGACCTGGAGCATTACGAATAATCTAAAAAAAATAGCCAAATCGGTCCAGCCGTTCTCAATTTATGCGCTTATCAACATACAGCATTTAATTTTTATTATATAGACTAGGTAACTATACAATATTATCTAAAGAAGTAGTGAAAATTACTACACTCCAATTTTTAATGTAAACATTGTCCAATAATATACATATCAAACTAAAAACACATATAATATATCATTTTATTTATAAAGGTCTACAAGTAGATCCTTTAGCCAATAAAATAATTAATAAATTTTTAGTTCATTTCATTTTTAGTAATTCAAATTTTGAGTTATACAATCTCATTCATTGACATTCAAGAAAGATTTAAAATTTATAAAAACATATTGTTTTGTCTTTATGTTATGTGTATCAGTTTCTCCTGCTGTTAAAGTTAAAGTTAAATGGCAATCCACAATGAAACAATTTTCATTACAATCTGTACACAAAAAATATTGAGGTCTGTGGATTG